>JAHLJT010002406.1:185241056-185841056 GCA_031308135.1 Acheta domesticus
TTTTAGTCAGGATGGCGGAGAAAAAGTGATTTATGCGAAACTCGTGCTTGGTGCAGTCTACTGCAGTGAATTAGATCATTTTTTTTTTTGGAACTTGTTAGCGATTCTTCAAATCTTCAAGTGCGGAGTGCGGATTGCCTTCGGGACGCGTGGACTGAAAGTACAGAAACCATTGTGTCAGGCGCGTGAACATTATCTGCTGGTTATTAGCTGTGAGTGAGTGGCGTTGTGCTTTTGTCAGCGCCCGAGACCCCGTCACAGCGCTACCTGGTCGACCCGCCTGCACCGACCCGCTTTTGTCGCCTGCCCCTCCCTTCCGGCAGAGCCCAGCGCGCGCAGCCGGACCCAGTCCCAGGCAGCTGGCAGAAGAGGTCGTTCAACCCGCTGGCTGGTTCCGTAAGTCACTTCACTGCTGCTGTATTACGCCCTTCAGGCGCTTCCATGATCAAAAGGAACGAACTTTTGGAAAGAGGAATTAGCACTGCCTTTTGACCAGACGGATAAACTAAGATTCTCGGCCGCGCTTGGTCGTCAAGAGAGAATCGGCGTAAATTTATGTCATTTTTTTGTATCAGTTTTTTTTTTATTTGTGTGTGTGATTTTGGAATTAGGGAGAAGGAGAGCATGCTCGCCGATATTAGTGGTATTACCATGACCTCATTAATGAATAAATGCCACTTATTTTGTTAACCTGATAACAAGACTTTCATTTCCACTTAACACCGACTTCCACCATCATTAACATTTTCAGCACGCCTTTCTACCTATTGAGCTAACCGGCAGCCAAGTCGTCCGCGCCCAACTGAACGACCGCGGCTGTCGCAATTGGCGTTTCCTGCCGTGCGGCTGTCGCGATTGTTCAGAACAACACGGCTGTCGCAGTATCTTCCTACAAAATTGAAGATAGAGAATTTTCCTTCAATGAAATTTGTTTTTTATTAATTGTTGAAATTGTTCTTTCATTTATTCACGTACATTTTTGGATAATTTTAGTAGTTTTCGCGCAATATTGCGTGCAAAATGTGCAATTTTAAAAAATAACAAAAACGATATTTTCTCAAAAACGGCTCCAATTTTTTTCCTTAATTTCTGGTAGGGATAGTGCATAATGTACTCTATGAGATGACATAAACATCAATTTGCTCTATCCTTTTGTTTTTTCAAAAATTACCAAAATGTTTTTTTTTTTACTTTCTCACGTCGTTAATATTCACACTTGTGGCGATTGTTCACATTATTATATTTATGAGTACATGTGCTTTAAATAGTGTCGTATAAAGTTTCTCGAAATCTCAACCATTATCTTTGAAAACTGGCTCAATATTCCGCATTTTCATAAATGCTCAAAAGCCATTTTCTCATAAATGTCTCCAAATTTTTCTCCAAACTTTTCGATCGGATAGTGCTAATTGCTCACTTTAATATGACAAAGTTCATTTTGAGGTATTTTTTTGATTTTTCAAAATTACACAAATGTAATTTTTTTATAAGATCTCACGCAGAGTCAATAAGCTATTTGTAAATACTATTGTATTTCTGAATTAAAGTGCTTCAAATGACTAATGAAGTTTTTCAAAAACAATAGATTCCTGTGAAAAGAGCTTCAAATTTCGCATTTACAGTAGCGCTTAAACGCCATTTTCTTAAAAACGGCTCCAAATTTTTGAAAGAAAATTGCCATTTAGGACGGAGTTTTACTGTTCTTTAATATTCTTAAAATAATATGCTTGTTGTACTATTAGAAACCGAAAAATTAAGAAAATGTAAAAAAAGTACTTGGGCGGCGATAGATGGCAGCTGGCAAGAAAATGTGGCAAGTCCGAATAGCTGGCCGAGACCACAGGAAATGGAAAAACTAATACGGGAACAGGGAAAGTTTGTGCCATTCTGTAGCACCATTAGTTTTCAAAACGTCCGTCTGTCTGTGAACACCGCTACCGCCTAAACCATGGGTAGTATTTATTCCAAATTGAAGAACCCCTGCCAATCTCGCTCGGGTCGAAGCTTTGAAATTTCGAAAAACATTCTTAAAATTTGGCCACCCGGACATTTTCAAAATTTTCTCAAAAATGGCTCCATTTTTTTCTTTAAATTTCTTGTAAGAATATAATAAAATACACATAAATGTGGCATAGATCGATTTTAATTTTTTACTGATTTTTCGAAAATTTTGTATTATTTCCGGGTCTTCCTACAACTACAAAATTCAAGATCTAAATTTAGGGAGAGCTTCTGAAAATACAGTGCAGCAGAAATTGCAACATGTCTTTTTAATCGATTGACACAATGGAAAGTTTTGAAAACGACAATAATCAAGACGGTAAGTCACCGCGCCGTATCAGTCATTAAGTATTGAAGAAATTATCAGTTTTACCTTTGTCTGGGTGCAAGGAGAGCGTTTTTCCCACTTATTCAGTTCGTTATTCGTACATATGCATAGTCGCTGTTTTGGCGCGGTACAAGGCACTGTGCACGGAAAAATACAATCCCCATAAGCCCTGGAAACTACCAACCTTGCCTAATAATACAACCTTCACTGCACTCGATATGCACGTCTTACTAGCTTCTATACTGACGAGGCGGTCCTTTGTGAAACCGCTCTGATTTTTTTAAACAATGATTCTGCCGCGCCTTATGTAAAAACCGCTGATTTCTGGGAATCTGGCGACAATGTCTCAATGCTGCCTGCGAAGCGCCCGGTAGATGGCGCAATCTTCCGGTCATCTTTGAAAGCAGTTCAGTCCGTCCAAGGAGTTAAGTATGAAATAATGAATTCCCTCTTCTCTCTGAACGTCAGCCCGCGGATTTTTAGGGAGAAAATGTACTTTTGCACTTTTCAAATTTTCGTCCGCCATTTTAAATTTTAAAAATTTGCCGTCAGATTCGCATTTAGTGACCCAAAAAACCTCCAAGTACGAATTTGCATTAAGAATGGGCGATTGAAACAATGTGTAGGTCAAAAAATTATAAATATTGGGAAAATGGTACTTTTTAGCCATTTTTAAACAATGAAAAGGTTATCCAAAAATTTTATATTTGTGCAAGGCTTGTTCGGTATGAATGTGGGAAAAAAAAAAAAAAAATACAGACATTAACGATGTAGATATTGTGTTCTACAAGACCAATAGGGAGGGCTGTATGGTGGATGTTCCAAGCATTCCCAATGAAATGTCCGCAACAGCTCCTGCATTGGTCTGGCTGTGTGAGGGCGGGCATTGTCATCCAGAATACACCGTACAGCCCTGACTTAGCCAAAGTGATTTTCATGTTAGGGCCCCTACAAAATCATTTGGGCGGCCGTCATTTTGATACAGATGATGCCGTAATCTATGAGGTACACGTTGGCTGCGACAGCAAACAAAAGGAATTAGCTACTGGCTTTCAAGGACTTGTAATGAGATGGGATAAGTGCCTGAATGTACAGGGTGATTATGTGGAAAGTGAAATAAATGTCAGAAAGTTTCTTTGATTATTTTTGCTTCAATTCAGTTTTGCGACTTAATGACTTGCCCTTATAAACTGTGTATGTATGTATGTATGTATGTGTGTGTGTATATATATATATATATACACACATACATACATATATATATATATATATATATATATTGAAACATGTATTTTGTATTTGTATCGAAAATACTTTGTATTAATCCGTCACAAACGTTCATTGGGCGAGTAAATGGAGAGGGTCCCGCCACGCGAACGAGTGCAACCGGACCTCCGGTTCCTCCGATTACGTTTTTTCCCCCGTCGGTTCAACCGGAGATAACCGGAGGAGCGCTGTAATCACGGTGTAAGATATGTTTCTTACAACGTGGCGGTTATCGCGAGCTCCGATTCAATTTCTCGGAGAGCAGGCTCCGCGTGCCAGAATCCCATGTCTGCCCATGGGTGTGCCTCGTGGCTCTGTGGTTGTGCGCAGTGATTAAAAACTTGTGCTTGTGGTATTTTTAAGAGCTGATATTTCGTGATGGTATATTTAGGTAAAAATCGATTTTTTCCTGGGCACCTTGTACTAAATGAAGCTTTATATATACATTTGAGGTTTATTTGAACTAAAACCTGTCAATTTTATAGCGCCTATTTCAATATTAATGCCTATGTGTGCCTATTCTACGTTTAAAAACCTAAAATGAGACTAATTTGCCTATTTTTTTTTGTTTGTGGCTTCTTCTACTTTTTTTTCTTCTGTGCCTCCACAACAGACAAGGATGATATGAATTTTAAGTTACTTTTAACAATCTAAATTGTATTTGTCCTCTTGTACCTTTTCATCCTCCTTTTTTATATACATATTTCATTTTGCAATTTGTTTGTATACAAACATTGGCAAAATTACATAAATTTTCTGTAAATTAGTACTTGAGAGGAGTAAAGTCCATTGACCGTGCTCCACTCATGTTACATTATTAACAATTAACAAGCCCTTGTATCCCCTTTCCTCATTTTGTTGCCTGTAAGAGAACGAGAAATGAATACACTGGCAAGGTTTAGCGATAAAAGTCTCCACGCCACTACTTCCTGACTTCGTGGAGAAGCTGCCTCAGTTTCTACGATAAAGCGATTGAATTTCCCCGAAAGCAAAGTGATGTTGACAGATAAGAAACACTCATTTTCTCTTGAAAACTTGGAGAATGTACAGTAAAATCTGTCTAAACCGGAAAACGATTGGGGCAAAAAAAATTTCCGGTTTAGGGAGGTTTCCGTTTTAGGCAGGATGGTCCGTTTATGACACTTTATGTCGATATTTCCGTCCTGAAACTAGTAACATGACTTTATTATAATTATAAAACGTATACTAACATAAAACTCATTTATGGAAGAAATCACCAATAAATGAATATTAAACATAATTATTTCTAACAATTAGATAAAAGAAATATTTCACGACTTGTTTATTTAAATAATGTTACTTTTTTCAACACTAATCTAGAGTTTTTGCGTTTCTGTATTGGTTTTCTCTCTTACTAATACCTTTTCAGTTGTTTTCCTAAGTTGAAAATTTTATTATGTAGAGTTTTATGTTGTTTTTTCAATCATTGCCAAACTGGTCGTGAAACTCATAAAAACACATCACCTCGCGGGCTAGTGGCTGCACCCGAACTTCCCGCACACTCTTTTAGCGCACAATGCCTCACAGCCCAGAGTACTACACTGCGATTTTTCTAACTCTGCCTGTCACGCTCCTACAGGCCACGATGGAGTATCACATGGCATTTCGCGTCTTTCGCGGTCTCCCGCTAGAAGTGATCGCAAGCGCTGCTTGATACGGTCGCGATCATGCGATATCTAGCGGCACGACTGAGAATGACGCGAAATACCGTGACATATTTCATCGCGAAGACGGGCCTTGAGAGGCAAAGTTAGAAATCGCGGTATAGGTCTATCTGACACCCTCGCATGGCCTTGAGCAATTCGGCTCTAGTCAAGGGGTTACGATTGCCAACGCGAGGCAGGGAGACGCGTAAATTGAAGCCATATCCTTACACCTACCCACGCTTAGAGAGTCGGGAGGGCGGGAATTCCCCGATGGCCTACGCCATGAGAGACAGGCGAGGTCAAGGTCAGATCTACGATAACAGCGGGAGCCCATTTCCTTCACTGTGCGGCCACGTGTGAAACACATAATATGGACAGAGATATTAAAACAGACTTGCAGATGCATTCATTCCAGTAAGAGTATCTCCCGTTTCTCTGCGAACTGCATTAAATTAACACAAATTCCGTTTTATGAAGGTTTTTTCGCCTTGGAGGACATGAAAACCGTTCCGTTTCCGCGTTGGACAGTTTCCGTTTTATGCCGTGTAAAATGCCATTTAACTTCACGGGCCGTCGAAATTTTTCCGGTTAAGGAAGGTTTCCGGCTTGTACAGGTTCCGGTTTAGACAGTTTTTACTGTATTAGTAATTTATTGTGAGACAAAATATGATAGTAATAATTATAACTATTAAACTTGTTCATAAATAGTATTATCGCAATATGTTAAATACTGATTCTCCCTAATGTTGATATATGTTCTTATCTTTGAGAAATATAATAAATGGTCAAAAAGTGAGTTTTCATGTAAGTTTCGCGTTTTATTAGTGCCTATTCTACCATTTAAAAAGCCTAACAGATGCTGAAAGAACCTATTTTAGGCACCTAAAATGCATATTTTAAACCTAAAAATCCGCGGTATTCATCAGATATCCATATCATTTGTGATGTATGGTCTTACTTTGTCTGAAAGGCATCTTGGTTAATTGTCTATAACCTGCAATATTTGTCCGAAACTATCACCTTCCAAGAACTTATGGTGAGATCTTTAAACTCCAAGTATTCCTTCGGCTCTTTGGATAAGATGCCTTTCAGACTTAAAATATGAAGATGTATCACAAATGATAGGACCGTCCATAAATTATGTAATGCAAATTTCAAGTATTTTCAATACCCCCTCCCCCTTACGTAAAGCAGTGTAACGCTGCCTCAGACCCCTCCCTCCCCCTTTGGCGATACATAATTTATGGATGACCCCATACTCATCCCTGAAATGGGTTGAAAATTTCATTTGAAACATTTTTGTATAAAGAATGTTATATATTTTTAATAATAAAATCTTATATGTGATGTGACTTTAATTGTGAATTTTGAACGTGTATAATTGTTAAGGCAGCGATATAGCTCCTTTTTCCAGATTTGGGTTATTTTTCAATTTTTGGGAGAGCGTTCATAAGTTTGGTTGGTTACGGCGAGACGAAATATTCGTTCGCTCGTGCGATCTCTGAAAAGACACAGTATACCCTTCTTATTAGAAGATAATATAATCAATAAATAAGCAATCAGGGAATAAATCGTTCAACCCGTTACCTGAGTCTCACACGCAAAGCAATGCCTTCTTTTAATCTGTATTACACAAATCTGCTCATGCAATGTGCAGGTTCCCGCGAAAATATGGCTTCTCTTTGAAAGTCTTTCTAAAAGGCGACAGGTATGCCAACCTTGCTAAATTGCTAAGGGCCTGGGACGGAACCCCAGCAAGTGCTGCCCCCTGTCGAAGACAGATGAAACTATTACGACCAGAGACTAGGCGGACTGCAATTTCGACAGAAAACAAAGGAATTTTATATACCCGCTCTTTTAGCGCCTTGCGCGCGGTTTTTGGGGGAATTTTTTCCGTCCAAAGTCCGACACGGTACGTTCAAATGCAAATTCTGAGCTAGCAATTAAGGGCCAAAGATCGTTATTAAAACACAATCTCCCGCCACGGCGCCAAATATGAACAAATAAACAATGTATGTGCCAACAATAATCGTTTAAAAGAGAAAAAATAGGATAGAAACTATTATGTGTAAAACCCCGTTGGTTGTATTTTGTATTTTCTGAAGTATTTTAAAATACTATTATATACTATTACACATTATATTATATACTATTACACATATTATACTATTATATACTATTACATATTATATATATAGGGTTGGGCAAAATACATGAAAAATTTATTTCAGATACAAAATAGTATTTCGCGTTGGCGCGCGAACCTCCTTGTTCACGGATAATGCAATTTCAACTTGGCTTTGAAACCGTACCAACTTTCTCGAGTTTAAATCAAATTTTCACGCCACGCGAATACACATGCTTATGCTGGTTTCCATATATTGACCAGGCGACGGCTGGGCAATCACTGTTGGAGATTTACATTTTGTAACAATGATTCGATCGCGTCTACGCGGAACCCAGCGGCTTTCTAACAAACAGCAACAATTGGCCAGTGTCAAGTAGCTGTTGCACTCTTGCGGTCAAGTTTGAAAGCATTTGACAGTTGCTTCATGGAACTTATCTCTCAAAGCACATCGTTGAAAGAAATGACTCTGCTCTTTTGTTGGAAATTGTCGCGCGGATTTTGGGGGAAAAGTCGAAGGCGCCCCGTTCGATTGATTAATTAAAGTTTAGAGGGCGCTTCAACTGCCAAGGTCATTGGCGCCCATGTCGAAGTATTTTAAAAAAGGGAATAGGTTCAGTATGTGTTACAGATGGAGCCTACCCCTAATTAAAATCATATACATAAAGAGAGACTTGAATTCTACATCGAGTATTCAAGTAGTATGTCAGAAAGAATATATATAACAAACACGTAAAATTCATAGTAGAACTAAAAATTGGCTGTAAAAGGGCCAAAAATAAAACATTATTCTTATCTCTCAAATAAGATTATATATTCCGCTTTCCCTCAAGAAGCAAAAAAGTTTTGAGAGCGCGGAATCGTCATCCCCGAGCACCTCCCTTAGCGAGTTGCCCAGGCCATGTCTTCGTCGGTTGCCAAAATATTTCCTGCAGTTCAGGAGGACGTGTTCCACAGACAGAACCGTCCCGCATGAGTCACATACGGGAGGAGTTTCTCCTCGAAGGAGGAAACCGTGAGAAAATGGCAGTGTCCAATTCGAAGACGGGTTAAAATGACTTCCTCACGCCTAGAGGAGCGAGATGAGGAACGCCAGGGAATTACAGAATTCTTTATCCCACTTAGTTTAAAATTGGTATTGTGCCACTCTGTTTGCCATGCTCTAAACAAAGATCGTTTCAAGTAAGCCTTAACATCGGACAATGGCACAGCAGGAACGTCGATACGAGTATTACGAGTAGCTGATTTCGCCGCCAGGTCGGCCAGCTCATTCCCTGTGATTCCCACATGGCCTGGAACCCAACTAAGAACCAGGTCATAGTTGCGGGACATGAGACTATGAATCAGGTTTTGAACTGATTTTGTCAGGTAGTCTGACGAAGGCCGGGAGACAGCCTGAAGAGAACTGAGAGAATCAGAACAGAGAACTACTCGCTGCAGCGTCGTTGACTCGATGTACTTTAGCGCTTTGAGTATTGCATACATTTCAGCAGTGAATGTACTGCACTGTGAATGAAGACGATATGATTTGGTGGCCCAGATGCAATGAAAACTACACGCCACTGCGTCATTGTGCGATGACCCGTCCGTGTACAAGAATAGATGATCCGGATAGGCTTCCCTCATACCCTGAAACTGCTTCTGGTAAACCAGAGGACTAGTATTTTTTTGGAAAGATTGGAGAGTCTGAGGTCAATATTGGGGAGAAGGAGTTTCCAAGGGGGAATCAGGTCATTTGGGGTTTCACAGGAGTGGGAAGATCGACATTAAGTCCCCGCAAAAGATTTCGCAATCGCATGCCTGGGGGCTGGGGTAGCGATGTTCGAAGAATATAAGAAGATTCATATTTTGGGCGAGTGATTATTCGGCGACAAGGATGATTAATGAGTCCTGACACTTTGGCACCATAAGACGCTAATAGAATATCTCGCCTTATTTTTAAGGATGGCTCCCCAGCGTCAGCTAGAATGCACTCGATTCGGCTGGTGCGATACGCGCCTGTTGAGAGGCGAATACCTGCGTGGTGTATGCTGTTGATGGGTCTAAGGGTGGAAGGAGCTGCAGAACCATACACTTCACTACCGTAATCCAATGCTGAGCGAGTGAGTGCTCTGTATCACCGCAGTAGGGTAATGCGGTCGGCTCCCCATGAAGTGCCACTAAGCATTCGAAGAAGATTGAGGGGGGAGACGCATCTGGTTTGCAATGTGTGGATATGAGAGCGCCACGTGAGGGACTTGTCAAAAGTCAGCCCCAGAAACCTTACAGAGTCAGTGAATGGAAGCTGATTTCCTCCCAAGTACAGGATTGGATCGCTATGCAAGTGGTATATTCTGCAGAAGTGCACTCCAGTGCATTTAGTAGGTGAGAACTTAAAACTGTCGACATGCTCCATTCATGCAGCTTGTTGAGCACCAGTTGGAGTTGCCTCTGGATCACACTTATGCTGCTGGATTAACAAAAAATGGCAAAATCTACAAACAGCGATGCCTTCACAGGTTCCCTCACGACCCGATGCTATACTATTTATGGCTATGGCAAACAGAGTGACACTTAGCACCGAGCCTGGGGGATGCCGTTTTCAAGGGGTGACTGTTAGACAGTTTGTCACCAATGCGAATTCTGAAAGATCTGTCCGATAAGAAATTTTGGAGGAATAAGGGGAGCTTCCCCCTGAATGCCCACGAGAGCAAGGTTCGCAGAATGCCATACCTCCAAGTGGTACGCCTTTTCTATATCGAATAGTACGGCGACAAGGTGTTGTCTCAGAACGAACGAGGTTGAAATTTCCGTTGCCAAAGCGACGAGATGGTCAAGGGCTGACCGGTGTTTCCTGAAACCGCACTGAATTGGTGCGAGTAGGTTTCTACACTCCAAGGTCCAGACCAAGCGCTGCTTTACCATCCGTTCCAGCACTTTGCAAACGCAGCTGGTGAGAGCGAGAGGTCGGTAGCTCGATGACAGCGACCGATCCTTTCCCTCCTTCAGAGCTGGGATAACTATGGCTTCTCGCCATACAGTAGGGATGGTGTGCTCTTCTCAGATGCGATTATAAAGGCGGAGGAGAAATTGCATCGCCACATCAGGAAGATGTTGTAACATTAGGTTGTGTATTTCATCAGGACCTGGGGCAGTTCTTCTGGCCAATGCAAGAGCAGAGCGCAATTCCGATATGGAGAAAGGTGTGTTGTAATCCTCAGACGCTCTGCAGAAGAAATCTAACGGACGGCTCTCCATCCTTTCTTTGATCAAAAGAAAGTCAGGAGCGTAGTTCGCCGAACTCGACATGGCTTCGTAGTGTGCGGCGAGTTCCTCTACAATCATATCTGGAGATGTGATCATTTCTCCGTTTTTCAAGAGACCTGGCACCGTATTTGGTAAAGAGTGTCCTTTTATCTGTCGAATTTTCTCCATACCAGGCGTGGTGGCGTGTGACAATTGAGAGACGAAACGTACGCTCTCCACGATGCATTTTTGCTCTCTAAGATAGTTCTTCTAGCCTTCGCCCTGCATCTTTATACTCGATTACGTTATCCACTGTTGGATAGTGTCAGTGATAGACGTGTCAGTGCCTTTTTTCGAGTACAGACAGCTCTCGAGCAGTTCTCATTCCACCACGGAACGAAAGGGTGTCGCGGTTTACCACTTGCCTTCGGAATTGCGATGGAAGCAGCAGCGAGTACAGCGCTATTAAAATGTTCTGTCATTTCATCCACATTTCCGAAGGGACCGTCTGACAGGTTAACATTATTTTGGAATGTCGACCAGTCAGCTCGTCGCACGATCCATTGAGGGGGCCGTGCACAACTACGGCGAAGATGATCAATGTGGACAATCGTGGGGTAATGGTCGCTTCCATAAAGATCTTCTAAT
Source organism: Acheta domesticus (assembly GCA_031308135.1). Lineage (NCBI taxonomy): Eukaryota > Metazoa > Arthropoda > Insecta > Orthoptera > Gryllidae > Acheta > Acheta domesticus. Next base: position 185,252,317 of record JAHLJT010002406.1, read on the forward strand.
ATGGTCCACCGCATAGCAGTAGCAAGTGAAGAGCTGCAAAGGGCTACATCAATAGCCGTGCTAGAATTCGTAGCTACGGCAAAATGAGTTGGTTCCCCAGTGTTGAGAATAGCCAAATTCATGGTGTCGATGACAGATTCCAAAATAGCACCTCTTTGACACGTACGAGAGGAGTCCCAAAGAGGGCTGTGGGCGTTTACATCACCCACAACCAAGAAAGGTGTGGGCAATTGGTTTATTAGACTTAGGAGGTCATCAACCGATACCGTTTGTCTAGGGGGAATACAGATATTACATACGGTGAGTGAGAGGGACGGCAGATACACCTGCACACAAACTGTTTGAAGGTCGGTGTGAACAGGGATTTCTGCAGAATGCAGCGAATCCTGGACCAAAGTAGTAACTCGGTAGTAGTAATAGTAGCCGGTAGCGCGGAGGCTGTCATCGACATCAACCCTATAAGGAGTGAAATCGCGAAAGTGTATGGACCGTGGTGGAGAAAGATGCGTTTCCTGTAAGCAGAAAATTTGTGGTGTATAACGGGACAATAAGAGTTTTAATTCGTCCCGTCGGAGAGAAAATCCGTTCAGATTCCAGGATAGGAGAGCCGTTGTTTAAGAAGTTAAGAGAATTTCTTCTTTTCCTTTTTTCGCCTCTGCTGCCCGAAGGAGCGAGTGTCCACCCCGGCTGAAGTTTCCTCCGAGGCAGACTCATCCTGACCACTGCTCGACAGGCTGAGAGATCGCTCAGAGCGAGTTTCAGGAGTCGGGGTAGGTGGTCGGAGTTTGGAGGATCTATCATTTTTCTTGTCCAGGCCAGCAGGCCGAGTGACATCAGCCTTCCTGCGCGGCTGAGAAGTGGATTCTTGTTGTCTTCGTCTTTGTTGCCTTCTTGGGTCGTGTTTTGTATTTTGTGGGAGTTATTATTTTCCCACCTTACAGAGGCGATGTCTCCTCAGGGAAGTCCACTGGGGATACCTGGCAACAGAAGTTCGCTACTGGGGGAGTAGCAAGGGAAGACTTAATACTCGTCGGTTTGACCGTGTTCGCCAGAGTGCTAGAGAAAGGACGCCTGAGATCCACAGGGTTCTTCACCAGGTATCGGCGTTTCGCTTCCGGAAAAGATACCTTCTCTGTTACTCTAATTTTTTTGAATCTCCCTCTCTCTAAGATATGTGGGGCACTTCTTAGAGTTGGCCGCATGGTCTCCTTCACAGTTTACACAGCGCACTGGTAATGAACAATGGTTCGGATCATGCGTGGATTTACCGCACTTTGCGCTAGCAGGGCTTACGGCCATGCACCTTTGTTGTGTATGACCGAACCTCTGACACTTGAAGCAGAGCAGGGGTTCGGCACATACTGCCGCACGCGAAGGTTATAATATCCACAGCTAATTTTCTCTGGGAGAGAGGGAGATTCAAAGTCAGAATCAAGGTGGGAGTGGGGATCTCTTTCCCATTCTCCTTCCTCCTGATCCTATATACCTCCGTAACGCCATGGCTCTTAAAAAAAGGAGAGAAGTTCGTCCTCACTTTCAAGCGCAAAATCTTCGTGATTGACCACTCCCTTACATAAGTTAAGGGTAGGGTGAGTGGTCACTTCCACTTGGAGGCCGACAATCTGCTTGGTTTTTTGGATCTTGTCAATCTGCTCGTCGGTGCGCACTTCGAAAAGAATGGTACCATTCCTCTGTCGCACGACCGCTTGCAGCTTTCCACGAGAGTCTTCAATGGCTCGCGCGAGGCGGACCGCACTAACACTTTTGAAGGATTTTTCAACTCCAACACACGACATTATAAGAAATCGAGGTTTCTTTGGTTTGTTCTCCTCCCGAAGGAAGAAGCTATTCAAGTCTACCGTCTCACATCGCCTCTTCCTTGCGGAAGAGGGCAAGGGGTTTGTTTTGGGCTCCATAGATTGAAGCAGATTCGTCTCCGTGCTCCCCACCACCCATGGAGCCCAACAAGGGGACACCCCACTTGGGGTGCCAGGGCTGACACGGAGATTTAGTAGGGGAATGTCACAGCGCTGCACCGCCGTGGATCCCCCCGCTCACCCTGGAGTTCAGTGCAAGACCTAGTCCGAGCCGATTGATCGGGAGTGGGTTAGCTCCCGACCGCCCGTCTAGAAGAGTCCGAGGCCAAAGCGAGTGTATTGACACCTTACAAGGAACGTTCCCCAAAAATACGTAAACGTACCCCTTAGCGCAAGCCAAAAAAACGTAGCACCAGGACTAGTTGGGAAACAAACAGGTCTCTCAACTGCCAGGACACGCATTCCCTCCGACACGGGTCGCCATGCACGGCAACACATGGGTGGGCGTTCAGCATACAGAGAAGGCCAGTGAGGAAGAAAAAGGAGTGAAAAGAATTTACGTGACATGAAATGAAAAGCAAGACGATGAAAAAAAGGAGAAAGGAACACTTGAGAGCCTTCTCTGCATCCCCCCGTCAGGACGTGGACCAACCCACCTCGATGGGCCCCGTTCGAAATGTAAAAACGTGAGTGTAACGAAGCGTTTTTGCGTTACCTCTAGAAGCAAAAAAGGGGCCATCTCAGCATTTGCCTCAATGGATCCGTGGGAGGGGGTGAAGAGCCGATTCAATGTGATAGTCGGAAGATGATAGCAGGGACGACGGGCACAGGGCTTCGGCGAAGGGATTCAAGTGGCGTACCGTGACTCGCACGTTGGGGATGCTCAACAATAACACACAAAATGCCACTATCAACTACTTCATCTAACAGGCGAACGCAACACATAGCAGATACACTGGAACTATGGTCCAATTAAAATAAGTGGTGACAGTTGTGCTTCTGAAGCTGTAGCTTCATACAATATGAGGGTATGATTTGGTTACTTTAATAAGTATTTATTTCAAGTGTTTATCTTCGTGTCCCGGGAACACGTGCCCAGTGGTACGCCACCTGTCAACGTCGCTCCCTTCCATTCGCAACTGTCAATCACCAACTTATATTTCCACGATCTCGATTGCTTACGACAGTGTAGGCGCTTTCCACAAAATCCTCAGGGCTACCGATGTCTTGAAAGCAAATTATACAATGGCTCAGCTTTAATTCTTATACGCGAATGGCAAAAAGACCATTTGTTAATTTATACATTACAGACTTAAATAATATGTAATCTATTTAAGAGATAATACGATTTCTTGGATATTAATTAATAGTAGACAGGTGCTATTTCTACAATTTGTACCCATGACCAAGTGGGGACTCCCGAGTGAGAGAGATAATTTACTGACCGCCTGAAGTTTGCTGCGCTCTCGTGCACAAACGAGCTCTTTCCGCAGTAGATGCTAGCGTAAAGCAGGCGGGTTTCTCTGGGCCAGGGGTTGAAGAGGGGAGAGGGGAACCTCGCCATCTGCGCATGCGTCATTGCTCGTCGCAATCTCGCGGCAGGACGCTAAAGCATTTTTAGCTTCCAAGCAATCACAGGCCAGCTTCAACAGCCCGCCGAATTCAATCATAGGAAAATCAATTTAAAATTAATACAAAACGTGTTTCGCTCAACAGACCACTTGTAAAATTATCAATACAGTATTTAAGGTTCTTATATACGGGGTATGCTCAGCATCTCAGCGTCCCCTGACGCTACGCCACTGCAAGGGATATTCTGTTTGATTACATATGCTTCACTGTCTCTCTGGGTGCCGAATACATACCAGTGGTACATGCAGGAAGAATGTCAGGAACAGCGAATTTCCTCAGCTTTCGATTCGATGCGGTACTTGCATATTGTTCTTCAGAAAAATGGTCAGAACAAATGCGAAACCAATATAAATCCTTTACCTCCGAGTAAAGTAGTGAGCTTCCAATTCTTTTAAGCCAAATTTCACCCCTGTAACATATCAAATAAAATACTGGTTCATCATATAAAATACAAGTTACTATGGGTGTAATACATATTTGATAAAAAGCACATAACACAAACCGAGGGGAAACAATCTTTATAACTCACCTTGTTACATCATTACTTGGGATCTTATGAAAAGACCTCTGAGGCAAGGATTCGGCGGACACATCACAGCCAGGAACACAGCACTCGTTCCCTCTTCTAACCTTTACATTTGTGGAATCCTGTTGAACGACTGAATATAACAAATTAACAGGCACATCTTCATCGGACAATAAATCCGGCTGAGCACTTTGAATCGCTGACCTGTTTGACGCAACACGCTCCAGGTTCAAGCGACCCTTGCAATTATGCGACATTAATATTGGCTGTGTAACAGAAGAGACGAAGAGAAAGAAACCGGCGAATAAAAGCGACGAAGGCGGACGAGAACAAGGACAAAGAACAGTGATAAGAACAAGTACAGAAAGACGAAGGAAGAGAGATCGGAAATTGGAACGCGGATGGGGAAGAAGACTGTAGAAGAAGGAGAAAGTACAAGGAAAGGAAACGAAGGGGAAAGGAAGAAGACATCTTGGCAGCCCAAGTGTGTCCGAATTTTGTAACAAATAATGTCTCCTGCAAATTCTTATATCTCGCTTGAAGTCCTGGTACTGCTGGAAGAACGACTTCACGTCTAAACTAACATGATTAAAAATTGCCACAGGCCTTCTGCAAGTCGTGTGTCCTAGTAGGTAATTTGTCTCATTCTTTGCATGAAAAATACAGCCATAAATGTTATTTCCGGCAGGGAAGAATGATAATGGCACATGATAGATAATGGCACAGACTTCCTCGTACTAGTTAGTTTCCTGACTAGCTGTTCGGTCTTCCCCATCGTCTTCCCAACTGCCATCCTTCGCCGGCTAAAGAACATTTTTAATTTTTTTCATTTTTTCGGTAGAAGTAGAAGCGAAATATTACTTCGAAGTATAAACTTCGGTTTTTCTTTCTTGGCGCACGGGGGGTGTCAATAAAACGAATATCTCACAGTATTTCGCGTCGTTCTCGGCTGTGCCGCTAGGAATCGCATGATCGCAACTGTATCGAGCAGTGCTGGCGATCATGCGGCTCCTGGCGGCACAACGGAGAACGACGCGAAATACGTGAGATATTTCATTTTATTGACACACCCCGTGCCCCAAGAAAGGAAAAACGAAGTATAAGAATATTAAAGAGTAAAAGCTTGCTGCACAAATGAAGCTAACGGCAGTCCAGTCTGTCTGTGAATGTGTGCATCGCGGTAAACAGCGGAGAACGTAGCAGTGCAAAGGAAGCGAGCCGTGTGAAAATAAATCATCAAGGGAATGTAAACTGTGATATAAATGTAGAAGGCTATCTGTATATCAATCAGTTTTCATATACACGTGTGTGTGCAGAGCAGGGGGAAGTCTTCCAAAGGCACTGTAGGAAAGCAGCGTGTAGGATTCACAGGATTCAGATAGGCTTTCTCGCGGACTATACGCAAGGGCTCGTTGAGGTGCAGTCTCGCCTCAATCTGGGCTTTTATACTGCGATTTTTCTAAGAGCGGCCCTCAAGGCCACTCAAATCCCATCTTCGCGATGGAATATGTCACTGCATTTCGCGTCTTTCTCAGTCGTTCCGCTAGATTTCGCACGATCGCGACCGTATGAAGCAGTGCTTGCGATCATGCGACTTCTACCGGCAAGACCGAGAAAAGACGCGAAATGCCGTGACATATTCCATCGCGAAGATGGGATTTGAGTGGCCTTAGAGGCTCGCACTTAGAAAAATCGCAGTATAAGTACTACTCGTTCACTTTACATTTGCAGGCGGAGCGCTGCGATCTGTTTACATGAGGTCACCGCCGTCTGAATGAGAAAACGCGCGTCTGCAGTGAGTTCTGACCGTTTAATATGATATAGATGGTGAGCAGCACACAGAGCCCCGGCGGGGCAAGAACATAACCATTAAGCAGTTGATAAGTGCAAAGAAGAAATAAACATATTGTATGTGATGTTGTGAATACCGTGTGGTGTGATCTATTTTATTGTATATTATCTTAAATCATTTAAGAGCGCGACTCCAGCTCACTGTCAGAAAGGCATAATTCGTCAGCTGTGTCCGTAGCGCTAGTGCTGCCTTCAGAGACAGCTGATTGGTCAGATGCTGATTGACATCGGGACCATTCGTGTATTCTCGGTCGTGTGTTCGGGCCTTCACTTCAAAACATCATTAGTTCCTAATTCTGCCGTCTGCAAATGTAAAGTGAACGAGTAATATCTTACAGTCTGCTGGGAGGCTATTTTACTTTATATCCCCTGCATTGAGAGTAACACTCTTTCACTTTTGTGCCTGCCACCAAAACAGGAGTTTTGAATAGGAGTAGAATTGATGTTCATTACTATTTTTGTTAGCAATGCTGAAAAATCAAATCAGTTCATTTACCATTGAAGTTGATTTTCTATAACTCGGAAACAAACATTTTTCAAATTTTTATTTTTCTAAAATAATAATTGTTTCTAAATTCTTGTTTCTAGTTTTCAAATTTTGCTTCTTTAAAAAAAAAAAATTCTGGGCCTCAAGAAAATGTGCGCAGATAATCTCTTTCCCCACACATCATATAGTTTTTGAATTGAATGAATGAATGAATGAGAGCTCACACTCATGCACTGTTACTAGAGTAAAGGAATTTCCTTGAGGATAACTGAGGGCTCCAAAGAATCCCTTTAAAATTAATTGAAGCTTGTGAGGCATATGCATTCTAAATGTCAGTTCAAATCATTTTTAATAAGGGTTTAAATAATCAAACTGGTTTTGAAAAGTATTTTTATTTTTTTAAAACATAGCTTTTCCACAAAAAAAACACCTTTTCTTTAAAGTCACGCAAATTTTTCTAAACAGTTTTTATAACAGTAAAGTTTTGGTTTTCCATTCTTCCAAATTACTACACAAATTTAGAAAAGAAATGTCTAGAAGTTTGTACAATCTCACTAAAACAACAAATTTAGAAACTTAGATAAAAATTAGGAGCTTACAAAGACTGTAAGTAGATAACTCCAAATCTCTCGTTTATTTCCTTAGAATTGCACATTCTATTCATGTGCATAATAATTTTAATTAAGGATTAATAAACGAGGAGGTATTAACCACAAAGTACATTACAATATAAATTTAATATTAAGAATGAACAAAAATACATGCATTTCAGGACTTCAGTGGCTGATTTAAGTCCTACATGTTTAATCCATGATAATTAGCACCCCTGAAGACTGGATAAATTAAGTCCTCCAACATATGAATGGCATTTTGATTCATTCTTTATATTAAACTTATATTGTGGTATACTTTGTAGTTGATACTTCCTCAATCCTTCATTAATATCATAATGGATTACCACAATTTCTCTGCTGCAACCGTGGAATACATAATAATTTTCTTAAGAAATGAAATTTCTCCTTGAAATAAATCTAAATTAACACACAAGTCTAGTAATTGTGGGTCACAAAAAGCCTTACACAAACTCTTCATCAATCAACTTTGGATTGAGAAAATAAAACAAAAATAACAGCTTAACATTATTAATTCCAACAGCAGGAACAACAAACTTTCCAATAATAATAATAATAATAAAAATAATAGCGAAGGTTGCTAGGGTTGAAGAGCCTTAGGTGCATCGTGGCCAAATATGGGTCTCAGGTTCAAATTCCCCTTGGGGCATGAATGTTAGTGTGTGTCTGTATGTTTGTAATTGTTCATTCATCCTTCATCATCATCATCATTTCATATCTCATCCCCACCACAGGACTTTTAACCTTAGGGTGTAAAAATGAGTTGAACATGGGAATGCTGATCCCCAAAAAGAAGTAACAAGCACTTACCCCCAGGAAAATTTGACTGGGACTCAGTGTGAACAATTGCATGTTCCAGTTGTCCGTAGATGACCGTATCACGAACAAACAAAGACAGCCACACCTCCCAACATCTTGGTTGTAAAACACAAGCAATGTCAGTGGTTGCAACAGACATTGTGCTTCAACAGGCATTATTTAAGAGGTGTCGCAAAACTTTGCAGAAGAATGGAGGTAGCCACAAAGGCCTTCTCCCAGTATCTAGAGTGAGAGATACTCAAGATCAAAGTAATCAGTTCCCAAAGTAATCAAGTCCCCAAAGTAATCAGTGCTGCCACCAAAGGTTAATAATCAAAAGAACAAGTCTCTTGACTTTCATACAAGCAACTACACAAAACGAAATACAGTTCAAGGCCACAAAACCAATTACTGCCTCATAGATTTTATTCAAATTAATTGAACTTAGTTTCATCAAAAAGCAGTAAAAACTATATGCAACTTATGGGGGAAAAATTATCTGTGCACGATTTTTTGAGTCTCAGAATCCCTACCCCACCCTTTTATTATGACGAATGATAAATACAAGTACCATCAAAGAGAGGTTAGCAACATTTCAAAACAAAATGTTCACTAACCAGTGAAATTTTATTCTTACTTCTTCAAACCTATTTGCATTGGTAAACTAACTACAGATTTTTACTTTCCCGTATACGTACGTATACACGGAGTGATATACGTAGCAGAGGGAAAGTTATGTAATGCTGCGCGAAAAAATGGCCAATTTTCGGCGGAAAAAAATTAATTGCCGGGCCGTGAAAACTAATAAGTGGATAAAACCACTTGCTAAATTAAGAGAAAAAAATCCCCTAACACGTGGTGTAGCCAGAAACCCTGTTTTCTAGGTCCTTGATACCGAAAACCCAATTGAAAGGAAAACGTCCGTCTGTCTGTCCGTCTGTGAACACTGCTAGCGCCTAAACCATACATACGATTTCTTCCAAAATGGATATTCCCCAGTCGATCTGGTTCTAGTCAAAGCTTTGAGATTTTGAAAAAGATTCTTTAAAATTTGGGGGTACTTTATATGAAGCCCGCCGGGGATTTTCAAAATTTTCTCAAAAACGGCTCCAAATTTTTTCTTTAAATTTCTTGTATGAGTAGAGTAAAATACACTTTTTAACATGGCATAGGTCCGATTTTCACGTACAGCTCTGAATTTTCGAAAATTGTGAAAGTTTGACTTTTTTCGGCGTCTTTCTCCAACTACAAAATTGAAGATAGAGATTTTTTCTTCAAATAAAATTTGTTCTGCATATTGAGTTCTTTAATAAAGGTCATGAAAATGTTTCTCAAAATTTTGGTAGTTTTCGTGCAATATTGCGTGTAATATGTACAAGTTTAAAAAATGACAAAAAACCAGATTTTCTCAAAAACGGCTCCAAATTTTTTCTTTAAACTTTTGGTACGGATAGTGTTAAATGTACTCTATCAATGACATAAAAGCCATTTTGGTCTATCGGTTGGTTTTTTCAAAAATTACAAAATGTAAATTTTTTTACTTGTATCTCACGTCGTTAATATTTACATTATCGGCGATTTTTTCACATTATTATATTTACGAGAATATATGCTTTAAATAATGTCAAGTAAAGTTTCTCGAAAACACTACCGTTTTCTGTGAAAAGTAGCTCAAATTTCGGCATTTTCAGAAATGCTCAAACGCCATTTTCTCGTATATGGCTGCAATTTTTTTCTTGAAACTTTTGTAACGGATAGTGCTAATTACACTCTTTAGTATAGCATAAAGTTTATTTTGAGTTATTTTTTTGTTTTTTCAAAAATTACATAATTGTAATTTTCTTGAAAGATCTCTCACATCTTTAATATGCACATTATCCGCAATTTATAAACATTATTTTATTTGTGAGTGTAAGTGCTTTAAATAACATCAAATAAAGTATTTTGAAAACTCAAACATTTTCTGTGAAAATGAGCTTCAAATTTCTCATTTTTAGTAGAGCTAAAACGCCGTTTTCTCTTAAACGGCACATCATTTTTAAAAGAAAATTGCCATTTACGACTAGGTTTTTGTGTTCTTTAATATTCTAAAATTAATATTTTCGTTCTACCAATAGGAAACCGAAAAATTAAGAAAATGACAAAAAAAATGTACTTTTGGCGGTGATAGATGGTAGCTGGCAAGAAAGAGTATGTGGCAATTCCGAATAGCTAGCAAAGACCCAAGGAAAAACTAATACGGGAAAGTCTGTGCCATTCTGTAGCACCACTAGTTCATATTGTGGTATATCTCACGTATTAACAACAATCAATACAAATCGTTTTAAGTTACATAAGTTCATTATCTTAGAACAATGACATTTTGTGACCCAATTGGCTGCATCTTAAGGTGACCGATAATTACAAATATTTTTCTTTTAATTATAATAAAATTACAAAATTAAATAGAGATAATAATGTGAAAAATAAAAAAAATTGTTACAAAAAACTCTGGTATGAAATATTTTTAATTTCTATAAGTACAAAGCCCAAATCTTACCTGAGACAAATAATACCTGTCTCTAATGCCTTGGGTAAGACTTGTACTTCTTACTTATAGAATTTAAAAATATTTCATAACATTAGAGATTTTCGTAACAATTTTTTTTTTTCTTCACATTATTAACTCTATTTAATTTTGTAATTTTATTATAATTAAATATATTATGGAATGATTCTTGGGTGTAGGTCATTTACCAAAACCATTTTTAACCTGCCAACGTTTTGGCTTTTATTCAGCCTTCATCAGGGCATTTTCTCTGAATCTTTTGGTTCTAACCACCAGTTAGATGGTGGCATTGGTAATATGGCGCAGCTGACTGAAGGTGTGTGGTGAAAACTATCAAGTGTAGAAAGAAAATGTGGGGAAGATCGTGGTTAGAACCGAAAGATTCAGAGAAAATGCCCTGATGAAGGCTGAATAAAAGCCAAAACGTTAGCAGGTTAAAAATGGTTTTGTTTAATGTCCTACACTCAAGAATCGTTCCATAATACCATTAATAGAGGTGAAGAAATCAAGCACGTATTATAATTAAAAGAGAAACATTTGTAATTATCGTACACCTTAAGATGCAACCAATTGGGTCACAAAATGTCATTGTTCTGAGATAAAAAACTTACATAACTTAAAACGATTTGTGTTGATTGTTGTTAATATGTGATGGGTACCACAATATGAAAAATACTCATTAGAAGAAAATTATTTTTGGTCTCCTCTGTTAACTACAGATTTTTTTTATATTGTTAACTCCTGTTATATCTTGTAAAAGGAGAGCATTCACACACCTGGGGAACAAGAGAATTGAGGTGTGCTGGAATCTGCAGTCTCAAGATTTCTTTTTTCCTTGCTCCCCTCAGTTGTTATTTCTGAAAATGGCATCATTAATGTATTGACATTCCATTTCAGAGAAACACAATCAAGATAGAAAATTCCCATGCCTGGCAATTAATCACATTTAAGGAGGTGTACTAACCAGATTGTAGCACACTATGATTTCTCTTAATAAAATCCCTGGGAACTGCAGACGGCAATAATCTTGTTCGCAATGTACTTGTGAAATCCGACTCATTGAAATGATCTGCACACACTCTCGTGTTTCGATGTAGCTTATCTGCTTTGTCTATCAATTCACTTTTCCCCATTGCCTTCAACCATAAACGACACCTGCAATATACAGATCCTGTAACTGCAACTGCATTTGTCAACATTCCAAATATATCTACATCTATATCTATATCTATATATATACAAACACACAAACATACATACAGAGATTCATTAAAAATAAACATATTATAGTATTTAAATTAAGAGAAACCCTTACCGTAACAATTCCTTCGGTATCTTAAAAAAACATTTTGAACAATTTGTCACCTTATCATTTTCGCACTCTGGATAAAAACACGTTACTCTTGAAGTCATCATATTAAATCAATATTTGTACTCCTAATTAACACATCCCGGGAATAAGTAACAGCGACAGGTACTCATATTAACCTCCCTAGATCCACATGTCTTGCCCGTTCATGCCTTGCCATGAGCTCTCTCCATTGTCCAATTTAAATACACCGGCTCCCAGATGTCGACAGTTGGTAGGAGACACGGATACTGCGATCCAATCAACAGCTCCAATACCAAAACTTAAATCGTAACAAAGCTTCCAATTGGATAACTTCGTCGCACCTGATATCTATCAAAGCTACTATATTTAAATCGAACAAGAGTCAGGTATATCTTCACGGCTAAAAACGTGAAATGATCACGGTAGCGTAGTGAACGCCTTGAGAAGGAACTAAGCGGCGAGGCGGGTGATCTGAATTTCCATATCAAATCCCCCCTCTTTCAATATCCATTACGTATTATTTTTATTAGACATTAATTATCACGATTACATAGATACAACAAACTAATCATACATTCTATTGATAATTTTTGAGGGGAAAATAAAATGTTGCCTGCACTTCTGCCTTTAGAGCCTTTTTAGGTTCCAGGGTAATAGAAGAACCTACCCTACTTCAATGGTTCCAAAGAGACAAGGGGACTATTTATCACGGCAGTCACTCGACCTCCACAGCCACATGAATCAGCCAAAGGAGTTAAAATTCCTTTATGAAGTGTGGTTGAAATTTTCCCTTCTCAGAGAATAGGGCAGAAGTTTTGTCACAGATCCCATTCTCTCCGTACGTTTACTTTCTCGCTACCGCTTACGCAGTAGATAGAAAATTATTAATGCTGCAGGAAAGCAGTGAGGCAGAATGTACTTTCGGGCCCATAATTTCATGTAAAATTACGCAAACGTACTCAAATTTTCGAAAAATTGTACATGACTTTATATCAAATCTATCTTTAAAGAACGGATTTCATTGGGGGAAAAACTTTATCTTCATAATAATAGTTTTAAGAAGTCGCCAAAAAAATGTATCTTCGCAAAATTAGTTTTCAACGACATGAGACCTGCACCATTCTCTCACGTTCTTCACTTTATCGAACAATGAAATTATGTAACACGATAATAATGAACAGTATCATATCTACCGTACATACATAACATCAAATATGTTTGTATTTAACAAAAAACTACGATGACCCCCTCCAAAATGATCGTATAGATCCGTCCGTGAAGATCTGTGTACGGCGCTTAACATTTGCTGCAATGTATGAGGCTACTACTCCATACAGTGGCGATCATGCGACTCCTAGCGGCATAACTGAGGACGACGCGAAATACCGTGAGATATTCCATGTTATTGACACTCCCCGTGCGCCAAGAAAGAAAAACCGAAGTATATAAAGTAATAATATAAGAATATAAAGTAACAATAATAACAATAATAATGTTTTGTTAACTTTGAAACATTTCTTTCCCTTCATATATCACACAGAAAATGAATAAAGTGAAAAATACATAAACAGGAAAATCGAGAAAAAATGCTCAAGTTTTAATTGTATTAAAATTATTTATTAGCCTTGTATTAAATTATATTTACTTACTAATGAAATAAGTTACTTGCAAAAGAAAAACTTTAATAGAATAGGGGGCGCAGAGGTGTAATTCAAGAGAGAGTGTAGAAGAGACCATGGGGGGGACGGGGGGGGAGCATTCCATTATAATAATTTTTGCATGACCCTCTGACAACTAAAATTAGTTTCATAATAAGAAATAAACAGTTTCTTTTAAATTTTAGACATTCCACTTTTTTTATTGTTCTATAATTGTTGTAAACTTAATGTTTCAGCTATACATTTAATAGCCATCTTCAGACATGTATTTAAAAAAAAAGTCAGAATCAATTGTTAAATCTAAATTATTTACATAACATACATTTTAAAACAAAACACTTTATATACTTATGTAAGTTGTCAGAAGCTTACCTTTTTAACAACAACTATATATATATATATATATAAATATTTAAAAAAAGTGGTATGTCTAAAATTGAAAAGGAACTATTTATTTCTAATTATAAATTAAGACATTTGTTAAAAGAAGATAATATAATTTCATAATGCCTACAATGGGCGCATACTATCAACATCAGTGCCATGTTTCACAAGATGTATAACCCAATTTTCATGAAAATTATACATTGGAATATTTAGACAATGAATAAAACATATATTTGTATTGTAACATTTTATTACAATTGGTGCCAACCTAATAAACTTGTTTGATAATTCTCCAATCACATATTGTAATACAATGTATGATAATTACCAATATTTCAAACAAGCCTTAAATAATGATTTCCTCACATAAAGGGCCCTAACTACGCTTGTTGCTAACAAATTTGTATTTGGGAACACTGGTGTGCATTTAGGCAGTCAGTAAAATTTAAGACAGATAGGCAGCCGTTAAAGAAAATAAAAACAAGAAAACCCCTTACTGTACTGAGATTAAACTTTTGCACAATTGCATTTCGAAATTACAATATTTATTTCTATGTACTAAATAAAAAAACATCACTATAATGATCACAAATTGAAGAGGTAAGAATGACCAATTACACAAAATGTAAATTTAAATTCAAGACTTTATATTGATCCCAGAAGAATCACAATAGACATATCTTTGTATTTAATACTTAAATAGAAAATTCTAGAAACAAATATGATCATTAACATTAGAAAATCTGATATCTCTTTTTCTCTTTCCTGCCCCATAACCTGCAAATGCACAAAAGGAACAAATACTATGTAAACCCTTGTAAATTATAATTAATTTCAATTTTTACATTTCATATCTAAAATTTACACATTTCAGTTAATTCATCAGTTGTGTATTTGTCAATATCTTCAAACAAACTGATGCTTTTCTTGAAATGTTCAATGTCAAAACCATCTGAAGGTACCATTTTGAACACTGCATTGGTTTCACCACGATCAGGTACAGAAGGGCCTTTTCCACTACTCCCAATTTTAACTGGCTTTGCTTTCAAATTTTTCAATTGTTCAGAATTTTTTAAACTTCTTTCTGTTGACTGAATTGAAACACCATGACCAACTGAACCAGATGGAAGTAGTTCAATTTTTTGTTTCTTTGGAGCTGTATTTAAAGTGTTTTTTCTTTTCTCATCACATTCACTACTAAAAGCATCTTTTTTCAAAATTTCTTTCCTTGACGTATCACTTTCTTGTGGTATATCAACAAACAAGCCATCATCACTGTCCATAAAAAAATCAGATGAGAGATCAGAAATCGTTTGACCTGAATCAATTCTTGAATTTGCAGGGGCAGGAATGTCAACACTGACAGGTGTAGATGGAGGAAAATAAAACTGCGAGGGGCAAATATCATTTTGTTCTTCTTCATCAACTTCAGAAGTGTAAGTCTGCGAGAGGTACTTATTCCACTTACTGTTCCCAGGTTGGGATGACATGTTTCTGCAACCTGTAACATGATTTTGCAATAATAATGAAGGTTTCTAATAAAATAATCAATATGTCATTACAACAAGTTCACGAAATATCAGAAACAATCATACAAAGGTCACCAAACCTTTCAAAAAAACATTGAAAATGAGTATTTCAAAGAATTCTTATGAACAAATATCTAAGCACGAAAGCTGAAAATAACTAGAGGTACAACCAAGGGGGAGGGGCTCTTGAAGCTTCAGACCCCCTTCCCCCACCATCAAAACCAATGAAACAATCACAAAAATAGCTTTAACTCATTTTCTTTAGTAAGGAAAGCCATTCAGAATCCCAATTATCTTTTATAGATAACTATAAATCTCCATATTTCACAAATTACTTAATTATAATATATTACTTCAAAGCCAGCATTATCAAACTTTCCATAAAATGTGTTATATTACAATGTTAAAAAGGGAACATTGTCATTCCAAAACTGGTACTTCGTCATCTATAAGCAATTAACTATTATTATTATTATTATTATTAGTATTCTGTTAGGTAGACTCTACACATCTACCACACTTGCAAAGCAAAATCTAGGTTGTACCACTGAAAATAATTAAGAAGTTCTGGAAACTTACTTTGTTCCTCTGAACTTACTGGTGTATTTTCATGTCCATACAAGCTTAGAGATATACTTTTTTCATTTTCATGTATTGTCTCTCGTAAAGCATTTAAGCGCTGACAGTGTTCGCGACAGTCCTTTCCACTCCCCTGACCTAATACCTGTAAAACTAGTTGATACTTCAGTTACACAACCCAACATCAAATGTTAGAAAATTCATGATAATTTCACAGATACCTACCTTCTTTACAACCTGCTTTTCATTACAAAGTTTGCAAACCCATTTATTTGTTTTCTTCACAATCTGTGTCTGCAAAAAATACACATCAACAGTTAAAACAGGGAGAGTTGATGGGCTTTACAAAAACCATTCATTTACTTCACTAATTTTTGAGTACCTGGTATGACTGACAGGAGTAACATTGAAGAACTTGAACTTCTTGAGACATAATATCGGTCTAGGAAATTATCTGCCACTTCTTTATCTAATTCATGGAATCTTCTTCCTCGATAATAAAAAAATAATACAATTGAACATTATTGTCCAATCAAATATTACATACATAAAAATAGTCACTTTCTACAATAAAGTAGCTCGATAGGAACCTATCCAATTCAAACCCGCACGCCACGAAGTCTACAACACAGAGCACCAAAGCATAGAGCGCCCACTCCCATGCTAAGAGAGCGGACGAGTAAACGCTTCCCAGGGACACCGGGCGCAGCACCGTCGACTCCCCACTCCTCTCCCCTCTCCAGAATTCCACCCACTCCATTACATGTGCCAATCAAAAGGCGTCACCCCACTCCGCTCCCCCATGTGATGTGTTCCAATCACCCTACTGTCAGCCCGTAAGCGGGAGTTCAAAATTAAATTATTTTTTCCGGCCTTCCTTACAGCCATATTAAAAATTTACAGCATTTACTTAACTAATTACGTAATTGACTCTCTTATTGTGCCTACTTATTTAAGGAGTCGCTATATGTTTTCTTTACTTAAATCCCAAAAGCATTGAATTTGTAGGAATAGGTATCTAGAGGGTTCTTAATCATAAATGACATGAGCTAGGAATATGGGACAATCATAATTATACAGAACAATTATTACTAAAACACATTTATTTACTCCAAAAGTGTAAATAGGTTAACAGCAAATCAAACCAATGAAAGACATTAGATAACTACGTTTAATTACAGAAATAGCATTGTGTGCATTGACAAGAAGTTTTTGCAATGAATATATTTGCTTTACACATGAAGTCATTTGATCCATTACTATTAAGAATTTAACAAAAGCAAAATTTCAGCACTTTTCTTATACAAGAATTTTCAAACAAATGGTGACATCCAAGTTGAAAAAAACTGATTTCCAAAAGCCATCAAAATAAAACAATTACTTTCCATTACATAAAAATATTCACCATACAACAATCCAATAAACTGAACACATTGAATGTTATTAAAGGAACACAACTAATTAAATTTCATATGAACAATCAACACACAATCAGAATTAACTTTAGTTTTCACACATGATTATACACATTACTGGTTCAACTTTTATAATATTTTCATCAGATCTGAACTAGCAACATCAATACAGAAACTTAAGACAGCAGCAATAACTAGGCAATTACAAGCAGACTCTCCTATGAAATACTAAGCAAGTCTTAATTACACTTCTGAAAACTAATGAAATAACAAGGATAAACCAATCAACAATTCAAACAAATATAAATGAAAGGTTGGGAATGAATGTGGCCAAACCTAATTAATAATAATACAATTTTAAATTAATGCCCAAACTGAATTGCATGAAATTAGTAAATACAAAAATTATTGAATTACTTATTAAAAAAATTAAATGTATACATTAGTTACAATCGGTAATTTTAGAAATTGACATAAAACAAAAAGAATTACTTTCATGAAAATAGTACTGAATATAGTCAAATTATTGAATTACTTGTCACAGAATATGAATTAAATGAAAACTACACATTGGTTACAATTGACAATTTTACAAATGAACATAATACAAAAACCTGATTTGTATCATTACTACTGAACAGAGAAATTAATGAAATACATATTATAAAACATAAATGAAATAGATTTTTTTACAATCAGCAATTTTACAACTTTTTATTTATATTTATTTACGTCAAAAACAGTTTGAAACTGTGTGATGAGCTATAGGGAGAAGTGAAATTTGTGCACATTTTCATAATTCTGTGATCTCAATCCTAAACCATATTCTTATAGAATTTTGGATACAGAAAAAAGAGCATCCTTTTCCCAAGTTTTGTCAACAAAATATTCACTCCTTTATAGTAAAATATATTTTCAAATGTAAATTAGCTATATATTTGTGCCCTTAACCCTCATCACGTTCTTCATGAAAGAATAATACTTCTTGCCGCAAAAATAAGGAAAACGATAATTTGAATAAGTATATTTCCCACTGAAATTCAGAAGACCTTCTGAACTAGTACAAGAAGTTTACTTCTACAACTACTAATAGAAGACACTCACATTTCTGTCGCTTTTGGTTTCAGAGCAGCACATAACAAACTGAAATGAAAGAAGTTAAATTTTTAGACAGCCTTGCAAATTCATTGCTGTTTCATGCTGTTATGGCACCTTGCATGTCTCTGCAAAAAGAACGTACACGCCCTTGCGTCCTGCAAAACCTCTTCTGTAGCAGAAGGCGTTGTCTGGCAAAGTTTCTGCAGCGTGGTGTAAGGAATTTGTCTCTGGTAATGCATACAGAGCGTAATCCAAATCCACGTGAATTGGAACCTTCAAAAAGAAAACACTACCGTAATCTGCTGTATTTATTTCCCATCAAACATACCCAGCAATTAAATTCTACCTCACCTAAGGACAACAACTGACATCTTGCACTTTTCTCAGTGGTACACATCACCTAAATAAGTAAAAATAGTTATTAAACAAATATAAAGAGAAATAAAGCACAACTAATAAAATTTCAACATACCTCCAAATGCCTTATCAACTTTCTTTTATTTGATGACTCACACAGGGCATCTTCCTTAGAAGAGGTTTGAATTTCTGGAACTAAGGAAAAATTCATAAAAGATTGTGTTCAAAAGGAGTTGAAAGAAACACTTAATAAAAATACCACCACTATTTAACTTACATTCAAAATTCTCTCCATCTCCATCGAAGCCCCTTCATGCACGGTTTTATCTGGAACAACAGAATATTTACATACAACATAAAAATGAAAATTTCTCATTAAGTATTAACTTCCACAATAATTGTGAACAATGATGTGAAGCAGCTCATTATTAAAAATTTCTTACCTGGCAAAAAAAGTGTAGGGACAGCGTTTTTTTTAGCCCCAGAAGTAATTCCCGGCATTTACTTCCTTCAGAGAAATGCCGATCATAGACATACATTTGATTGCGCCTCTTGCGGTGTTATATTCGAAATCACTGGATTACCGGAAGCATTAATCCAACTCGCGAACAATTCTTAGTCACTTCGAGGAAAGCCATATCTCGTACTAAAATGATCACCGCAATTCAATACGGCACATTTAATTTTCTTTCGTGAAATATTAGCCATATTTTGAATGTGTTAATGTAGCACGAGAAGCAAAAACACCTGTATCACCAGATGAACACAAAGAACCGCGTGCGCAAGATCAGAAAGTAACGGACAACATGAAATTCCTCCCTTTGAAAACTGCTCCACAGACTTCCTATCTTTCACGGAGTGTACACGAATACGCTCGCACCGCGCCTGGTGGGTAAGGGTATCGTTTACTCGTCCGCCCTGGCCTATATGAGTGCTCCATCTATCTTAGTTTGTCTATGGTCTACAACACAGAGAACCCACACATGTCTATACTGCGATTTTTGTAGGAAGAGCTCTCAAGGCCACTCAAATCCCATCTTCGTGATGGAATATGTCACAGCATTTCGTGTCATTCACAGTCGTTCCACTAGGTTTCGCATGATCGCGACCGTATGAAGCAGTGCTTGCGATCATGCGACTTCTACCGGCAAGACCGAGAAAAGACGCCAAATGCCGTGACATATTCCATCGCGAAGATGGGATTTGAGTGGCCTTGAGAGCTCTTCCTACAAAAATCGCAGTATATGGTCTACAAGGAGGAGACTCAACACCGATGGTCGGGTTATATACTCTCTGGGTCGGGGTATGTACCAAAAAACCTCAGCAGCTATACTGCGATTTTCGTAACAGTGTCCCTGACAGAAATCAGATGTTCACGGTTTCATCCAATAGGGAGCTTGAACGTCACTGTCGCGAAATATAAACTGCCGATTGGATGGCAGCGAAACAGCTGATCTGTCAGGGACGCTGCTACGAAAATCGCAGTATACTTGAAAAATAATGCAACAAAACCCTTTGTGTTCAGCGACCTCACGCGGCAATTGAAAGAACTACGAAGGCTTTCAAAACAGCCAATGGCAGCAAAGCAAAGCGAATCCGCGGGAAGCACGAAGTCGGCTGGAAGCAAAATTTATTTATTTATGGTTTACTAGTTCATTGCTGTGTGTTTACAGACCTGAAACAAAACACGTAACGGTATACTTAATACCCTTGCGGGCCTTTTCGCTTCTTTATGCTCTAGAGCCTTTTGAATACTTTATGGCCCGCTCTTATACCAACACAACACACAGAACTTAGTTATGAATTCGATTTTGTAAAGTTAAGATGCAAGCAAATACAATAAATAAATGGCATAATGCTTAAATAAATAAAATAAATTGTTATAAACCTTATTTTGCTTATTTGATATGAAAATTGAAATTTTGAAATGTTTCCGTGAACTTATAATTGCCATCATTCACTCGCATTTCACTGTTACGTACCATCTTTTTTAGTGGCATAATTATATTCTTCTTTAGTGGCGGTACTCGTAATAGTAATAAGATATATAAGGCACATCGGCTAACATCCTCGAAATGTTATTTTTTGGTGTTTTAACATATTCTAAATAACGTTTGACAATAGGCGCTAATAACCTAAAAGTACCGTTTCATCAACGCAATTTACACTGTTATTCACGCTGGTAAATCTCAAATACACCATAAAGAGTTTTATATATTTCTCAAGATTTTAATGGAAACCACTGTCCATAGTTTTGTTAGCTTTTGCGAGAATTTCCACAGGAACTTCACAATATTCTTTCATTTTGTACGAACAAATCAGTCAAATAACGATTATGCAATAGAAATTAGATATACACTCTGTTTTGTTTATCTGACAAATGACTGTTACAATGCGTCTTTTCACTTTAGACGCAAGAAATATTATAAAATGTTTCGAATTCTTGTTTTATTCAGCAACGAACTAGTAAACCTTAAAGTTTTGTATGCACCACGGGCGTTACTAGATGTCTTTGCCCCTCAGGCGACTTCCAACCCCTCGCGCCAGAGGCCCTCGGGTTTGGAAGTCGCCCTCGGGGCAAAAACATCTACTTAACGCCCTTGATACATAAATAACTATTTTAACGGTGCGGGCTCTTGAAAATTGTGGTACTATTTTCGAACTTTTTGAACTTTTGTGTTGGCCGCCCTGTTTACCGTGAATATTGTTTTGCTTAGTGTTTTGGTGTTTCACTCAGTCGGTCGCCTGCCATGTGTTGTGAGACTGTGGATGTTTATTATGTAAAGTGTTATCAAAGTCAAGTTTCTTTGTGCCTAGATTTTTGTATGTTAAAGCCTTGGATAAAAGGTAATTATTTTCACAACAACAATAATAATAATATTAATAATTATTATTATGTAATATAATTATTATACATTATTATATAATATACTTATTATATTGTAATTGTAATAAAGTTATATAATTAATCAGAATTATTATTATATAATTATTATAATTATTACTTAAACAATGTGCTCCAATTTCGTGAATGTGTGGGAGGCGAATGAGTGGGAAGGAATTATTGATTCTCGATCACAAAGTCTACAGTCCTGCATTAAAAATTGCTGCAATAGTGAAGCCAAAATTGCAATAAATAAAGAAATAGCATATTTTCGAATATCAAATTTAAGTAATTTTCTCTATGAAAACAATGTGAATAAGTATTGTCAATTTCAATCTTTAATACATGAGTAATAATTAAATTTACTGATTGCAGGAAAGTTTTTGTTAAATGTATATGAAATTTAATTATTTGTTGTCATATTTCATATTGCAACGTTATTATAAATGCAATGTTTTATTTTTTGAAGTGAACTTGATTTATTTTATTGGTTTTATTAAGGAAAAATAAATGGAAAAAACTGAAATGAAGTTACTGAAATTCAGTTTTGGAATGTAGGAAACACAACATAATTTTGCAGAAAAAAAATTGGTTTAGGATCCTACAGTGTGAGGGAGATGGCATTCCATTGCTGCTGAAAACATGCGCAAATTCCCAACATCACAAAAATATATTTATTTTTGTGAGAAACATTTTGAAGCATCGGATATTGTCCAATCTTTCAATGTGGTAATTTCCGGCAATGTAGATACCTTACTTGCAAATACAATGAGATTGAAAACTGGTACAGTTCCTTCAATTTTCAATGCAAACATTATTTGAGAAAATAGACTTGTTAAATTAGTTTTCCTTTTCAATACTGGGCAATGTAAAAATGAATATTAATATTTCACAGAATTCTCAAACTAATGATGATACAAATGAAATGATTATCATAAATGGAAATCCATTGCCTTCAAGATCTATTAGTAACTGAATCTGTTTTACCTTCCTGTATTGGACCGAATCAACAAATATGTTAATATTTCAGAAAATTTTCTTAGTCTAATAGAGATGAAAGTGTAAATCCTGAGTCTGAAACTATGATCATCAGTGGCGGTGGGTGAGTTAAATTTAAGGGTGTTGCATACGCAATGGTCGTGAGGTGGGTCTTTCCAATATTTCCCGATTAATGGACACAATTATTTATTAACAGACACAATTAGTATTTGATTTGTTTAAAAACATTTCACCTTAAATTTCAAATATATTTTAAAATATTTGGATTTTTGACGAATAATTGTAAATGAATGTAAAAACTAAAAAATACTGTAAAGAAGGAATGACATGAAAAATTATCGTTTCCATTCCAAGAAACTGATTATAAACTTTTCTCGGACGCGCCCCCGCGTGGGACTGCGCCGTGAGAGAGAGGCCGGGCAGCCGCTTCGAAATCGAGCTGAGGTCAGCGCAACATCCGTTGCCGGTGACAGGTCGGCTCACGCAGCACGTCTGCGAATCGTATTCCTTTCAATACAAACAACGACTGATATGTGGACGTTGGCCAGCTGCTTTTCTGCGGTCAAGGAGCAGGCTGTCTACTATGCTATAGCTGTGACCTGACCAGCTTGTGAAAAAAAAATTAATACTATTTATAACATTAATAACTAATCTTCAAATAAAGCTTAATTTCTCGCTTATTACTAAGGTTCGATTAAATTAAGAAGGTGATTGACATTTGTGAGTGGAGGGGAGCGACGTTGCCAGGTCGCAAACCACTGAGCACGTGTTACCGGGACACGAAAACAAACACTTCAAAAAATACGTGTAAAAGTGCAAAAAATACTACAAAAGCCTAACCTCATCGCAACTCATCACAACACAGTACACATTGCGCGCGCAGCACAGGCAGAAACGCGGGCGGCGTGGCGGCAGGGAAGTCGCTTGCGATGCTCAAATGTTCCCCGTGTTCGGCAGAGGCAATTGAGCGACCTGACACGTCACGTTTTGTCTCTCTGGTTGGCAGCTGCCATGGAAACGGGAAAGGCGTCCTGACGTCACACAGAACTGTCAATCACCTTCTTAATTTAATCGGACCTTATATATTAATGTTGACCCTTGCTCTTCTGCACGTAGCCTCAATATTACAAGTTTCATTAAGCAACAATCAGAACGAAACATTTATCATTAATTTGACCAATCTACCTAGAAATGTGGAAATTATAAACTTACCTTGTTTACTTGAATTGAAAATCCAATTGCCGATGCACAAATTTCTCTATCACTAATTCATTGAAGTTACTGGTTTCACGGATAAGTTGCTTCTCTATTGACAGCATTGTTAATTTTCAGAACAGGCTGATCCGGACCAAGTTATCATTTCATTCGCGATTTCAAGAATATCATCGTAGCTAAACTTTTTTCCAATAAGATTAACAACTTTGTTCATTTTAGAGAAATAATTGAATACCAGGATGCACATACACCATACCTTACATACTATTGGAACCCGAGATTTAAAACATATTTTACACTGATTTTAAGACGGCCTTCACCATCCACATCCGAAGCAAAACTTGCGTTTCGGAGTAACGTATCGAGCACACTGTTTTACTGACAGGGCGCCGGAGACTCGTCTCGAGTTGGGTGGCGTGATGCCCGAGTGCTGCGCCAAGCGGAGTTCACGGCGTAAGTGTGAACATGATACGATGAAAGCACCCTATGATAACACAGAAGCGAAGTCACGTGGTACCCAATGGTCCTTATGAAATGAAGTCTGAGCAAGGTGTTGTTTCGAGAACGTGAACAGCCATGCAGACACATCGGTTCGTCAATGTAATACTGATATGAAAATTGTACAAAGAAGCAGTGGCGTAGCGTCAGGGGACGCTGAGATGCTGAGCATCCCCGTATATAAGAACCTTAAATACTGTATTGATAATCTTACAAGTGGTCTGTTGAGCGAAACACGTTTTGTATTAATTTAAAAATGATTTCCTATGATTGAATTCGGCGGGCTGTTGAAGCTGGCCTCTGATTGCTTGAAAGCTAAAATACTTCAGCGTCTGCCGCCAGATTGCGACGAGCAATGACGCATGCGCAGATGGCGAGGTCCCCCTCTCCCCTCTTCATCCCTGACCCAGAGAAACCCGACTGCTTTACGCTAGCGTCTACTGCGGAAAGAAGCTCGTTTGTGCACGAGAGCGCAGCACACTTCAGGCGTTCAGTAAATTATCTTTCTCTCTCTCACTCGGGAGTCCCCGCTTGGTCATGGTACAAACTGTAGAAATAGTGCCTGACTACTATTTCTTAATTAATATCCAAGAAATTGTATTATCTCTTAAATAGATTACATATTATTTAAGTCTGCAATGTATAAATTAACAAATGGTCTTATTGCCATTCGCGTATAAGAATTAAAGCTGAGCCATTGTATAATTTGCTTTCAAGACATCGGCAGCCCTGACTGCTGTGAGGATTTTGAGGGAAGCGCCTACACCGTCGTAAGCAATCGAGATCGTGGAAGTAGTCCCAGAGTGTCTGCTTTGTGTTGCGTTCGCCTGTTAGACGAAGTAGTTGATAGTGACATTTTGTGTGTTATTGTTGAGCATCCCCAAACGTGTGAGTCACGCTACGCCACTGCAAAGAAGCAGAAAAAGTCATAGTATTAATGATATTGTAATAACGAAGTGTATATTCTGTTTTCTCTTAATTTTTTGGGTGTTGCGTGAACCTGTGAACCTTATGAAGAACCGCCCCTGATGATCATCGACTGAAATCCCATCACCTTCGTATTCTGTAAGTAATAATATATATTGCCTTCTGTGTATTGGGAAATTCGATAAATAAATAAATATTTTACAGAATTCTCAAGCCACTAATGATAAATGTAAGGCCTAATGAAAGGATAGATGCATCTAAAACTATCATCATGAATGGAAATCCATTGCCTGCAAGTTCTGCAAATAATTAAATTTATTGTTTTACCTTTTTGTAATGTACAAATATATCTATAAGTATAAAACATGTATAAAAATGCTTACATGTATAAAAATATTTCACAAAATTTTCTTAGTCTAGTGGAGATGAAAGTGTAAATACTGAGTCTGAAACTATGATCATCGATGGAAATCCACCACCTACATGTTCTGTAAATAATGATATACAGTGCCTTCTTTGTTTGAGACAATTCAGTACTAATAAATACATATAACATTTTATGTTATAGGCCTATGAATAAATATTATATACCGGTAACATATAATATACTAAACATACAATTAATATTTTATGAAATTCTCAAATCATCAGAGGATGTGTGCAATCTTAATTGAAAGTATAGGAACTTCTGAAACTATTAAATATGGATGGAAATTGATTGCCTGCAAATTCTGTTCAGTAATAGAAAATTTATAATGTTACATTTGTAACTTGTGAATTGAACTTGTTATTCATTTTATAGGCCCTACTATCCTTCAGATATAAAACTGCTCATTAATAATATTATTTTAATACACAATTTTGTTATTGTGCAAGTTCCACAATCTTGTGACACGGCACATATTTATAACCTTTAAGACTTTACAGTAAACCTTAATTCTGGAGTTTCTTTGAAATTTAATTTCTTTCGTGTTAACATGGGTGTAATTATTTATTTAGTAGCAGAAGAAACCTCTACAATTTTGGATATGACCAAATGTGAGTTAATTAAGGGCCGGTTTCACCACCTTCGATTAGTGTTTAACCTCGTTTATCTTGGTGTTTAATCGCGTTTAAGGTTTTCCGCGAGTTTCACCACGTATATAAAACGCGTTTACTGGAAGTTAAACTCACGAGGAGTTAAACGCCCGAGATCGGCCGTTTAAGCGAAGGTAATCTGCTATCCATTCTCGTTTCCACGGTGTTTGAGGTTATTTATACGCAGTATTATAGTAGTATGATAGCAGGTTCATGCTTCTAGATCAATAGAATATAGTTTTGTTTATTATTTGTTTGTCTACATTCCTGGAAGTGTATTTCCATCATATAAGTAGGCAAAATCAACAAGCAATGTTTAAAAAACATATAAATTTTATTTACAAATATACATTATAAACAATTTCACAAAAATGACAATCAGAGTTTGAAAGAAACTATTAAAAACGGATTATATCTTACACACAACAAATATTGAAGCTAAATACACGTGCTGATTGATAACCAGAAGTAATTTGTGGTTCTTCTATGATGGTACCTCACAACGCCATACCATGCCTGCAATTAGCTGTGTTTGAAAGGAAAGGAAATTGGCCAAGCAGGTACTACTTGAAACAAAATATACTTCTGGTAACAGTCTATTCCAAAGATAAAAATACAATACTGATTTTGTTCTGATTTTATAAAAATACAGTTCTGATTTTTTTAAAAAATTGCAAAGAATGTTTGGCAACTCATTACTTGTAACATAAATATTTTTGTTATTGTGTTCATCTAGACATACATCAGAGCAGTAGATATGAAAAGCATAATTCCAAATCCAAAATAATTAAAAATAAACAAAGAAAACAATTCATGAATACTCTACACATCAATTCATGGATTCAATCAATCAATTCATGAATACTCAATATAAATCGTGTGAAGCTTACCTAAAATATTCATTATTAAAAACTTTAAATTCGAAATAAGTCAAATAAAATTGTTAGGGTATTTAAAAATTGAAGTGCCAAGGCAGGGAACCATGGTATCATAAACAACCATGTTTTGTTTTATTATATACAGAATAAATAAGAAACCTACAGGACTGTATAACGGATAAATAGATTTACTACTAATTTATAACAAAGAAAGGCAATTGTATACATGATGGCAAAGAAATATTATTTATAACAAATCAATTTTTAAAATTTGGCCAATACAGAAATTATGTAGGAGTGAATCGTAAAAAGTTGATAAAAACATTGGACTCAACTTGTGTATTAACACAATTATTAGTTTTTATGTATAATGTTTCAAGAACAATACTAGAAAATTGTCTTTAAAGATAATATTCTAGGACTGAGCTTGAAAATACTTATTGCAATAAGAGCTATCGTAAGTCATATTGAATTTAAATTTAATAACAAAATTTATAGTCAAAAGAAGGGTACACCTATTGGTGGTCCATAAAAGTGCTAAGAGTGATATGACACTAAAGGTAAGTTTTTATTTCATATGTAAAAAATCTACTACGCTACTTCATACATTTTTATATACATGTATAAAATAAATAATGAATTTCTATTGTAGATTCTTATAAATGGACAAACGGTTGTCGCTAATATAGAGAGGAGAATAACATCATTCACAGATTTTTTACTTTCCCGTATACGTACATATACACGGAGTGATATATGTAGTATAGGGAAAGTTATGTAATGCTGCGCGAAAAAATGGCCAATTTTCGGCGGAAAAAAATTAAATGCTGTGCCGTGAAATCGAATAAGTGGATAAAACCAGTTGCTAAATTAAGAAAAAAAATCCCCTAACACGTGGTGTGGTCAAAATCCATGATTTGTTGCTTCTTTATACTTAAAAATCGATTGACGGCATTCCGTCCGTCTGTGGTCAACGCTAGCGCCTAAACCGTTCGGTCAATTTTCTTCAAAATTGATATTCCCCAGTCGATCTGATTCTAGTCGAAGCTTTGTGATTTTGAAAAAGGTTCTTTAAAATTTGGGGGTACTTTATATGAAGCTCCCCGGGGATTTTCAAAATTTTCTCAAAAACGGCTCCTAATTTTTTCTTTAAATTTCTTGTATGAATACAGGAAAATACCCTTTTTAACATGGCATAGGTCCGATTTTCACGTACAGCTCTGAATTTTCGAAAATTGTAAAAGTTTGAATTTTTTTCGGCGTCTTTCTCCAACTACAAATTTGAAGATAGAGATTTTTTCTTCAAATAAAATTTGTTCTGCATATTGAGTTCTTTAATAAAGGTCATGTAAATGTATTTCACAATTTTGGTAGTTTTCGTGCAATATTGCGTGCAATATGTGCAATTTTAAAAAATTACAAAAACAAGATTTTCTCAAAAACGGCTCCAAATTTTTTCTTTAAACTTTTGGTAGGGATACTGGTAAATGTACTCTATCAATGACATAAAAGCCATTTTGGTCTATCGGTTGGTTTTTTCAAAAATTACAAAAATGTAAATTGTTTTACTTGTCTCTCACGTCGTTAATATTTACATTATCGGCGATTTTTTCACATTATTATATTTACGAGTATATATGCTTTAAATAATGTCAAGTAAAGTTTCTCGAAAACACTACCGTTTTCTGTGAAAAGTAGCTCAAATTTCGGCATTTTCAGAAATGCTCAAACGTCATTTTCTCATATATGGCTGCAATTTTTTTCTTGAAACTTTTGTAACGGATAGTGCTAATTACACTCATTAGTATAGCGTGAAGTTTATTTTGAGTTTTTTTTGTTTTTTCAAAAATTATATAAATGTAAATTTTTTGAAAGATCTCTCACATCTTTAATATGCACATTATCCGCAATTTGTAAAGATGATTATATTTGTGAGTGTAAGTGCTTCAAATAACTTCAAATAAAGTATTTTGAAAACTCAAAAATTTTCTGTGAAAATGAGCTTCAAATTTCGCATTTTTAGTAGCGCTAAAACGCCATTTTCTCTTAAACGGCACATAATTTTTAAAAGAAAATTGCCATTTACGGCTAGGTTTTTGTGTTCTTTAATATTCTAAAATTAATGTTTCTGTTCTACCAATAGGAAACCGAAAAATTAAGAAAATGACAAAAAAAATGTACTTTTGGCGATGATAGATGGTAGCTGGCAAGAAAGAGTATGTGGCAATTCCGAATATTGACAAATAAATAAATAAAATAAATACGGTCATGCTTAATTTTTTCAAAATACGAGTAGTTTTTCTTTAATTTTGTGACAAACGTAATAGGCCGCTGTAAATTTACTGCGCTTCGGACAGCTGGATGCGTCGTAAATTAGAATGTGCAATTTTGTATATTATTTCTTTCTTCGTTTCTTACATTCGAACTTTGTTATAGACTTACACATTAATATTTTAGAAATTGTTTATTTTGAAATATTTGAAATAAAAAGAATTAATAGCTCTCAGAATAGCGACAATGCAGGGTCTGCAACAATGGAATTCACTTTGCGCTCGCGAATATCTGTGAATTAGTGTCATTGTTGTGACCTAATGGAGCTGTATGAAAAGGAGTTATAATTGTCTAATTTATGTTGATATTTGCAGGCAAATATTTAGTTTTGCACCAAATGCTGTACCATTTGTAGTGAGTAGAGAATTTGTTGCATGGTTTTAAAATACTCTTCCCTAATCATGGCCCAATGGAAGGCATTTCTATATTTCCAGGGTATCAGGCTTCTTTTTCCAATACAGGGTTACAAAACTTTTGCATTCTATTTTTGTGAAGTTTAGAATTCACATAGTTCTGACAACACTGCAATGGAAATAGTGAGTTCCAAGCGAAGATGTCAGTAGCGCATAAAGTGCAATATTACAGTATTACTTAGCTGTTTCCTCTAATACGGGAAAGTAAGTGCTGTTGTAGCACCACTAGTTATCTTTGAAGGACACCTTACGTCAAATGCCAATATGCAGAAATGAAATGCGAAAACAATTGTGTTCTGATGTTAAGACATTAAAAACCAGATCGGAATAATGTCAGCCATGTGGATTCCACATTGTGGAGTGGAACAGCAATGAATTGTTGATTGCCACCAGAAAAAGAAAGTAGAGGGGTTGATTAAAAGAATAAAGGTGAAGAAAACACGAAATATGAAAACGAAAATTGAGCGACTGGGAAAGAATGTAAGAGATAAAACATGTAACTAAAATATTTAACTTATAAGACATTCATTTGTACACGGATAAACCTTGTGAAAAAGGTTAGGGGTTGGTCGGAAGTTGACGGTGCCCCTTCAGTAAGTAAGTCAATACACTGCTGCAGTTCACTTCGCAACTCCAGGGCGGGCCTCACCTTGATCCGTGTTTCGAAAATCATGCGAAATTGACCTGAATATGAGGGCGTCTTTTCATTTCACCTTTTTTTTAAGGCGTTAGACAGGTTCCTGCGCGACCGGCGTGGGCGGTGCCGGTCTTCGGACAGGACGTCCGTGAGAATTTTTTCTCTTTCCCATCTTCCGGGGCTCTCTCTCTGTCATTCCCGCTAAGCATCACAGGTCTGACTTTGGCTCCTGTGACCTTCACCGTTTTTCCGGGCTCTCCACTCGTCTCTGAGGCAGCGCCCAAGTTTCGTGTGAAAGAAACGGGCACCAGAGAGTATAAGTTGACGGGCATCGTCAACTTCTGATTTACCCATAGAGGAGTTGTATCTCTCCTCTATGGATTTACCAGGTTAGGTTTTCCCCGAAGTTCATTGAAATTAAATAAATCTTAAAGAGTTGTTAAACCCTTCACGAATATTTTCTTAGCAACCGGCAGCAACTGACTTGTATATTTTCTTGGTAACCGGCGTCGACTCACTCACTTGGGCCCAAAGAAATTTGTGGATTAACAGCCGAGATAAGTTCCTTCTCTCGCCGCGTGATATCGCTGAAGTCGAAGGGGTCTAGTTTTGTTGTCTTATTTCTCAAGTAGCTGCCCACGTTTTTCGTACATACCCCCACCACGCCTCCAACACCGGAGTTAAATCTCCTCCTTGTAGACTTCGTGCCGTACGCATTCACAACGCGTGGCGCAGCGCTAAAGAACCAGCTCAAGAACGTGCAATTCAAAGAGTATGTATATATGCATACTTCGTTTTTTCTTTCTTGGTGCACAGGAATGTGTCAATAAACTGGAATCTCACGGTATTTCGCGTCGTTCTCCGTTGTGCCACCAAGAGTCGCATGATCAGCACTGCTCGATAGTCGCGATCATGCAACTCCTAGCGTTACAACCGAGAACGACGCGAAATAACGTGAGATATACCATTTTATTGACACCCCCTTAGCGCCAAGAAAGAAAAACCGAAGTATGGTTGGTGCATGTCCAGAACACGTGACTTTTTAAATTATAATAACAATAATAATAATATTAATAATAGCAGATAGTATTATTTGGACTGAGAGTATATGGTGAGTATTATGGACTGAATAATATCTTACACGTACGTTCCCTTTATTTATGATGGCCATCCATTGAATTCCTTATGTACTATGACATATCTTGTCCTTGAACAATTTAATCTTTCTTCTTTAAAAACCGAAGAAATGATTTACAACTACCCTGTTTGAAGAGTACGCCTCTTTTCGTCAGCATCTGCGTTCACCAACCATCAAACACCAGATATCCCCTGCATGCTGCTTGACTCTCGTTAGTCCATACCAGTCACTAACGCCGCCACTGCACCAATGGTGCAATACCCCGACGTATTGCACCGTTGTGTCGCCGCCTCTCACTAACACACAATACCGACTGGTGACGTACTGCGCACTCGCATCACGAAAACTTCGCGAATATTTTTAGTAATGTTCCTTTGCGGCAATAGAATATGCAAGCATTCATATTTCATTAATATTATTGCTGCAATCTACTTATGTGACGTAAATACGTCGAGAGTCTTACAAAAGTTCCGAACAAAATTTTAAATTATTTACTGCGTCGCACTACACAGTAACTCGCTATTACGAAATTGTTCACATTCAATTAAAAAGTTCACTAAAGTCTGTTCAGGAGTAATTCCCTTTGCAACTAAAATTTTCCACATGAAGTATTTTCACACACATACACGTATAAACTGTAACAATATAAAAGTATCGCAGCCACGAACACACGGTCTGCTTGCAATCAAAACCTCTCGCCGTCTCTGAAGGGCATTGTTGCCTCGACTCTAGATTCCAGCTTCAACAAAGCAAGATCGCTGCCATTATTGTTCTGAACTGGTTATTTGCGAAATAATTATATTTCGCCCGTTTCGCGTTTTCCTGTCATTTTATTGTAATCTAAATTCTTATTCTTACCGTCTATTTTATTCTTTAAACCAACGCTCTGCGTCCTAATACGCCGAAACATTTTATTTTACAATTTAGTATTCTTTGTCATAACCACGTATTTTCGTCAATTGTTTCTGCTTCAACGCCAAGTTATGAATTCGAAAAACTTTGTTTATTTTCTTCTCCCGTATCCTAAATTTTCGGCATTACAATCATAATTTCCCAAAATTCTCCTCTGAAGCCTTGTAATTTCTGGTTTAATTTAATTCTTCCGTCTTGCCATAATCTTGAAAAAACAATAATTTTACCCCGAGTGACGTCACAAGTTGTAACACTCGCGTGTTTACTCGAGGTTTTCTGTCGAACATGCATTTTCTGAAATTTGCTAAAACAACGCAACCCGTGATCCGATTTTAATGAAATAAGTTTTAAATTTCTCTTCTGAATTTGCGCCATCGAGTGTTGATGCACTGATTCATTTTTCTTCGGGCGTTTCCGTGATCAAAAAGTAATATTTGGACTGGTTTTTTATGTTCAGTTCAAGTTTACTAGGCCCTTTTCATTAAAATGTCTCAAAATAGCCGTAAATGATCCCAGACCATTACAGTATCGAACAGTGCTGACGATCACGTGACTCCGACGACTCGGTCGAAAACGACGCGAAATACCGTGAGATATTCCTTCCTGAAGACAAGCCCACACGCGCCAAGAAATAAAAACCCAAGTATAAGTACTGGGAAACCCATGACCGGGATACCAGTATTGGCAACGTGTTAACTGGTGTAAACCAGCCGAAGATAGCCGAGCAGACCAGCGAGCCTATCGGACTTCCATGGCGCGAAACTTTAATTCGACATTTGTCGGAAATTATTATTTTACAGCAGTGGTTAAAGTAATTAACCAAGCACGAGGAAAGAAAATGGAGACGTTGTTGCAACATATAAAGAATATTTACAAGTCAAATGACTTTTAAGGTGAGTACTCGTATAAAATGCGTTGGGCAGACTCAAGGATGTTTAATGTCAACGCGAGGGCCGAAGGCCCGAGCCTCGTCAACACATGACGAAACATCACAATTCTGCTGGAAAACGTCTGATTCAAATTCCAAACTAATGTAAATGGCCTGTGACTAGGGAGAACACAAGCTCTCCGTTCGCTTGCTTGTTTTCGTATACGTTCATGGCTCCGCATTTTGCTTTCCCAAGACACACGTGCGGTCGTCAGCAAGCAAATTCTAAATATGTGAGAAATGGCGATTTTTGAAGTAAGAACTATTTCGGAAAATTAAATTCACTAAATATTTTTGTGAATGAAATTTGGTAGAATAAAAAAAGTGCAAAATATATTACATTAGTAAATTATTAAGCAAATAAAAATTTGCATATATTGTGTTATGATTGCCCTAATTCACAAAACCTTGAGAACTTAACATAGAAAGACAAAAAAATATGTAATTACATAAAAATCCGGTCTCTACTTATCAGTCATGATGATTACTTGTATAATCCCAAGAAAAGTGACTTATGAGTGACTATTAAGCTTTCTGATGATCATGCCTAATTATTGCAAAAAAGTTGAGATTATACCTACTTCCTTTCGTTTGCTTCTCGCAGATTCCAGCTACCTCCCAATTTTTCTATTTGCAGGGAAAATGTGATTGTAAACTTGATTAATTGCTTCTTTTCTTTGCAGCAGGAACTATAATTTATGCTAAGGAAATTCAGATTTGAAAATATTAAATAATGGAAACTGACACCATTTGTTTAGGCAAGTTTCTCAGACAAATTTTATTCTTTTAGTGATTTTTGTTCAAGGCACATAGTGTCACAAGATATTACTTGGACATTTTCAACATCTTAATTAAATGGAAAATTAACAGAACACACTTAAAGATTCTTAAAGGGAAAAGTAATGGAAGGGGTTAAATTAGAAACACGCAGGAAGACATGACGTTTTTGGGAGTTGAATATAAAACAACCAAAAAAAAAAAACCCTTGAGACTGAAATATGATATTTTATCATTCAAATCTACACTATTAGGGCTGTACAGATGCTGTGTGTTTTTACAAGCAACAACTTTCATCAGCAGCATGATATAAAAACACTGGATACAAGGTAGAAGAGGGAAACAATAGTATTTTTTTTTTGCAGAAACCTGTACATATTAATACACTCAGCAAATCAAAATATTCATTTTCATGCTTACACCAATAAGACATGTAATTTCATCTTAGTTGACCCCAACACCTTTGACCATCAATCATACATTTAATCCATCCTAGCAGATTGTCCTTGTTATCTGTCTTGAGAAAAAAACATTTACCACTAATACCACAATCAGAGTCCCGTAAAGACATCACGATTTCATGTAATTAAAACTACACTTCTATAAATGTGCCAATCATTGGACAACAGAAGCCTGGAAAGTTTGTGAGGTTCTGAATGGCTCACTACTGCCTTGAAGTCCACATATCTGGCAAATGAACACTGTAACTGGTTTGGGTTATTTTGTTATCAAGGTCTCTGAAATCTCTTACAGATCTTTCAATACGACACACTTCAAAGAAATTGGTAGCCAAGGCTTGAGTGGAAGTTTCATTCAATATTTCACACTTAAGAGATATGCATTCTTTTAAATACATATCAACACCAACATATTAAATAAACTCCCATTTACAGTTTTCCTCGCATAACACAAGCTATCATTTATCTACGACCTCCGCTACTGATTTGTATTTAGTAAGCATTGTTTCAGTGCTTCACTTTTTCTTGTTGGCAATATAAACATTTCTCATTCAAATAACACGGTTATATGTTAACACTAAAATCTACAATCTTGCACATCTATCAGCATTCATACTATTCACCATTCTCTATTTCCTTATAAATATGTAGAAAACATTTCAGCACTTACAAAAAGGAGGTTGTACATTACCTACAGCAACATATACAGATGTGATCGTTACCAATTATATTTACAGTTTTCAATAACAGGTCTTCATTTCCAAATATTTACCTTTTTCATTTGATCTACATGACACATGTACCAAGAATATGTTTATCCTTTTTTCTAGGCACTATTGTCTTCTTGTGCTAAAGATTTGTCCATTCACACTGCACTGAATTGGAAAGGAAAATAAAGTAAACAGTGATGAAATATTTCATTTCTTAGGATCATTATAATGTTAAAAGAAAACTTCAAGATACAAATAAAAGTCCCATGAAGAATGTGAATCTTTTCAAACATAAGTAATTTATCAGTCTTCTGAACTCGACACAACCTGTGAAATGATGGAGGTCAGGACAGGCTTGTTTAAAAAATTAAACTTTTAAAAACAGAATAAATATGAAATGATGAAATTTTTTATCAACAACAAAAAATTTCAAGGCTAACAAAAACTTAAAGTACACAAACTTGGCCCTATTAACATCTGATAAAAGAATATGTTCACTCAACAATAAGAATCAAATGAGTGCTATTGATTTAAACATAGGCTAATTATGGCTACTAAAAAACAATTCTGTAAGAAATACTAGTAGAAATCTCCAACAAAATTAAATCTCTTAACATACATTGCCAGAAATCTATGTTGGGTCAAGAAAACAAGCAAAACTGGAATATTTATGTTTTAACAATTGTCTTAAATAAAAAAGGCATAAAAAATAAATCTACCAAAATTAAGACAAACATATTCATCACATTTACACAAGAATCTTCTTTTATTTTTAATTCTACACACAGATGTTATAATGTCAGCTCAAGATGTACAAAGAAACGAACAGAATCACACATGAGTCTTATATACGTATATATAATATAAAATTATTCCTTAAAATACCAACATGAATTTTCTATTCACATTTTGGAGGCGCCACTCCCCCATGCTGAGCCAAACAAAGGCTGAGAAGGTGGTGTGCCTAATGACGACATGGAAGGTGTGCTTGATCCAGTAGTAGGAGTTATTTTGCGCAGTAAATTTCCTTGCATTAGACTATCAAGTGCTTTTTGTACTGTAGGGTCACTGAGAAGGGGAGTTGAAGTTGGCTGGTTCTGCCAGTTGCCAGAGGGAGGAGCAACTGGAGCAGGTACTGGCCCAATGTTCAAGGGAGGGTACATGCCTGCCGAGCTACTCAGCCCTCCGAGTCCTAACCCAGGAGCAGTGTTCGCTCCAAGGCCACCCACACTAGCTGAGCTACCAACAGAACTACCAGCACCACCCCCAGCTCCGGCACCAACACCAACACTACCACTACCACTGCCACTACTGTTATTAGCAGTTGACTGATTATTTAAAATATTCAAAATTCTATGCTGAAGGTCCACTTGTTGTTTGGATGTAGGCTCTGCAGACAGAAAAATACTGATTTATGACCAATTAACACACACAATTGTAACTTTAACGTTACAATTCAAATTTAGTTATCTTTTTTAAAAATTATATAATAATAATAATAATAATAATAATAAAATAAAGGAGAGAAGCAAACCAGATGATACTACCTCATTGTCCATCATGCTGAAGTCATATGGAAAGCTCTTCTAGCAATTTCTACCCAAGCAGAAAACTAATAATAATAATAATAATAATAATATATAAAATCTACTCCAGGTTGCAACCAGCTACCTAAGGAGCAGATCTAGGGACTGTCGGTGCCTCTACAATACTTTGCTGCAAAATGTGGGTTGTTCCAAATAAAGCAATTTCTTGCACTTCCCAGTCTTTTGCGTTACCTGGGAGTTTAGACAAGTTCTTACACACATTTTGCGGAACAAATCCCGTATAATAATAATAATATTTATAGAGTCACATACACAAATTTCAATTGTGATTACGAGTCATTATGTATGCGGGTGAACGTCTTCACGAGTTCCAGAATCCCTACACTCTCTCTCTCTTACTATTGTGAGTTAAGTATACACACTATTATGAATATAGGTAGAAAACAGCATTTTAATATAAGAAATGTTCACCTCTATTGACTCACTCAAGTATTGATAATTAAATACACACTAATGGTATTTAAATGTTTTCATGGAAATTGAAAAAGTCACTGCCAGTTAATGTGAAAAATATATAGAAATATGTGAAATGTTATAAAAATATTAAAAAATAAACTTACAAATTACATTGTATAATGTGAGTTACGTGTCCAAAAACGAGACAAATACTTGTTGTGTGAGCTGCAGGATTAAATAGATCTTGTCTCTTCTAATGGATAGGGAAAGTAAAATATGAAGTTATTGCAGAAGAGAATGAATGGCAGAGGAATTAAAAATGTTACCTTGAAAATCATTTTCATAGAAATACAATGAAATATCTCAACAAGACTACCAACCAATTTTCAATTATGGAACGGAATAATTATTCTGTATGACCAAAGAATTTTGACCCTCAGAATGGCAACCATCCATCATCCCAAACAGCGGCTTTTTTTCTTCTCAATGCAATACCTTATTCTTATTAAGACAAACAGGAAATTTCATCCTGAAATATGAAATTCAATTGTTGCGCTCTTTTGTCCTGTCATCTCTCAGATTTGCAACAGCCATCGATCCTATGAGATTCCATAATAACTCCAGAGTTGAGACCTTTCAGGGAAAGTACAGAAACTTTCACGTTAAAAAGTGGGAAGATCATTTCACAGACGCAAAATAATATGCATAAGTTACATTACAATAATCATGATCGATTCCACTTCGTACAGCTCTTCAAATTATTTCAAGACCAGTCCTTTCCTACTACTACCAAATGAAAAGTATACAAATCTCAGGCTTCTACATAGTAGGTTACTTCTGTCAAAAGGCCGAACACAAACACCAGTCATACGGACTGATGACCATATAGACATGCATGGTTACGTACATTAATTTTGTAGTAATGAGGGCTGTGTCGAGATGAGGGCTTTACCTGCTTTTAAATTCTGCCAACACAATTTCTATCATCAAACATCATATTTTAACTGCAATAATGGGTATTATTGACCGCAGCGATTTATATTTATGTGAATTACAGTAAACCATAAAAAATACATATTATGAGTTAAAAATACATGTACTGTATGCCTCTAATTTGTAAGATGAGATAAATAGATATGAAGATCACTACGAAAGTTTTGAGATATACTGTGTTGCGGTCCATTATTACCTTTCCAAGAATATGAGTCGATAGCAGTGTCCTTTCTCAGTATTGCGTGCAAATAGAAACCAGCTCGGATTATCGCTGTTGCTAAGAAATCTACCTTGATTATTTTTGTTGACGGGGCATTCAGTTGTCAGAAGCCGACAAGAGAGCACTTTCGTGCAATGATTCTTTATGACTTTAAAAGTGGTTTAAACAAATTGAAAGCCTTGATCATTTGCAGTGGGCCTTTGGGGACCTTGCACCTTCCTGTATGACAATTTTTCAGTGGTTTCAAGAATTCAGAAGAGGCAGAACTTTGTTGAAAGACGAGGAGAGAAGCGGGTGTCCGGCGACTGCAGTGACTGAAGAAAACATTGTCCCTGTGGTAAAATTAGTGCGCGAAAACAATCGTATGGCATTTAAGGACATTGAAGGGTCCCTACAGATTGGATCGATTTTCAGGATCAGTTCGATCATGAAAATAAGCGCCAGTCCACTATACAGGTTTTTTCCGACGAACATCCACCAACAAAAGTTAAGTGGCCCCGAAGCGTGGGAAAGGAAATGGTTGCAACATTCTTCTACAAAAGCAGTTATGTTGCAACTGTTCCACTGGAAGAACAAAGAACTGTTACTGCTCTGTGGTACACAACAATATGTCTATCTAATGTTTTCGCCAAGCTTAAAAAGAGACGACTGACGACAGGACTGCGGGGAATCGTCCTGCATCATGAGAATGCGTCTGCGCACATGGCCAACCACACAATTCAGTTCCTGGAGTCAACAGAGGTTAAACTAATGACTCACCCACCTTACAGTCCTGACCTGGCCCCATGTGATTATTTTCTGTTCCCTACAGTCAAAAATCACATGCGAGGAAGGAGGTTCTCAAGTCCTGACGAAGCTGTTGAAGCCTACAAACGTGAACTTTTAGCACTCAAGGAAAATGAGTGGAAAAAATGTTTTGAAAATTGGTTTACAAGAGAGCAAAAATGTACAGAATGTTGTGGCAAGTACTTTGAGGAAATATAGCAATCAAAATTGTTTTCAGTCTCTTAGCTTTTGTGTATCTCAAAACATTTGTAGAGACCCTCGTATCACCCTATTGCTGCTACCATGTTCAACAAACAGATACATCAAAATGTCAGTCTCAAAGGATTGTAAGTAGGACTCACCTTTAGAAGAGGGAAGGTCCTTAGCATCACCAAGTTCCAACTTCAGCTGCAGTTCACGTTTCTCCTGAAGATATCGTATTACTCGGTCGTACTGTAACACTGTCAGTTGACGATTATCAGCTAACAATCCTAGAAGAACTTGAATAGCTTCAGGATGACGGTCTGATGTGGGAGCAGGCAATCCTGCTGGTACAACAGCCACAGCAGTTGGTACTGCAGCACTGCTAGACTTTTCTCCACTACGATAGGCTTCAAAGTTACGCTTAATAAGAGGAACTGCATCTTCTAAAGGCATATTACGATGTTCTAGAAAAGAAACAATAGAAAAAATTACTTTTAAAATTACATCCAGTTACACTCGTTCCACAAAAAAATAGTAAAGAGTTTAATTTAATTAAAAGACTTGCTACGAAAATGGACTTTGAAGATTACATAAAAAGTAGATGTTCTTAATGCAGAGAGAGAGCACTTCATTTCATCCCTGGAGATTAGACTCCTCAAAACTTCCAAGAAAATGTACATCACATTTTCGAACTTTCTCCTTTGGGATACAGTACAAGGTAAATTTATGGACAAACATAATTACGCATGTGATTTTCGTTTCGAGAAAAATCAAGTATAGAGAAATTAATAGATTCTATTGATATTTTACAAGCCAAAATGTTCTTATAAATAAACACGTTGTAAGAGACTGTTAAAAAATGTGAAACTACTGAATTAAAAAACTTAAATACTTGAAATAATTTTTTTCTCTCTT
Organism: Acheta domesticus; assembly: GCA_031308135.1. Taxonomy (NCBI): domain Eukaryota; kingdom Metazoa; phylum Arthropoda; class Insecta; order Orthoptera; family Gryllidae; genus Acheta; species Acheta domesticus. The sequence continues at coordinate 185,292,846 of JAHLJT010002406.1, forward strand.
TTTTTCCCTGATATTGGTGGTTATTTTTTCTTCTTCTTCTTTTCCCCCTTCGATTGCTTCAATAAACCCCAGTTCTAGAGGACGCCATTTCAAAATTAAAAGGTCTATCAGTAAAATGTATTACTTTTATCAAACAATATGTAACCAATGTGACCAGCAATCTGGCTTTTAGGAATTTCTGGTTTTCCTTCCAGCTTTCCACATCTGAGAATACAAATTTTCCAGTTCTTGAATTCACAACCACATTATTATTTCCAGGAATAGCTAATGGATGTTGGTCACCTAATTGAACTAGTTTGCCAAAGTTTTGGAACTTCATTGTTTCCCACCCAGGGCTATGGTTTATATAATTACATTGTTACCTACAGGTAAGTTACAAAGTTGGACAGAATAAATAAAAAACAAACAACAAAATGTTATACTGAATTCTTGTTCACTTTAAAGAGGCACAATAATTAAAATGAAACCTTAGGAAGGTGGGTTTTCACCACATAATCTAGCGTAAGTTAACTCTTTCCGTGCCTTTGTCCCACTGGTGGGCCACAGCATAATTGCCAGTTCCAGTCCTATGACCCACCCAGTTACCCACACTCTTCTCAGTATCAATCCTTTGTCCCTCATTGCGGACCAGTGCTGTATAGTTATGCCATCTCATATGTTGACATCCAAAAGCTTTACTGGTCTGCTTCATTTAACTTGAAATACATTGTATTTTCTTAGCATCTGCACAGTTGTTACTAGATGTAAATAGCAATGGCATCAATCTCAAAGCGTGTGCATCTAACAGGGAGTGAAAGAAATTAATTAGATTTTATGCTAGTGCAATCTATCAAAATTAGATTATGAAGGTAATATTTTGTGTTTCACCCATTAACACACAAATTAATTCTGTGCCATTGTCTTCACATCTCTATGTGCACAGACAATATTGCAGCTTTCTGGTAGCATACTTTCGTATCTTTTAGTGCTAATCCATTGTTAAGTTGCTAAATTATAATACTAGAGCCACTGCTACTATGAAGGTAATATTTTATGTATAAACTTATTTATTTTTACTCTTAATTACATACTGCTGCTCTTCCTGCTCCAAACTGCCATTTAAAAGGAGAGTGTTGAGCGCTGCCACACTGGATATTTAACCCTTTGCACTCGTAACGAGTATAATACACCTCCTACAGGTCTTAAGGGATGTCAGAAATGCCAGAGAATAATTGCTACTAGTTCATAGCAGTATGTCATGTGACATGTCCTACAACTCATAGGGCATGTCTCAGATGCCACACCAAAATCCCGAATTAACTCATACAACATGCCCCAGATGTCCACGTATTTTTCTCGTATGTTAAATAATGTTTTCATTGTTGAATCGATCCTGGCTACTATTCTATTTTTAAACAATGGTGACGCAATAATGTGAAAGCGAGCTGGAAAGGGGGAATGCCAAGTATCGGCTTCGAGCTGTGCAGCCTTTATCCATTGTCATCTAAGACACGCCTTATGAGTTGTAGGACCTCGCAGTGCTCAGAAAGGGTCTCTGACCGCAGAGAGCACCCAGAGAGAATCAGCACAGAAAGGGTTAATTTCACTTAGGAGTAGATTGTTTTCTAGAAGTAAAAGAAAATTAATTTTAGACTCCTTGCTACAGGAATCATTTACAATAATGTTGCTACAAACAATAAATATAATTAATTCTGTCTGAAACTTTCATTTTACTTTAACATGAGCTTTCCTTTTCTAAAAGAGAAAATCAAACTTTTCATGGAAAAGCAATTTTTGGAAAACACAGGGGATCACATAAAAACAAAAAATTCTTTATCGTTAACAAGCATCATAACATTTCTCATGATTTTCAACTCTCCTTCCAAAAATACAAATTATTGTTTAGAAAAGTCACAAGGAGTGATAAAATCATGCAGCATGATCAGCATATTTTGAACTCAAATTCAAAACTAAAGCAATATGGAATAAAGTCTCTTCAACCAATAACTTTTGAGAATTGCTCACTATGGGTCCTAAGCCACAAAATTAAACATCAGCTGTTTCCACAAAAATTTTGGACAATTTTGGACTAATTTTCAATTTTCTTCCTATAAAATTCTGAAAATAATAACAATAAATATAAAAAAAAGGCCTATTTAGTTCAATTTCTGAATGCTTAGTTAAAGACTCGTGCGCCTGCCATTATACACCTGTTAACTCACGTATTTAATGCATACTTACGCACCAGAAAATGTTCAGATATTTCAACAGATTAAGCAGCTTTTCAAAAAAGGCAACAAAAGTTGTGTAAGCATAGAAAAGGTGGTAAAAAGGATCTAACACAAAAATGTGTTAATTGCAATCCCAAAATAGTTTTGAGAGAGAGGAGGAAGGAAAAAACAACAACTGAGGAATCCTTTTATCTCAAACCTCTACTGATTTTCAAAACATCATACATCTGAGAACAAAATTGAGAGATTTCCAGCTTGCAATACAATCCTCTATAATAGCATTCGATGTGATAATACTCGTGGAAACTTAGCTCAGTGACTCACTCATGGACCATGGACTGGGACTGGCAGACTACAACGTCTTTGGAGTAAGAGAGTCCCTTTATTTATCCAGTTCATCAGAGGGGGTGGAGTGCTTGTGCTTATGGAAAGCAATTTGAATCCTACACTTCTTGATACACTTGATAAAACTTTAGAGCAACTTTTTGTAAAGATTAGATGTTGCTTTGTAATTGTAAGAAAATCTGTACAAAAGGTTACTGGATTTTAGTGTTACACGTCTGATGAATTTGTGTTGCATCTTCTCCAAATTTGTCATCGCTCCTCTCGCATACGAATCCCTGACAATGGTGGCTTATTCCAAGATTGGCCTAAGATGTTAAATAATCTCGCAATAGTTGATATTCATTTGAAATCCATGGCCACTCATTGTATGTGATCACACACATGCATAATGTTGGCCACAAAAGCATTGATGCGATTCTCGAAAGACAGATTGTTATAGAAAATAATGCCAAGGTCGTGAATAACCTTCATCATTAGCAAGATACCACTGATCCTGTAGTCAGAAGGAGTTGGATGACTCCTTCTGAAAAAGGAATTTTCTTACATTTTTTAATGTTGAGAACATTGCTGTTCGGTTAGCACCACTGAAGGAGGTTGTCAACATCCAGCTGTAATCCAGCCTAGCTACCCTTGGTAGAAATGACAAGATAGTGTTTCACATCATCCGTAAATAAAGTAATATTAGCATTCTGAATTATATTCATTAAATTGTCAATGAAAACAATAAAAGGAAATGGATCTCCCTGGAGTACTCTAGAAGGGGTTGGGAAATAATCTGATATGATTTATCTTACTTGCACAAAGTGGTAACACTTGTGTACATTACTATCAAACCAGTCTAACAAGGGATCAAAATGCCCAGATTCTGAAATCTTGAAACCAGGATATTCTCGTTAACCTTATCGAATGCCTTGTTGAAATCCATGTAGACTACATCCACCTGGGCACCTCTACCATTCTGCTCACAAATGAAGTTCTTCAATATACATAAATTCGTGGTAACTGACCTTTTCATCGGAACATAAGTAAGTTGATGTAACAAAAGTTACATAAAAGAATTGAGAAGTAGTCAATACAATTATTTCAAAAAGCTTTGGAATGACACTTGCAATGTTACTGGTTGATAATTGGCCAGGACATGCCTACTGTTAAATTTCAGAACTTTAGTATTTTCCACTGACATAGAAAATGACATCCATGGAAAAAATTACTAAAAATGTGTTAAAGTAGATGTGTTACAAATATACACAGAATCACACAAAAGCATTTAGAACACTATCTGGCCTTGGACTCTTACTAAGAAAGGAATGCCCACAGCTGGAATGCAATTCCGTGCAGTGTGAAAGAATCCACTGAACCTCATCCAGAAGATACACAACTCTGAGACTTGGAAGACATTCAGCTATTGTTGGGGGACATAAGTATTGCAGCAAAGGAAGAGAGGTTTGTCAAGCTTGGGATAGCTGAACAGAACTGAATTTGCCAGGAAAAGACTGGACTGACCCCCAAGAAGTACACATCAACAACTCTTCTACAATGTGAACTAGTGGTGCTACAGAATGGCACAGAGTTTCCCATATTAGTTTTCTGTTTCGTTTGGTCTCGGCTAGCTATTCGGACTTGCCAATACTCTTGACAGCTGCCATCTATCGCCGCCCAAACTACATTTTTTTTGACATTTTATTAATTTTTCGGTTTCCTAATAGCAGAACAAAAGTATTATTTAAGAATATTAAAAAAACAGTTAAACCTAGTACTAAATGGCAATTTTCGTTGAAAAATTTGGAGCCATTTCCAAGAAAATGGCATTTAAGGGCTATTGTAAATGCGAAATTTGAAGTCATTTGAAGCACTTACACTCACAAATTCAATAGTGTTTACGAATTGCTGGAAATGTGTATTTTAACAGGATGAGAGAACTTAAAAATAAAAAAAAAATTAAAAAACATTTGTGTAATTTTTGAAAAAAACAAAAAAATACCCCAAAATGAAATTGAAGCCATATTGAAGAGTGCAATTAGCACTATCCATTCAAAATATGTGAATAAAAATTTGAAGCCATTTTTGAAAAAATGGCGTTTGGGCATAAAGCACATGTGCTCATTCATATAATAATGTAAACAAATCGCTGCTAATGTAAATATTAACAATATGAGAGACAAAAAAATTACATTTTTGTAATCTTTGAAAAACTAAAGAATAGAGCAATATGGCGTTAATGTCATCTCATAGAAATACATTTAGCACTATCCCTACCAAAAGTTTCAGGAAAAAATTTGGAGCCATTTTTGAGAAAATCTGGTTTTTGTAATTTTTTAAACTTTCAAGTATTGCGTTCAATATTACGCAAAAACTACTAATTCAACAACAACAACAACAACAACAACAACAACAAAAAAAAAAAAAAAAAAAAAAAAAAAAAAAAAAAAAAAAAAAAAAAAAAAGACCTTAAAGAAAGAACTCACTTTTTAGAATAAATTTTATCTGACGGAGAAATCTCTATCTTCAATTTTGTAGTTGGAGAAAGATGCTGAAAAAAATTCAAACATTCGCAATTTTCGAAAATTGCGAGTTAACCGTGAAAATTGGACCTGTGCCAACTTGATAAGTGCATTTTACTCTACTCTTACAAGAAATTTAAAGAAAAAATTTGGTGTGGTTTTTGAGAAAATTTTGAAAATCTCTGGGGAACTTTATGTAAAGTAACCCCAAATTTTGAAGAAAGTTTTTCAAAATCGCAGCGCATCGAGTGGATGCAGATTGACCAGGGAGTACCCATTTTGGAAGAAAGCGCACGTATGGTTTAGGCGCTAATGTTGTTCACGGACAGACAGATGGTTTTGAAAAAAACTTCTTTTTCGGTATCAGGGGACCCCAAAACGTGTTTTTCCGTTAAAATCTCAAAATCGATTTTCCACAGCATTACTAACTTTCCGTATATACGTATGTATACGGGAAATTAAAAATTGAAAGCTTCAGTTAACACAACAGCGTTACATGTCGAACAGAACTCAAACATCTCTACCAAATATTTTAAAGACAATCCATAAATTCAATAAACTTACAGAAACAACAATGAACAACAGCTGCACATTGCTTAATATATCAACTAAAAATAATACACACTAAAATTTCATCTCTTACATCAAAATTAGAGTTATGTTGCAAACTGAAGTCATCAATTCTGGAATTATAATTGTCACAGAAACCTGGCTAAAACCAGGAATAACTAATTTTTTCATCAACTTACCTAGATATTCCATCTTTTGTTCCAATAGAAGCAACAGACAAGGAGGAGTCTTAATGATATTTATAGTGCACAGGAACGGGTCTCTCGATTTTATCCACTGATGACCTCCATGATCCATCTGCATTAATCGTATGGTTGTGCTTATCTACCAGTGGTACAAAAAATATAATTGGAGCAACATAGAGACTGCTACCCCCCAAACCAAGACTGCAAGAAACCGATCTGAAACTATTTCATATGCTAGATAAAACCGGTATACGGAAACAAACTGTTCTAATTTTTGGTGATTTCAATCTGCCTACTATAAGTATTGAAAACTAACTGACAGCAATGACAGAAATACATAAAATGTTTTTGAAGTTCTACAACCACACAAATCTGATTTAAAGAATTCACAGACCAACTAGGCACCCTTGATTTTAGATCTTGGAGTGGCCAATGATGATAATACCTTCGATGTTGAGACCAATTGAGATCAATTGTTGCAAAAAGACCATTGTAATCATTGCCGTACTGCAGATGGAATTAAAAGAGATACACACCCCATCGGATAAAACGTTGGTCCAGAGCCAACTACAGGAAGTCTGACTATGGAGAGATGAAAATGCACCTGTCTGACCCCCAAAGTGTCAATTACAATGAGATGAAAGTGCACAATATACATGACGAATTCACAGATAAATGTATTGTATCATCCATTGTACGTAAACGTTTTTGAAATATGTTGCATTGGAATATTCAAGCAGAGAAGTACCTGTGAGAGACTGAATTCTTTATTTGACTGTTTTAAAAACAACTACGTATGTTAGTGACAACAACTACTATCTCCATCGTTAACAGGTTCTTTTCTTGGAGCTCCATTTATAAACAAACTTCCCATGCAGCAAGGCGCACACTGCCCCTGGCTCCCCTCAGTACGTGTCAGGCTGTGATCGAACGGCAGTGTCGGTCTCACGTGGCAATGGTCCTATTTTAAATGTGGAGTGGTTAAATGTGATTGGGATTTCTGTTTATGGAAAAAGTGGCACGTTTGAGTGGTACATTGAGAAGAGGCTGTGTGAACAATTCAAATAGTTTTTGTTACATATGGAGATGATTCGAGATCAAGATGCAGAAAAGAAACATTTCTCCAATGATCAGAAGTTTGTAGGTGTCTTATTTTAAAGATAAATTGGGAGATCAGGACAAATGATTACTCTACATGTTGTTAGTAAAACTTGAACAGGAAATTTAAGAAAGTGGCCATCTATGCCATCTATGCCATTTGGTGTCCCTATGGTTTGGTGAGAACAACAAAATCATTCCAATGATTGTTATTTTTGCCTGAGTAAAATACCTGGTTATAATAAGAAGAGAAGCATATTCTATGCTAATTTGTCATCTGCAATAAGACCCCTGCCACATGGAACAGATGTTCCATTTCCTATATCACCTAAAGCATTACCAGAGGGTACTACCAGTTCTTATTCTTCATGTGTAGAAAAACACAATCTAGACAACTTCACAAAGTTAGATCACACTCCACATCTATTCACACAATTCCAAATAAACGATTTAGTTTTTCAAAAGAGTGAACTTTCAAGGTTGAAAGAAAATAATCTTTTGGACTGAAGAACAACTTTTTACTGGTATAGACATTGGGAAGAAGAACTTGGTATAGACATTGAGAACAATATTTGGCCTTAATTCGGCCTTATTAATGCCATTAAAATTAGGTTTATCATATCAAACCTTTAGAGTGGAATGTACTCATTAGAAATATAAAGTAAATTGCAAAGTAACATCAAATTTGAAGATATTTGACTAGTTTTTTAGATAATACCCTCTGACACACAAAATATCACATTTCAAAATTTTCAAAACGAAGTAAAATTTAATGCCAAAAAAGTCAATATTCAGTGTTGTTTCATCATTCTAAAACGATTTAAAGAGTTTTAGTCGAATCGGAAGATGGTCAGGAAATTTTGGCCAATTTGACATGGAATGACTCTCCCACAAACATTTTTTTCGGTCATTTTTTATTTTTAATTTTTGATTTTAAGATTGTCGTAAAGATAAACATTCCTGAAAGATTTTTTGGACTCCTCACCACTCATCTGATCATAAGGTGCAGTTTGCAACAAACCTAGAGTAATTTTAATAGGTTTTCAGTTCCTTCCATGAAACCTCACTTCGTGTCAGCCATTACCTCCACCACTGTCAAATTTCCCCTCCCAGTTAATGTCATCAGCCCTTTGTTCCTTTGTGCTCAAGCTTTCTTTGTACCTTCAGTGGAATGCCACTGGATGAAGACTACTGTGACACCTGGTATTGAATTCCCAGAGTGTGAGTGATTACACAGATGATTGCTATTGACGTGTAGAAAGGACGGGGCTGCAAGAGTAAATACTGGGGAGGTCTACATGAAGATGTCCTTGAACTGCAGATTTCTATGTAATCTGGCAATAAATGAAGCATGAGGCACATACAACCTCACACACAGTCCACTCCTAACACTTTCTATAGCTAAAACATTGACATTAAGGTTTTGAGTATTTAAATACAATTTCCGTAAACAAAAATAAATTAGTTTAATAATAAATCCTATAATGCAATATTAACATTCTTGGAGTACTTTATTAAAAAAGTCATTCAAAACTTTTAATTTTCACATATCCTTCGAAGTCTGAGCGAACCAGTTCTGGAAAAAGCAACATGATACCAGGTGCCTTGCCTTGCCTGAACCAGGGGCAGAACCAAAGTAAATTTATCATAGATACTTTGTTTTAGAAACGCAAAGCTGAATCCCTGAATTTACCCTTCTTCCACTTTATACTGGTATAGTTCACCAGGTGTTTGAATTAAATGCCACAGAGTTCCATCATGCATGTGCACCCACCTAATCATACATTCAAAATTACACAAACACGCAGGCACATTTACACATGATTATAACATTAATTTCTTTGAAATGCATTATTTTTTCATTTTTTCATTTTTTTTTTTCATTTTCCTCTCCATTTGATCCTGTGAATCTAAAGTGTATTTTATTCTGTAGTAAAACATGCACATTTCAGCTTTAATCCTCCAAATGCTATAAGCTTGCCTGTATGACTGGCGGGATCAGTGTTCCATATGATATGAAAGTGTTTGTTCGTCCGGGACTTGCAGTGCTCCCTGTGCGATGGACATCCATGTATGTTCTTGCTGGTGTTTGGTTTCTTTCATTTCCAACAAGAATGCATATTATGCTTCTTCAATTGGAATGACATCGCATATTACTCTTCTGCGACTTGTAACATCCGGAGTCATCTTAAGGTCTCCTGCCTTCTATTGCAAATAGGTGGAGCTAGGGTCATTTTTCTCAGGTCTGGGCAGTTCCCACCACTGTTGGCACTCCACAACCACATGAAGTGCTCAGCACCATGGACAGCACACCTGGTCGATGAGTCAGCAGCGTGCAGCGATTAGCATTCAAGAGGTTAATAACCTCGAAAAATAAATTAGCAATTCTGTGGTAGATAGGTAGGCACTTTCATTCAATTTCAATTCTCAGCTTCTCTCCCAATTGTAGTAAAGTTCTTTGTTTAATACTGTTTTGATAATCAGGTTCTGCTTAAGAATAATTTTATACTTCTGTTCTCACATGTTTCATATTTGCTAATCAATAGCACAAAAATCATAATGAAAAATGGTTTACTTCCATTAATACAGAACCTCGCAAATCACTGAAGTTAAGATCATTTCATCAAAAACAATTTTGTATGAAATTTGTTTTAGTAAAAGTATGGAATTTGTAATTGATGGAATTTTGTAATTTGACCTCAACATTTGTGTCATTATAAAAGAAGACATACCAGATGTATTAGATGTACAACTTGAGAAACAACATTAAAAATTGCTTAATCTCCTTTTTAAAACAGGATAGTCTAATGGCCAATTCATATTTTTCAGACAAAAAATACCTGCCTTGAGGTAAACCATGCAAGATATTCAATGTAAGACTTCGGTGCTCCTCGTTCTGTGGCATCACACTAATAGCATACAGGGACCCTCGACTCGAAATGTTGGCAAGAATGCGACTTATCGGAACCTCTTCGTTGGGAAACAATAAATCCACGCTAATATCCAACTGTTTCAACCGATGTTCAATATATTCAGCATACTCTCTGTGGACAGAGAAAAATACATTCAGCATACTTGCAGAAGAGTGTCATTGAAAGTTCTTAACACAAAAATTATAGGTTATTTTGAATATAGACTGAATCAAAAGTTTTTGAAATTTCAATAAATATAACATAAGCATTTTTTATTTTGTATTTCTTTCAAATACATACATTTCATAATTTATCCAAATTTTCAAATCATCTTTAGAGCATAAGAAAAGGGAGATGATTTTCTCCTTGAAATGAACAATTTACAAATTCAAGTATACTTTGATATACTATCCATTAATGCAGTTCCGCATATTTGTTTATGTGTTTAACACATCCTTATACAACATTTCAACAGATAAGGATTCAAAACACAATCAAGAGCGACAACATATGAAGAAAAGACCCTCTCGGAATGGGAGAACAAGTCTCAGTAAAACCAATTTATTTTAAATGGCATTCTTAAAAAAAGAAAGAGCTTTTATGGAAACAAAAACATGAAGTTGAGCTATGTTTCATCCTGGGAAAATGCATATTAATATGCACATATAAATTAATCAGTAGAACAAATAATACTGTGATTCCAGACTCGTATACGAAAATTGTAATGATTTCATTTATTACAAGTGTATATAACTTCAGCCCCCTCCCAGACCCCCTTATTGGCCCTTTGCCCCTCAAGCAGCATCTTGCATCTTGAAGACGGCAGCTGGGTGAAGACTGTCAAAATTCCCAATGCTGAATTCTTGGAGAATGGACAACTGCTATTGGTGTGCAGGAAAGAGAGATCTGACAATTATTTGTTGTATTATTTTTGAGTTGGTGATCCTTTCCTACCTATTATCTGATTGTTTTGCGATTGCTAGAAGAAATTCTAGAGGTTGCTCAAGAACTGAAGTTCTTGAGAGAACAAATTAGGCATTATTTTAAGTGCAATTTCAAGATATCTTAAATAAATTGCTGACTGCAACAGGTCTGATGATCAGGTATGCTATACTACACTGGCAAATTGGCTGGTACTGGTCAAGTTGGAAAGAGGCCCATTAACATTCTGCAGCTGCACCAGTAAAAGGAGATTGTTCTTGCTTGATCCTGTATATATGGTCTAACTCACTGTTCCACGTTCAGTGTTTTTTCTCTGATGGAAAGCATGGTCAGCAGCAAAAGACACTGTTAATGAGCAACAATCACTCGAGACCTTTTGTTCTAAGGAAAATGATACAAATGGGTATTTGAAATTCTAATCTATGCTAGGTAAAAATGATAATTTCTACATAAAAACTTGAGAAACACCTGAACATTTCGAACATTCCATATCTTGACTGAGTGAAACATACTGCCAGTACTTCTATTTTTTTTACGCTAAAATTTTGCAGAATGCAAATAATGTTACTGAGAAAAGTATAAATGGTCTCCTTTTACAATTTCCTTTTCAAGAAAACCTTTTCAAATTTCAAAACCTATTAAAACCAAAGTAATTAATAAAGTAATCTCATCTTCTATTGGAAAATAATTTACTTTTGAATTCCTACAACATGTGTGAAATCGTGAACACAGAAAATCACTGAATTATAAAAGCAACAACAAAGATACGTAACCGGATGATTTACCTAGGGAATTTCAATTTCCCTTCATTACACAGGCTCTAATCAAGTTTGGTCTATGTCCGTCTTGCAGCACGGGTTTTCCATTCAAGTATATGAAAACTCTTGCTTATCTTAGTTGGTAATAGATATCAGAATTCGTAGCAAAGATTAGCAACACTCAACCTAATTATCACAAATGACATACCAGTCCTGTCACTCTCAGTCACAAGAAGTTCAATTGGCAAATAGTGGCTATATTGTTCTGTCCAGTGACATACAAATCGAAATTTGTATGTCATTGGACAGAACTCGAACACTCACCATAAGAATCATAAAACATTATGGCAAGCGAACTTAAAAGGATTGAAAAGTAACCTTGCAGAGTCTGATATGACAAAAAATTTCTAACTCAAATTAACCAAAGATTGCCAATGAGACCATTCCCACCCATCCCCACAAAAAACAAAAAGAAGAAAAGAGAGAGAAAGAAAGAAAAGAAAAAAAGAAAAGGCAAAAATTGGAGAAAATACAAATTCACCAACCCACAATCAATCCAAAGGAAATTTACAGGAATACGTACCACTATAACATGGGAGACTTGGAACACGCTGAAGAACTATGATCAAAACAACAACAATCATTCATTCACAATCAGACAGCCAATGAAATTTACATTTCTCAAAACCTCCAGAAAGTTTGTGAATTAGTTTCAGTCAAGAGATATGTTTTCAAAACTTTTATACATCTGAACCTCACAATTCCATCTCACCTGTATCTTCCACCCCCTGCAGAAGAAACACAAAATTGTTGACCTTCCAGTTCCAAACATCTATAATATCGTAATATCACTAAACTCCTTTGCCGAACAAGGTGTTCAATTTGTTCAGAAGTAATGCGTCTGAGAATTTGCTCCTACTCTTCACAAAATCTTCCGAAGTCTCTTCACTCCAGAATACTACCACTGGACTGGAAAATAGCCGAGATAATCCCATCTTCTTAAAAGGTAGTAAACTGGACCCCAGCAATTACAGACCATTAGCCTGACTAGTTCAATATGCAAAGTTTTGAAGCAAATTTTGGCAAATGAAATTTGACTTTGTTTTGAGAAGTGGATGTTTTCCCAAACACAGCTTCACACAAGGTAGATCTAGAACAACAAATCTATTATCTTTGTTTCATGATAACAAATTTAGATAATGGTAATCTAACAGACATCAGACTGGATTTCTTTAAAGCTTTCAAAAAGGTACCACATCGTAGGCTGATAAATAAACTTGCTTATCTCAGCATAAGGGGAAAACTACCAAGTTAGGAGCAATCCTTCTTGGAGAATTGGAATTTCTGCATGTGAATGAAAAAATCACTGGAGAAGAGAATCAGCAGTGCAGTTCCTCAAGGCTCTGTATTGGGATTGATCCTATTTATATTGTATACTACCAAATGGAATGCAATCCCAAGTCAAGAAGTGCGCAGATGATACCAAATTCTATGCCAACCCTCTTGTGAACCATCTCTATTTCGAAGAGAACCTAGAACATACAAATGATGTGAAGACTGGATTCTCCCCAGAACAAGTCAAAATGTTTGGTCATGCACATAAGGAAATCTAATCCCAAACGAAACTATCACATACAATGTTGAAAATTGAAGAAACTTTAGCAGAATCCATAGTTATGAAAGATTTGGAAATTATAATTTTAAGTGACACAAAAAGGGCAAATCATTTAAATTACATCTCCAAATCGTAAATAAAGCTGTATATACACTGTTAAGTTTTCGATATAATAAATGGTGATGCCTTTCCCTTTCTTTATAAGGCTCATATTATCTTGATCATTGAATTTGGCACAATTACATGGAAGACTTTTTTTGTTAAAACGTAAACCTACAGGAAAAAGATCAAAGAAGGGCAACACAGATACCCAAAGACCTCAAAAACATGGCCAATGAACAACCAAAATTGAGCTACCAACATTTGTTTTTAGATGACATTTGACATGTACAAAATTTAACAATCTTTAACACGTCTCTTCAACATTTTACCACCTTTAACAATCTTCAACATTCAATGTTTCCAAGAATTTGGAAACCGTAAAGTTATACCCCCTTTTAAAGCAGGGAATAAATTCCATGTCAGAAACTATCGTCCCATTTCCATTTGCATGCTGTTGCAAAATTTCTTGAAAACTTAGTTACAAACAACCTATTTAGAGTACTGAAATTTGTCATTATTGAGAACCAACATGTAATATGCAAGGAAAATCCACAGTAACAAATTTAAGTGTTATATAGAAATTACACTGTGGTAGAAACGGAGATGGAAAACCAGGTTGACAACATCTACAATATTTGAGAAAGGCATTCGACAAGGTGAATTATAAAATCTTAATTACTAAACGGTCTAACTTGGGTTTCAACTTGCAATTAGTTGTTTGGATCGACGATTATTTGAGTGACAAATATTAGGTGGCTTTAATGGATGATTGGTTGCCACAATTTTATGGAACTCCTGCTCATTCTCCTGCAGACATCGCCCTATCACTTTTTAACATAGACTGAAAGGGATAAAACTGAACAGTCAACAGCAATGTTAATCTAGAAATCATATCTGATTCCAAATTGAATTTTAGTAAGATAGTACATGCAGATCAGCTTCCAGAACACAGAGCTATGTTCAGAGGATGGGAGGAGTTTTCAGACATTTGCAACTATTACTTTATTTTTTGAGACTTTACTGAGACCTTTACTAGAATATTTATTTATTTATAAAATGAGACTTTGCCATGACACCCGCACGCGCGCACCCACACACACACCCACACCCCCCCACCCACACACACACCCCCACACCCCCACCCACACCCCCCCCACACACACACCCCACACACACACACCCCACACACCCACACACACCCACCCACACACACACACACACACCCACACACACACACACACACCCCACACACACACACACACGCACGCACGCACACGCACACACACACACAGATATATGTTAAAATTACAAATAAAAGAGAAGAGTCAAACAGTTTACAAGCATGTATATACAAAGAACACATTTGAACAATATCCACATATCCAAATATCAAGTAACAAGAAATGTACAATAAAATTAATTTGACAAAAAAACACCAGACTAATTGTAAGAATGTAATAAAATTAAAGAACAAAATGAAGAAAAGATAAAAAAAATTGTTGAATTAAGCTGTTGTTCTTGGAGTGAAAAAATTATTTGTCTGAGACGCTTGTAAAATTTTTCAAAACTTATATCAAAAAAGTCTACTGCACAAACTAAACTATTTGCAGTTCTGGCCAGCCTTTTAAATGTATTGTAATTATAATTAGTTGAGGAATTATCAACCCAGAAACACACAGGGTTTCTGGTTCTCCGCAGAGGGGTAACAACCAAGATACAAGCTCAGAAGAATCAATCAGATCATGTAATAATTGGTAGAAAATTATGTCATGAAATTTTCTTCTCACACACAATGTTGAAGGCCAAACTCAGTGTAAAGACAAGATAAGTCATGATTGAATCTACCCAGGAAATCCTTTTTTAAAGGCGAGGTAAGAATTTGCACTACTTTTCCAAGGATATCAATAGTTTTTTTTGTTTAAGGTGTCCATATAACAGAAGCAAATTCCAAAATGGGGCAAATAAGAGTTTTGTACAGGGTTATGATGGTGTTTACAGAATGAAATGATGGTGTTCTTTGTAATGAGACCTCATTTCCTCAAAGCTTTGTTAACTCTGACAAAGAAGTTTACAGTTAAGTCTAGTTTCGAGACAAAAATTACTCCAAGATCTCTAATGTTGGAAACTGGAGATAGAAGTTTACTATTCAAGGAAAGCTGATAATGCAAAAATGGTACTTCCATGCATACGTGATAATGTAACATTTATCTGTAAGGAGGTCCATTTTGTTTAGTGAGCACCAGTTTGATAAAGATGTCAGATCCTCTTGCACACATAATGTCTCTTCAGATATTCTGGAATAAATCTTGGCAATACCTTCAAACAATAAAATGTGACTATGTTTGATAACTGTCAGTAAGTTATTTATAAACAAGATAAAAAGTATAGAATTGAGATGAAAACCTTGCTTTATTCCTCAGCTAACAAAAATGGGCTCTAAAAGGTGACCACTAACGATGACATATTGGCTTGTGTCAGGTAAATATGAACGTATCCATGAAAGTAATGGCCCATTTACTCCTATTATTAATAATTTGGCAACACGAATATGATTTGATACAGTATGTTTTACTGTATCAAAGGCTTCGGTGAAATCAATGTAAATAGAATGAACTTGTCATTCACATTCAAAAGATTTAGTAATAAAAGTTTCGAAAATTATCCAAGAAACATGTAGATCATTAACTGGAGAAATATAAAGAGTTAAAATCTTAACTACCAGTTTCTCCAAGAGTTTTGGGAAAGTACTTAGAATAAATATTGATCGACAATTCAAAACATCATATTTGTTACCTGTCTTATAAATTGAAATAACCCTACTGCACTTCCAATCAGAGGAGAAAAGGTCTAATTTTAAAGATTGGTTAAATATGTACAAGATAGGTGCAGCAAGAGCATATCAACCATTTTTCAAAAAGATGGGGATCTCATCGGGTCCACTGCTTTTGCTAGGGTTAAGGCACTTGAGGGCACAAAAGATGTCTGATAACACAATGAAATTGTTTGTTACTACCAATTGATAAAAATAGTTTATGTTAATGGTTGATGAAGTTGTGTAATTCAGGCAATATCAGAGTGAATCATTCAGTGCATGTCATCCAAATACATGTCACTCGGTAATTGATTAAATTTGGTTGAATGATTAACAACACACCAAAAAGGACCAGGATAAGTAGAAACAAACAGCTCTAAACTCTGGTTGTATAAACAGTAGGCATAGTGGACTGGACTCCTTATTTGTTTAAATAATTTCTGGTAAATCATCTTTCTTTTCATACAGCCTTTGAGCTCAGTAGAGTACCATTGTGGATATGTGCCCATAAATTTCTTAGGTACAAAATAATCAATATTGTGAATGCTAAAGCATTGTTTCTTGTCGATGATAGTTACAGTACATACAATAGAGACCTAATCAAAAGCTGTTCCGAGTCACAGTGCAGAGTACGCTATTTCATTTCATTGAGAGTAGTACGAGATAAGAGTGGATATATAAAGCTTACAACTGGATGGTGCAAATCATAAGTTAATAACCAATCTACAGATTCTTGAATATGAATATTATTATTATCTGTGAAAATCAGATCTAGTAATAGTTGAAAAATTAGTGAATTATTTTATTTTCAGAAGTACAAAGTCAACAGGGGTAGATTCCTGCATGGGCTTATTTCAGTACATTAAAAAGATATAACTAAGGCATACAATTCTATTCCAAAACCGCTGGATAATTAAATGCTTTTGTTGTCGAAGTAAAAATAGAGCCAGCAAATATATCAACTTTGCCACTACGTTTTGTGGCAAAATTGTTGACTAGTGCAGTAAATTTATTCAGTGTAGAGTTACGCAAGAATTATCAGTGCACACAGTCTGGTATAAAGGCTATATATATATATGACGTATAATTAGAGGGCATGGCATGGGGCATGACACAGGAAGAGGCACCAAAAGCAAGAAACTTTAGCAGACATAAGAACAATTAATTTTCCCCAAAACTTTTAGAACTAACATGATCATAAGAAAATTCCTCCTCATACCAAGATCAGTAAAATTAAACTTTGTTCTCGGGTACTCACTGTCAATACTGCTCGTGCCTCTCCCGGATTCTTTGAATTCTAGATATTTTAAAAATCTAAGTTGACACCTTTCAGACCCTTGCTATCAGGATCAGATTAAAGCAATGTGTTCTATTTTAGATCTAACAAGAACAAAGAACGTAACTTGTAGGATCCTCCTGATTAGTCTCACCAGAAAAAGATTAATTGACACTAATAATTAATTCCTCAATGAGGTATTTAAAAGATAATTTACAGTAAAAAATCACACCAAGATCCTTAATTGTAGACAGATTCAAGGATAACATAATTAAATGAAATTATTTTATTTCTGGAGAATAACATAACTTTTCATTTTACGAGATTTAAAGCAAGTTGTATTCAAGCTTGTAGTTCACAATGTTCATAGAATTATTTCAAATCCAGTTGTCTCCGGTTATAGTGAAGTTTTAGGGACTAACATGTTTGGTTCACTATAGCCGACGATGTCAAAATTAAATAGGATTTCTCCACAATGATTAATTTTATTAACTTAGATACAGCAAAATTCATTAAGAGCATGAACTGAAAATTTCAATATCTTTATTTGTCCTAAAAAATCAATTATTTTCAATTGTTTGCTTTGTACATTTTTTATTAGTAATTTCTCAAGATTCTTCTCCAGGGTTCGTGCTCTCCCCATACTTGATTTTGCATTGTCTCCTGTCTCTAAGTATTGTAATGTAGTCTTGATATCTTTCAATGCCTCTCACACTGTTGAAACATCGTCCCACTCTCCGAAGGCCCTTTTACTTGCCTAACAACATATGAGATCCAATTAATTTCCAGGACTTATTTCCTATGTTCACTAGAGCCGAGGTTCAGGTTCACAATAACCAAATCTTCTTATGCTTCTTTGATATGTAAGTAAAATGGGACCCGTAACTTCAGTTCACTATAACAGAGGGTTCACCATAACCCAAGTCGACTGTAATTTCGTAATGACTACAATATTGGTAGTTTGGAACCTATCTATAAAAAAAATATACCTTTTATTTCTTGCGTTCAATTATGTGTAAAAAACTTCAGAAAGATTTGAGACTTCGAGGTCTATTTTCATTAAGTTTTAAACTTTGTGCATTTTTAAGCAGCACAAAAAATACAAATTGCCCTTAGCAACCCTTTTTCCTCCCACGTTAAGAGACAATTCTTTCCACAATTACAGCACCCCATATTTCTGAGCTTCCCTGTGTATCCTCATCTGCACAAACCACACCACTCAGGCCTGCTGATGTCTTGTCTATGTTGGATTTTAGTTTCCAACTCACATACAGATACACAGATTCACTTTACCTGCACTCTGTACAACTGTTCAGTGACAAACCATAATTTCACCAATATTTTGACACTACTCTCTATATAATGTCCTTAAAAACTACACTATACTTAACAAAATAAATCACTTAGTGAATGTCAAGACCAAAAAAAAATACAAAGAATAGGAGATTATACACATTTACACTACCTCATACGGTTGCCCAATTTTCAAATTTTACATTCCAGGGCTCAGGGATATTGGGAAGAGCTCTTACTTTCGACCTTCGTCTGAGCTACCAGAATTGGGATGTTTGCTTGAAGTGTTGTGGTACACTTGCACTGTTATATATACTTAAATTTCTAAAATGCAAACCAGCAGTAAGCAAGCACTAAATACTGACTTTAATAATTTTATTTGACACAAGTAGCAGATCAACTTGTGATGTAAGTGCAACCAAAATTATCTTCACAATTTCTGAAAATAAATATTCAAATTGAAAGGGAAGCAGTGCTTCCAACACATCCATGGACACTATGCTCCTGATAATGACTGCTTAAACAATGTGATATTTACTTTCTCGTATACACACATACATACAGGGGCTATGTGTACACTAGCCCCTAAACTATTCATAAGATTTTTCCAAAAATGAAAATTTGCCAGTTGATCTGGCCAGACTGGTAACTACAATTTTGAAAACCATTATTTAAATTTTGGGTACTTTACTTGAAGCCTCAAAACGATTTTAATTATTTTCTCAAAAACTGCTTCAAATTTTTTCTTTTAATTTCTTGCAAGAATAAAATGAAATACCCTTATAAAGATAGTGTAAGGTCGATAGTCACTCTCAACTCTAAAATTTCAAAATTTACAAAAATTGGAATTTTTTGGGGATCTTCCTGAAACTACAATATTGAAGATAATGAGTTCTTCTTCAAATGGAATTTGTTTGCCACAACTAGTTAGGAGTCATTCATAAATGATGTAACGCAAATTCCGAGTATTTTCAATACCCTTCTTGCAACGCACTTCCCTATCTCTATGTAACACAGCGTAATGGCGTGGAATATTACACGACATTTCGTGTCTTTCTCCGTCATACCGCTAGAAGTCGCATGATCGCAAGCACTGCTTGATAAGGTCATGATCATGCGATACCTGGCGGTACAACTGAGAATGTCGCAAAATAGCGTGACATATTCTATCGTGAAGACTGGCCTTGAGGGGCAAAGTTAGAATAATTGCAATATATGTATTTATACTGTAATGGAGAGAGAGAGAGAACTCTTACATCTTTTTACATTTTTAACCAAAAAGAAGAAAGAAAGAATATTGCCAAAGAATGGACAATTCTGAACATTGAAGTGTGAAGACAAGTCCTCTTAGGTTTGGTAATGAAAACAATATAAACAATAAACACAATATAAATTTACCTGTGACCAAATCACAGCTGTTAAAGAAAATATTCTTTATCAGCTGTGATTCGGTCAAATTTACAAGTTAGCATGTTCAGTCATGATATTGAATTTGCAAGATAATTTGCAGAATACAAGTTGAATCATTTGCAAGAAAACTACAAGGACTTTTCTCATAGTACATTCAGTACTGTAAATGCTATATTAAGCATGTTAGAAAAAGATCTGGATGTGATGTTATGCAAGTTAAATTTATTATTAAGCAGATTGACCTATAATCATTTAAAAACAGTGTTACAGATATAGTGCTGATTTGTCTGCTTTCTGCAGTATTTTCTTTTCCATTTCCCCTCACAATATAACATTTTTAGGAAATCGTGATGTCATCTCTCCACAGCTACAATTAGTTAAAAAATGTAATTGGTGTGTAAGATTAGCCCACAGCAAGAGCAAACAGAGGAGAATATTTTGAAGTGTGCTAAATAAAAATGCAAAACATTGTAGGAATCAAATTGCATAGGTTCATTAATGTTAGATAGAATTTATATTAAATATTTCTTAGACAACAAATGTGAAATTATAGTGGGTACAGCTTACTATAGCCCAGAAGCAGCTACACTACCTCCTGTTTTACTTTATATATTATATAAAATCCACTGTGTTTTTTCAGTAGTACAAATAAATTTTGTGGCTTTCACATACAACCAATCTTAATTATAACTCTAAACAAAATAATTTCACACACACATGGCGACTTGCACTTTGACTTCAAAAATATGAAGGATTTGTTGAAAAATAGGCATCAAAATATTTATGTCAAATACAACCCACTACACTGGCAAAATTTTTAAAATCTATTTAGTTTAATAACTCCTAAATGAAGCATTCTAGGGACTTAAAATCTCGAATTTGGGGCCAAAGGCCTTACAGAAATGTTCCTCACACTGTAATGTGTAGAATGAAAGCTTCTTGGACACATTATTACATTTTACTGGTCTGGCACTTCTCAATACAACCCCATTAATTCGGAGATGTGCAGAATCTGCAACTGTATGTGAAATTAAACTTATTTCTTGACATTCTAGGCAATTGAAGGAGACTGGTGTACCTCTCTGTTCGGTAATAAAATTACATATTATTTCAATGAGTAGGGTAGTACTTGCACGATCCTGTATAATCACATGGCCAACTTTAAGTAGCTTTCCCAAAAGTAGAAACCTTTTCTAATAGTCTTGTAATTATCAAAGAAAGCGAAAAGCTAACTTTCAATGAAGATTGTATAATTACTTGAAATATTGTTTTTAAGGAAGTGTTGTGAATTGTTCCAAGACCATATGTCTATAATACTGAATAAACCTTTATTCCAAATTTGTTTCAAACATCAATTTCACTGTTTTTGTTTTTATTTGATATTCTATAAATACATTGTAAGTTGCCTTTATACATTTTTAAATAAATTAACACATTTCGATAACAACTTCCCCTCTTAATACGGAAATGGAAGGATAGGGAAGAGTGTGGAATTTAATATGCAAGAGTTCTTGCACAGGTACCCTAGTTTCCTTAAAAACAACTCCAAATTTTTCAATGGAAATGTGCCAACAGGTCCAGGTTTTACTTTTCTACTTTTTTTTTTTAAATTTATTTATTTTATTTAAAGTCACATCAAGGACAATATTCTTTAAGGCATATTTACATTCTACTTTTAGGGATCTAAAAAATTGAGAAAACATGAAGGGAGAGAGAGAGAGAGAGAGAGAGAGAGAGAGAGAAAGAGAGAGAGAGAGAAAGAGAGAGAGAGAAAGAGAGAGAGAAAGAGAGAGAGAAGAGAGAGAGAGAGAAGAGAGAGAGAGAGAGAAAGAGAGAGAGAGAGAAAGAGAGAGAGAGAAAGAGAGAGAGAGAAAGAGAGAGAGAGAAAGAGAGAGAGAGAAAGAGAGAGAGAGAAAGAGAGAGAGAGAGAGAGAAAGAGAGAGAAAGAGAGAGAAAGAGAGAGAAAGAGAGAGAAAGAGAGAAAGAGAGAGAAAGAGAGAGAAAGAGAGAGAAAGAGAGAGAAAGAGAGAGAAAGAGAGAGAAAGAGAGAGAAAGAGAGAGAAAGAGAGAGAAAGAGAGAGAGAGAAAGAGAGAGAGAGAGAGAGAGAGAGAGAGAGAGAGAGAGAGAGATGCCTTTTAGATGCCAATATATATGGCAGCTGTGAAAAGGGTGGAGCAAAACTGAAAATATAGCACAGACTAAAACAATAAGGAAACTAGTAGGAGAAAGTGTGTCACTCTTTAGCATCATTGAAAGAGAAAGCAAGGAATTGAACTTTCTTTTTCTTGTTTTCCACACAATTCTAAAAAACCACCAAATTTCATTAAGAAAATTAACTAAATTCCCTGCCAAGTACAATTCAATACAGGACAATAACAGGAAAAGAAACAAAAAGAAAAGAAAAAAATACAAAGGAAGAAGTCTACAATAAAGCAGCAAATAATTAGAAAATTGCAGTAGGTTCAGGGTCCCTGAACATTGTATGAAAACATTTACGCAGCATTTAATATTCCTTAAAGGTTTACCGTTTATATGCATTTGATATCCTCATTCAGGGTAATTCCTAAGTTATCAAATGACTTTCCAGGGAACACAGCATGTGAAGCACCCTGACTCTCATTTCTATCAAATCTTCCTGACTGTCTCCCCATAGATACTAGAAGTAATTGCCATGAGCAACGTCACTGCCAGAGCACTTTCAAATGTATTACTTTGAATTTGCAGTAAAATTTTAAAACAATTAATTATTTAAATTTAATGTTAATAAACTGCACAATCATTTACAATATAACAGCATTCATTTGATGTTATTCTTCAAGATAGGAAAGAGGGAGACAAAACTTGCTGCACTATCTTTTCATCTAATTTCAAAATAAATATTTTGTAAACACAAAACAACTACATCCTAATATGAAAGTGTTGTTTGTGGGTATATTTTTGTTTCTCTCATGGTATTAAAATGGAAATTTATCAAATGACAATTCTGCTTTGTTCATATGCCCAGATTATCATAAGTAATAATATCAATTCTTGGTAATTATCAATGACAGCCCAACACTGTCTTTGCTTACTCACCTTTGAGCCTTATTGAATACTATAATTTCACAATCATTAGTTCTCTCAAGAGGATTTACATTATTAGGAGAGCCATAATCTCTGGCAGGCAGTGATGGTCTTGCATCACCTATTCCACCTGGCCTAAATGTATTCGGGCCGTATGGATCTTTCCTGCAACAATAAAAATTTTCAGTACAAACAAAATCTATAATATCCTGACTTCAGATTTATAACAAACATACAAATAGAAAAAGTTTAAATAAATATTTTAGAAATCTCGAGGGAAGTAATTTAAGTTTAAAAGAAAACTAAAGTGTAATTGAATTATGATTGAATGATAGTTTCAAACTTCAATTCAACTCAACATCAAAAAGTAAATTTTGACTTTCAGTAAAGATCCATTATTGAGTGAAAAAGCCTTAAACATTCTGAATCCATTCGCAATGGCTTTCTTCTTCTCATCATACAACTCAAGGTCTTGGCGTGCTCAACAATCTTCTACTACTTCCACAAATTTGCAATTTTAAAAAAATAAGGTTTACTCTAAATTTTTTCTTCCAACTTTTGATAGGGATAATGCTCACTGTACTCAATGAGCTGACATAAACAATGTTTTGCTCTATTCTTTTGTTTCTTCAAAAATTACAAAATAATAATTTTTTAACTAGCCTCTCACGTTGTTAATATTTTAGTATTTACATTGGCAGAGATTTGTTCACATTATTGCATTTATAAGTAGACATGCTTAAATAATGTTTTATAAAGTTTCTCAAAATCTTCAATACTTTTCTGTCAAAAGAAGCTCAAAATTCCGCATTTTCAGAAATAATTAAATGCCATTTTCTCAAAAGCAGCTCCAAATTTTTTCTTCACAAGCTTTTGAATGGATAGTGCTTTCTTAAGAGAAACTCCACATTTTTCACTGAAAATTTCCACATAGGATAAGGTGCCCAGAGCTATGATGTTTGAGAACCACTAAGATAATGTATCACATGATAAGAGAGATATACTACAAAACAAAACAACGTACGTAAGATTCACTGACACAGTTGTAAGATTCATGGACATGCAATTGTTTTAAAGCGAAAAGGTTACTTAATTGCTATTACAATTACACAGCAAATAACTGAATCTTTACCTCCTTTATCAAAAAGAATGACACATTTTCAACTATTTACTAAAAATGTTCAGCTATGTTTGGCAACGATGATAATAACTAACCCAAAGTTGCTTCCTCGATCATCTCTCCCTGGGCCCACATTTGGACCGCTTCGAAACTTGTCTTGGCCAGTGTACAGTCCGGTGTCTTTTCCAAAGCCACCATCACGTCCATAATAGTTTCCACGTTCCATACTCCCACTCTTTGCGGAAAAATTATCAAATCTGCAAAAATATTTTTTAAATTAACACTTCAACAAAGTACCAAACACGGCTGCTGGAAGTGAAAGCTCATTAAAGCACATAAAGAAAAAATGTAAACAAACAAAGCAGTTTTCAGATACTTGTTCACATGAAATATAGCTAATAAGTTATGACAGTGTATTTTATCACTTTTACACTAATACTTTCTCAAACTACATAATATTCTCGATTCTTCCATTTTCAGAATGCATTGTGAACTTCGTATTTTTTTTAGTTTATTACATTAGGATTCTGTTACAAAGATTTCTCAAAAAAGCAATGAATCAATTAAATAGTTACAATTACTCTGCAATAATGGCTACTACCATAATTACCAGTCAGTAACATATACTCCATTTGCAGGAGCATTACATTAACTTGCGAAGTTTCTGAATTGGGTGCTCGGGAATTCTACCATTGTGTAAATCCAACTGGGGACTAAAGGCCCTTGCCCTCTTATGAGATTGTAATAGGCTATAATAATAATAATAATAATAATATAATGTTGCAATGTTGAGAGCCTAAAAGTGTAGATAATGCATCAGCAGATATGGAAGTGCACATCAGTATTATCTAATTTTCAGGAATCAAACAACTGTCGTAAATAAGTTTTGATTTACACACAGAGGTGGACTTAGGAGTAGTAGATATGGGTTCTTAGAGCATAATTTCACCATGTACCATTTAAATCAAAAACATGTCACCAGAAACATTAAACAAGCCAGGGTCATAAATATCAATTTGAAAACCAGCAAGAAAGGTACAATACAAACCATAAGTTTATTATAGAAGACAACATGGGAAGAAAATGAAATTGAGGAAACCTGCAGAAAATGACTTTTCTAACAAATCTGAATGGTTGCATGAAATCATGTTAGAAATTTTTTAAATGAGATCTTCTAAAATGTTGCAAATTTGAGCAGAAACAAAATTAAGAAAGATTAAGCTTGACAGTTTAATGTTTACATATATTAGAGTGTCTTCCAGAAATTTCCAGAAGAAACAAGGTTGAGTTAGGTAGGTTGGGTCACTCCTTGCCCTGGTACTATTTGATTGTAGTTATTTTAATTTTAGGAAATAGGGTGAGGAATTACAAAGAGAACTGAAAAAGCAAAAGCTTCATTAGAAGACTACAAAGGAGGCACCTTGGAAATTGAATCTGAAAGAAGTAGTGCAAGGGTAACTGCTGAAAAGTTTTGTGTGAATCAAATGTCACTGTGCAGATATATAAAGAAAAAGAAATTTTTCACTGATGCAGAAGGGATTCCCCAAATGGATTATAAATAATCAAGTATGGCATTCACTCCTGAACAAGAGCTTGAACTCTGCAAATATGGCATTCAGTTACCAAATGTATTTTGTAGTGAAGTAATTCTGGTGTCATTTCCACCACACATCATTAAAAGTATTTAAATAATAATAATATTTTATTGCATGTAGACTTACATAAAGCATCAAGCAAAGTCTGTCTTGAAATTAATTAAAATTAATTTCATTAACCTACAGTAATAATATAATAATTTTACATAATCTTTTTAAATTATATGATAAAAATAAACCTAATTGATTAATACAGACAATTACATTAAGTTATTCGTTCAATTACATAACTTA
The DNA here is from genome assembly GCA_031308135.1 of Acheta domesticus. Lineage (NCBI taxonomy): Eukaryota > Metazoa > Arthropoda > Insecta > Orthoptera > Gryllidae > Acheta > Acheta domesticus. The sequence continues at coordinate 185,318,948 of JAHLJT010002406.1, forward strand.
CAGTAATAATGCATATTGTTTACTTGATAAATTACATGAATAATAGTCATGCAATTGCTCATAATAAATATTAAAGTAATTTACATTTTAAACTATACAAAGACTCATTATCACAACAAATAACATTAACAATAACTAGTAGATTATGATACAGTGGCAGATAACTTACAATTAGAGTGAGTAATTCCCTGAACTTACAATAGTAGTTTAATTAACTTACAGTAACAGTAAATACATTAGACGTAAAAAATAATTACATTCATTGCAAGATCTTGACATATAATTACATTATTTTATTTGATTACTGGTTCAAAGAATGGTCACTTTTAGCAGTACATGGTTTTTAATTACAGAAAGTTCAAGCAATTCAGATAAACTACATGGACACATATTAGTAAGGTGATGTTTAAGCAGTGTTTTGAAATATTTATCATCAGTAGTTTTTATGTTAACTGGAATAATTCAGTATACAGAAAAACTGCCACAAGGCTGCACATGGGTGGATGAAATCACATCCTGGAAGCATTGTTTTAATTTACAACTTTCCACATATTGTTGAAGCTTCCAGGTGCTGCTACTCCAAAGAACATCCAATAAAAAATTCGAGACACTGAAGTTCAGGATTTTAACAGGAATATTTTTACAGAGGAAGACTTTCTGTGCTCCTAAGTCACAGATCATCTGCTTTTGGATAACTATGAAAATATCGAAGTAAGCCAAAGAAAGATTATTTCACCTCATGTTAATAATGATCCAAGCTCTATGACACAAAACCTATTCAATGGTGGTGAGATTCCAGGGTTGTCTTCAGCAATAGTTCAAGTAACTAATGATTGAGAAAACAATAGCTGTGCTATTCCACATCTTTTGAAGATGGTGAGTTGCATACATCAGTTTTTTTGGAAACCAAACCTCTCCCTAAGGCAGGATTTCCAAGGAATAACAGAACAAAAACTTTGAAATTTGCGATTTTAACTCACATTCCTGATAAAGAAGGATTTTGATTTCAGCAAGAAATCAGACTAGAGAAAAATGCTGTATGACTTGGTTGCTGTGGAAATGGAGTCAAAGCCATTGAAATATTTAGAGTCAATAACGCAAAGCACATTATACCACTTTTAAATAAAAAAGACCACTTTTAGTCATTATTTTATTTATCGAATGCTGTATAACCATTACACATTTACAAATACTTATAGGCCTGTGAAGTGAGTTGGCGTGTTGAGGCTGGAACTTGAGGTAGGTTCACCAAACACCCAGGCACTAAAGGTATGATTCAAAATACATGTAAGGCTTAAATGTTTTCAGTTGATTATGGCATAGTGGTGTATTCCTAGTCCTTCAGGTATACACATAAATACTCTAATCCTTCCATATCTCTTGGGCTGATTGGTGTGCGAGATTTTTAGGAATCTGCTAGTGTGTGTACTTGAGGTATTGGATCCCAACATCCAGGACAATAGTACATGCACCAAGAAGGGGCTAAGGCTCATTGGCATAATGTTTGGGGAGTAAAGTGCTCTTAGAGAATCCCTTCAGGAGAGCGGTAGGTACTGCAAATAGTCCTGGCAGGTCTTTCATGTGCTGATAGGTGGTAGATGAAAAGAGGGAAGGCAAAAACCGAAAAGCTACCCCGATTAAAAGAAATACAGAATTAACTATATTACAAAGTATTTGCCATTTTGGAGGCACTACTAATTTAGTTTTTAAGAGGTCGTTACCGGATTTAATTTTCATTTTCACATCTTGCTGGAAAAACACAGAAGATCAAAAGGTACTAGATTTTAGGTGACAGGATGAGGAAAATGACCTCTTCGAAAAAATGTTAAAATTCACAATAAGTATGACAAACTTACTTTGATGCCTTATTTTTACATGACTTATTTCAAACCCAATTGTTTTTATTTCTACTGAATTCTTTGCATTGGAATACATAAAAGTAATATTTTAATAAATTTCCTAAAAGTAAAAACTATTATTTAGGAGTCAAAACTAAAATTGGCTGATCCCAACTGTACGGTAGCCCTTGCTGTCACAGCCTCCTTAATACATTCGTAAGTATCATTCACTGCACAGTTTGAATACTAGCCGCTTTCTTACAATGTGCTTACTGAAGTGATTTCTTAAAAAAGTGAATTGGTAATTATGCGATGGATAGACTCAAGGTTGTTTATAGTGAATGCGAGGGCCGAAGGCCCGAGCCTTGCTGTGACTTGGATCCGGGCAAGCGAAGCAAGAAAACTTACCTTTGTAAGTAATTCGGCGTTATGATGCGGTGGGGACTAAGTGTATGAGGGTGTCCCAAAACAAGCCATCAAAATTGCCTTTTGGTATGATACAAACATATTAAGGAGGCCATGACAGCAAGGGGTACCGTAAAGTCAGGATCAACCCTACAATTATACAAGTATGCTGGGAAAGACTAAGACTATGTGTATTTAGCATATCAAAATTTTGTGGATTGTTAATTTAAGTTTGATTTTTTTCTTCTTGTTTTTGTTGTTTGTACTCTAACCCTGATGAAGAAAATATAAATTTCCGAAACGTTGCCAAACTAATTGTTTCATTGTCCATACTAATCAATCCTGTGAACTATATCCCTTATTTCATCAATGGCCGTGAATTCTACAATGTTTAATATAAATTTTGTTCTACGTAAAAAAATACAAACCTGTCTCTATCTCTCCAGTCCCTTTCGCGTGCTCTATCATCAATTGGTGAACGATCTCTGAAGGGATCACGATCCTCTGCATCTAGTTTTCTAGGACCTGGTAATTCAGTCCCTCCCCCACGTGATCTGCCTCCATATACCCGAGCAGGGTTCACTTCTACAAAAAGAGAAACAAGAAAATTGTAAATTACTTATAACAATATTCATCAATTAGCATTCCCATGCCAACTATTTTACTTTCAATTAGATTGAAAATAAAGTAGCAGGTAAAAGTTACAATCAAAGAGAAGTCTAAATTAAAAAAAAACTCCTTTAGAAGATTTCTCTTTTAAAGAAACTGTTGGCCAGAACAACAATAAAACATCAACAGTTTAAGAAATGTTTACTTACAAGAGTGAAAGTACTAACAGTAAATATAAAAACATTTACCATTAGTAGTCATCCAAACTTGGGTAAACACAATGTTTTGGAAGTTGTTTCTACTCTTAACATACAATTCCTTATAAAAATAAAATTGAATCATTAAATAGACATAGAAAAGTGTTGCAACATGACGTACAGAATGTTGTATTTTGAATAACAATATATCATCAGATAGAAACATATTGAGAGTGCATTAAAGTCCAAACAAGTTCCTTATACCTTCTGGTGTAAACTTAGCATTATTCAGTTCAGACATCATTTTATTATTGAAACGTATAAAATGGAAACTCACCAATTTTTTTCCCTCTAAACATCACACCATTTTCATGTTTAATAGCTTCCAAAGCATGAGCCTCGTGTTCAAACTGCACGAATCCAAATCCCCTAACCAAAGAAACACCTAAATAAGATATTAATACATTTTACTCCAATGTTCTGGCAGTGTCATGGATATAGAAAAACATTAATCAACAAATGATTACCAAGAATGGGACCGTATTTCTGAAACAGTTCTTCGACATCTCTCTTCGTTATTTCATTTGTCGGGATATTTCCAACATAAATTCTGGCATTCACAGTGGTAGGGTCTATCATCATATTATGAAGATTATCACCGCGTAAATCACGGTAACTCATTGTTCCAAGACTATACACACAGATAAAGTCAACACCACAGAAACAACAATTTAAAAATTTGCTCCAAGGGATCTAACTAACATCCACAAAGTGTTTGAAACGCTAAAACAATATTCTTCGGGATAGACGCTTCATACAACCGGCACTTTCAACCAAACAAAATGGCCGCTTTATTGACAGCATGCTATATGAAAATTTCTTTATTTCCTAGTATCGTTAAGAACTGATGCACATCGCTATCCAAAAACCATTCTAAACTATTAAATGTAGATATCTCTCAAATTGTAGAAGCAATAACAACTGCGAATAAAGATTGATTCTACAAAATTAACTTTGTGCGAACAATGCAGCCAACATTTTGCCCTCAAATCTCCTGGTATAAAATAAGTCGACTGCTCTCGCTCTTTTTCTTCCACTCTCCACTTATACTCTGTTTTCTTCTCTCAAAACGACCGCAGAAGTAAAGTTCAACCAAAGAGAATATCTGAGTGAGTTGTAGTTCCGTAGACTAAAGACTCCGTCCTATAGTTCACAGGTTTGGCGCGGGATATTACAAAAGAAGAGTAGATTAGCAGCCTATCTGGTTCCATTATTTTACTTCAATGTAAACATTGAATATGTGTAGAATAAAAACCATGAAGATTGTAAGATATTAGTTTTTACCATAAAACAATAGTCTTCCTCATAAAACGCACGAAAGTGCATGATTTATTTTTGATGTAATCTACAAGCGATTTTGTTCTGGTTCTCTGTGTAAGTGCTTCTGTATTTATATGTGATAGCGTTCCATACTCGCATCATAGAACACGACCTTGATTGTCTTCTTCCATGCTCGCTCAACAGACGCACTTTTCGTTCGTCATATAAAATTTACTATCTGCCAGGGACGTATTTTATTATGGAAGCATGAACCAGAGAGTATATATGAAGCACGAACAGCAAGTCTAATTATCAGATATCGGAGATCTTGATTAACTTGGTTAAATTTCTGTCGTAGCATCAGCGCAATAAAAATCTCCCCAAATTTATTTTTTAAATTTTTACATTCTCGCATACCATTTATGAGACAGAAACACTCGTATTTTCCTGGTTCCTGGCAACGAAAAAATGAATAATTTTTGCTTCTCTATGTAGTAATTAACTTCTTCGTAGTTCACGCCGAAAAATTAGTTTACAGCAAAAGTGTGTCCATCTGTTTCTCTTTACTACGTAAGTACGCTAAGTACTAAACAATATGAAGAGAAAGTAAAATCAGCTTTGAAGAAAAATGTGTCAGTGTATAGAAAAGGGACATCCAAATTGCAATGCTCAGGGGCCACAACTAAAACCTTTAATATGGTTCATTACCCGGCGATCCACACCTAACATCCCCGTATTGTTGATCTCGGCACTTCGCCCGGCTGCTCTGAAATGAAGGCGCAATGGAACCATGCCTGATAGGCCGTACCACGGTTAACGCAGTGAAACATATTGGAATGATATGGAAGTTCTGCATTTACTAGAAAAAATAATCCGTAAATCTAAATTTAACCTATTCTTGCGTTAAAGGAGGTGTTGACCCTGGCAGGGCGCGTGAGGTAGGCGCACAATGTTCTTGCCCAATATGGGTGAAAGCGACTTTCACTTATGACCAATAACTTTTCGCCCGTCGCCAGCTGGACAACCCTGGTACATGCAGTATACGCAAAGTCTAATAATTATTAGATATTAGACTTGTGAATTATTAGACTGTGGTATACGTATGATGCAGTAGCGTAGCTCAGCCCGTTTTGGCTAGTTATACTGCGATTTTTCTAAGAGCGACCCTCAAGGCCACTCAAATACCATCTTCGCGATAGAATATGTCACGGCATTTCGCGTCTTTCTCAGTCGTTCCGCTAGGTTTCGCATGATCGCGACCGTATGAAGCAGTGCTTGCGATCATGCGACTTCTACCGGCAAGACCGAGAAAAGACGCGAAATGCCGTGACATATTCCATCGCGAAGATGGGACTTGAGTGGCCTTGAGAGTCGCTCTTAGAAAAATCGCAGTATAGAGATGCGAGCGCCTACAGCCAGCGATCCTGGTGCAAACGAAGTAAAACTACGGATAGCTGCTACTAAAATATATGGATTTGTTTGTGAACTTGCGTTTATGAAGTGTTGGCTAAAAACTTAAAAAATAATTTGTGTTGTTTCTTCACCTCATGGTTTTATATTCGCAGGATTTCAAGGCAAGTCATTAAATAACATGTAAAATTTCACGGAACAAACGATTTAACTTTACATTTGACCCATATTGAGACATATTTAATACGCACACTGAATTCTTATACTTTTCCACGTTACACATTAATAACAATGAGTTTTTCGGAAGGGGCGCACTGTTCTGCAATTAAATGCAGCAGCATTTCATTCTGTTAGCAAGAGAGAGCTTGTAATAGTTTTCTAAACCTTTACAGAGAAAGGGAAAGGATAAGGAATACACCAGTTTTAACGAGAACAAAACAGCGTATTTATTTACAGGAGAAACATTGCAGTGGTTTGGCCACAAAATGAAACTGCTTTCTTAAAACCCCCACTTCTGAACAGGGGCGTAGGTAGGGGGGGGCAGGGGCGACGCGCCCCGGTGCACCATTGTAGGGATGACACCAATTAAATTATTTTATAATTGGAATTAAATAATTTAAATCATTTACTTAAAAAATGTATGTATTACTAGTTAGTTTTCTTAATTTTAGTAGTTCGGAAATTTTATTGTTGGAATTATATTTTTATGGTTTAGTTCAAAATTATTTATATTAATTTAATAAGTATACATTTAAATCATAAGCTAAGATTATGATTTAATTGCAATTATTCTTAATTACACATAATTTTTAAATATATCATTAATAACTATCATGTGCAAATATATTTGTATTTTTAATAAAATAATGTACAATCAATGCATCAATAGATACTTTTATGTACTTAATTTAAGGGGGGTGACACCGTTAGCTTCTCCCCAGGTGACACCAACCGAAGCTATACTGCGATTTTTGTAGGAAGAGCTCTGAAGATAACTCAAATCCCATCTTCGCGATGGAATATGTCACGGCATTTCGCGTCTTTTCTCGGTCTTGCCGGTAGAAGTCGCATGATCGCAAGCACTGCTTCATACGGTCGCGATCGTGCGAAATCTAGCGGAACGACTGTGAATGATACGAAATGCCGTGACATATTCCATCGCGAAGATGGGATTTGAGTTATCTTCAGAGCTCTTCCTACAAAAATCGCAGTATACGTCACTGCTTCTGACTAGACATTTCAAAGAATAACAGCGACCTCGAAAGGTTTGATTTGATTTATTTGGTAAAAAAGCAGTAAAAACTATATTTGACGTATGGGGGAGGTGATTATCTGCCCACATTTTCTTGAGGCCCAGAATGAAAAAAAAAACAAAAAACAACAACGCGAGATTAGCAACATTTGAAAAACTAGACATTTTCATTCCCGAGTTATAGAAAACATAATTGCAACGGTAAACGAACTGGTGATTTGATTTTTCTGTATTGCTAACAAAATAGTAACTCACCCTCAGTTCTACTCCTACCACTACAAGCAAAAGGAGTACTAAACAAAACGTGCGCATATTGAAGTTACATTTACGTCCATAAGCAAAACAAGGGGCCATCTCAGCATTTACTCAACGGATCAGGGGAACTGGTCAAAAATCTGATCGAGATGGAGGTCACTGACCCGGAAACTGAAGTACATTATTTGTTACGGTTCAGGATATCGAAATGCAGTTTTCGCTGAATAATGCGGAATCATGGGGCAAGTAACGTGCCATAAAGAAATTGTCTATAATAATTTTAGTTTTCGAGAAATTTAATTATCTTTGATTTTTTAAATGGAACTATATATTTTTCTCACCAGCAATGAAGAGATCATGAAAATCAAAAGATCATGAAAGATCATGAAAAGAGGAATAAAATGATGTATCATATGCTAGTATTTTGATAGTAATTTGCGTATAAAATTAGACTTTCTGATAAGTGATTTTGAATGAAACGGACAATATTTCGTGTAGCAGCGCTTGCAACAGTCGCAGTTTGTGAACGGTTGGTGAAAGACCTTCGCGGCGTCGAGACTGTTTCGTGGAGAAAAGGAGTGCGAGAGGGGTGGTCGTGGGGGATAGAGGCGAAATTACAGCAATTCATGGTCTTGACACAAAGACCGTATGAACAAACATCAATATTACCAATCAAAAAGAGGTTTTGTTTTCCATTTGTTCATCTGAATTGAACTTTTGTTCTAATGAAATTCCAAAGCAATGTTCATCGAAAAGAACAAAATAAAAATAATTTGTAGCGGAAGGACGATATTAATAAAGGTCCTTTTCAAACTTACAAGAATCGATCTGAGTGAGTTATGGCAGAAACCAGCTAATCATTTTAAAACAAGGGGAAGGGAAGGAATGCTTAAAGATATTTATTGTAATATCTTGATTAATTCTTCAAATTATAGAGAGGTAGACATTTTCTCTTTGCATTTACTCTTCATAAACGTCTTATTAAATCACGTACCAAAAGAACAAAGCAATAAAAATTTTGAAACACTCTTAACAGACTATCAGTGTCAATTTACTAAACTTTAATATAAATGTACATCTGCAGTCCCGACTGCTAATGTTGATTGGAGAGTTTCTCACTTCATGACGGCACGTGCTGCCTCAAACTTGAAAATTCACGGCAGAAGACGGAAGTGTACTGTTTTCTTTTCCATTTATGAAGAGCAGTAGAGGCATGGTTGCGAAGTGGACGAATGATCATCGTAATTAAAAATGAAATTTACGTACGAAGGGATGGTGGTTGCATTCTTGTCAAGTTTGAAAATGATATTTATTGCCAAAGAAGACAAGTTAAATGCAGATAAATCAATGGAAAAAATTCTCTCATTCTGATCGGTAAAATTGGTGTTTTTTAATGTGACTTTTGTGTCAAGACCCTGGATTGCTGTAGTTAGGCCTCTTATCCATCATTGCTACCCCTGTGTCTTCTCTCTCCACGCAACAGTCTTGACGCCGCGAAAGCCATTTCCCCCGAAGGCGACCGTTGCAAGGGCTGTTATACACGAAATATTGTCCGTTTCATTCAAAATCGTGAATCAGAAAGTCTAATTTTATACGCAAATTACTATCAAAATACTAGCATATGATACATCATTTTATTCCACTTTTCATGATCTATCCATTGCTGGTGAGAAAAATATATAGTTCCATTTAAAAAATCAAAGATGATTAAATTTCTCGAAAACTAAAAATATTGTAGACAATTTCTTTATGGCATGTTACTTGCCCCATGATTCTGCAATATTCAGCGAAAACTGCATTTCGATATCCTGAACTGTTTAAAAGTTATGGGGGTGGTCCATAGTTGGTGGGACATTCTGTATATGTAAACTAATACACTAATGTAAACTAATTCATTGTATCATTGTTTTGTTAAAAATAAACATTATTTCTCTTTTTGATGATTAGTATAGGTCTAATTGTATAGAGATATTTATGCATCAGAAAATATTTTACTTTTAACTTAAATTTGTGTATCGACTATAATTGTTTAATGTCATCTGGCAATGCGTTGTAAAGAAACGAACATGTATGTTGATTTCTTGTAGAGAGCTGTTGATATCGACACTTGATGAACGTGATTTCTACGTGTGTTGTAATTATAAATATCAATATTGCATAAAATTATGTTCCCACCAGTAAGTCAGTTTAGACAAATTTTACAGATTCTTAAATAAATAGACAAGGCAATGGTAAGATTCCAAGCTCAATGAACAGGCTTGCAGGGATCACGTGGAAGGCATTCATTATTCGAATAATTTTCTTTTGCAATGTAAAGGTCTGAGTACTACAGGATGAGCTTCACTAGAATATTATGCCATATATCAGGCGGTAATGTAAATTTGCAAAATAAACGCAACAAGCTGTATGAAGGCCAACAGAATTTGAAAGAATTCTGAATGCGTAACACAATTAACTTAATTTAGTGTTTAATTCTATTACATCTCATTCCAATGGAGGTTTGCCAGAATTGACAGACATAGAAATTTTGTTACCTTAACATCAGCGAATTGCATATTGTTCATTTTCGATGGAACATGCGATTGCCGATTTGAAACGCAAACATGCATTGAAACCGATCTTCTTTCGTTAACAATTAATTTGTTATTACGAAGCCAATTTGAAACTACTGAAGTCGCAGTATTTATTGCTTTTTTGCGAAGAACATTCGTGTTATCGGCAAACAACAGTTTTTCCATACGTATATGGAGCGTATACGTATACGTATAACAGGAGGACAGGAACTAAGATCGAACCTTGAGGGACCCCTTGCTCAATTGGAAAGATAAATATGTAATGTTTTTTTCGAGCCAATATGGTATTTCTACTCTTTGAGTTTACGGTACGAGGTTATCCAATCCAATCTCTTGATGCCCAATAGTCATTTTTCACATTTTCCCAATTTTTTTAGAACTTAAATATGACAAAAAAAATTATATAGAATATTAAAGAAGAGTAAATTGCTATAAGAAATAATGTGGAGTCCAAACAATTACAAAATTTGGAAATTTTTGAAAATTCAGTTAAAAGTGAATGTTAAAATAACCTTTTTAAAGCTGAAAATCAATTTCAAGGTTTTAATGGAAATAAGCTTTTTGGGGTCCTTAGATACCCAAATAGTATTTTTTTTCAAAACTCCATCCATCTGTGAACAACACTAGCACCTCAACTATTCGTTAGATTTTTGCCAAAATGAATGTTCACTAATCAATCTGGTGCAACTCAAGTCTTTTTGATTTTCAAAAAATACTTTAAATTTTGGGTATTCTTCACATGATCTCCACTGATGTTTTTGAAATTTTGTCATTTGTGGCTCTTAAATTTTTTCTTTAAAAGAACAGAGTGTGATACACTTAAATAACTTTCTATATACTATAAATATTACCCTATTACCCGTCTGTAAATATGTTAAAGAGTGAAAAAATGAGAAAGGTATTTTTTCAATTAAATAATCGTGTTCCCATTTCAATACTAAATGTTAGTACTTAGCTCAAGAATGGTGGTTTTGGTGAGTTTTCATATTAAATATTATTTGTACAATGCCAGTTCATATTAAACAGAAATTTTATACACAACTTGTCCATAGATGAAATACTTTAAACATTTTTAGGTTTTTAACCAAGTTAGGTTTAAATATCTCTGATTATCAAATCTCATGTAATGCTGAAAAGGCTGTTCAGTAATTCAGTGTTTTTCAACTCTTGGCAAGTGCCTTCATACTATCCAAAACTAGTTTCTTCTAGGATTCTTCCAGAATATTCCAAAGGATCATCTAAAAACAGTGCCAATACATTTATCATGTTGAAAGGAACCTAATAAGATATTAATCACCTTGTGCCATACAACTTTCAATGATACGTTTTAGTTGTTTAAAAACACAAAGTACACTTATTTTAAAGAATCCTCTTTAGAGGATCTGGAAATAATGGTAAGAAACCCTCCCCAGTAGGCCAAGATCTGTTGTATTTATTTATTTATTTGTTAAAAAAACAGTAAAAACTGTATATGACGTGTGGGGAAAGAAATTTATCTGCGCACATTTTCTTGAGGGCCAGAATTTTATTAAAAAAAAAATAAAAAAAAAAACGAAATAAAACCACGAAAAAATGAATTTAGAAAATAATTATTTTAGAAAAATAAAGATATTTGAAAAATGTTTTTTCCCGAGTTATAGAAAATCAATTTCAACTGTAAATGAACTACAAGCAAAAGGAGTGCTCAACAAAACGTGCGCACAGTGAAGCTACATTTACGTCCAGAAGCAAAACAAGGGGCCATCTCAGCATTTGCTCAATGGATCAGGGAAACTGGACAAAATCCTGATCGAGATGGGGGTCATAGACCCCCATTGTAAGACTACACATTTGCCTTGAATGGTCAGGAAGAACTGTTAGTAATGAACAGGTGGATTGAGCAGCAAAGTTACTCAACGACTATTTCTTGGATAAGTTAAGGTATGCAACATTTTTAAAAATTATATCAAAATATTTTTAGGACAAATAACTCGTACTGTTTTCAGAACAGATTTACAAGATGGGTAGATTTTCTTTAAGAATCTTTATTTTATTTTATTTTTTTTTAAATGTTTAAACAACACTAAAATATGCCACTGCGTTATCTTGCCCGAATAAACAAATCACAGAATTTGGCATGGTTTGGAGTGACAAATAACTGTATGTACATAATATATGTAATGACCTAAAACAGCAATAATAAGTAGAACATTAAGTTTATCACACAAAATCAAAATATAAACATTAAATAATAACAAAAACCCATAACAAAAATATACTTCAATTTCAACAAACCAGTACTGTTTTTAAAAATTGCATTTTAATAAAAAAAAGTGCATAGAGTAATTGATATGATACAATTAAAAGTTTAAAAATGAGTACTTTATGAAAGTATTTTCTTGATACACAATTTCACAAGGTACAAATAAATAAAACATAGAAGCAAAGAAATTAATGTTTTAATGAGTATATTGGTATATTGTACCATGATCAAAAACAAGTACCACAGCTGACTTATACTGATCAACTATACATACAGATTTTCACATATAAATTAGGTTTTCACCCAGTAAAAACAGGACTAAGTTTCACACATATACACTGTAAAAATTGCTGTCAAACAGAAATATATAGAATGTCATTTGATTGTGATTTTCTCAAAAGTCACATGCATGTACTGTATAAAAACATAAATTGCATCTTCAAACAAAAACGTACCAATATGTAATTTTCATAATGTTCACATGTGTAACACACAAAATAATAATTATATGCAGAGGTGCCCAACATTTTATAGAAAGTAAGACACTCGATTATATACTCATCTGAGAAAAGAAAAGCAATATTCAGCACAAGCTAAACTCATCAACATAACTGGTATTGGACTAGTTCAGTAATAATCTTCCACACATTTCAACATACTCCCACATTGCAAGCAAATAATTGTATATAACATTACTAATAAATGGATATATAAGAGTCATTAATATCCAGTTTGTATGTGTGTGTGTGTGTGTGTGTGTGTGTCTGTGTGTATATCTTGTATTTGACTCTTTGACCATTATAAGTTATTTTTTCTAACGTTCTTCTAAAAGTCACTATTTGTTAACATAGGCCAAATCAACTATCTTAATTTCCATGCACACCAACAAACTTTACAACGAAGAAAATCAACTTGTACTTTCAATGATTAAAGAAAAGTAACAAACTAAAAGGCAAATGAAATAGGAAATGAATGCTGTCACATGTCCTTGCAAGATTTTCACAGTAAGATTAACAAACCTACTGTGAAATCCTTTTCACAAGAAAAAGCAAATTCGATCAATAAAATTGATCGTCACACTATTATTGAACAGAAAAAATGGGCACACACACTTATTTTAAAAACATTAATATTCATATGTAACACAGCTGATATTACATTATTGCATTTATATTACAATTTGAATCATTAAATTATGTAACACTGTCATGACAGGATAAATTTTGTTTCAAAAAGACCACATGAATGTCCTTTATTCTCATTATGAGAACATCATCAACCATCACCAACACAACTACCACATCACTGGAAGTGGTGTGTCCAATATTTTCTCTCTAATAAGATCTATTCAACTGAATGAAAACTCTGTGAAACTATTTATGTAATATGGAATATAAATATTTACATAGTTCAAATGCTTCACAAGAAATATCACAGGCTTACACTCTCAAGGTACAATTCAATTTCAAATCAAAATCTAATACAATATACTCAATTTTACCAGACTGCCAATATTGAAATAATTGTCATGTAATGTGTTCACCAATATATAAATTATATAAAATTCAAATCAGTTCATTAGATAACTATACAATATTTTTCTTGTATCCTTTTATTATACATGATGAACATATGTATTCATTAAGTTTCAGAACGCAAGACATACCTGCCTCTCATGACTAAACATCAACTTCCTAGTTGGTCCATTGATTGTTTAAAAAAACATTCATAAATCATCTTCATTATTAAGAGAATGAGAGAATTTATTATGGGACGTGGATATACAAATACTTACAGATTCAAGAAACGGAGTTCAATAGATTTAAAATGCAGAATGGAGATTATAGTACACTCAAAACACTGCATTGCTTACAAGTCTCTGGCAAAATATTGTACAATGGCACAATATAACAAGGGTTACCACTGTACAAGAGTTGGGCACCAATGCTTCTCACAATACATAAGGCAATGTCTCATTAAAAAGTAGCTCTTAAAATGGGAGAATTCCCAACTGTTGCAAACACACGAGAGCTGCCTCTGCTTTCGCCTGCTTCTTGTTAGGACTTGTCATTCCTGGTTTGTATTCTACTCCATTCACTCGGACCTACAACAATAATTATGACTTCTAATAATACATTTTTTTGAACAATTACTCTAATTATATACTATAATCAGTTTATGAAGGGGTCAGAAGATAGTGCTAACCCTCATTTTACACACCCAAACCAAAGGTCTTAGAATGTTTCCTAAAAACAAATATAATCGAAATGTTGAACAAATGTGTTTTCTTAGAACTACTGGGTGTGTGCATGTGGCAAGTAACCAGAAGTGTATGTAGAAAATAAGACATATCTCATTGTACTAAAGCTTTGTTTTTTTCCCTCTGTCTGACAAAAATTATAGACATGTGGGTTAGCACTGTGTTCCTCTGACGCCTTCATATGATAAACCAAATGAAGGGAACTTTATCAACATTTAAAGGAAAACCAATACCTTGAAGAGGAAGTTCTTTTTGTGGTCTGGCCCACATTCAAAACAGCAATCAAATTGTGGAATACCCCATCGTTCTCTTGAACAAATGTCCACAAGTAAGGAGACAGGATGCTTTCCTGCAAGAAGCCATAAATTTACAATCAATACTTCACAAAACCAAACCCTAAAGGCCCATTCACAATGCATAAACATAAGCATGGCGTTAACATAAAAGTTAGAACTACAGTAAAACCCCTTTATAAGAGACACCTGGGGGAATGGAATTTTGTCTCTTATAAGCAGGAACTCTTATAAGTGGGAAATGTGTTTTTGATGTGTTTAATGAGATGTTACCATATTTTTAGTGGATTAGTATGATTTGTACACTTATTTTAAACTTGAGGAAACATAAATTAGTTGATTCCAGAGCCCATTTAACCAGATCTATTGAGCGAACTTTATGACATTGAAAGCTCATGTGCTCATAAATGGACTATGTGAACAAATCGCCTCTAATGTAAATATTGACACGAGTTATAAAAAAATTACATTTGTGTAATTTTTGAAAAAACAAAAGAATAGATCATGATGTTAAGAGTCTTATAAAGTACCTTTATAACTATCACTACCAAAAGTTTAAAGAAAAAATTTGGAGCTCTTTTTGAGAAAATCTTGTTTTTGTAAATGTTTATTATTTCACTCAATATTACGTGAAAACTTTTTTTTAATACATAATGTTAATGAAAGACCTAATTATAGAGAAAAAAATTTTCTATCTTGAATTTTGTAGCTGTAGAAAAACACCAAAAAAACTTCAAACTTTTCCAATTTTCGAAAATTTAGTTAACAGTGAAAATCCTAACAATGCCACCGCTGTAAGTGAATTTCACTCTAATCTTACAAGAACTTAAAAAAAAAAATTTGGGGCCATTTTTGGGGAAATTTTGAAAATGTCCCATGGGCTTCACGTACAGTACCCACAAAAATTTAGAATGTTTTTGAAAACTGCAGTTTCGAGTGGAACCAAATCGATTGCGGAATATTCATTTTGGAAAAAAATGTACGAATAGTTTTGGCGCTAACATTATTCACGGACGGACGAAGGGACGCTTTGAAAGAAAAAAAAACTAACCTTTTTCGGTATCAGGGATCAGAGGACCCCAAAACATGCATTCTGTTAAAATCTCATAGTCAATTTTATGCAGCATTATATTACTTTCTCTGTGTTACGTATACATGTACGTATACGAGAAAGTAACAATTGGAAACACTGGTCAAAACACTAAAAGCAAAATACTGTGATATATTCAACTCTGCCTCTGGCAGGTATCAGCTGCTGACGGTTTCATCCAATCGGGAGCTTGAAATTCACCATCGTGACGTCACTAGCGACACAGAAGCTTCCGATTGGATGAAACGGTAAATAGCTGATCCTTCTAGAGGCACGGTTACAAAAGTCGCACTATAGGCATATTCCTTGTTGCCAAGACACGAAGCTGAACTGAACTGAATTTCTTCACAAGAACTTCGCGCACACACACACACGGGCACTGGTGTTACGAACCCATCCTCCAGCCTATTTTAAGCACGTGTCCCAACCCTTACCACGCTGAGGAAATTCCTGATTCACCTGGAGGAAAATCACACGCTTTGTCTTACAAGCGAGAAGAAACGCATGGCGGGGAATAAAATCTTGTCCACTATACGCGGGAATCTCTTATAAAGGGTCTCTTAAAAGCGGGAAACAAATGCATTGTTTATATACAACTGACCTCGGGACCGTGAATTTTGTCTCCTATAAGCGGGATTCTCTTAAAGCGGGGTTTTACTGTATGTCCATAAGTGGACTCATTCACAATACCTTCGCAAAAGCATAATACATAACACAAAAGACGTTAACTTAAAAGCTTGCAAGCTTCAAGCTTCAAGCTTCTGTGCTTATGCTTATGTAAAAAATAAATAAACCAATCACAGTATGTTTAACTCAAAATTGATTATTGAAATTGGATCAAAGTCGATAGATCAAACAAAAGACCGGTTTTCCAAAGGTAGATTGGTCCAATTCTTATGGTAGACATTGTAAATACTTCAGTCTATCACTTATGTTAAATTTTGTCTCTGCGATATGCTTATGTTTACGTCTGCATTGTGAATGGATGGGCCTTAAAACAGGACTACCATGAGATCAAATAGCTTTCAATACAAACCATGGAAACTTTTGAGCCCTCCAGGGGTGTTGTATGGTGAAAATGGCGCTGGAGGAAGTTTATCAACAAGTTCCTCCTGAGAAACCAAACCTGAAAATAAATAAATAACAAATAAAAATGGTTTTCATTCAACAACACAGAAGAAACAGAATTCCCAACAGCAAGTTGGATAAGTAAACTCAAATTATTGAATCAATGCATTATTATTGCATCAGGAACTTTCTCAAATATGTAGAGGCATAACCTGAATTTTCAAGGTGTAGTGTCTTAATGTTTTCTTGTACAGAATTTTGCAGTCATGATGAATTGAAGGTCTTTGTTTTATAGTCCTGTGCCACAGAGTTGATTTCGAGAAATAAGATTGTTTCAATCTTGCATACCTTATCACAGAGGCAAGCAGAAATATCTTCATGGTAAAGCATTTTTTTTTACCAGCACAATACTCATTCAAAATATAATAATCTATATGGCATGTTGGTAGGAATATCTTATTTTTGACAAAAAAGTGATATTGATTATCTAGAACCAAACCTTGTAATTTAAAAATTATTTTTGGTTAATTTATATTTATGAAGTAAGCAAGTGATAATATTGAATGATCTCTCTTAACACTGAAAATATAGTCTGTATGGCAGAAAAACAGCCATACCACACAGTATCATTAAATTGAAACTGCCATAAGCTAGGGAGATGATACAGCAATGCAGTAAGTCTGGGGGCAATGGCATAATAAAACATGGCAAAGGGAGTGCAAAGGAGTGGTTCAGAAACAAATGATGAGTACACAGTGTATTTTGCTTTGATAGACTGTCTCCTTAATAAGGCAAGACATTAACCTACCTTCTATTGTGCACATATTTTGGTGAATGAAAATATCTTAGGATGTTAAAACAAATTCAATTGAATTATTTAAAACTAAAATTTTTTTCATAAGGACCCACCTTTTTTATCCATCTTGATTTCTAATTGCAAGGGTTCAAGAGTGCCCTCTTTGTTTTTCCCCAGGCCCTCTCCAGGCCGCCAGCCCATTTTCTGAAGAAGGGTCATTCCCATGCCACCAGTTACAGGGGTGGCCTCTTTCAATTGATCCTAAGCACAAATGCAACAACATCCAATTATTTACTTATACCTGTCGCAATGCAATGGTGAACTAGCAGTTCACTTGGAATTTTATCTTTCCACTAATTTACCCTTTTATAAACAGAAATAATTGTGTTATTTATGACAAAAATATAACAAAACTACAATATAAAGGGCAAATTAGTGAAAATATCAAGATATTAGATTTAGTAACAGTTTCGCCAGTTCTCACCATTTCAAATGCATACTGTATTTACTCACATCACAGAGGTAGAACAATTAAAAGGATCTCAGATTTTGGGTGATGAAATTGAACGCATAAACAACAACAATAAACAACAAAATGAGACAAATTTCAAATAGACACCTATGTTAATTTCAAAAAAATTATGACATTGTTTATTGACAACATCACTCAGTAGAAAGACAAAATTATGAGGAGTGACTTGGAAAAGATGTAGATGATAAATGCAGGTAGCAAACATTACATTTACACTTTCTCCAAGGGCCTACCTGATTTATTCATAACTCATTAAATCCTCACTTTTCCAAACACAAAAGGAAAAATTCTGCCATATTTGTCTGCTTTACATACCTTTCCATCAACCTAATCACAAACAAATATCTCACTGGTAAAAAAATTGTTGTTACACAATATTGTCATTCAAACTTATTCAAGGAACTGGAGGGAAGAAAATAAAACAAAAATAAAACTTAAAACATTCAATTTTTTATGAATCAAATACTTTTAAAAGTAACACAGAAACTAATATCACAAAGAAACCACAAAGTATCTCATGTACATGTATTGGAATGGCAAGTAAGTGATCAAAATACAATTTTACAAAAAAATGGAAAATCTAACAAAAAGAAACTTGGGTAAAACAATTATAAAATTACAACAAAATGAGTCGGTGACAGCTCTTGCAAGGTGGTAATGTGAGTAAATACAATATATTAATTTCCCTGCCCTCTAAGGAATATTTTGCATCAATTATCATAATATAATCCATTAACCCTTGGAATCTCAAACAGCACTGTCAATTTCCACAAACCACTTTATTAGAAGTAATGATGGAAATGAAATGATCAGCGAATAAAGTGGTATACATGCAAACACTGCAGTATATGCTTCTTAATGATGATTGCAAAGAACCTGGAATTACTTCACAGTAACAGGGTACTGAATAGTCAAAAATAACATGACCGCCCTTTAGAAATGAAACAATGTGTCTTCCTATGGAAAATGGAAACAGCTCCAGAAAGTTTTCCTTCTAGTCCCACAGAGCAATATTTCCTTCCAGCCTCTCTGCATTGCCATGGTTATTCGTTCATTACCTAAATTTCTACTCACCACAGGCCTCATACACTCACTAAGGAAGTTTGTTGCCGTCGAGCTGCCCTTGCCCCTTCAGAATCACTGTGGTTTCACTAGATGCCTGAAACAAATTCTCAGGTGCTTGGTAGCTTCACTTGGCCATTGTCTACTCACGCTACGCACCTGTCCCTTCAAGTCTCTAGCTAATATTGTCCTTACTTACATGGATTTAATTCGTGAAGCAAAAGGAATAATTTCTTTCCTGTATTTTTTGTTTTGTTTTCCAGGACAATGACACATTTCAGTCACATATTGAGATCCATGTAAGTATCGCAAGTTTGCATCTAGCTTACAATCTGCATCTGAAATTTTCATGCATTTTTTTTCAAAAGTGAAACTTCTTTCATGTAATTTGCAATCACCTAATTTTCAACCTTTACATTAAAAATTCAGATTTACAATGCCATCAATGACATGCTTCACACATTCAAATAAAATTATGAAGACAAATTTATAGAAATGCAAGAAAATTAAAGAATGCAAACTGTTAATTCGCATTTACACTTGCATGTGGGGCCATGTGAAGCTACCGAGGAAAGCCAACCTTCCGAGCTGGTTGTAGAAGCTTTCCTCACACAGACACAGAATCCACCCCTAGCTTAAGGGATGGTCTGAGCCTGCAGCAAACTATAGGCAGTTCACACCTGAAAATTTGTTACAGACAAGAAATAAAAATGATCGCTTTGCAATCAGCAACTCATTATCTCTGGTCAAAAGTAAGCAACATATAGGAAGTAATATGTTAGTATGAAATTTAGAAAACTGAAGATTTTTTTTACTAAACTGCATATTTTGACCAAAAGATAACAAATGCTGAATCATTGTAATGAGGTGAGTCTGAAAATTCTCATGAATACATAAGAGTTTCAATTAGCTGTTATGAATATTTGGAAGCTAAGATTATTGGTTAATAAAGTAAAAAATAAATTCTTGCATTTTTGCAGTGTATGTATGAGAATCAAACAAAATCCTTCACAACAAAAATATCAAAGTATGAAATAAAACTATGTTGAAAACACAATATTTAAATTCCCATTTTATTGTAAAATAAGGTCATTCATTTATTCCACTCTGAAGTTAATTTCTGCATTTACATTTAGTTTAAGAAATAGTGTAAGTTAATTTCATCAATATCACATTCTATATGTCATTTCAATTCATCAAACATGTTTATCTGCAGCCTACACTGTTACATTTCCAATGATGATAGATGAAATTTTTGATTGCAAGTCAACCAGATCTAATAGAAGCAAGGGTCTTAGCAGATATAAATTGACAGAAAATTAAATTCAGAATAATGTATTATGATACAGACTATAAGGATTGCAAAATTCTTTCCTGTCATTTAACAAAAGTAGTCTTACAGACATTTCCTTACATCATTACAACACATTCCCTTACTTCAATTCTTGACACCATCTTCAAGATTAAAGAAAACTGAAAGTTCAATTTAGTATCAGTAAAAATCTACATTCAAAGAGAGTTTCTACCAAAAAAAAATTCAATATTCAGTTAATTTGTATTCCCGAATTACCAATTGCATAAAAAAATGCTTTAAATTAGAAATAACTTTTCATTCATTCTCCCTAGTTTATAAAAGTAGCCTTCACTGAACTACTATCAATAATTGGCAATTTTACTCAAAAACTGTGCTTCCAACTCATGGTTTTTCCCATACATACACTACTATGCAAAAATTATCAGTAAAAACGGAAAGACAATTCTGGATTATGAAGGAGAGAAACATGTGTTATGAACAAGACACTCCTATTCTTGACAAACTTCTCAAGAAGTGGGTGATAAGATATCCTGCATTCAACACATTTTAGAAACAAATGAGAAAACCCACAGCCAATGGCGAATCCTTTGAACAAAGAATAGTAACTTGTGAGAAATACAACTGTTATCAAACAATTGACAAGAGGATGTGATTTACTCACCTTTTTAACCCATGCCTGTTGACCAGCTGACAATTCAGATGGAGTGAGAACACGAACACCCGTTGTGCCTGTGAACAGACCTGGCTGAGACCTTGACTCAGCCCAGAGCTCCATCTGGAAAATTACAAAATTGTAGCAAAAAGAATTGGAAGTCAGTTAAATATGTTAAGAAAATATTTAACAACATCACTGATTACTTTGTGATACTTCGAAATCACTTTTGGTGAATACAATTTGATAATTTAACTGATCTTGTTTACAAATCTTTTTACGAAAACTTCCCACAAAAGGGTCCTTTAAGAGTAAATAAACATAAATATAGGAAATGAAAAAAGACAACTTACATTTTTCTGTGCCTGCTGCATTTCATTCAGTGCTTCTTCATCATTTGGATTTTCTTTCAGTTTACGCATTGCAGCAAGACGTTGTGTAACAATAGAAGTAATATTCAAGTCCTACAAAGGAAGAAGAATTTCATGTAAAACTTTGAAGAATAAATTCACTATGTGGAAAATTTAGGTCCAAAGATTTCACCATTTATGAATTAGAATTGTCAGAACTTCAAAATGGGGGTGATTTGATGAGATGGGCAAGCAAAAGAACTAAAGGAGCAAGGTGAAAAGTAAATAAAGAAAGATGTGTGCAATATTTCATATTTGAAGAGAAGTACATGGTACAATTTTGATGAGTCTATAAAACACTATGCTGATATTTCTTGCTAAGTACAATACATAAAACTTATTCCTGTAGTGTTGACCATGAACATGAAGTATATGCAACTCAAATAAATTAACATTCAATTAAAAAATAAAAATAAATAAATTTTAAAAAATCCACTAGAATTTTTTGAGATTTAAGTATATAAAGTAAATACTACAACCAATAATAGACTAGAGTAAATTTAAGACATTAAACTTCCAATTACCTCGGGTAAGCTAGCACTCGGAAATACTTCAGCAGGTGGTGCTGTAGAGGGCCCTGTTGATGCTACTGTTGATGGGGTAGTTGAGGAATTGCTGTCTTCATCTTCTTTTGTGGGAACAGATGGCTCATCTTTCTTGGGGGAAACAGGTACCCATTCATTTTCTAAAACATGGCAAAATTTTCATACAATGAAATGTTCTTATAACAGATAGAGATAAAATTAAAATTCCAATTTTACACAATTATATTCCCAATTTAATCTGTCAATTCAGCGAAGAAGAATATTACACTTAAACACTTAAAGAGGCCCCTGAGGCCTCCTCCTAAATTACAAGACACAATGGGAAAATAAGTATTTTTTAGTAGAATTTAAGATAATGATATTTTTTCTTTGTGTATTTTACAGTAGTAAGACTTTGATTATGGTGTAATTTTTATTTGCAATTATTGCAACTAATAAAATAAGGTGAGTATTCTCCTCAAATATTTCTTACACTTTTGTACACTTACTCTGTCAGCCCATTTTATGTACGCACAAGTAAGAAATGGAATTTATAAGTAAACAATAATAAACCAAAATGTTCCTTTAACATTTAATTTAAAAAATCACAAACCTTTTCTCTTTGTTTATGGACATTCTAGTGCTGGCTCCTATATCTAGTTTTGCGTATTCCAAAATCGTTTAGGCAGTTCCTTTGTATGTTTTGGGATTGTTATTCCTAGATTTCATGTTTTGTTTTGCAAGTTTTTTGGTTAGTTCTTTTAGGAAAATCTGTTGCCACAAGTGACATTTTCATCGCAGCTTTTGTGCATCTTGGTGTTAAAGTATTTATTCAATGCTGAAATATTTATTATATTGTACAAGAGATGCATTGGCCGTCTGCACTTTTGAAGTCTTGACGTATAGTCATCAGCCATCTGATCCATCATATCTACTCCAATTTTTGTTTTATTACATAATATCAAGCATAAGTAATCATATTAACAACAGCCTTGAACATCGCCCAGTGCAATGAAGTTATTTGGGTTAAGAATGAACCTAGCAAAGCAGATTTTATAAAGTGCAGTTTGTGAAGAACAAGTTTCATTGCTCATTGGCCCTGTAGCCGAGATCGCTAAAGCAGCACTGCTGTAGTGATCTCGAACCGAGGGGTCGCGGGTTTGAGTCCCGCCTCAAGCAAGGTTATATGCGTTCGTCCTTTTCCTGTCCCGTCCTATCATTGCTCTCGCTCAGGTCTTTGTGCTACAGAACTGAAAGTCTTCACATGAAAGACAACAGCAATTGGGCTAAGTATGTTTGTGTTACAAGTGAAGCATCTATGAATCAAAGTGATCTTAAAATTCTTTTGGCCAGTTTGAATAGAAAAATCGAGATTCTGCAAGCCTCAAACAATGTTTTTTTTGAAACAAGTATAAGAGCTCAAAACTAATGGTTAGGGACCGGAAAAACATGCAGTATGAAACGGCAAATCATAAACATAAATGAAAATGATAAGAATACGTAACAAATATGTATAAATGGATATACAGTAAAACCCCGCTATATGAGACCCCCGCTTATAGGAGACAAAATTCACGGTCCTGAGGTCAGTTGTGTATAAATAATGCATTTATTTCCCGCTTTTAAGAGACCCCGTTTTAAGAGATTCCTGCGTATAGTGGACAAGATTTTATTCCCCACCATGCGTTTCTTCTCGCTTGTAGGAGACAAACAGGAGACAAATAAGACTCAGCATTCATGCACATGCATGTGGTGCAAACGGAGGTTAAACCAGACCTCCGTTCTTTAGACTGCAACTTCATATGGGTCACCTCGCGTTGTCAACATGCAATTTTAAAAATTCTTTAAATATTTTTTATTCAAATAAATAAAAGAAAATTGATAAAATAATTAAAAATTTGCAAAATATACAACAAAGAACAAAATATGTAACAAAAAATTTGCACATAGTGTTAGAATTGTCCGATTCACCAACTACACAATTTTGATAACTGAACATAGCAAGACAAACAATATAAAATTACATAAAAATCTAGTGTTCACTAATGGCAGTTTGTCTCTTTCTGGGTCATATCTTGTAGACATTTACTCAAAATTTTTTGATAGAGAGAGATGCTTGTATAACTTAATTTTATTTGATGTAGTGGAAGCCCACGGAAACCTCTGAGCTAAATTCCAACTGATATTCCAATATTTTCTGACTATCTTTGAGTTTTAATAATATAAGTTTAATAATTGTGTACCAGGTACAAACGAACTCATCTTAACACCAGTGTCATTCCTTCTTAAATTCTATTGGAAATTTTTACAACTAATTACATTTTGTAAAGAAATAAACTCTCAACAACACTCTCTATGGTGTCAGCAACCAAACTGAAGACAGGAATGGGGTAGGGGACATCTGGCATATATTTGAATTTTGTCAAATTACACAATCATGAAACTTATAACAAATTGTGTTTACTTAAAATTTATAAGTTAGAAAAAGATAATGTACTCTAGTTAATTATTATTACCTAAATTCTAATGTTAGAAAGAAAAGGAAAATTACAACTGAACTCATAAGAATTTCTGTTTTATAATTAGACTCCTGAAGAAGAGGAAAAATGCTCCTCGAAAGAAGCATAAAACATACACTTCAATAAATTTCCAAAATTAAAATATGACCTTTTATTAACTTTTTGATTTTCAAAACATAGTAGAGAACTGTCTAAAATAAAACTGGACAAAGAAATCTTAATACATTCAAATTGCCCGTTTCGTCACCCGAGATAATAACTTCTTTCTCCGCTAGATAGTGAAAGGAGTGTAGCGAAATTTGGATGGTCAGACGGAAGAGCAGGCCTGATGGCCCGAGTCTTGCCACGTAAAATAAGGCATTAACTAACTAACCAACCAACCAATCATCACAACAATGTCTGAATGCTGATAAGCAGAATGTAAAATCAGCTGTTACTGATATTGATTTGGGCGACTTTTCTTCCACAAGACAGGGTTTCAAAAGCAACTAGTGGTGCTACAACAGCACATACTTTCCCATATTTAATATTTTCATTATTGATCTGCCATCTGTTATTCAATTTAGTAAGACTTTATTGTTTGCGGATGCCCAGTTAAGCTAGGGTGACTGATTTTAACGATGTCTACCAGTTACAGGATGTTTTCTGTCTTCTTGCAGAGGTGTTCTACAAACAAAATGGAACTCCATACTGATAAGTGTTATACAACCTTTGCCAAGAGACATAATGTCAGGAGCTCCCAATATTTTGTAAATGGTGAATCCTTGAACACTGTTTTTAACATCAAGTCTCTTCGAGTGATTCTCAATTCTATTCTCTATTTTAATGTATGTTTTTAGTATTAAGTAATTATATATTTTATCTGTTTATTACTCTCACACTTTTCTTTCGCAGCTGAGTACTAGAGAGAAGAATTTTTGTACAAAAATTAGGTTTTTATTTGCTTATTTTGCTAGGAAGCATATTTACGAATTAATATTCAGAGTCCTGAAATGCTTAAAGTATTTTTTCACCCAGAAAGTTGGATCTTGAAGCTGATCCCAATGCAGGGTTTAAAGTATTGTATTCCTTAGAACGGTTTTGGAAGATGTTGGTCCTAATGTGAATAACAGTTTTCAACACGCAAGTAGGAATATTTTAAAAAAATGGATATTCTGCTGTGAATACTAGGCCTACTAATCAGTTCTCACAAATTTAGAGGATAACTGAAGATTACAAGATATCCCTGAAAAGTATGCTGAATCACACTAAAATTTTCAGTTTTAACAATTCTTTTGAATTTTTGTAATGAATACATGCTTGCTTGAAATATCCCAGATATCTTAGTTTTTGGATTTTTGACAATTACATAATCCATTTTGCAATGCAACAATTTTGAAAAGTTGTTCACTAATAGTATTTAGGATCAATAGTTTTCGATTTAAATTCTGTTATGGGATTTTCAAATTTTTTTCAAAACAGAGATTTTGTTTCTGATGCTTAACACAGTTTCAATGGATAGGTAACACTTAATCAGCTGATTTTATCTGTTTTAATTATGTTTGATTTTTAAAATATTAAAATGTTTAAATGTTTTTGAACTTTCCGCCTAGTCTTACATAATATTAAAATAGGGCCGTTCCAATGAATGCACAAATGTAGATTAGCAATGATTTCTAATGAATAGAATGAATATGAAGACAATGAACATTTAAGCAGTTTCTCCAAACATGCTTCTCAAATTTGACGTATAAATATACTAAAACATATAGTAATATATAATATTTGTAAAATTATATAATTATACAAAAATTTTTAAAAAGTTCTAATTCATTCAGAATGTCTTTTAAACTCTAAAAAATTTTACTAACTGCAGGCATCTAGTTCCAGTAAAAACATGTCATTACATGGAAATTTGTTCCCTAGTCACCAATATCTGAAAGCAGCTATCATTAAAAAATCTCCAATTAATATACACAATGGAAAAATTCTGAGATCTCCTAACTTCTTCCCAATTTTTTTGATAGAGAATTTGAAAAAATTGAATATGGATTAATGCATTTACAAACCAGTTTTCCTATGTTGCTGACCACTGGAAACCGGAAATTGGATGCGCAACTGCTTTGATTGCTCAGCAGTTTTCTCTTGCAATGTTTTAACTGGAAGCTGAACTGAATTCTGTAAACATTTAATTAGAATAACTTCATAAAATTTATTAAATAACAAGAATAAAATTTAATAAGTTTATCTTCACCATCATAATGTCTATTGTTTCATCCGAACACATAGCAATACTCCTCACTGCAATTTTCACAAAAACTTTAATTTCCTTATACAATAGTAATACAAAAACACATACTATTTAATTAAAGTTAATAAAAATACTAATTGCTAACTTATTACAATAATAACAGCTAAACAAAATTATGTATAGAGGCATGAGTTTTTTGCTTTATTGTTAATTGTTTAAAGAATATTCAATATTTAATTGTATATGTTGGTCACATATGTGACTTTGAATGTGACTATTTTGAATGTTCTTGATGTTTTTGTTTCTTTCGTTCTTTTCATTATATTGTTTGTAATGCAACTCTATGTAATGTTATTGACACTTATTAATATATATAATAATGTATAAATTAATTATTACAATATTAAATTAACACTGTAAAAGTGGACTTCTAGTCTGTAAATTTGAAATAAATAAATATCTGATATTTCTGATCACCCACTCTGGGGAAAGATAAGAAAAGAGGGGGAAAAAGAAAAAGAAGAGAAATTAATGCAAAAAAAATCATGCCTCTAATTATGTAGATTTATTTTAAAATAAAGTTTCACTTACCCTAATATTCATAATAATGCTATTAGGTCTTTCCTTTATTTGGAACGGGTGATGAAATGTGATTTCAGTGTCACTATCACTACCTTTTTTGTCTTCGTCTGAGTCACTTGATGCTTCTCCTTCCTTCTTGGCCAGCTGTTTACAGTATTCTAAAAATTTGGTTTTAAACTTTCAATGATAGTTAAGGAAGAATTAAGCCAGTAAATTACAGTCTCATCAAACAGAGAGGTCATCTTACTCGTACAATGGATATCGCAATATAAACTGCATAATAAATTTCACTAAAAGAAGAAATTAAACTTCAATGTTGCCCCTCCACTGAACAGGCCTTCATTTCCAAATATTATGTCCAGTTTTATAAAAATTTTCCGTCACAATAACACATCACATTTTATGAAGTATAACAGTTTATTGGCGATTCATTTATAACAACTGAAAAACTTGCTTGAATTCTCAATGGAATGCCATCATTTCCACATTGGGCATTCCCTGCACTTGTTACTTTTTGATGTTTACCAGTAAAAATTGAAAACTGCAACAAATGACACAATATATTTGCTCTTTTGTACATATGTCAAACAGAAAGAATTGAAAGAGAGAAAAAAAGTCTACGCAAATCTGGACTTTCACAGTTATAATGTCAGTATATTGGTTACATGTCCGGGATTTCGGACTGTAAGCTTACTACATTATTCCAATTGCTTAAAGAGACATTAGAAATTTTAATTAATATATTGATAGAAATAAATTTAACAGATCACAAGACATTAACAAATCACATACACAGCACTTCTCCTAAAACATGTGTTGTACATTCTTTGAATTACTAGTACGAGGCATATAATTGGAGATGGTAGAATTTGCAATACTTTGCAAGATCATCATACATATATCTCCATCAAATTATTTCATTATTTCTGATGATTCATTCAGAAAATGTACAAATCCTATGGTGCACTCTACAGAACCCAATATTCTCCCTACATTAGCTACTGTGTAATACAACACTTCAAGAAAGATAAATTACTGTATGTTCCCCCTGTAGCCCAAAGAAAGTATGTATAACCTGCTTTTGGAAAAATAAGGCCATTCAAAGAAAGCAAAAAACAATATTTGCTTCGAAAACTAAAATACAAGTATGATGCACTCTCTATAAAGTTTTCTTGACAACTTAATTACATAATGCTGCTAAGAAATCTTTTCCTTGTTTAATACCTGTGAGTTCTTCTACACTTTTGCCACCAGCTGTAATGGAGGTTATTTTGTCCTGACCTCCTCCACCAGTACTAGTCAATGTGCCTTGCTTTAGGAGGGCCATGGCATTTTTACGTGCAATTTCCAGTAGTTTTTTCTTGTCAATGTGAATGGAAACTGAACGTGATCTGCAAGATTAAGAAGTAACAAATTCAGGATACTGCACCAAACATGTATTTAAAGCAGCACCAAAAAAGTTTAGGTAATAAAATATTTCTTGGAATGCTTTTAACATGATTTTAAAAAGTTATTATTGTCATTTGATATTTTTTATTTACAGAAAATGTAAGTATAACTAATACAACCAAACAAATGTATACTGACTGTTTATTTCTTACAAACATATATTGAAATTCAGTAGGTAAAACATTAATTTTTTAATTTTTAGATTTATATATTTAATTTGTACAATATTAACAATCATAAATGTGTCTGTAAACCAGAGAGTGTCTTGAGTATGAACCATGTTTTAAGAAACATCTAACACAACATACCTTCGTCTCCGTTTGTGACGGTCGCGACTTCGACTTCTTTCACGACTTCTACTGTGACTTCTGCTTCTACTACGATGTCGCTTTCTCTCTCTAGATTTGTCCCGTGATTTTCGGCGTGTCTTATCACGTGATTTAGTACCAGACTTTTCTTTGGATTTTGCTCTTGACCTATCCTTTGATCGCGATCGTGATTTCTCTTTTGATTTCCGGTTAGTTTTATCTTTAGTTTTAGCCTGAACCTTTTCCCTTGACGTTGAACGTGATTTTGCCTGAATCTTGTCTTTTTCCTTTTTCTCAACAGACTTCTCCCTTGATGTAGATCGTGACTTATTTTTACTTTTATCTGGAGTTTTCTCTCTGGAATTTGAACGTGATTTTACTTTACCAACAGACTTTTCACGAGATCTGGAACGTGATGTATTATTTTCTTTGTCTGGAGACCTCTCTTTTGATTGTGAGCGTGATATTTTTTCATTTCCAACTGGTGTCTTGCTTCTTCGTTCTTCAGTAACAGAAGATTTTTCCCTAGATGCTGATCGTGATTTGTTTTCATTTTTAATCAGAGTTTCTTCTTTACAAGGAGAAATTGATCTGGACCTTGACTTATCTCTGGACAGTTCAACTTTCGATGGTGAAAGAGGTACTGATTTCTTTTCTAGTGACAATTCATTTCGTTTTGGAGAATTTTTACTTCCATTTTCTAAAGATTTGTCTCTAGAAACTGAACGGGAAGCACATTTTCCCCTTGAAGATTCACGAGATTTTGCTTTTGGAGATTTTTCCCTTAAACCTTCACAAGATTTATCTCTAGATCTTGAACCAGAATTCTGTCTAGACTTAACAGGTGATTTTGCCTTCTCTCTTGACTTAGAACGCAATTTACATTTGGATTTTGCTCTTGATCTAGAGCGCGACTTACATCTGGACCTGCCACGTGATCTGGAACGAGACTTGCCTTTTGATCTCCCACGAGATCTTGATTTAGACTTACACTTCAACCTTGGACGAGATCTAGACCGAGATTTTCCTCTTGATCGAGCACGAGATTGTGAACGAGTCTTTGCCTTTGATTTTGCTCGAGATTGTGACCGAGATTTACCCTTGCCTCTAGATCTTGAACGTGATTTACCTTTTGATCTGGCACGATATTTCTCCCGTGATCTTGCACGTGATTTATCTTTCGATTTGGCTCGTAATCGATCTTTTGATCTTGCTCGAGATTTATCTCTTGATCTCCCTCGTGACTTCCCCCTAGATCTCGCTCTTGACCTGTCTCTGGATCTTACACGTGATTTTCCCCTTGACCTACCTCGAGACCTTCCTCTTGACTTAGCGCGGGATCGACCACGAGACTTACCTCTGGACCTGCCACGTGACTTTGCTCTGGATCTGCCACGTGACTTGTCTTTTGATCTGGCTCTAGATCTGTCTCTTGATTTTGAACGAGATTTGGATCGTGCTCTGGCTTTTCCCTTTGATCTTGCCCGTGATCGGTTTCTAGATCGTCGAGATTTACACTTTGATCTTGCCCGAGACCTGCCTGGAGTTCTTTTATTTGATTTACTTGGGGACTTTCCTCTACATCTGTCAAAAGATTTTGAACGAGATCTGCTGGCTGACTTAATAGATCTATCGGATGAATCCACAGAGGAATCCAACGATTTCTCTCTCAGTTTGTCTGATTTTTCTTTGTGTTTACGAGACTTACGGTTTTTATCTCTGTACTTTCGACGACTCCTTTCAGCCGTCTTAAGATTTTTAGCTATTGACTTTTCAATAGACTTTTCAAGAGACTTATCAAGTAAATCATCTTCTGATTCATCAGACTTTTCTGGAGACATTTCTTTGACCCTGCACTCAAGTTTCTCTGAATTACTACACTCAGCTTTTAGTTCAGAGGACTCCTTTTTTGACATAATATCACTTTGCGATGCTCCAGAAGTATTTGTTGCATCATTTTTTTCAGGAAATACATCTGTCTTAGACCTTGTCATATTGGAACAGTCAACAGATCCTTTCAGAGTTGAATCTTTTAACTCCTCTACTGTAGCATAATTGTCCACTTTAACTACAACTTCCTGAAAATCTTTTGAAGAATCCTCTTTATTCATATTTGCAGATATCAACATATCTTGCTCACAAGTAATTTCTTCTTTGACGACAAGTTTACATTCATCTGAAATTATTTTATCTATTTTCTTTCCTTCAAGACAACTTTCTATTTTTTTATCCTTGGCTTCATTCATCACTGGCCTGTCAATTTCTTTCAAAACATTTCCTTCAGAATCTAACTGAGTAAGTGTTTTTGCTGGTTGAATATCTAGGGGCGAAGTCTTTTGATTCTTTCCTGTTGCAGATGGTAGTGCTTTTTCTTTCAATTTTTCCATTTTACCTTTTTTTTCTAATTTAGATCCCTGCATTGATGAAACATCCAATTCACATGCACCTCCTAAAGTAACACTCTCACCCAAGTTTGATTCAGTCCCCTGGTTCTCTTTTGATTTGATTTTAGGCTCAATACCTCTTTCCACTTTCTGAACGTTTACATTTTTCACATTCTGAGGCTCAGTGAATTCTTGTTTCTCATGACGTGGTAACTTCCTACGAGAACCATCTTTATCCTTAATTTCATTTGCATTTTTCTCACGAATATCACTGCCATCTATGTTATCAATAGTATGTTCTTTTCCAATAACTGAACTGGCAATATTAGAAGTCATTTCGACACATTTGTGAATGGGTACCAAAGATGTACTTTTATTAATCACGTCCAATTGGCACATATTATTTTCTCTGATTCTCCTGCAATACTACCAACAAAATTTTTTGCAACTGTATTGACTGGATCTTCAGCTCTGTTCTCGATATTAGTTTTTATTTCTGGACCAATTTTTGTAGCAATTTTACTATCGTCTTCAAGAGAGTTTTTTGACGTATCTACAAGTTTGGAAACTGAATTATCAGATTCTTCAAGGTTATCAGGTACACATACTTCCATTACAGAACTACTCACAGGCACTTCATTTTTGACTTCTTCATGACACTCTAAAATCACAGAACTTGAAAACTTTTCTTCAGAAACATCTGAGGATTTACTTACTGGTATTTGAGAACCATCATTTGAAGGTTTCTCAAATATATCAGGGGACCTTTCACCAGACAGATCACATGACTTTTCTTCTGAGGTATCTTGTGGCTTTTCTTTGTTCTTTTCTACTTCTTCACTTGAACTACCAGTTGCTTTCTCCTGATGCTTAGATGATTTGTGAGAACGAGACTTTCTAGATTTATGAGCCTTGTGAGGTTTCTCACGTGATTTACTTGATTTATCACGTGATTTTTCTGATTTATCACGTGACTTTTCACTTTTGCTACGTGATTTATCTGATTTACTGTGAGACTTCTCAGATTTCTCTTGATTTTTTTCAGATTTTTCTTTACTTTTATCTAATTTATCTCGAGATTTTTCTGATTTCTCATGTATTTTATCTGATTTATCTCGAACTTTTGATGACTTATCACGAGACTTATCAGACTTACGGGAAGTTTTATCAATTTGGCCTTCTTCTGGTGATTTTGCTCCTGTCTCTGGAGATTTGGCTGACTTACTGTGTCGTTTTTTGTGAGACTTTTTAATAGGTTTCTCACTTCCAATACATAACTTTTCACTTAACAATTCATCCTGCTCCTTTTCTTTAGTATCTAAATTTTCTTGCAACCCAGAAGTAGATGCAACATCAATCTGATCCTCACTTTTCTCTTTCTTATTAGATACATCTATTGATGTGTCAGGTGAATCATTAATTTCAGGGAGACAATCAGATCTGGGCAACAAGGAATTAACCCCGGCTTGAGCATCCTTTATGTCCTGCTTATTATCATCAGAACTTTCATCCTTCACCATTTCACTTGTTTCACTAGGAGTCACTTCCAAAACCAAACTCCTCTCTTCCTTTGGCTTTTGAAAGTCTTGGTGTATCTTCATTCCTTCAGATTCTTCAGTTTCTTTACGTTTATCAGTGGATTTTGAATAAACATTCCCTAATACCCGATTTTCTTTTTGCTGATCTTCATCTGTGCATTCTCCTTTCGGTATTGTTGTTTCATTGTGAAGAGGTGCAATATCTTTACTTGAAGGTTTCTGACCTGAACTTTTCTGCTCTTCAGATATTGGAGTACTTTCTGATGATAAACCACTCCCTTCTAAACGAAATGATCTTTCATTGTCTTTTTTCTGTGCTGAACGGTTCTTCTTAACTCCTCTCTCTAAGACTCGCAATACTTTTCCCTCAACTTCTTTCTGAGTGAATATTTTAGATTCTTGAATTGTTGCTTCCTCTTCACACTCTTGTTTTGACACTTGTTTTTTCAATTCTTTCCTTTCTTCCTTATTTTCATCTCCCTTAGTCTTCTCCATTCTTCTTTCAAGCACATGTTCAAGATTATGACTGGGAGAATCACTGCAATTACCTCCAAACTGATCGGAGGAATCCTTCTTCCCAAGAACCCCAGAACCAACTTCTTCTGCATTAAGAATAATATTCTTATGTTCCACAGTTTCGGATTTTTTATCATCAGTGATACAAGCACTATTCAGCAACTTCGATTCCAATTGTGAATCTTTTCTAAAATCTGAACTCTGGGATGTTTCCAGGGGCAAATTATCCCCCCCAGATTTGTTCAATACTTTAGATTCTTTACTTAAACCATCATTCTTTTCCTCTTTCAATGGCTTATCAGAAGTACAAGAAACTGGTTCAACAATGGAAGATTCTGGTTTATCTTCAGAGTTATTTTCAAGTTGTTTGTTTGGATTTAAACTTTCAAGTGTGTCCAGAGAAACTGTGGAAGACTTTTCAGTAGAAATATTCTCAACGTTAGAAACTTGCAAGTTATCTTTATCTTCAATTTTCTGAACCTTGCCAGTAAGTTCGTCATTCTTTGTGGTTTTTTCTTGAGAACGATCTCTTTTTCTATTTTTACGAGTCTCTTTGCTTCGACTTCTTCCTTTACTTCGACTTTTCCGTTTGCTCCGACTTCTTCTGCGACTTCTACTTCTCTTTTTACTTCTGCTTCTGCGACTTCTACTCCTCCTTCGACTCCTACTTCTTTTCCTGCTTCGACTTCGTTTTCTACTGGGACTCCTACGTCTACTTAAGCTTGTGCGTCTACTGAAACTACGGTGCCTACTGAGACTTCGACGACGGCTTAGGCTCCTTCGCCTGCTTAAACTCCTTCTTCGACTGGAACTTCTTTGGCGACTCACACTCCTTTTTCTGCTCGAACTGCATCGCCTGCTAAGACTCCTTCGCCTGCTTAAACTTCTACGTCTACTTACACTTCTGTGCCTACTAATAGTTCCTCTACTTATACTTCGTTTTCTGCTCAAACTTCTCCGCCTGCTCATACTTCTTTTACTTAAACTTCTACGTCTACTAAAACTTCTTCGCCGACTAACACTTCTTCGCCTACTAACACTAACTCGTCTACTTATGCTTCTTCTGCGGCTGGAATGGTGACTTAAACTTCTACGTCGACTCAAACTCCTCCTCCTACTCAAACTCCGTCGACTGAGACTTCTACGCCGACTAATGCTCCTTCTTTTACTCCGACTTCTCCTCCAACTCCGACTCCTCTTTCTACTCCGACTTCTCCTCCAACTACGGCTTCTTTTCCTACTTCGACTCCTCCTCCAACTACGGCTCCTTTTCCTACTCCGACTTCTTCTCCAACTACGACTTCTTTTTCTACTTCGACTTCTCCTTCTTCGACTCCTGCTTCTTCTTTTACTTTTACTTCTATGCTTGCTGCGACTTCTATTTCTGCTACGACTTCGTCTGTTTTTGCCCCTATCTTTGCTCACTTTTTTCCTACTTCTGCTACTACTTCGACTTTTTCTTCTTTTGCTGGATGACACTTCACTAGGACTCACTGATCTACTTCTTGTCCTAGAAAGACAAAAACTATATTAGGGAAACAAGGAAATATCTGTATAAGTTGGAAGTATAAATGCTCAAATCAATTATTAATAATCTAGTAAATTTATTATTATACAATTATTCAATGAAAAATGCGTGGGCTGTTTGCAGCAATTGGCGAGACTAACATTTGGGGTGCTGCAGATTTTCTAATAAAACCTTTAAAAATAAAGCCAGTGGTAAAAATTTCACAATTAGGTATTAATAGAAATGTATATCATTTAGGCAGTAATAAAACATGTAGCTGACAATTTCAAATGTCATCACAGGGTAGCACTAGGTTGATCCTCTGCCAAATTATATAAATTTTTAACAATGTCGTTTTATAGCAAGTCAAGTAAAGAATAAATAAAAGTTGAAAAATAAAGAATAAAATTACAGAGACGGAAAAAACAACAACAACAAACAAACACCCAACGATGTGGCTCACACAGAAGATTAAAGTCCAATGAGTTTGCCATAATTATATGTCATATTTAGTTTTCTTCACACACATGTATAACCTTGTGTGGGTCAGACAACTCCAAAGAGTATTTTAACCCTTGGTTAGTACAGTGTTTGTTATTTGTCACAATTGAGCGCACAAGATATTTTGGGTTGAATCCTTTGAAGAAAGTGTTCAGAATATTTTCATAGTGTTCTTTGGTTTGTATATCTCAGGAAGTTCAGTTTTCATGTAGTTGTGTCCAGAATTGAAAACCATTAATCTGGGAACTACCCATGCAAGAGTGTGCACAGTTTCGGTATGCAACAATGTTTCCCCTACCTTTTCTGGGTTATCTTTTACTGCACTTGAGAAACATGAATAAACTGGTGCTACTACCAAGGGAAAAGTCAAGTATGTAACATTGAGCAGAGTAGGAGGAGGTTACAACCATTGCCCCACAGCCATTGAAGATGTGTGCTGCAGATGGAGATGGAACATCTAGAAGTATTATTTCCACTGGACCACAAACTATCCCCAGGAAAGCAATATCTTATATTTTTGCTTTCTCGCTACTGCTTATGTGGTGGAGAGAAAGTTAAGTAATGCTGGGGAGAAGGAAAAAAGAGAGAGAGAGAAGGCAAATTTTCAGCAGAATACCATTTATTTTATGGCCCTGGTTAAGAAACAGTCAATAAATCCAATTACTTCAATTTAGAAAAAAATCCTCTAACACGTGGTGTAGCCAAAATCCATGTTTTTTGGGTCCTTGATAAAAAAAAATCGAATGGCAGCAAAATGTCTGTCTGTCCTTACATCTGAGAACAGCACTAGCGGCTAAACCATTCAGCAGATTTTCTCCAAAATTAATATTCCACAATCAATCTGGAAGATGTTGCGGCCCCTTATGAATTTAAAACCAAAATTTTAATTTTTGGAGGGTTCTATACACAAAGTCCCTGGGATATTTTGAAAATTTAAAAAAAGGCTCCAACTTTGTTTTTGGATAGTGTAAAGGGCGTTTAAGAGAATGGTACAGGGCTTATATTCAACGAAAACACTA
This sequence comes from Acheta domesticus, assembly GCA_031308135.1. NCBI lineage: Eukaryota > Metazoa > Arthropoda > Insecta > Orthoptera > Gryllidae > Acheta > Acheta domesticus. The sequence goes on from JAHLJT010002406.1 coordinate 185,355,604, forward strand.
ATTTTTCGAAAATTGCAAAAGTTCAGATTTTTTTTTTGAGTCTTCATACAACTAAAATATTAGAGATAAGACATTTTTTCCCTTAATGAAATCTGCTCCGTTTAGATAGATTTTGAAATAAGGTCATGTACACATTTTTGAAAATTTGAGTTTAACAAAAAATGATGACTGAGACGTGTTAATTCAGGGAGAAATTGTGGCGGGCGGAATACTTTTGTCCGTTGCAGAATTTAGTCGGCTCAAATTTTGCGTGAGAGGAAGAGCTGTTAAAAGTCTACATAAAGGCAACTCTGTTTTTCGTGAGGAGCGGAGTCACACCCACAGCTTTCGTATCTTTTCAAGAAGCAAGTCAAACATTTAAAAGCATTTCTTTGGAGTGTGATCTGCAGCACTATGAACTATTTTTTACATCTCGTTCAATAATTGCGACAAAACTCCAGAACGAGCAGCTGCAAAACAACGCCCTCTAAAGAAAAGGGTGAGGTTAAACGGAGCGAGGTATATGCATCTGGAAGCGAGGAGTGGCGAAATCAACGCCCGGCCTTACGCCCGGGGTGTGAAGACACCCCGTTTCAACAGCGAGGTCACAGGCAGTCTTCGAGGAGATGCTGCCGGTCGACTAGTCGAGTCAACGTCGCCAAGCTCTGCGCAGCGGGCCAGAGCGCTCCGGTCGCAGACAAGGTTACTGGAGGAGAGGGTCAATTACCGACGTGGGATTTTTGTGGTGACTACGCTATGAAGGTGGCGTTTGCGAGGTCCTTCTGCCAATTTCCAATGCAGAAGCGTGAGTACCCGTGTAGGCGAAAGCAGGTACAATAAATAATTATGCAAATTGATTTATTTGCACTTAACTTGTCTTCTTTAATAATAAATATCATTTTCAAACTTGACAAAAATCCAACCATCGTTTCTTCGTTGGTAAATTTAATTTTTAATTAAGATGATTCGTCCACTGCGCAACAGTACCTCTACTGCTGTTCATAAATGAAAAAGAAAACAGCACACTTCCGTCTTCTGCCACGAATTTTCAAGTTTGTGGCAGCAGGTGGCATTGTGACGTGAGAAACTCTCCAATCAGTATTAGCAGTTGTGACTGCAGATATGCATTTATGTTAAAGTTTATTAAGTTTACACTGATAGACTGTCAAGAGTATTTCAAAACTTTTATTGCTTTGTTCTTTTTGTACGCGTCTGAATAAGAAGTTTATTAACAGTAAATAATAATAGAAAATATCTACCTATCTATTACTTATTGAATTAATCGAGATATTACAATAAAAATCTTTAATCGTTCCTTCCCTTTTCATGTTTTAAAATGAGAGCTTGTTTCTGCCAAAACACACTGAGCTCAATTCTAGTAAGTTTGAAAAGGACCTTTGTTATTATCGTCCTTCCGCTACAAATTATTTTTATTTTGTTCTTTTTGATTATTGTTGCTTTGGAATTTCAGTAGAAGAAAAGTTCAATTCAGATGAACATATGGCAAAAATCTCTCATTCTGATCGTTAATATTGATGTTGTTCATATGATCTTCATGTCAAGACCATGAATTGCTGTAGTTATGCCTCCATTCCTCATGGCCGCCCCTCTCACACACCTGGTCTCCACGAAACAGTCTCGACGCTGCGAAGGCCCACTTTACCAACAACGACTACTGCATGAGCTGTTACAAGAAAAGACCGTTTACTTAAAAATCCCATGTCAGAAAGTCTAATTTTATACTCAAATTACCATCAAAATACTAACGTATGATGCATCATTTTATTCCTCTTTTCATGATCTATCCATTGCTGGTGAGAAAAATATATAGTTCCATTTAAAAAATCAAAGATGATTAAATTTCTTGAAAACTAAAATATTATAGACAATTTCTCTTCGGCATGTTACTTGCCCCATGATTCCGCATTGTTAATCGAAAACTGCATTTCAATATCCTGAATCATTTAGAACTTATGGGGTTGGTCCATAGTTGGTGGGACACCCTTTATATATATTATTGTGACGAATCAACCCAGAACGGGAACGGGGGTTCGCACAACAGCACCTGCTTTCGGGGAATTACGACAAGTGACACTCACGACAAACATGGGACTTCGACAATGACTAAAGACCTTGGGAATCCCCTCAGTGGACAAGACAGGCGGGACGCAACATTCGGGAACGGACGGACAGACAGAAATTGGGGATTCACCTGGCACGTGACCACACAATCGACCGTGTCGAGCAGTGCTGACGATCATGCGAGATCTACCGGCACGGCCGAGCAAAACGCGATATGACGTGAGATATTCTATCAGGAAGACAGATCCCTACGCGCCAAGTAATAAAAACCCAATTATAAACAAAGCATTTCGATTTTCAATGAACAGGGCTTCCCTAGGGAAAGAATTCTTCTTGCGCTCCCTTTGTAATGTTACAAGTATGATAAAAGTTCTGAGCTTCTTTCCTAGAATTGTTAGCTTTTTTCGGTGACAGGTCGTGGAATTCAGAGGTACGAAAAATCACGGGGACATCTTCATTGTTCGCTGATGTGAAAACTTTTTAGTTAAAACGAATATCGCACTGATCTAGCCTTATGGAAACTACTATGGTCTGATTAAAATAAGTTGGTGATTGACAAATGTTTCTGACGCTGTTGCTTCATAAAATATGAGTATATGATTTGATTACTTTTATAAATATTTATTTCAAGTGTGTATTTTCGTGTCCAGGGAACACGTGCTCAGTGATACGCAACCTATCAACGTCGCTCCTTTCCACATACAACAGTCAATCACCAACTTATTTTAATAGGACCATAGCAGAGTTCTGCCAGAAACGATACCACAAAGGTAACGAATTTCGTTTACCTCTTCTTGTAATCGCTAAATTAGAGTGGTAACGAAAAAGTGGTTACTCAAGTCCAGTTGCTAAATTAGGAGGAAAAAATCCTAACACATGGTGCAGCCAGAATCCCTGTTTTGTGGGTCCTTGATGCCGAAAATACAACTGAAAGCAAAACAACGTTAGCAACTAAACCTTTCAGGTGATTTCCTCCAAAACGGATACTCCCCGATTGGTCTGACCGATCTCGTGGCCCCTTGAATTTGAAACTGATATTTTAATTTTGGTAAGATGATGTTGAATTTTTGGGCAATGAGTAGTTTTTCTATAATTTCCTGACACACATAATAGCCCACTCAGAATTCACTGCACTTCGTTTTCGGCGTCTTCTTACAACTACAATTGTGAAAAGATATTTTTTTTCTCAATGAAATGTATTTATCAAAACTAGATCTTCAAATATAGTCATGCTTAATTTTTTGAAAACACGAGTAGTTTTTCTATAATTTCATGACAAACATAATTTCACCCAGAAGGTTTATGTGCTGTTAATTCTGTTTTAACTCCACTACATGGCGCTGAAAACAAAACATTCACGTCAAATGCAACCCACAACCCACTCGGCAGCATTTTGAATTTATATCGTTAAATAACTCCTAAACGAGGCATTCTAGGGCCTTGAAAACCAAAATTTTGACGCCAAAGGCCACAAATAATTGTTTCCCACACAGTAATTTACAGAATGAGCACTTCTCGAACATTCTATTACATTTTTGCTGTCCGGCGCTTCCCTATATTACTTCACCTACTCAGAGACGTGCAGAATCTGCAAGTAAATGTGAATGAGAGGGACAGAGAGCGGCAGAGACAGACAGGGACATGGTGAGGGAAGGAGGGAGAGACAGTGAGAAATGGAGATGGGAGGGGAAAGAAGGAGATGAAGGGCAGAACAACATCTGCTGGGTTTTCGTAGTAATAGCTAAGATGTTAGAAGCACAGAAAGTGCAATATTTCAATACTATGTAGCTGTCTCCAATAACGCAGGAAAGTATGTGCTGTTGTAGCACCACTAGTTTCACTCTTAAAAACCATCGCTTTGATCGAGTTTGAACCCACGAACTTGGGTATAACAATCCAATACGCTAACCATTACACCACTGAAGATCATAGTTTTACCAAATCCAGTCAACTCTGGTTATAGGGAACCCTCGGTTATAGTGAACTGAAGGCACTGGTCCCGTTTTACTTGCATTACAAATAAGTATAAGAATATTCAATTATAGTGAATCTGAACCTTGGCTATAGAGAACGTAGGTAATAAATTCTGGAAATTAATTGGATCTTGTTTGTTATTAGGTGAGTAAAAGATCCTTTGGAGAGTACAATGATATTTCAGCAGTGCTACAGGCATTGAAAAGTATCAAGACTGCATTATGATATTTAGAGACAGAGGACAATGCAAAATCAAGTATGGGGAAAGCATGAACTCTGGAGAAAGATGTAGAGAAATTACTAATGGAAAATGTACAAAGCAAACAATTGAAAATATTTTTAAATAAAGTTATTGAAATTTTAAGTTTGTGCTCTTAATAATTTTGCTGTATCTCTAAGTTAATAAAATCAATCATTTTGGAGAAATTCTATTTAATTTTGACACCATCGGGTGTAGTGAACCTCTGATATAGTGAACCAATCATATTAGTCACCCGTTCACTATACCTGGAGTCAATTGTATTTGTTTTTTCTTTCTCTTATACAAATTGAAGGAAGAAATTATTCACCATGCCATTATCTTCAAATCCCTCCTTGCTATCCCCAAATGCTATTCACAACTAACATGCAGTGACGGTCGGTGAAATCAATTTGTATGATCAAATCAAACTTCCATGGATATTATAAAAAAACTGTGTGGATGTTGGGACTCAGTTTGTACTTCACACACGAGTTTTTAGAATGCTATTTTAACAGAAAAAAGGCCTGAACAAGCAGAAATAATCACAGATGAAGGATGGAAGGTTTATGCAGTGTTTAAATACACTGTAAGGGAAACTAGGATGTACTTATAAAAATGGAAAATATTTTACATGCTCAAGATGTTAAGAATAATCTCAAGTCTGTCCAGTCAAATCAAGAAACGCAAACAAATTATTCTCAATGCAGATGGAAACACACACAAAAACAAAACAGGAAAATTGATTGCACAAGAAATTTTTGAAGATGATGCATTTTGTATTCGAATTTATGTTAAAAGGTCAAACAACTCATTGAGAAATGAATCATGTTCCAATAAAATAGTGAAATCAAAACATATGGGACAAAAAATTTAACCACATGAGAGAAGAGAACATGGTCAATAGAAATTTAGTAAACAGATTACCCAAATTTCGAACAGAAGGGGATCATTACTACACAGAATAATTGCAAGGTACCTCTAGAAGAAGAAAAAGAAGAAGAAAAGAAAGGAAAAAGAAAAAAAAAGAAAGGAAAAAAGGAGAGAGAGAAGAGAGAGAGGAGAGAGGAGAGAGAGAAGAGAGAGAGGAGAGAGGAGAGAGAGAAGAGAGAGAAAACAGCTTCACATTTTGAAATATAGGGTTGTTGAGCCTATTACAGAAGAGACAATGTAACAAGAAAGAAAACTGTTGCCAGGGTAAGATCAGTAATATTTGTTGGATATTTCAGGAAAAGAAAAGATTTTTGTCTTTTTCATTTGAAAGAACACATTTGTGGAAGCAGAGACATTATTTTTGAGGAAAATCAAAAGGCATCTATGACTAAAGAGTGATCTCAGATGAATGGTTGGCGATTTCAACTTTTAAAGAAACACCAATTGTGGAAAAAAGTGTGCAGAAGATATACAATAAGTTGAGGAAAACAGAAACAGTTGAGGCCACAACAAGTTTCACTTAGGCAATAGTCCATGGAATGACTTTATTTTTAAAAGATGGCAAAATAAAAGCACAGAGAAAAGTCAAGAAGAAGAAAATATTCATGAAAGGATATCAGAAAACAGAAACAGATTGATAATCCACATAAGAAGATTGAGTAGGGAGAGAAAACCTATTTCAAGATATATAGCAAAACTGACATGTGAAGAAATTTCAAGTAGCATTAGATTGCTTTAAAATGAAAATAGAAAGAAAATTGAAAGACAACAACAAAGCACCCACAAAGGACACTGAGAAACAACTAAAAAATAATTCATAGAAAAAAGCTGTTTATGAATTTGAAAAAGCTGAAATATAAGTCATGATTAGGAGCATATGTTCTAGACAACAAAGGGGTAGGGATAATGAGAATTCATACAATCATGTTATGACGCAAGAATCATTTTGTACATTTTTTACTATATCAGCAATGAAAAGTTACAAAGTTAATTTTATTGATGTGGAAATACCTTTCTGAATGGACAAATTCTTTGTTCTTATACATATCCTTTAAAATGTATATGAATAAGGAAAAACCAATAAATGTTTGGTAAACTATCACGATGACTGAAAGTTTGATGATGCCAATTTTTTTTAACGTATTGCTTTTGTCATGTTCATGTTTTTAATAAAATCAATCACTTAAAACAGTTTTACATCGAAAAAACAAATTAAATTATTATTAACTTTTATTAGAATTAAATAATTAGCTAATACAATATTTGCAAAAAACAACACTACATGAAACAAACTTCTTTTTGTCAAAAGTGATAAGCTATTAATATACGTTTGAAGCTACATCCTTTTGTCTTCAATTTGTTTCTTTACATAAGGACTTATCAAATAAAATGCCAAATTCTTTTTTACTTCCTCGTATACATACATATATACAGAGTTATATGTGTAGTATAGAAAAAGTTATGTAAAGCTGCGGTAAAAACGGTGATTTTTGACAGTAAAACTCGTATTGTGTGACCCTGATACAGAAAAAGTGGATAAATCCTGTTCTAATGTGTAGTACATTATTTCATCTAACACATTTATGGTGTCAGATTTCAGAAATTATCCCAGATACCAAAACATTTTTGTTCAAAATATCCATCTGTGAATAACACTAGTACCTAAACGATTCATAGGATTTTCCCAAAATTGAGGGTGGGCGGGATGTGAGCGAGTCTGGGAATATTAAATCTAACATCGACTTGTACACTGTGTGCGTTAGTGATAAATATTAATTTTCAGCTTAGTAATATTTTTTTTCCCCATAAAGTTCCAAGGATAATGGGGTATCAACCACAACAGTAGATAAAACATTTTTTAACATGTAGAGAATTTAGTCATACACACAACATAAAGGTATCATATAAAACCCCTAACACCTTTCAATCATTACTTCCCAGCAACAAATTGCCTGTACCCTTAATGGAAAGAAGTAGTGTTTATTTGTTAGAGTGCAACAGCTGTAATTCTGCATATATAGGACAAACATGTAGGATGTTTTCCTGTAGATTAAAAGAACATTTAAGATCTTGGAGACTGAAACAAGATTTCTCCTCTTTCTCCAAAACAACCATTCTTTTGACCCAGATATCAACTTTAAAATAATACATTTTGAAAACATAGGTAGTAAACTGAATATTTTAGAAAATTTTGAATTTTAAAATTGAACAAAAATTCTAATATAATTTGCCTCAATGAACAATCCCAAAAATCCAGCCCAATCTTAATTGATTTATTGACTAGTTTCTTATTTTCATCCTCCCTTCCTTTCCCTCAGTCTCTCCCCGTACCATATGCGATGCACAAGATGGATGCATCCTTGGATGGAGCACTATGCTAACAATTATGGGTGTTTAATCATGTTACTTGGGTAAGTACTATATTTTTAGTTTTTAATAAGCTGAATAGATTTATATACTTATGTAATTTTCCATTTGCTAACTTGTGAACTGAATTTTCTATATTATAGTATCACTGATTATGGAAAAAACACTCCCGAAACAAGTGTATGACTCAATTCTCTACATATTAAAATTTTTTATCTACTATTGTGGTTGATACCTCATTATCCTTGGAACTTTATCATGGATTACCACAAAATCTCTGCTGCCACCACAGAACTTATTTATTTTTCTTTTTTTTTTTTTTAAAAGAAAAATCTTGTGCGTAACCCTCATTTCATGAGTTACTTTTTGGGAAAATAAGTGAGGCTTATACCCAAGCAAAAGCTGTGTCTTCCAAAATACAAAGGTTGGGTAAGAGCACAAAGTTTGCAAACAACCAGTCAACATTACAATTTGTATCTTGATGGTTTCAATTGATTTTAATCTTAATTTTATTTCAATTTATTGACCAAACAGAGACCTTAAGAAAAGTCCAAAATTCAAAAAAGATTACAGAACATTGTATACCAGTTGAGGTACAATTTAAAAAAAATGGAAATAAAAATTTGTTATAATAAATTCAAAGAACCTCCTTCAATTACTATTCATAATTAGTTTATTTCTCTTTCATCTAATAAGCTTTTTTATTTATAAGTCCTGTAGATAGAATGTAATAGATATTCTGAAGAACTGACTACCTTCGTAACAAAATTTCACTTTCAATTATTAAGGTTCTCATTTCACTATATTGGTATTTTACTGTACTAATTTTCTAATGTAAAAGACAAAATAAATAATAGTTGCTAAATATAAATAATGTTGTATGCATGTTTTTCAACGAATACTATCTAGTTTTATAATCATCTCAAACATTTTCCTGACTTTTTAAGGTCCCTCTCCAAAACTCCAGATTTTCTTCCCAACTTATCCCAATCAATGAAATTCCCCAACTTTTCGAAGCTTTCTAGGTGGCCTTCCTGAAAATTATAGTAAAATTTATTTAGGAATATTATTAAATTTTGCCTATTTATTTCCAGGATTCATTACATTAATTTTGTAGGTTTAGCAAAATTCATACACTTTTCCAGGACTGTAACTTTCCCCAACATTTCCAAGTATCACAGGTGCACAAGAGCTATATGGAAGATCAAAAAGAAAGAATGAAAGGAAAAGATGAAGGCACAGGAGATGATAAGATGACCCAATACTACTAGTGCTGTATATTGTTTCAACATTGAGCATTGCTTGGTTCAGAAATCAAGCATTAGCACTTAAATACAAAGTAAAACACAATTACCTGTGACTTCTCTTGGATGCAGATTTGTCATTTTCTTTATCCTCATCATTCACTTCAATTCCTGCAGGATTAGTAGACCCTTCTTCAATTTTGTTCTTCTCAGTACTCTCAATCTCAACTTCTATTACCTCCTTATCTATGGAATCATTTTTCCTGCTTCCATCAACCTTCACATCATCTTTATTTTGCTCTTCAGAATCTTTATCTGGACATTTCTGAGAATCTTTCTTCTTCACTGTGTCTCCTTCTAATTCTTTGGCAGGACTGCTTCCTTTCATCTTTTCCACTTCAGAAACTGTAATTACAAAAAAAATTTTTTTTCAGAATGTATGCCTACAAAATAAGTATAATTGCTAACTAGTAAAACAGTTAATTAGTTTTCTGGAATCATTTATGAATGATATTTTTTTGAGGGCAATGAAACTGCAAGGGAAAGGTGACGTTGTGTCGTATTTGTGTTCATCCAATACTAAGGTTTCTATTGCTAGCAAGTGGAATAGTCACATTCTACCCACTTTTCTCTTCTTGAGAATTACAATTTTAACAACCACTGCACTTTCAACAATTTATAACAAACGTTACTATTTTAGTCTGTATGTTGCTTTCATATAGTTGTTTTTAATCTTCTTATATAAAAATGGATGTTTGTATGTATATAAGAGGTAAACTGAAACCATACGACTAATCTCCATGAAAGTTGGCACTTCTACGAGTTTTTCACCCAGGTTTATGAGCTGTTAATTCTGTTGCAACTCCACTACACGGTGCTATAAAACAAAACTAAATACTCACATCAAATGCAACCTGCAACACTCAGCAGGATTCTGAATCTATATCATTAAATAACTCCTAAATGAAGTGTTCTATGGCATTAAAAACTAAAGTTTTGAAGCCAAAGGCCTCAAAGAAACGTTTCTCACACTGTAATCTACAGGATGAGCAATCATGAACATTCTATTACATTTTTGCTGGTCTGGCGCTTCTCAATATTACCTCACCAGCTCAGAGATGTGCAGAATCTGCAACTAAATGTGAATGAGAGGGACATGAGAAGCATAGGTAGGGACAGAGAATCAGACCGAGGCAGGGACAGAGAGAGACGGGGGAGATAGAGATAGATAGAGAGAGAGAGACAGGGAGGGAGATGAAAGGCAGAACAATGTCTGCCAGGTTCTGCTAGTTTCATACAAAGGAACTTGGAGTAAAAATATTTGTGACTGCATTTACATTTACTTCATAACTGAATCCAAAACTAAATGGTAGGCCCTGGCCCATAACAGGCTATGGTGCCAAGAACATACATACTAAATGAGAAGATGTTTTCTATGTTTGTTTCTCATAGAATTCATAAAGCAGAAAAATTATTTGGTGGGTACAATTGAGAGAAACATTATGTCCAGCAGTACAAATAAACTCATAATATTAATAAAAAGGGGGGGGGGCATTGTAAGGCAGCATGTTTGATAAGTTCCAAGTGAATAGAAACTATTATAATTCGCTTCTATCAATTAAACACTTCTGAAATTAATATTAGAACCGTGGAACTGGAAAAATTAAACAAGAAAATAAATGTAACTTCTTTCCTTGGCTTTATATTTACAGCAGAAACATTACAATTTTGGAGGTTTCTGCAAGATAGTCAATGCAAACTGCCTGAATATATCAATGAGTGAAAAGTAGAGAGAGAGAGAGAGAGAGAGAGAGAGAGAGAGAGAAAAAGAAGAAGAAGAAAAAAAGAAGAAAAACCTCGCCAATATCAGTTCCATAATTTATCTTAATTGAAGAGAATGCCCAGAACCTAAAAGATTGCACAGCACTATATTACAAAATTTTGTGTGCACTCTACATGAATAGATGAAAAAAAAAAATTAGATAACAAATTATTTTCAAAACAATTCTTTTATACACTTGATGTTTCTATTCACAGTAAAATCAAAATGTACCCATTTCAGGAATATTTAACAATACTATAAAATTCTACATAAGAAAGTCATATTAATAATTGAATAATTAATATAATTGCTCAGTTTCCTAAATCACTGTGTTACATTATACTTTAATATTTGACTTTCTCAAAAGTTTGTTGCCTCAATTAATAACATACCAGTAATTACTTTAAATTCTCTTACATTTCTGTGGAGTTTTCTCTTTCTATACATTTTCTTAAATTAATAATTATTGATAAATGCTAACTGTTCAGATCAGGAGTTTGAACATTACAAAATTATTCTTCACTAACTATAATAAACAAGGAAATTAAAGAAAACTTGAAGTTGAAATCAAATAACCACTTTTTAATCTTTCATCAAAACATCACGCCAGTGTTAACTGATTAACCACAGGTGAAACAAAATTATGAAAAGAATCACCTTTGATAGAATCTGTGCCGATTTCACCAGGAGTAGTAGTAGCACTGATGATAGTAGTCGTAACCACAGCAGTTACATGAGAAGATGTAGCAACTGGAGTCTCATTTGCTTGCTCTGAATCATCAGCTTTCTGTTTGGCTTCTTCCTCAACTTTTCGTACAGTTTCCTCAAATACTGAACTAAATTTCAAATTTTTTATAAAAATTTTAGCAGGTGCTCCTTTGCTTTTATCTGCAATTACAGTGCATTTCATTTACTAAAGTACATTTACAAATAGTTAATGTAATATGAAATTTAAAGTTTCCTGGTTTTACAGGAGTATTAATTTGTTTTGAAATACAATCTTACACATTAAAATGAATTAATCAAATGAAATAATTACAAGCAGGAAATTTCTCAATGAAAATAAATGAACTGCAAAATTAATGGTTCAGATAAATCAACCAACAATAAACATTAAAATTCACAACTTTTATAATAAAATACCCCAGAACATTGTAATAACTGGTGTGAAATTAATGAACCTAATTCCTAGTAAACTGTATTTTCAGCAACAATCAATAACAAAAGCTCATACTGTATTTCAGCATGGAAGAATAAAACAAATGAAAAGTCAAAATAAATGAAATATAAGCTACCAATTGATTAAATAGATAGAGTAAATTACTAATATCTCCCAAAAATTCCTTGAAATAACTCAGTGTTGCCATAGTAACAAAACATGTTTCAATACTGATAAACTTGATATATGCAATCACTGCTTCACATAATTATGTCTGAACTTCCAAGAATTTTTTCCATCAAAACCAGCAAAACTACATTTTTACTTAGCCAGCACGTTTCTAAATGCATCCTATCATTGCGAATTTATAAAATTATCATAAAATCAAGTTACCACTTAGGCAATGGGAGGTTAATAAAACAGATAAATTAAGAAAAACACACTATTAAAACAACAAAAAGCTTTGAAATGCACAGATCACATTTCTAAACCACAAGAGGTTAGAAGTCCAACATTTTAAATATCCAATGTATGTTTTTTAAAAAAAAGTTAAGTAAATCATTCATCTTCGTTTCCTGTAATTCCTCAATAGATCATTCATTTCTTTATACAGCAAAATGGGAGAGAGACATACATAAACTGTGATTTTCAGTATCAGCCACACACTCACACTCTCTTCCAACAAACCACACTACCATTAAAATGATAAAAAATTAACAATAAAAAAAGAACGTATTAACAAGATAATCTTAAACAGATATTTTAACTCATTTCTGTTTCAAATTAGACATGTAAGACCAGCTGATTTGCTTAAAGAAACAATTGATGTCACATCATTCTCTAACTATGTGCCCCAATTATCCATTCTATTTGTATTCCTTCACCCTGACTAAATTTGCATTAACAATGAACTCAAAAAACCTCTGAGAATTAAATATATGCAACAATTATGGAAATAAATCAAATATTCATCTTTTTATTTAAAACAGATAACATAACAATAGATTTGAAACTCATTTTACTATGTGACTTTCTACAACACTTATTCAGAATGTTGGGCTAAACTTTCACTAGCTTGGCCACCTGTTTCAATATTTTCTAGGAGTTAATTGACATGAAAATAAGGAAAGGTCATCTAAAACAATCTTCAATCCGGAAATCACAAAATTCTGATGCGTTTTTATGCCAAAATATGCAACAGAGTTCACTTGTTCACTCTGTAAGTCAACAACAACACTCTGATAAGCAATTTTCCCAAAAAGACTCCAAATCTTTCCAAAAGTTAACATTATCTTTGTTCAAAAACACATTTAGGTATGTTCCACTCCTGTTCCTTTGAGGCCACAATGCATTAAAGTTTACACTGAAATGGTTCCTGTGAACCTGTATGAAAGATTTGTAAAAATACACATTACTGTTTTACTGATCTTTGAATTATCATGGAGAGAATAATCAGCAAATTCTGCGTAACTCACTATTATAAATAGATATCAACAACATTCTCAATGACAATACAAAACAATTAAAACCAATTGCAATAATACTTGATATTTTGAATAGTCAGAATTATAGACTTCCAGAAACGTAAATAAATACAAAGTGTCAATCATACAAGGTCAAAAGTCCAATTATTTGTGAGCAGTGAACCAAGCAATGAACTTTTCTAGTTTGGCCTTTCTGTCTGAGGACGCATAAAACATACAGGCATCCAGGCATACTTTCCCACAATGCATTTCCTCACTTTCTATTACAATATTTTGAATGTATGTTAAACTACAATAAAAATACAGAAGAAAAGAAGAAGTTCATTCTTTATAGTTTTTAATTCTCGAAGTTGACCATCAGTAAAAATATTCTCTCTTGCCAAAAGAAGGAAAGAAAAAAACAATGTATCTAAAGCTAAACAATACACTCATACCTGCTCCTGTTTTTGTTTTCTGAACTGATTTTGTTTGTTCAACAGCAACTACATCTTCCATTTCAACAGTTTCTATTTCGGTACATGGTACTATCACTGTTTTATCTTCTTTATCATGCGAGTCTTCATGAGAAAGTTTACTGGCTTCTGAATTAGAAACACTCAGTTTCTCCCTATTTACAGCACTTAAATTGTCATCCTGAATCTTTTTACTACAGGTATTATTTATTTGTTCAGTAACTGGAGAAACACGTTTCAACTTCTTGCCACTTTCAACACTACTTTCTTTACAATTGTCACTTTTTTTCTCTCTTTCACTAGGAACTTTATGTTTATTCTGTTTCTCATCTAAAACAGAGTTCATTCCCTCACTGTCATTAGAACTTTGATGTTTCTTGCTCTTCTCCTTTTTATGTTTTTTATCTTTGTGCTTATGCTTCTTTTTAGCTTTCTTTACCTTCTTGGTGGGTGTATCATCATCTTGTCCATCACCACTCACCATTTCATCTTCTATATTTGGAGGTTCAGCATTAAATGCACTAAATATCTCTGTAAGAATCTCTGAAGACGATTTGGTAGGAATATCTGGTTCAGTAGATAATGGGCAGTTCACTTTGTTAATAATCTTTTTGATGTCAAATAATCCTTGGCTTGTATTACTTGAGCTCTGAACTTGACTGCATGAATTGTGACCAGACGACTCAGTTGCCATTGCCCTAATAGGTCACTGTTTCACCTGCAATTAAATAATTAATTTTTGAATTTGAAGTTTCTTACACGTCATGATGAAACAGAGTAGTTACACTGCATAAAAACTATTAACGGTACTACATAATACAACCCATAATTGGTTAGTGGATTTCGACCAAATAAATTCATCTCACCATTTCGATTGATTTTCGTAATTGACTACGACACCGAGCGTGGTTAGCCATTTGCCATTTTGATTCTCGCTACCTTATATATTTTATCGTTCACGAATAAAGTAGCACACGAGATGTTACTCCTTCAGCCATTCTCTGGACTAGAATTAACAAGTTTACTTTATTGAAACATATACATCAGATAACTCGAAAAACACAACGCCAACAAACTACTGCCATCTTATTTCACATTCTTCCAAACAACATACAAAAATAAGTATTCACGTATCAAAGATTCTATACATGGTGTATTTCCACCATGATTCTATATTTCTCTTCAACTAAAATATCCGTGGAGTATACGAAACTGCGCTTCTTAGACGGTACCGCTTGAAGCGCTGATGTCGACCACAACTGTGCTATTATTTTAAAGGCCGATATACACGGTACAGTTTTCGTGTAGAATCTCATAGTTTCTATATAGAAACGTCAAAATCTCAAACTGAACGTATAAAAGCCAAAAAGTAGCGCATATACGGTCTATACGCTTTCTAAATGCTTTCTGCATGAATCGCCACAAGCCGCCGCCAGGGGGTGCAGCGGGAAACAACTGAATTGCGTCAGTGATGTTATGGATGGTATTTCTATGCGTTCAGTGATGCAGTTCAGTGATGGTATTTCTATGCGTGCGTTCTGGCTATGATCTTGATTTAGTATTGATTCACCATGAGGGGCATAGAGAATAACTAGTGGTGCTACAGAATGGCACAGACTTTCCCGTATTAGTTTTCTATTTCCTTGGGTCTTCGCTAGCTATTCGGAATTGCCCACAAACTCTTTCTTGCCAGCTACCATCTATCACCGCCAAAAGTACATTATTTTTGTCATTTTCTTAATTTTTCGGTTTCCTATTGGTAGAACGAAAATATTAATTTTAGAATATTAAAGAACACAAAAACCTAGCCGTAAATGGCAATTTTCTTTTAAAAATTATGTGCCGTTCAAGAGAAAATGGCGTTTTAACGCTACTAAAAATACAAAATTTGAAGCTCATTTTCACAGAAAATGATTGAGTTTTCAAAATACTTTATTTGAAGTTATTTGAAGCACTTACACTCACAAATATAATAATGTTTACAAATTTCTGGTAAAGTGCATATTAAAGATGTGAGAGATCTTTCAAAAAAATTACAATTATGTAATTTTTGAAAAACCAAAAAGTAACTCAAAATAAACTTTACGCTATACTAAAGAGTGTAATTAGCACTATCCGTTACAAAAGTTTCAAGAAAAAAATTGCAGCCATATACGAGAAAATGGCCTTTGAGCATTTCTGAAAATGCCGAAATTTGAGCTACTTTTCACAGAAAACGGTAGTGTTTTCGAGAAACTTTACTTGACATTATTTAAAGCATATATACTCTTAAATATAAAAATGTGAAAAAATCGCCGATAATGTAAATATTAACGACGTGAGAGACAAGTAAAAAAAATTACATTTTTGTAACTTTTGAAAAAAACAAACCGATAGACCAAAATGGCTTTTATATCGTTGATAGAGTACATTTACCACTATCCCTACTAAGAGTTTAAAGAAAAAATTTGGAGCCGTTTTTGGGAAAATCTTGTTTTTGTAATTTTTTAAAATTGCACATATTGCACGCAATATTGCACGAAAACTACCAAAATTGTGAAAAAAATTTACATGACCTTTATTAAAGAACTCAATATGCAGAACAAATTTTATTTGAAGAAAAAATATCTATCTTCAATTTTGTAGTTAGAGAAAGACGCCAAAAAAAATTCAAACTTTCACAATTTTCGAAAATTCAGAGCTGTACGTGAAAATCGGACCTATGCCATGTTAATAAGTGTATTTTACTCTATTCATTCAAGAAATTTAAAGAAAAAATTTGGTGCCGTTTTTGAGAAAATTTTGAAAATCCCCGGGGGGCTTCATATAAAGTACCCCCAAATTTTGAAGAATCTTTTTCAAAATCTCAAACTCTCTCGACTAGAATCAGATCGACCGGGGAATATCCATTTTGGAAGAAATCGTACGTATGGTTTAGGCGCTAGCAGTGTTCACAGACGGACAGACGGACAGACGGACGGACGGACGGACGGACAAACGGACGTTTTCCTTTCAAATGGGTTTTCGGTATCAAGGACCTAAAAACAGGGTTTCTGGCTACAGCACGTGTTAGGGGATTTTTTTTTCTTAATTTAGCAACTGGTTTTATCCACTTATTCGTTTTCACGGCCCGGCAATTAATTTTTTTCCGCCGAAAATTGGCCATTTTTTTGCGCAGCATTACATAACTTTCCCTAAACTACGTTTATCACTCCGTGTATACGTACGTATACGGGAAAGTAATAAATGGAAGGCAGGGATAAGGAAAGAAGTGTTTATCACAATATATCACTTCATACAATCATACCTTGACACACCTAACCACAAAATCGACATGGCCGATTACCGTTAGTGAACGATTCTGCCGCTAGGGGCGCTGGAGTCAAATTATATGCTTTCTGAGCGAAAAAAATTCGAACATGTTCACAATTTTCTCATGTAGAAAGCCTAAAGTCAGTTCGATGAGCTGTTGCCACAAATTACTACGTACATGGCACCACCTATATAATGCAATTTTTCTGCCTCTGCTTCTCGAGACCCTAAGGCCACGATGGAATATCACTTGGTTTTTCGCATCTTTCTCGGTCCTGCCGCTAGAAGTGGCATGATCGCATGCACTGCTTGCTACGGTCGCATTCACGCGATACCTAGCGG
This sequence comes from Acheta domesticus, assembly GCA_031308135.1. NCBI lineage: Eukaryota > Metazoa > Arthropoda > Insecta > Orthoptera > Gryllidae > Acheta > Acheta domesticus. Next base: position 185,372,971 of record JAHLJT010002406.1, read on the forward strand.
CGCTACATGAAATACCGTGACATATTCCATTGTGACGACAGGCCTTGAGAGGCAGAGTTAGAAAAATCGCAGTTAACATGACAGGTAAATGAAATCTCAAAATATTACCTCTTACCGACAGGCGATCGCGATCACGATTTTGATGTCACGTTCATGTCATGTTCGCGTCTTGATATCATGGAAGCCGAGCCATGGATGAATAAATGTGTTAATGAATGGCCGAACCTTATCGCCTCCCCGCCTGCGTGCAAGTCAGATGAGCGGCAACACTGAACTCTGGCTGTGAAAAACCCTAGCAAACTTCTTACTAACTCTACGCCAGCAAGCTGATTGCTGCAGAACAGGTCACATGACGTACCACAGCAGTGGCTAAAGAACTCTCAGAGTAGCTTATACATTGCCGGTACTGTACAGACGACTCGAGACTTCTTGGTATGAATCTTTATTACACCCCTGAAGCACTGTGTAAGATATATACCGTGTCCTGCATATTATACTTCGGTTTTTCTTTCTTGGCGCACGGGGGGGTGTCAATAATATGGAATATCTCACGGTATTTTGCGTCGTTATCCGTTGTGCCGCAAGGAGTAGCACGATTACTTAGGCTTCCGCGGCCGGAATTCATGTTGTCCAGGCTATCCGGGATGAGCCGCGTCGTCGATTTGGTGGCGGACGTTTCGGCCAACATAATGTGGCCTTCCTCAGCGTACTGCTGCCAAATGGCTAGCAAGGCCGCCTAATATAGGGGAAAAGGGATGAACGTGATAGATCATGGGAACGGCCAATAGGAAGCGTGCAGGTGGTACGGTATTGGTGAAGGACAGACAGAGCTATAGCGAGGCAGGGGGGCGAGTGGAACGCAAGAGAATATGGCAAAGGGGAGAGGGAAACCATATGGGGCAGAAAATATGAGAAAGGAAGAGTAAAAGTGTAAAAAAGTGTAAAAAGCGGCGCCTGAGAGGCAAAAGGGGGGCAACAGCCAAACGGCGGCCGGGAGGGCGCCCGTCATTGGTCGGCTGTGGGGGATTGTCCCCGGGGAGAAGCGCCGGATTGGCGGGTTGAAAGAGCCCGTTTCCACGTAGAGCTGAGGCAGAAACCATCATCCCTGTTAAGGTTAATGGGCCTTTAGATATTTCTAAGGCCTCTTTAATGACTCGTGGCCACCAACGGTCCTCACAGTAAAGAGTGTGGGTCTTGTTGTACTCAATAAGGTGACCGGTTTCGGCGGCGTGTAGAGCTAGGGCCGACTTGTGGGTCATGGCGCATGTGTTCACGCATGCGTTCCTATACAGATCGACCAGTTTGGCCGATGTATGCTAGCCCACAACTGCACGGGATTTCATATACCCCAGCGTTATTACACGGGTCAGGGCGGTCCTTCACCTGGACCAGGCTCCTTCCGATCTTGTTGAGGGCGTAGAACACCGGGCGGATGTCGGATCTGCGAAGCAGCCTGCCGATCCTATCTGTGACACCTTGGATGTAGGGGAAGTCGCGCCGTCTTCTGTGGTGAGCTGGATTCCTCGGTCGAGGTGTTGGCTGTGGCTGCGTCTCGTGCGTTGAAGTTCTTCAAGGCACGATGAATGAGGAACTGCTGTAGCCGTTGGCGAGGAAAGTCTCTCTAAGTGTCTCTATTTCTTTATGAGATTGTTGCTGTCCCTGATGATGGCTGCCCGGTGGGTTAGGGTAGTGAGCGCTCCCCGCTTTGCGGAAGGGTGATGGTGTGAATTCGCGTGTAAATATGTTTGTGTGGGTGGGCTTGCGGTACACGGAGTGGCCGAGGGTACCATCGGGGCCCTTAGAGACCAGCACATCGAGGAATGTGAGCCGGCCCTGAAGTTCGATTTCCATGGTGAAATGGATGCGAGGATGAATGCTGTTTAGGTGAGAAAGGAACTCTTGTAGAGTCTCGGGGCCATGGGGCCAGATGACAAAAGTGTCATCGACGTAACGGAGCCAGATCGTGGGTTTTAAAGGAGCGTTATCGAGGGCCTGTTCTTCAAAAGCTCCCATGAAAAGATTCGCCACCACCGGGGAGAGCGGTGAGCCAATGGCAAAGCCTTTAGTCTGCGCATAGAAATCTTGTTTGTACTGGAAGAAGGTGGTAGACAGGCAGACCTCTGCTAGTTTCGCCCACTCCGTCGGCAGCTGTATTTCCCGAGGTTGTCCTCCACAATATGATTGCGTCACTGACCGGGACCATCGTGAACTGGGAGGTGACATCAAAGCTCACAAGTATATCTCATGGACTGGTTTTAATAGGGCGGATAAGCTCAATGAAATGTTCGGAATTGAGGGCGGTGGATGGCAAATTGTTGGTGAGAGGTTTGAGTTTGTTGGCAAGGTAACGGGCTAAGTGCTGTGAAGGTGAGTTGATGGCGCTCACTATAGGGTGGAGAGGCACGTCAGGTTTGTGGATCTTAGGAAGACCATAGATCCGGGGTGTGCAGTTGTTGTTGGCAAGCTTAAGGCGTCTTCTGTCTTCCTCGTTAATGGATGACGCTTCACTGATGACAGCCATGACCTTTTGCCTCACCTTTGGAAGAAGATTCTTGTCCAATTTCCGGTACGTATTGCCGTCACCGAGGATGTTGGTCATCTTAGACTGGTAGTCAGAACTACTCATCACCACCGTAGCGTTTCCTTTATCAGCGGGAAAGATAACAATGTCATCGCGTTGTTTCAGCTGTCTTATAGCTAGTCTCTCTTCAAAAGAAATATTGCATCGTGGGGGGTGGCCCTGGCTAAGATGGTGCTTGTGTTCCTTCTGATGTCTTCAGCTGTATCTTCGGGAAGACTGCGAATCGCGGTTTCCACCGCTGCGATGACGTCATCAGTGGGAATACGATTGGGGGCGACAGCGAAGTCCAGCCCACGGGATAGAACGGACATGGCTGTGTCCAGGTTATCTTCAGTGAGGTTAATAACAGTATTGCTTAAGACATGGGATTCAGCTGGAACCTTAACCGGCTGAAGATTTGAGAACATGCGTATCTGTTGATCTCTGGCATCATTTCCACTCCCCTTAGCGTTGGTAAAAGACAGACTGTCTAGCGTTTCCCAATCATCAGGCCGCAAAATATAGCAGAGATTCAGGTGCAGGTTATACAGTTCGTGTTCAATCCTCGACAGTTCATACCTGGTGTAGTGAATGCGTTCCCGCAGTAGTTGTTCGCTCGTACGTCGGAAAATGCGTTGGGCGGCCGGTGTCTTGATGTGGTGTGGTAGAAGGAGAAACTTGGGTGTGACGCGGGAATCGCGGCATCTTTGTAAAAAGGCGAGTTGCCTGAGCCTCTTAGCACGTACAATCCTCAGATGGCTGAGTCGTCTGGTATGCTTGAAAGTCTGCTCCCCATAGAGGTTCAAGATATGATTGCGTAGGCTTCTGCGGCCGTAATTCACGTGGTCCAGGCTATCCAGAAGAAGAACCTCAACGCACGAGACGCAGCCACAGCCAACACCTCGACCGAGGAATCCAGCTCACCACAGAAGACGGCGCGACTCCCCTACATCCAAGGTGTCACAGATAGGATCGGCAGGCTGCTTCGCAGATCCGACATCCGCCCGGTGTTCTACGCCCTCATCAAGATCGGAAGGAGCCTGGTCCAGGTGAAGGACCGCCCTGACCCGTGTAATAACGCTGGGGTATATGAAATCCCGTGCAGTTGTGGGCTAGCATACATCGGCCAAACTGGTCGATCTGTATAGGAACGCATGCGTGAACACATGCGCCATGACCCACAAGTCGGCCCTAGCTCTACACGCCGCCGAAACCGGTCACCTTATTGAGTACAACAAGACCCACACTCTTTACTGTGAGGACCGTTGGTGGCCACGAGTCATTAAAGAGGCCTTAGAAATATCTAAAGGCCCATTAACCTTAACAGGGATGATGGTTTCTGCCTCAGCTCTACGTGGAAACGGGCTCTTTCAACCCGCCAATCCGGCGCTTCTCCCCGGGGACAATCCCCCACAGCCGACCAATGACGGGCGCCCTCCCGGCCGCCGTTTGGCTGTTGCCCCCCTTTTGCCTCTCAGGCGCCGCTTTTTTACACTTTTTACACTTTTACTCTTCCTTTCTCATATTTTCTGCCCCATATGGTTTCCCTCTCCCCTTTGCCATATTCTCTTGCGTTCCACTCGCCCCCCCTGCCTCGCTATAGCTCTGTCTGTCCTTCACCAATACCGTACCACCTGCACGCTTCCTATTGGCCGTTCCCATGATCTATCACGTTCATTCCCTTTTCCCCTATATTAGGCGGCCTTGCTAGCCATTTGGCAGCAGTACAGCTGAGGAAGGCCACAATATGTTGGCCGAAACCTCCGCCACCAAATCGACGACGCGGCTCATACCGGATAGCCTGGACAGCAAGGAGTAGCAGGAGCCAGCATTGCTCGATACAGTCGCGATCATGCAACTCCTAGCGGCAAAACTGGGAACGGCTGAAATACAGTGAGATATTCCTTTTTAGTGACACCCCCCGTGAGCCAAGAAAGAAAAACCGATGTATATGCACATCCCAGTTATGCACATTGAGCACTACCGTATTTTATTATTATTATTCCTCTATATCACAACTAAAGATGTTATGTGTCGGCTGAATATAAAATCTACTCCAGGTTGCAACCAGCTATCTAAGGAGTAGATCTAGGGACTGTCGGTGCCTCTACAATACTTTGGGCAAGATGTGGCCTGTTCCAAATAAAGCGATTTCTTGCACTTCCCAGTCTTTTGAATTACCTGGGAGTTTAGACAAGTTGTTACACAAATTTTGCGGAAACAAATCCCAGAGCTCCGATGACTATCGGGACGACCTGTGCTTTGACGCGTCACATTCGGCTGATCTCGATTTCCAAACTCTTGTATTTAAGCCGTTTCTCTGCCTCCTTGGTAACGACGTTTTGATCGCAAGGTACAGCAACATTGACAAGTAAACACGATTTGTTCTCCAAATCCCGGATGACTATATCCGGTTTGTTTGCTGCTATCGTGCAATCAGTTTGAATTTGTTGGTCGTACAATATCGTACACAATCCAACAGACGTCACCGGTTTCGGTGAGTGTTCGTACCACTTGGGGCATGTGTTCGGAACTTCGAGGGCGGTATAGGTCTGCCAGTGGAGGTAGCTACACAGCCTGTCGTGTCTTTTCAAGTATTCGGTCTTTGCTAGGATTGGACAAGCTGAGACAATATGATCAATGGTTTCTACGTGTTCCTGACAAATGCGGCATTTATCATCCTGGGAAATTTTGAGAACCGCTTTATCATAATGTCGTGTTCTCAAGCCTGATCTTGGGCAGCTATTACACGTGCTTCGATTCTGGCTTCATTCTTCCCCTTTTAAGCCACATAAATGATTGATCTTTATTGATCTGCACCTTGTCCATCCTTTTTAGATATTGTCCATGGAGGGGTTTGTCCCTCCACGACTTCTTTAACAATTTTTGTGTCTCACATTTCATGTTTAGTAGTACCAGAAGTTCAGTGTCTGTGTTATTTGACGTGTTTTGCATAGTTTTCTTTGCAATGTTCGTTGCTACACTAACAATGCCTTTGTTTCCCATTCTTCGGTCAGATTTCATGACCTGTCTCATTAGTGGGTCATCTTGATGGCTGACTACATACTTTCCCATCCCGATTATTGCATTGTGCCAGGAGGCTTCAATTTGTCTCAGGCCTCTTCCTCCTTCGTTACGTGACACATAAAGTCTATGTACATCAGCTCGAGGGTGGGCAACATGATGCATTGTAAGCAGTTTTCTGGTTTTTCGATCCACGATGCGAATTTCCTGTTCAGTCCAGTCTACTAGTCCGAAACTGTATTCGGCTACAGCCACCGCCAAACTACCTATTGCTGATAATTTATTCCTTGAGTTCAGAGCGGACTGCAGGACAAGTCTCACTCCTCTATAATACTCCTTGCGAATTCTCTCTTTCATTGTGTCGTTCGAGATGGTCTCACATTCTTCAATAGCCAGATATTTGTATATTCTTATTATACATTCTTTTTATAAATTCTTTGTATATTCTTCAATAGCCAGATATTTGTAAGTTATACCTGGCTCAAGATCTAGAATCACAGTGTTGATATCAACTTCAATGTTCTCTGACGTGGTCATTTTGCCTCTTTTTAAGTTGACTTTTGCACACTTGTCAAGACCAAACTTCATGCAGATGTCATTGCTAAAATCATTGATGACATACAGCATTTGGGAGAGAATCGCTTCATTCTTAGCAAACACCTTCAGATGATCCATGTAAAATAAATGTGATACAGGCCTTTCATCACCATGGAGCTTGTAACCAAAGTCAGTGTGCGACAGCTGTCTCGATAGAGGAATCAAACTAATGCAAAACAGCAGAGGGGATAGTGAATCTCCTTGAAACATTCCCCTGTGAATCTGAATACTTCTTGTTTCCACTACTCCCTTTCCGCTGTGGATTAGTAACCTGGTGCTCCACGACTTCATACTAGCGTTGCAAAACTCAACAAGTCTAGGATGAAATCGATAGATCTCCAGGGTCTTCAAAATCCAATCGTGTGGTACACTATTAAAGGCCTTTTGGTAGTCAATCCAAGCCATGCTTAAATTACGTTTTTGTTTCTTTACATCATTGAAAATTATTTTATTCAGAAGCAAGATTTCCTTACAGCCATAGGAACCTTTACGACATCCTTTCTGTTCAACTGGCAACAGATGGTTCTTCTCTAGGTGCCTATACATTTTGTCAGCTATGGCTGCAGTTATAAGTTTGTACACTACTGGCAGGCAAGTAATTGGCTTGCAGTTCTTCGCCAAAGAGCTGTCTCCTGCTTTGGGTAGCAAATACGTGATGCCGCGAGTGAGCCATTCGGGGAGTTCCTTAGGGTTTTCTAAAATTTTATTAACAGCCTTTGCTAGATGAGAATGTAATGCTGTTAATTTCTTAATCCAATAAATCTGGATCTTATCAACCCCAGGGGATTTCCAGTTTTCCATGTTCTTAATTGTTTGGCATAGGTTCTCTTTCGAGAATCCTTGAACATGTTCCACTGTTTCCACGAGTCCATTGGCAGCATCAGCTTCAGATTGGAGCCACGATGCGTCTTTGTTGTAGGATCTGGTTTCCTCCCAGATTCCTACCCAAAATGTTTCGACGTCATCTTTTGATGGAGGGGCAGCATTGCCATTCGGTTTCTGAGTCAGACTGCGATAGAATCTCTTCGCGTCTGTTTCAAACAACCGGTTCTGTACATGGAAATCTTCTTTACGTTTATACCGTCTTATTCGTTGAGCGCATTCTTGGATTTTCTCTTTTAGCTTTTCAGCTACCATTAACCTTGTTGTGTCATTGTCAATTAGGTATTTTTGTTCAACATGAAGTATTTTTTGTTGAACTTTAGAAATGTGATTTGATTTAGAAGATGCCTCGGCTACGAGTGATATTTCAAGCAGTGTGTCGGCTATCCGTTTCATAATTCTCCGCCCATGGTGGTACGGAGCTGTTTACTCTGGCTGGTTGGCTGGCAGCCATTGATGTTTTTGGCTAGCCCTAAAATTATCTGATATATTGGATATCCAGTTGCATATACGATGTGATTGATTTCAGTAAAATCTAGATCACTGCTTGAGGTCTCTACAATCTCATTTAAGACAGAATTCGCTGTTTCTATCACTCTCATAGTTTTAGCATTTACGTAAATTCTGGTCAACAATGCACGAGATTCGAATGGAAGTAGACGAACTCGTTCTATCTCACGTCGGAGGAGGTCCCGCATCATTCCTTATCGTATGACTCATGGTCAGATGAATTTCACTTGGAAGAGATGAACCTTCAAGGGGATCATCGTTTTCAGGGATATTAGATGGTTCGAAATGTTCGTCATGTGGATAGTTCGATCGAAGAACATACTCCGTGTTTCTCTGGATGTCTGCAAATTGTTCTCCTGTGAATTTTTTCCAGTGCTGAGTATGTATCGTCGTTGACTGACAAGCTTCTTTGAGTCTAAGGTAGGTCTCATATCTGGGTTCCGCTCTCTCCATATCTTAAAAGCTTCTACTTCTGAGCCTCTATTTTTCGCTTTTGCATAGTAAAAGCACCACATCACCTCCTTTAATTCATCCCGGGTCCATCTCTGACGATGGCTTCGAGCTACTGCCGGCTCTGGGTCCCTGGGACTAACATCCGTGGGATGGCCAAATGTCGACTAGGTGACATTAGCTCGGGGTTTGAGCAGGTATGGGACATTGGTAGAACAAGGCACGTTAAGATTCATTACATTTCTTGTTCTATCCGTTTTGCTCATTGACTTTAAGTGAAGATTCGCAGGTAGCAAGTTCGAGTTCACAGATCACATTTAACCTTTGGATTGTTTCCTGCCATACGTTACTGCGACCCACAGTGGCCTCGGGACATCCCCCCGCAGGGCCCAGCGAGGGGTCCCTCCGATCGCCAGTCGGCAATACTAAACCCTACGGGATTTTCACTGACTGCTGAAGGCAGCCTCCTTCACTGGCTAATGTAAGGTTCGGGCCTCCACTCTAATCAGTGGCCTGTGTGCCAACCCAGTTTCTCTCCTGTACCCTCCATGGGCCGATAACAGGAAGTCCAAAGGCTGACCCTTCCCTCTCTACTTACTTCCCACTCTCCTCAAAATAGAGTACTTCTTCGTCGGACACCACGCCTTTAACCTATTCAGCAAAGGAGGCCCTGCTCGAAGCAGTCGCCTGCACTGCTCGATACATTCGCGATCACCTAGCGACACGACCGAGAACGACGCGAAATACCGTGAGATATTCAATCGCGAAGACCCCCCTCCCCGCGCCAAGAAATAAAAACCCAAATATACAGTGTAATATATGTAGTATATGGAAAGTCATGTAATGCTGCGCGAAAAAACGGGGATTTTCGGCAGAAAAAAATCATTGCCGGGCCCTGATAATGAAAAACTGGATAAATCTAGTTGTTAAATAAAAGAAATCCCCATATAGTACGATTTTTGTAAATTTGCCCCTCAAGGCCCACCTTCATGATGGAATATGTCACGGTATTTCGCGTCTTTTCCAATCTTGCCGCTAGATATAGCATGATCGCGGCCGTATCAAACAGTGTTTGAGATCATGAGATATCTATCGGCACGAATGAGAAAGATGCGAAATGCCGTGTGCCTTCGTGGCCAAAGGAGTTTGAGAGGCAACGTTATAAAAGTCACACTATAACACGTGGTGTAGCCAGAATTCCTGTTTTGTGGATCCTTGATAGGAAACTAGTGGTGCTACAAAATGGCACAGACTTTCCCGTTTTAGTTTTCTATTTCCTTCGGTCGCTGCTAGCTATTCGGAATTGCCACATACTCTTGCCAGCTGCCATCTATCACCGCACAAACTACATTTATTTGACATTTTCTTAATTTTTCGGTTTCCTGATGGTAGAAATATTCATTTTAGAATATTAAAGAACACAAAAACATAGTTCTAAATGGCAATTTTCTCTAAAAATGTTGTGCCTTTTTAAAGTGGCGTTTTACCGCTACTAAAAATACGAAATTTGAAGCTCGTTTTCACAGAAAACTTTCTAATTTTCAAAATACTTCATTTGAAGTCATTTGAAGCACATACACTCACAAATATAATAATGTTTACAAATTGCTGGTAATGTGCATATTAAAGATGTGAGAGATCATTAAAAAATACATTTGTGTAATTTTTGAAAAAACAAAAAATACCTCAAAACAAACCTTACGTCATATCAAAGAGTGCATTTAGTTTTCCGATCGAAAAGTTCGAAGATTTTTTTTCTAGCCATTTATGAGAAAATGGCGTTTGAGCGTTTCTGAAAATGCGGAATTTTGAGCTAGTTTTCACAGAAAACGGTAGTGTTTTCGAGAAACTTTACTTGACATTATTTAAAGCACATGTACTCATAAATATAATAATGTGAATAAAGCGCCGCTAATGTGAATATTATTGACGTGAGAGACAAGTCAAAAAAATTATATTTTTGCAATTTTTGAAAAACAAACAAAAGAATACGGCAATATGGCTTTTATGTCATCTGATAGAGTACATTTACCACTATCCCTACAAAAAGTTAAAAAAATTGGAACCGTTTTTGAGAAAATCTAGTTTTTGTAATTTTTTAAAATTGCCCATATTGCAGGCAATATTGCGCGAAAACTACTAAAATTTTCAAAGCAATGTATATGACTTTAAACAAAGAACTCACTTTGGAGAACACATTTTATTTGAATGAAAAATCTCTATCTTCAATTTTGTAGTTGGAGAAAGACGCCGAAAAAAATTCAAACTTTCACAATTTTCGAAAATTCAGAGTTATCCGTGAAAATCGCACCTATGCCATCTTAAAAGTGTATTTTACTCTATTCTTACAAGAAAGTTAAAGAAAATATTTGGAGCCGTTTTTGAGAAAATTTTGAAAATGTCGGGGGGGGGGCTTCATGTAAAGTACCCCCAAATTTTGAAGAATCTTTTTAAATATCTCAAAGATTTGACTCGAACCAAATCGACCGGGGAATATTCATTTTGGAAGAAATCGTACGTATGGTTTAAGCTCTAGCAGAGTTCACAGACAGACGGACCGACGGACGGACGGACGTTTTCCTTTCAATTGGTTTTTTGGTATCAAGGACCCACAAAAGAGGGGTTCTGGCTACACCAGGTGTTAGGGGATTTTTTTCTTAATTTAGCAACTGGTTTTATCCACTTTTTCGTTATCACGGCCTGGCAACGAAATTTTTCTGGCGAAAATTGGTCATTTTTTCGCGCAGCGTTACATAACTTACCCTATACTACGTGTATTACTCCGTATATACATACGTATATGGGAAAGTAAAAATAACTAGCGGTGCTACAGAATGGCACAGACTTTCCCGTATTATTTTTCTATTTTATTCGGTCTCGGCTAGCTATTCGGAATTGCAACATACTAGTGCCAGTTGCCATCTATCGTCCACCAAACTACATGTTTTTGACATTTTCCTAATTTTTCGGTTTCCTAATAGTGGAACGGAAACATTAATTTTAAAACATTAAAGAACACAAAAAGGTCGTCTTATATGGCAATTTTCCTTTAAAAATTTTTAGCTATTTTTAAGAAAATGGCATTTAAACACCACCAAAAATTTGAAATTTGAAGCTCATTTCCACAGAAAAAAATTAGAAAAACAAGATTTTCTCAAAAACGGCTCAAAATTTTTCTTTAAACTTTTGGTAGGGATGGATAGTGCTAAATGTAGTCTATGAGATGACATAAACGTTATATAGCTCTATTCTTTTGTTTTTTCAAAAATTGCAAAAATGTAATTTTTTTGACTTTTCCCTTACATCATCAATTTTAACATTACCGGAGATTTGTTCACATTATTTTATTTAATTAATCACATTTATTATTTAAATAATGTGAAGTAAAGTGTCTCGAAAACTATTTTCTGTGAAAACTAGCTCAAAATTCCAGATTTTCAGAAACGCTCAAACGCCATTTTCTACTAAATGGCTCCAATTTTTTCTCCAAACGTTTGGAATGTATAGTGCTAATTGCACTATTTAATATGATGCAAAGTTTATTTTGAGGAATTTTTTTGTTTTTTCAAAAATTACACAAATATTTTTTTTGAAACATCTCTCACATTTTTAATATGCAGATTACCAGCAATTTGTAAACATTGTATTTGTGAATGTAAGTGCTTTAAGTGTCTTCAAATGAAGCCTTTTGAAAACTCAAAAATTTTCTGTGGAAAAGAGCATCATATTTCGTATTTTTAGTAGCTCTTAAACGCCATTTTCTTAAAAATGGCTCAAAATTTTTCAAAGAAAATTGCCATTTAGGACGAGATTTTTGTGTTCTTTAATACTCTAAATTTAATATTTCCATTCTACCATTAGGAAACCAAAAAATTAAGAAAATGTAGAAAAAATTTACTTTGGGCCGCGATAGATGGCAGCTGAGAAGACTATTTGGCAATTTCGAATAGATAGCCATAACCAAAAGAAAGAGAAAACTAATACAGGAAAGTCTGTGCCATTCTGTAGCACCACTGGTTGTTATTGTTACTATTTTAAGACTTTTAACAATAGGAATTGCTTAATTGTACTTGTGGTACTGTTTGAGATTTTCATTTATTTTATTTTATTTTATTTTCTCTCTCTCTCTCTCTCTTTTTTGTTTGTTTTGTTTTTTGCCATTTTGTCTTATTTTTTTCCTTTTTCTGTCTTTTTCCTCATGATTTTGCTCTTTTCTCTCCTGTCACCGATTGCCATCAGGTTGGATATATACAAGCAAGCCTGGACAACAGGAATGCATGGTCATGTTTTGTCTTGCTTCAGAAGCAGAGGCTATGATAAAAATCTAAATAAAAAAGAAAGATGAAACTAGTCAAGTTTTTAGATTTTTTAATTGAAGCCAACAGGTTTTGTTCCTTCACAAGGAATCCCATTCTACTTTTGAGTATGGCCACCGATCCCTTTTGAGGACATCTCTCTGTACTGGTTATACCCTTCTCAGTGCTGGTAATAAAACAAGTGTGAAGAACGAAAAATATTATTCTGTTTCCACTGATGATCAAGATCCAAAAGGGAGTTCACAATAACATTTCTAAGAGACAACATTGCGAGTAAATAAATACATAGCCATCATACAGTGAGGTCATGTGGAATCAAGATTATAAGGAAGAGATTGTTTTCTTAGATGTTGAGCTAATGTAAATATTAGAGTTTGAGCAAAAATGTGAATAATTTTAATTATTAATTTTTTACAATATTTTCTTTTATATATAATTTTTCGTGGTCGTCATGCATTTTTGCACCCCTATTTTAGTTAAAATAAATGCCATTTTGCATGCCTATTTTAGTAAAAATAAATGCCTGAACTTCTGGGCTCTAGTCATAATAATGGAATCAAAAGATGACTTGCAAATTGCAGCACATGAACTGTATTAAATAGTACAGAAATATAATATGGAAATTCCCACAAATAAGACAAAAGCAATGGCATGTGAAGAAAAAGAAATGTTATTCCCAGAATTGTCATAAATGGGAAAATAATAGAACAAGTATCTTAAATTTAATTATTTGGACAACCTCTTTGGACAGAGATTGGATGACATGGAAAACAAACTTCAGAAATACAACATGACGAATAGATTAATCAAAAGACACTTGGAAAAGATATGGCTAAAGAGACCAAACTAAGAATCCACAATATAATATCTAAACCAATCCTCATCTACAGTTCGGAATCCTGGACAATGAAAAGTAGTGAGCAACAAAGACTAGAAGCAATGCAAATGAGATTCCTACGTCATCTTGCAGGAGTGACACTTAAGGATAAGGAAAAGAGTAAAGACATCAGAAACAGGCCAAACACAAATAATATAGTAAAAGAAATAAAGAATGGACAGAGAAAATGGGTCTCTCTCATTAACTGTGAATGTAACAAGAAAGACTACCGAAAGCAGTGTTGAAGTACAATCCAATAGGGCAAAGGGATGTGGGAAGACCACAAAAGAAGCAAGATCAGGAACACTGGAAGGTGTAAGCCTCCTGGTCTAGTGGGAAACAGGAACAGGCAACAGGTCTAGCAATCTGCAGTTTATAATGATGATGACCTCAACTGACATTTATTGCAAATTTTATACACTAAAGACATATACCTACACATCCTCCTGGCCAGAACATATTCATGAACGGTGTCTGTTTGAATCTTCTTCTAAAACTGAGCTTAGCTGCTCCCATTATGTAAGTAACTAATGTATCCATGTAAGAAACACTGGGCTATTGATAAATGTTATGTACATCATGGCTGCTATATACCTGAGAAAATAGTCCCTGATTATTAGGATACTAGCCAATTTATTTTTTGAATAATAATTTCATTTAAATACAGGAAGGGGTATAATTTGTTTGTTCCCTTACTCCTCTTCACCACAATACAATTTGAAATACTTTCTACAGTCTGAAACATCTGAAGAAAAGAGTCTCTTTGGAATATAATAGATTTTGCCATCCACTGACAGTTTCTGAACTAACTTTCAGTGTAGGCAAAGCAGAGATAACAAAAACGAAAAGGGTCTGAGGGGGTGGAACACAGTGTGCCTACCCATCAGGTATTTCCAATGTTTTCTTTTTTTGTAATTTTATTCAATTTATTCCATTCTGTTGGCATGTATTGTTTGTGTTACAAACCAAAGGAGTAAGCCCCAGCAAATATCATTTAAAAAGTTTACTTTCTAAAAAGTAATCATTTTTCTATAAAAAAAGTTTCTATAAAAAAGTTAGGGGTCTAAACCAATGAAGTTTATTTGAAAGTTATTTGTAGTTTATTATGTTGTTAAGTGAAAAAAACTACTTTCGGTAAGTAATTCACTCAATTTATCAGCCATAATTAAGGCATGGATTTGAATGAAACGTCTTTTTTCTTTCTTTTCACTTTAAATCAATGCTGTTTAGTATAGATATTAATTTTATGTTACAAAGAAAGGAAATTACCCATTTTTATACTTCATTATTTTGTATTTTTCATTGATTTTGACTAATAAATCATTTGTTACCTTATTCTGTCATTTTTAATACATTTTTCACTGATTTCATTGATTTTAATATCATTTTAATGGTACTTGCTTCAAATAATATTTTCAAAATGCAACATATGTTCTCCACAGAATTCCTGAGTAGCCAATTCAATTTGTTCGCTCATACACTGTATTGTACATAATCTAGGGTTCCTGTGACATCTATCAGCGCCATTGTCAGTTTGGCTGGTTTTGCGATAAATAAAGGCAGAGATTTCGTGGTAAAGAAGAGTCCAAACCAAATGTTTGCAAGCTGACTTCACTTGAACTAATAGAGGAAGCATCAATTACATCAGTAACATTATCCAACAGGTTGAGTTGTTCATCTGAACTGGTTTTGATCACATTTTTAATGTCATTTTTCTTTGTTTTTAGGTAATTTTTATAACATTTTAAAAGCATTTTATTGATCGCTTTGGGCAATGTTTTAGGTCATCAAAATTCACCCCTAGTCATAATATTATTGTAAAAGCAGATTTATATTAAAAAAATATCAAGTAAAATGCATTAATTAATTTAAAAATAAAATAATAAATACTTTTTAAATAGTAATAATTTTCTTCCCTTGTTGACTTGAATATTAAATACTGGTTTAGGTGGCTCAGGGAATCAACTGATGTCACTGCAGTGCCTCTCACCAGGAGGTCCTGGTGTTCACGCCCAGTAGTTTTCCTTGGTTTCTTCGATCAACAACAGGCACATGCTGGAGCAGAACCCTAATGAATGGGCCATGGACCACATATTATATTTCCTTCCTCTTCCTTGCTCTCTCCTTATCCCTTGCTTACACACACTTACAGTTACAAGCACTACATTACCACACACCATACCCGCTGGTTGGAGATGCTTGTTTTGGGAAAACCCTGCTAGCCGATATGTAGGTTAGTGCCAGATCTCACTACCCAGTAAGGGAAGATCGCTGTCACCTTCTAAGGAACCATGCACTACACTTTCGGGTCTATTGGCTTGAACAGTTGGTGCATGCGGAAATGCAAAATAATCAATCAGATTTAATAGACAATAATTATTGACTATAAAATAAGAACCACGCTGCCAATGTGAATGAAAATATGTGTGTATGTTCTGGGGCCTTATTTCATATTTCCTGATGAAAATTACTTACACAAAATAGAAAAGAGTTCTCATTTTGTGTTAAACTAGTACATATTCATGCCTACCTTCCTAACCCAAGGAGTCACCACTGTCCCCGACATTTATTTGAGAGTCAAATGCAGTTGTTCACTATACCTTCAGAGTAGTCAGTACATGAATGTATTTATTTCAATGTGTTCTCTTGTCATTTGCAAAATAAGTATGAACTAATTCATATAGTAAACAGTCATGAGACCTTTAAAGCAATAAGATTCTGAAATTTCAATTCTCCACAAACTTTTGCAGTGCATTCACATTTAAAAAAGTAAGCTTCTGTTGTTGATAACCAATGGGCAGATAAGAAAATACATCCACATTAATTTTCTTTTCCTTCTTTCAACCCAGGTTCAACAGCAGACATTTTCATCTGAGGTATTCAGATCAATAATTTAAGAACAGCTAATGCATCAGGTGTTTGATATTGATAATTTGATACTTTTAATCATGCAGTCTATCATGGATATTGTCATTACTAATAGATGTTGTATGGTTATGTTCTATACTTTTGCTTCAACTAAACATTTCAGATCAGTTCTTCTGTAACCATATATTGTAGCATTAACACGTGTATATGGCATTACTTCAAAAATAATTTAAAAAATAATATACACCCCACACTGGAATACATTTTATGAATTTAAGGCATTCTCAAATAACTTCTCTATTTTGATATCTTTTTTTCATTATAAATGGAAAAGTAGTTGAAATTTTATTAGTGCATCATGGGTGAGTGTGAATCAAAACATCCTAGGGATTAGATTCCAGTGCGCATATGCTACTGTAATCTTTTACTGTGAACTTTGGCATTTGCATATTTTAAATTTAGTCTGGGAAAGTATTTCAGAATTTCAGTGAAGAGGATGTAAAATTAAATTACAGAATTTGTTTGACTTTAGTAGGAAGGTACTACTAGTACTTTGCTACAGTACATAAAATAATCAATTTAAAAAAATTACTTGAAATTCTTCAGAGTTTCTTTGTTCTGATATGTACGTGTACTACTTTTTTTTGTTCTGGAGAGTGTGAAGTCAAACAATGATTTTTAATAGGGCAAAGTTTGGGAACAATATTTTCAATTACTTACTTCTTGACTTTGTGACTATCATTGAATTCAACTACTTACCCTGGCATTGACTGAAAGCTGGGTTATTTATTACCATGAGAACCCTTATCTAAAGTCATACCTTGAACCAATCACTACGAAAGTGAGCTAATAAATATTTTGAGGCCCTCTTTTCTTATCTAATGTGACTGTAATTTTTCCTAAAATGTTGGCTGTTAAAGATAAACGAGACATAATCCAGAAAAAACTCAAAAGTCCTTTTTTTAAGGTATCCTGAAGAAACCTGTAAAATAAAGTGTACTAGGTCAATTTCAAATTATCACTGAATTAAGAGAAGACAACAAATAAAAGTTTCAATTTTACAGAAAAAACAATCGTAGGTGAAGGCTGTTATATGAAAGGAATTACGGAATGTCATCTTCAAGAAGTAAATCTACCTTTTAACCACAAACACAACAAAAATTAAGAAATACTGAAAAAAGATTGTCACAAAGTGCAAATATTTGATCTTACTAGGATCCAACCATTCGACATTCTGTTAACAAAACAGACACTTTACCTAGTGATCTGCTGAATCAAACATTGCATTTGTAACAATTTAATGACTGATAGTGATTCAATTGGCATGAAGTCATTGAATGACATTCATTTTCACTGTCCATGTCAATTGTACCACAATTAAAAAAGAGAAATTCTGCAGGTTAAAATAATTTAAGTCTAATAATGGAAGTAATGGATGTCAAGATGGATTAATAGTTAATTATGGTTTTGGGTATATCCCATTAAGTTGGATTCAACTTTTACAGTTCTTTCACTCTTCTTTTCATTCGCATAATTATCTGCAATATATGCTATTAATTCTAATCTGTATATTTGGAAATAAATAATCAAAACTTCATGCATCAACAATTTTATGTATATACATATCTTCAATCTGTTATAAACATCAGTGGACATTCATCTGTTTTTTGATACAGAGATTAGGAAAATGCACTGACATGTCATCATACCACTCTCTATAGAACTTTGCCAAGTAATGTAAATAATAAATATTAATTGATAATTAATTATACAGGATAAGTAAAGCTTTCATCAATTTTTAACAAGGATAGAGTTTTTATTTATCATTGCTTCAGTGGAAAAAATGCATAGAAACAAACCAAACCTGAAGTTGAGATTATTTATTAAGTTCTCCACTGATTGCTAATACCTTTGTATCAATTCATTTTTCATCCTTTCAATCAGATATGTTGCAGTTAAC
Organism: Acheta domesticus; assembly: GCA_031308135.1. Classification (NCBI taxonomy): domain Eukaryota; kingdom Metazoa; phylum Arthropoda; class Insecta; order Orthoptera; family Gryllidae; genus Acheta; species Acheta domesticus. Next base: position 185,391,015 of record JAHLJT010002406.1, read on the forward strand.
TACAATTCTAATGTTATGACTTTAATTTTTCATAGTTATGAAAAGATACTGTTCACTCACTTTATTGTCAGAGTCACAAGAGAAGATCCAAGCTTGCGCTATTCGCATTCATTCATTCTCACATACATCATGGGACGGAGGGGCAGTGGAAATGGACATTAGCAATGCTACACCTATCTAGGTAATGAAATGTGTATTTCCTTTATCTAATTTGTTTCCAAACATTTCAACACAGGAAGGCCCTGTGGTTAAAGTGAAGAAACATTCAGAACGATTTTGAAAAAATCTTGGAAAGTATATCTACATATAAAATCGTGAAATAAAGGCTTTCACAAAATACAAATGGAGTCATTAATAATGTTGTCTATAGGAATGACATCTAATTTGTCATTCCAAGAACAACTTCCTAGACATATTAAAACTTAATTTCAAGTTTGCATCCTCCAGGGGCATCCTCCTACTCTCCCATAGGGAGCAAATATCATTTCCAATCACACCCAGAGTTTTTGAAGAATATGTACACTCCATTCAGTAAACTAATATATTTACATTTGTTACAAGGCAAACTTGCAAATTTCTTATTACCTGAATATGCGATTCAAATAATTTGGATTGGAGCAATTTTTAGAACTCTGAACAAATAGTGATTGAAGCAATTACAGTTAAATTCAGATTTAAAATAGGTTCTATTTATTAACTGAATATAGAAAAAGTTTTGTAGCCGAAGCAAAAAAGTTATAAAGAAGTAGAAACAAAATATTTGCGTAGGTGGAACATTGCTCATGTCACTCACTTCTTTCATTGAACCCCGTAGAAAGACAGAGGGAAAAATGACACAGACAGACAGACTGAAGACACATTGAGGGGGCACAAGAAGAGCACAGTAACAAGAAGAAGACAAAAAGCACCAAACAATATTTTTGATCTTTTTTAGTTAATTTTTTTTGTCTTTTGGCTACAATACTTTGAAAGCTGACAATACGAAAGAAAGGCAGTAGATATGGGATTAGAAGTCATAGGTATTTTTATGCAAGGTTTATGAATATATTTTGTTTTCATTTCACTTCCCTCCTGTTATGATTGGAGATCCTTTCGGGTTTTATCTCTCATGGTCTGCCAGTCAACTCTTGACACAGACAACTGATAGAAAAATGTATGAATACCACTGACACAGTGACAAGAAGTGGGAACTTCACCACATATTAAGTACTGAAGAAATCCCAAGTTTGTACAATAGCCAGCATAGAAATTAACTCAGCACAAACCTCAGTCACATAAAACTGCAATATATAAATATATATATAAGAACCACATTTACCATTAAGCCAAAATCAATCAGGGTACAGCAGCATACAAAGGCACTTTGCAATGCGTAGATTCTGAAAATGATCTGAAAAATATTTTTTTTGTCAAGATAGCCAATGCAGTCCATGACACTACAACTCACATTGCAAAAACTGCGCCCTGGGAGATTTTTCTAAAAAGTATGCTTTTCTATGCTGAACAATTGCAACATCACATTTTGCTGTCACAAAAAATATCATAGGTATCACACATTTTATACATTCTTGTTGACAAATCACAGTTTTGAAAATCACATTTATAATGCTACCTTGATTTTAGTCTTTCTCATCAATGTCTGTTATAATTTGGCAGCACCTAACCATAAAAATTGCTTTTTGCCATTAATATGAACATTATGACACAGATCTTTTGTAAGTTATCATCTTTTAAAGACCAATAATTTACCAAATATTACACAGTAATTTGCAATTTACAGCCAACTAGCTTAAAAATATAGCTAACTCTGTCTCATGAGTTGACTGTTTACACCAAATACTTTTGTCAGGTCTTCATATACAGTATAGTTAGTTTAATAGTTTCCACACCAAACAGCAGAGTTAACTATTAGTTTCAGTTTCATAACCAGGTCATGATAACCAATATTACATTCTGGATTTTTTTATGCACTTTAGTTCTTTTTAACAAAAACATAATATCATTTAACATAATGGTTTTGGCCACTTCATCCAAACTGTTTTGAGTTGTGGGTTTTACCAAGTACTCACAAAGAAAAGTATATTTTCTATACGTAAAAAGCTATACATACATGTCATAGAGGAGTTCACAAAGGTTTAACACTCAACAATACAATTGAACTACAATAATGTGCAAAATGGTGTACTCAGTTAAGACCAAATTAATCAGGTTTGTTCTACTGGAACACAATGCTATTACTTAATTTGAGAAAATATGCACATTTTACAACAAGTTAGCTTCACAGATTTGACACAAGCACAAAATTATTGAACAGTTATTCACATGAATCCAACATCAAATTCATTGTAAAACATGCACATGGAACATTCAACAGAACACTCACATTGGTATGTTGAAAGACATGTCACTCAACAGAAATCACTAACAACTGCCCCAATCGTTTTTATGTTTAATGAATTGTCCCAAAAATGTTTCCACAACAAATACTATTGGAAACACATTCAAACTCTCAAATATTCATTTGTATTGAATTTTGAGTATTCACTTTTAATTGTGGTGATAGTTATGCAAGTAAAACATAACATGTATCAAATTTTTGATGTTTAATAACTAATGTCAAGTCATATTTTATAGAGACATGACCATTTTATAAATTACATGTCTATTCTACTGATGTGTTTAGATATCATACCATGTAATGTATGAATAGATATGTTTTGAAATCACAAGTTATCAGACAGAAATAAAATGAATTGTTCACCTCTGTGACATAATTATGTCAAGACGATATTAAAGAAAGTACACATCAAATAAATTCTACATGTCAATGTATCTAAAAATCTCTAACTTTCCACTACTCTTGCTTCAAACTTGAGTTTGCAAACCTCTAATCACCTATGACTAGACTTCCCACACATGAACACTTTAAAAGCACTTCCAAAAGAAAAAATATTAAGTAGGACACATTTCAACAAGTGGAAGACTTGATGCAAAATATTGGATATGTTCATCTTGTTTATAAAACAAAACATTTGATACTGCCCTTCATTTATTAATAATTATAATGATGATTTCTTTTATATGTGCTTGACATTGTATTTTAATTTTTGGTTCAAGAACAAGGTTTTGTCCTTTGTTTCCTCAGTGATTTCTGTTCATTTCATTTCTTGTATCATTTCATTTCTTATATGAAATTGAGCACAAAATGAGCATTTAAAACAAAAGTATTCATTTCATATCTTGCCAATTTTCTTGAAGACAAATGTAAACCAGTTACAAACTGAAAACAAGAAAACTTTCATAATAGAGAGAAAGAAAAGTGAATTCTATGTTCCATGTGCTACAAAACCATAACAATCTGATACACAATTATCATACATAAACTCTTTCCACATATGAATAAAGCTCTACTTCTAAGTGTTTATATATTTATTTATATATATCTCCACTCTTGGGAACCTTCACAACTCAAACGTTTCAGATGTTTTTGGTTTGGAAACAATTATTGTGTGTGTGACACATTCAGAGTTGAATACATGAGAGGAAGTTACTTTTCTTGTACTGAATTTGCACACTACACCATGATGTATTAAATGAAAATAACTGATGCATATCTGTATTTTGGCAAATTTTCAATACCTTTTCAATCACTTTTAATAAGCAAGTTCATACACCTGGATATAATAATTATGTTTCTGTGTTTCAAATAACACTGCAAAAACCTATGTCTTGCAGAAAGTCCAGTTGTCTTATAATATTAATATTTTCATTTTTACTATTGTCATTGCCACCGTCATAACAAGTGTCTTCATGTCAAGGAAAATATAAAACTGACAGGTAAAAATGATCCAAGTCAAAGAAAAGTAAATTATCTTCATTTACAAAATCTTCTTTCACAGTTACCTCGTTTCAGTAGTATCACCAGTAAAAGATATACAAATACCTATCTAAACTGAGCCCTCATTATTTTGTTGCCTTTTATACTTTGAACAATAGACCATGTGTACTTGGAAGAATAAGTAAAAAATTACATAAGATTAAATAAGGTATTGAAAATAATTTTTCAAAAGACTTAAAAGAAGAAACTTGAATTCCCTCGGATACACTACAGTATGGGATTTTCGGTACGTTAAAAAAACTTTGTTTATATATATATTTATTTTTAATATATATGTACTATGTCTTAATGTCTAGATAATATATTTATAGGAAGTTCATGGTACCACTAGTGAGCTATATAGTAAGCATTCATTCATCTCCTTCCCTTGCTGTTAAAGTGACTAGGAGCTGGCAGTTGAACAAAGAAGAAGTTTCCCATATTTAAACAAGAATAAAAACAAAACAAAAGATAACAAACATACTGCATGTATTCTTGGTTCCACAAAATAATCTACGTCAATATATATATATATATTTCTCCAATAAATAAACATCTCTCAATTATATATCTTGTTTTCCTGCATGTATATATATCATTTTTTCAGTTCGAGTGCCAAAAACAAAATAAATTAGGAGAGAAGCAAGAGTCTCAGGGTTTTCTTATTCAGACCCTGCAGCAACTCGAATTTCGGTTAACCACGATGCTAGCTTTGTATATTATGTGTGTGTGTGTATGTGTTTTATATATATATATATATATATATATATATATATATATATATATATATATATATATATATATATATATATCTTTATTTATATGCCCCCATTTTATTAATAATCAAAGTTTTCCCATAAATTATTATTTGTAACATATCTTTTGTGTAGTTTATATGATATATTCACTGAAATGTCTGGAAGGCTTGTGAATGTATTATACATAAGAGTTCATTTTATTTTGGTTTAAACTTATTTATAATATATATATATATATCCTTTAAAAGTTTGTATATTCCTGTTTTTCCTATCATGTAGTATGAACGTTTATGTACAAAGTTGTTGTTTTTGTTACTTTTCTGCTATAACATTGGTTATTTATAGCTCGATGCACAAAGCACAACACACACAATATATTTTCTGTCAATAATGTTTATATTTATTTATATATATATATATGTATGTATATACGAGTTTCTTTTAAATATATATAGCATTTCTTATTTTTTTAAAATTTCTTTAGCAGTCGTAGCCACTTACTTAACTGTGTGTATATATAATTTTGTATATGTATATATATATTTATATATGACATATTTCAAATGCTATTTTCAAAGTCCTTATTTTATAGTTCACCCAATCCCACCCTTTCTGCCCCAGCATATATTACCAAAAAGCCCCTTATTATTATCATGACGTATTATTATAAGTACTTATAAGTCCTTTTTACTTGAGGCAATTAATACACAGTTTTCGGACATAAGCGCTGACACGCACAGAGCATAGTTCATTTGTCAATGGTGCTTTACAAGAATATGATTATTTCTTTACAAAAGTCGACCTCACAAACATTATATTAACCAACCGTTAATCCCAACTCAAAACATCAGGAGGGCCGGGAGAGTCTTCCACAGTTTTTGGATACTTTTCCGACTTCTTTGAATCTCCACTTATGCCATTTGGTACAACTTCTTGAATTCTTCTGACTTACATAGTAAATGTTTTTGGGTTGCTTGATCATATGGCATTTATCATGACGTCTTATCACTTCCACAATCCTAAGTAGTTTCCATTTTCATCATGGTATCCAGCTGTATGCAACATATAGTTGCCATTTCTGTCGCACTCCTCCAAGTAGTGGTTTCACTACACAAACAATGCAAAAAAATATTAGGACAGAAGCGTATTGAAAATGCCAATAACGAAATCATTGAAATCACTATTATCCACAACATTACATTTATTACATAAAACCAAAAACAATACAAACAATTATCTTCTTTTTCATTTATATTGTATGAAAAATATATTAAACAAACACATAGGCTAAATTTTTGAAAAATGTGATTGTTAGAATTAGTTATCTTAATAAAGTCAATAAATAATTGTTAAAGATTAAAAGAAAAACAATTTATTACAGGCTGATGAATGTGCGCAAGGACATTCATATTTTCTACATCACCATTAAAACGTGTGATAAAGAGAAAAGTTTGTTAGAGTACTTAATACTAAAACAGATCTCTACTATCACACTCAAATAAAACTACACCTTCATTAGATAATGAAACACATGTGACTAGAAGATTAAGTCTAAATTCTAACTACATATTTCTAGTCTGGGTATTCATGCAGTCATATCATACTTTTTGATAATGTTACTGAATCACTGTTCGTCAATCTTCACTAATTTACACATAAACAAACATTCCAGAATTTGGTTTTAATGTTAAGATATTGGTAATTATGTATTAATGTTAATCTTGAGATGAACTGTAATTCATTATTATTCAATGAAATCAATATCAATTGAAGCTGACTTGAAATTATTGACAAAATGATAAGGAAAACAGAATTTAGCATTTCTAATTGAGTTTCAAAACAAATGTCATTTTTTGTTTCTGTAATAGCAACATTTCCATGCAATGTCTGTAATTTCATCATTGTTCAGTCAAATTTGCAATGTTTGTTTAACATTGTTCTACAATTTAACCAAAAGAATATACTTGCTCCAGTCAGAGGGAAAAATAATTATACTACGCAAGACATGTGTTTTTACTGATCTACATCAGTGAGTGCAAGATTAATTCAAGGCACAAGATTAATGACAAGCCAGTGGACAATACAATAGATGTATCATTTAGTGAAGAAGACACTCATCATATGTCAAAGGAAACAAGGTAATGAAACATTTTTTTAAGCTTATACACATTGTAAAGAAAGAAAGAAAGAAAGAAAAATGAAAAAAATGAATCAATCCCCTGTTTACCTCATTACACAAAAAGAAATAGCATTGCAAAGAAAGAAAGAAAGCAGGGATTATTAAAGTCCCACTATTCACACATGGTTCCCTGTAAAGTCAATTGAAGTACTTTAGTAAAGTTTCTTCCAATTTCCCTGCCATGCAAATTGAAAAACTTAAATGATTTTATAAGAAAATATAACTCACACAATTTCCGGGTACTAGTTGATAAATGTCAAAGTGCGAGTTATAGTGGTCACTGATGTGAGAAGGAATAAGGTATGGTAGAGAAGTTTTAGGATTTCTAAAGGTGGTCTGCAAAACCTTGCACCTAAATTTCAAGGTAATTCTAGGAAAACATGTAAATATTTTATTTGGATCAAAGGCTACTGCAAGCTAAAATGTCAGATGGACTTATGACATACTACTTAATTGCACTGATCTTCTGTTTACTATTATCTGTTTCTTACTTATAAAACATTGCTAGGTTGTATCAATGATATGAAAGCTCCACACTATATGTAGCTGTTTCACTTTGATTTGTTGAAGATCCATTTTTAAAGAATTTGTTTTTTAAAAGCTATATGTTCTATCAATTAATTTCAGATAGTTTGAATCAAGGTGTCTGAAAAAATGAATATTGTATAAATTAGCTTTAATATAAGATGTTCTTAAAAGCAAGTTAGTACAGTTTCACTTTAATGAAATATCTTGACAGACAGAAGTAGACTATTTTCTATTTTACAACTGAAACTTTTTGGACTTACTACTGCGTTGGCTAACATGAAGCTGTGCAATCTTTTTTAAGCTTCTACGTGATTTAAAGTATAACATTACTGTGTGGAATGTAAAGAATATTTTTTAACATCTTTAAAAATGGACAGATAACAAAGTGACATTACTATTATGCAACTAACTAGACTGGCTACTTGGCAGGGAGCTTGGTCAAGTTGTCTAAGCAAATGCTAAACTACAGTGCAAAAAATATGGCAAAAATAAATTAGCTATGGATGTTCTTGAAGGTGTTTGAGATTTTTCTTCCATTGTGATGAATTTGATACCTTCAAGAACCAGCACAGGAGCCTTCAACCCATCAACGCAGGATGCTAGCACAAAACCAAGGAAGATGTTGTTTAAACGAGAGCCCAAAGAGGCAAAAACTCCTGAGTCCTTGCCAGGGCGAGGGGCGAGCAAACTCTGCGCTGCTTCAGCTTCGAAGGAGGAGGCGCAGCGAGCCGTTTTCAGGACTGAGGTTAAACACACACAGCAAAACATCACCATCAGTCTACTGGGAGGCCCTAGGAACCTGGTGGCCATTTCTGCTGTCATGTGTTGATGCTGACTGATACATACAATGCAAAGAGTATAATTATTATACTCTGTATATTTTCAATTAAAATTCTCAGTAATGATACATAAAAAATGAGTCATACTGAGAACTTTATGAGCTGCAATGAATGGAGTTCTACTGCATTACAATGCATATAAAATTAATGCATTATACAAAAAAATTTCATCAAAATCAACAAATTTAGATTTTCTGATTCACATCTAATTCAAAGGTTATTCTATTTGAATAGCAAAAGACAAGATAATGAACCACTTGGATACTAATGACAGTACACAGGTGAATGTTCACATTTGTATAGTTGAAGGAATTTGAGGGATGTGGGTGATTGGCAACGAAACCTCATGCTCATCATTCCTCATGCCCAGATGATCATAAATCTTTCCTTTCTCTGACTGGTATGAGATGACCCAAACCAGGAAACTCTCATGGCAAAATTAAAACTAACAAGAACTCTTAGTTGCCTTTGATCCAAAAAATTACTAATAATTTTAGATAAAAAACTAAAATTAATCCTACCAACCAATTAGAATTTAAATGTTTCTGGAAAGCTTATTATTCAACAATAGATCAAAAACAAAACAAGACTTTACTTTTTTATAAAAAAATTCATACTATGTATTTTAATGTTTGTTATTGTTTTTATTGGGGAAAATTTAATAGTGCTTTGTATTTGACTGTATGTGAATGATGAGCTTTCCATATCAAAGTTCCAAAGCTTAAGATTTAAATTTTGAGCACTTAGTGATACCTCTATACAAACACATTGTATTGGAAGATAATATCCACACAATCTATGAAACATATCATAGAATGAATAAGTTAATCTTCAAGTTATATTGATCATTGGAAGAGGAACTCTACAATTTTTATTACGAGTTTTCATCCTGATGTTCATAGCTTTGTGGATATTTGTAGGAGACATAGAAAGGAAACAGGATGAAGCATTTCAAGAGGAAAACTTTCCAGAGTAGAGATTTAAACAATACTTTTAAAAATCTTCCCAGGAAGCACTCTCTTGAAACGCATCTTCAGTCTGTTGTCTTTTAAAACAATTCAATAAACAACAATCACAAAACAGGACAAAACCCTTATACTCTAGTATTAATAAAATAATTTAGACAGTTGCATGTATTGAGGGAATGGAAATGACAAAAGACAGCAGACTTGAATACTGCAGGTCCACAAGTTTCACAAGAAGCCAAGGATGTGGATGTGGAGGAGTCACATCAAGACACTCACATAAAAGGGCGAGTGGTTTGCATGTTTGTGAAATACCTACTGTTTAGAGAAATGAGCAGAAAGCAGTAGAATCATCATGATCAGCATCAGCATCATCTCATCATGGCATCGGGCAAACCAGGCTTGGTGAGGCAGCTAACGTGTGGTACAGTGGAAAGGAGGACAGAGGAAGACTCGGAGGAAAAGGTGAGAAAGAAAATTAGGTTCAATTTTATATTCTGTGTGACTGTGTGTGTACATATGAATGTGTGTGTGTGTGTGTGTGTGTGTGTGTGGACAATGAAACAGAATGAAATCTGGAGTTGATGTAGTCTAATATTTCAATAAAAGCTCTCATCACAGACTCTCTTCATAACATATATTTCCTAAAGGAATTAAGATCTATTGTTAAGCTCTTTTAGATTGACATTATTGTTGGCAACATGACACACACCTGACAAAATAATACAATTTGAACAAAAATATGGATATTAGTAGGTACTTGATCAATAACTTTTGAGTATCTGGGATATTGTGACTATGACATTTGGGTCTTCAAATCTGAAAAGAGAGACCCATTCAATTCAAAAAATTGTTTCACTGAAAGCACATTTCTGTGTCTGATCCAAGGCCAGACATGAGGGGCAGTAAAAAAGGAGGTAAAATAGTGAAGATAAATAATAATAATAATAATAATAATAATAATAATAATAATAATAATAATAATAATAGTAATGATGATGATGATGACAATAATGACGACGAAGATGATTGAAAAAAATTGCAGAATGCGGTATATAACGTGGAGTGATGGGGAGTGGAGTGGGCGGAGTGGAGTGGAGGGAAGAGGCGAGGCGAAGGGGCCTGGGTTTGTGACCGTGCGCTACGCCTACGCGCGGGTGGGTGGCAGCCCTGCCGCGGCCGCGGACGGCAGCCCTGCTCAGTGGCTGGTGAGGGAGTCCAGGCTGGCCAAGGAGCTGCGGCGGGAGAGGCCGAGCGAGGGTGGGCCACTAACCAAAGAGGTGGTCCCAAACAGCTTGTACCAGCCGATGACGATGTTGGAGAGGTTCAGGTCGTCGAGGTGGATCTGGGCCACGCCCATGAACACCTTCTTGCCCTCGATGCGGCCGTAGTCGCCCCACACCGTCACCTGTGCAGAAAAGAGACACAAGTTGGCTTTCACCGCTATTCGCTTCTTTTCAATTGACATCATCAATTCCAGGCGCGGCTCGTCATTAAAGGCTGTAAGGTGGAGCCTCCCCTATAAAAATCACCACCCAAAATAAATTTACAAATATATTTGTAAAAGAAGTTATTTATTAATAATGGATTTCTGAGTTATATTATATAACAATCATATCAAACTTTTTCTTTGTCCGCTCGTTAACGGCCGTCCGTGACGCATTTGAAGCTGTTGACAGGGAAGAGAAAAGCGTTAGGCTCCCACTTCGTTCCGTCATAAGGCCTGTGTTAAACGAAGCGTGACGACATGCATTCACTGCACGGGCTTATGGGCGAACGAAGGCTGCCAGGCTGCAGCCTTCAAGCGTGGGGCCTGGCGTCTGAAGAGAGTGCTCACCAGATAGCATTACTATGCAGCTCAGTGAGTAGCACCGTTTCAACTAGTTTTTCAAAATTGCGGTAGGGGGCGCTTCTCCCTTACGTAGGGAAAGTTGTGTAATGCTGCGTGAAAAAATGGCGAATTTTCGGCGGAAAAAAATTCATTGGCCGGACCATAATGAAAAAGTGGATAAAACCAGTTGCTAAATTAAGCAAAAAAAAAAAATCCTCTAACTCGTGGTGTAGCCAGAACCCCTCTTTTGTGGGTCCTTGATATCGAAAAACCAATTGAAAGGAAAACGCCTGTCTGTCCCTCCGTCTGTGAACACTGCTAGCACCTAAACCATACGTACGATTTCTTCCAAAATGGATATTCCCCGGTCGATCTGGTTCTAGTCGAAGCTTTGAGATTTTGAAAAAGATTCTGCAAAATTTGGGGGTACTTTACATGAAGCCCCCCCGACATTTTCAAACTTTTCTCAAAAAAACGGCTCCAAATTTTTTCTTTAAATTTCTTGTAAGAATAAAGTAAAATAAACTTATTAAAATGGCATAGGTGCGATTTTCACGGATAACTCTGAATTTTCGAAAATTGTGAAAGTTTGAATTTTTTCGGCGTTTTTCTCCAACTACAAAATTGAAGATAGAGATTTTTCCTTCAAATAAAATGTGTTCTCCAAAGTAAGATCTTTGTTCAAGGTCATGTACATTATTTTGAAAATTTTAGTAGTTTTCGTGCAATATGTGCAATTTTAAAAAGTTACAAATACGACAAGATTTTCTCAAAAACGGCTCCAAATTTTTTCTTTAAACTTTTGGTAGGGATAGTGCTAAATGTACATGAGATGACATGAACGCCATATTGCTGTATTCTTTTGTTTTTCAAAAATTGCAAAAATGTAATTTTTTGACTTGTCTCTCACGTCGTACTCTAGCGGCGAATTGTTTACATTATTATATTTATGAGTGCATGTGCTTTAAATAATGTCAATTTAAGTTTATCGAAAACACATCCGTTTTCTGTGAAAACTAGCTCAAATTTCTGCATTTTCAGAAACGCTCAAACGCCATTTTCTCATAAATGGCTAAAAAAATTTCTTCAAACTTTTCGATCGAATAGTGCTAATGGCATTCTTTAATTCGACGTAAAATTTATTTTGAGTTGTTTTTTGTTTTTTAAAAAATTACACATATGTAATTTTTTTAAAGGATCTCTCACCTCTTTAATATTCACATTACCAGCAATTTGTAAACATTATTATATTTGGGAGTGTAAGTGTTTCAAATAACTTCAAAAGAATTTTGAAGTTATTTGAAACACTTACACTCCCATACTTATTTGAAAAAACTACTTATTTGAAAAAAAGTATTTTGAAAACTCAAAATTTTTCCGTGAAAATGAGCTTCAAATTTCGCATTTTTAGTAGCGCTAAAACGCCATTTTCTCTTAAGCGGCATATTAAAAATATTGTAATTACGGCTTGGTTTTTGTATAATAATCTTGGTTTTCTTTAATATTCTAAAATTAATATTTTCATTCTACCAATAGGAAACCGAAAAATTAAGAAAATGAGAAAAAAAATGTACTTTTGTCGGTGATAGATGGTAGCTGGCAAGAAAGAGTATGTGGCAATTCGGAATAGCTAGCGAAGACCCATGGAAATAGAAAACGAATACGGGAAAGTCTGTGCCATTCTGTGGCACCACTAGTTAATTCTGTATCTTGGAGGGTATCTACGGATAGGTTATTCTGAAGTTGCCCCAAATTAGTGATGGTCTCTAATTTAGGAGTAGTATTTTGGTTTCATAAGGTCATTGTCAATTAAAAAGCGATTAAATACCAATGAATTTAGTACTTACTCAGCACATTTTCTCAAAATTGGCTCGAAATTTTTCTTCAAACTTTTTGTTGGGATAGAGCTAAATGCAAAATAAAAGGTGAGATAAAATTAATTTTGCTGTATTCTTTTGTTTTTAAAAATTACGCAAATGTACTTAAAAAAACTCTTACCCCGTTAATATGCACATTTCCAGCTATTTGTTGGCATTATTGCATTTATGAATAGAAGTGATTCTAATGATTTCCAATGAAGTTTTTCGAAAACTTAAAAGTTTTCTGTAAAAAAGTTTAAAACTTCGCATTGACAATAACGCTTAAACGAAATTTTCTTAAAATGTAATAATTATTGGTGGAACGAAAATCTGGAAGCATTGGTGAAAGAAAATGAATCGTTGTATAAAAGATGGTAGTCGACCCATAATCCTCGGGACAGACACGCTTACATGAAACAAGTAAACTTCGTCAAAAAGCAAGTGTGTAAAGCAAAGGATCAATATTGGGACCGAGTTTGTAGTGAAATAAATAGATACATAGAAAGCTCACCAGGGGCGTAGCGTCCATGGATGTGGATGATGTGTTACATACCCTGACAATATCATCTATTTTTATTTTAAATTAATTTAAATTCTCCGCATGTTATTTTCTTTTTACATTACATAGTTTCATTCATATTTCAAATATCGCGGTCACGGTGTAAGATATGTTTTTTCATCGTGAGCTAGAGATATCTCTAACTCGATGGGTTGGCAGCATTTCACAATGAATCGTTCATCCTTGTTAAGAATCGAATCATCGACCACGTGATCACCGTGCTCTACCGTCGCGCTTATCGCCAGCGTTGTGAATCAGATGTACTGTGACTCGATACATCCAGGATGCTTTTGAAATGGCCATAGAGTTCCGATATTTCGTTGCTTTCTTCGGTGTTTGCAAGGGAACAAGTTTAATTTGTGAGCTTAGTGATTTTATTTGTGTTTATTAGCGTATTTTAATGCATTTAGGAATTATATATTTGAAACTAATTTAGGTTAGGGACTGTGCAGTTTTAATGCAGAAGGGTATGTACCCGTGCCAAACACATCTGTGACGTGAAATCGCGAGCACAACGTAATCCAAGTAAGTGACTATATACGTAATTATGGAATCGTATTGTTGTGCCGTGGACAAATTGAAAACTAGAAGTTTTCAAACTCTATCATTCTCTGAAAAGGAAAATATAATTAAAGCAGGCCCTCCAAAACCAACTCTCAGTATTATTACAAACATTAAAAAATGTCAGAGACATTTTAATAACAAAATTTATGAGCAAGAATCATGGATTTGCGGATGTAAAACTCTTAACAAATTATTTTGCTGGTCTTGTCTTCTATTCTCAAATGAAAAAAACGTATGGAATTTCAATGGTTATTCAGATTTAAATAACATTTACAAGGCTATAAAGACACACAAGTACTTGTATACACACATATCATGTGAGAAACAGTTAAAAATGTTTGGAAAATCTGATAGGATAGAGTTTTCTTTAAGTAGTCAATACAGGCTTTCAGTTGAGCAACACAACAGTGATGTAAGGAAAAACAGGGAAATTCTATCACATTTCATTCGAGCTGTATGCTTTTTGGGAAGGCAAGGGCTTGCTTTTCGTGGCCATGACGAGAGTAGCGGGTCATCCAATAGAGGAAATTTCATAGAATATATATCTGAATTAATAAAATATGATAAAACTCTCAAGGATCATATGGAAAATTCCACTGTGTTTCGAGGAACCTCCCCGGAAATTCAGAACGATTTGATTTCAAGTGTGAGCATAGTAATGACCCGTGAAATTAAAAGTGAGATTTCTAAAGCATGTTTTGTTTCCTTGATATTGGATGAAACCCCTGATATTAGCAGCAAAGAACAACTTTCCACTGTTTTTCGTTACGTGTCTGTAACAGGAGACATTGAAGAAAGATTCATTTCCTTCAAGGACGTAAGTTCTGATAGAAAAGCTGACTCTCTTCTGAATCATGCTCTCAGTTCAGTTAACGATTTTTCTTGTTCAGACAAACTAATTGCTCAGACTTATGATGGGGCAGCAGTTATGGCAGGGCAACACAGTGGGTTACAATCAAAACTACGAGAACATTGCAAATATGCAATATTCGTACACTGTTATGCCCATCAATTAAACCTTGTTTTGTTGCACTCCACTACTTGCATCAAAGAAGTTAAGATATTTTTTATTGCATTGACAGGTTTTGGAGTTTTTTTTTCGAAATCCACAAAAAGAGTTCATGCATTGGATGAACAAGTAAAAAAAAGAATTCCTTCCACCTGTCAAACTAGATGGAATTTTCAGAGTCGCTTAATAGGAACTATAAAAGAGTATAAGAGAGATTTGGAACATTTATTTGAGTCAATGGTCAACAATGAAAACTCTGAATGGGATGATGAAACCGTTATGTGCGCTGGTGGTTTACTAACCAGATTAAAAAACCCAATGTTTAATTTCCTTTTGACAATCTTTGACAATGTATTTCAGTATTCTGACGTTCTTTTCCAAGTACTCCAGAAAAAACTTTCAGATATAGCATACTGCAATAAAATGTTAGAGAACTTCAAGCTGTATCTTCAGAAGTACAGAGATGAATTTGATAAATTGTGGACTGAAATAACTGATAGTGGCATTGAAATGCGATCACTTAAAAGAATACGCCTTGAGACTATCACCGGAGAAAGTGTCAAATCAGCATACAGGCGACTGTATATTGAAATTGTGGATACAGTTAAACAAAGTGTATCGCAAAGATTTAGCGAAATTGGTAGATTACAATTTGTCTCCATTCTTGATCACACACAGTTCTCAAACTTTAAAAAAAAATTCCCAGAAGAAACATTTACAAATCTGAAACAAAATTATGGGGCTTTTTTTGATTTCATTGCACTAAAAAGTGAACTGTGTGTGATTTACAACGATCCCGATATGAAAAAAGATAGTGTTGGTGAACTGCACCGGTATATGAGAACAATGGATCTTTCCACAGTGTTCCCCGAAACTTTCAAACTGACTACTCTGATTATGACAATACCAGCAACAAGTTCTTCTGTAGAAAGGTCTTTTTCATACTTGAGAAGAATAAAAACCTATCTTAGAAACACTCAACAACAAGAAAGATTGTCAGCACTGGCGCTGATAAGCATTGAGAATAAATTACTGCAAGATCTACGCTCTCGGCCTACTTTTGAAGATGATGTTATTGATGTCTTTGCGCAAAAGAATAGGAGGATCCCGTTGATTTACAAGACCTAACTGCAAACAAGTAAGCTCATGCCACTTTGTACGTACTTTAATTGCATGGAAACACATTAAACATAACATAAATACATACTTATATTCCTTTCTTTTTACAGCTACAATAAACAGAATTGGATTATCATGTATGAAATGAAGTGGGGAAGTCCGGCAGCGGTGCAGCTATTGTTGTCCGTTTGAGCATTATATTTGTTTGTAGATTATTCATAATTCTTAGTTTTTATTGAGTTTATGTCATGTTTATTGAGTTTATGTCATGTTTATTGAGTTTATGTCATTTTTTATTGAGTTTATGTCATTATGTATTTACGATATTTTATTATGCACTATTTTTTTCTGCTGTACAAAATTTCGGATACATGTCCATTCTCTTAATTTAATTCATTTCCTCTTTTCTACTGTTTTTTTTAAATTAAAAATCAGTGCTTTTCATTTTACAAATTCTGTCAATTCTAATAGGTATGTAATGACACGCTTTGGACAATTTTGATAAGATATGAGTACGAGACTGCTCTTATTATTAGAGTTTGAGGGTACACATTTATATTTTGCAAGGTCATGGAGAACTGCAGTCAACTTTTTCTAACCTTCAATCAGTATGTGAAACATTACTTTTACTCAATCTGTTTTTATTTTAAAGATGCAAATTACTTGTGTGCTCTAACTTATTAAAGTTACAGAAATGGTATTTGTGAAAATAAGTAATATTTATTATTTTAAATAATTTTCTCGGGTTACATACCCTAAGCTAAAAACCAGGCTACGCCACTGAAGCTCACGAACAACAGAAGCCTGGAAAACTATTTCAAAACTAAATAAAAATCGAAATGAAAATAGAATTCTGAATCAGATTAGTCTCCAACAATGGAAGGCACACTATTGTAATTTGCTCACAGAAGGTAGACCTGAATTCTGTCATGTTAGTTACGCTAAACATGCAGAATCACAGTCTGTAAGCTGTCACAACTCAAGAAGTTATACAAGCTCTGAAAAAAATGTAAGGGAATAAGTCAACCAGTCCTGGAGGTTTACCTATTGAGCTATTAAAATATGCATCAAGCCTTGTTTCAGATTAGGTGACAATGTTATTTAACAGATGTATTTTAACAGATCGGTTGCCTGAAGAATGGAAGAATGCATGGATTAGTTCCATTCATAAAAAGGGAAACAGGAACGACTGTTCAAACTATCTAGGAATTAGTGTAATAGCTACTATGGGTAGACTGTGTGGGCGGATTTTGACTCGAAGACTGGAAATGGAGGTCAATCAAATTGAGGAACAAATTGGTTTTAGGGCAGGAAGATCTCGTATAGATAATATATTCTCTATTAAACAACTTATCGAAAAGAAAATCTCAACGAACAGAGAATTACAATTAATTTTTATTGATTTAAGAAAGGCTTATGATAGTGTTCCGATAAATAGAATCTGGGAAATCCTAATAAACGTAAAGGTAAATCCTACCGTGATAAATGTAATAAAGGGTATCTATGAAAACAGTATGAGTCATGTTAAGATAAAAAATGAAAGATCAGAAGGTTTTATAGTAAATAAGGGTCTCAGACAAGGATGTCCTCTTTCACCAACTCTGTTCAAGATTTTTATTGGTGAAACTCTAAGGGAATGGTCTACGAAATGCAGAAATATGGGAGTGATTGTCGTAAACGAGAAGGTTTATTATCTCCTTTTTGCTGATGACCAAGTAATTTTGGTTGAAGATCAGGATGATATTGAATACATGTTAAAGAAATTAATAGAAACATAAAAAACGGGGACTCGAAACAAATAATGATAAGTCAAGATATATGGTTATAGGGAAATCTGGGAATGATATATAAATAGAAATAGGTATATTTCCAGTAGTAAAGGAATTTAAATATCTTGGAGTGACTCTTAGTGCAGATGGATCTGATGACAATGACATTATAAAAAAAGTAAGCAAGGAAAGGGCGATTACTAGTAGACATCATATATTATGGAACAAGAATATTAGAAAGCAAACCAAAAGACAAATATACAAGACAATGGTGGAGAGTTGTGTTACTTATGGATCAGAAATTTGGGTTAAAAAGGATGCAATAAACTCTCTCGGTTGAAGGCTATGGAAATGAATTTTTGGAGACGATGTTGTCAGTATACTCAGTGTGATAGAATACCAAACGAAGAGATTAGACAGATAATGCAGATAGAGACACAAGTGATCGAAAATGTAGAATACAAGAAACTCTAATGGTATGGCCATCTAATGAGAATGCATGCTAACAGAATACCAACAATTGTCTTTGAGTGGATTCCTTTCAAAAGAAGAAAACGAGGAAGGCCAAGGAAATCTTGGAAGTCCGTCATTGATTCGGCAATGAAGAGAAGAAGAAAAGAGGAAGATGCCTGGCGGAATAAAAAGCTATAAATATAAATCACTTCCCTGGGGTAGGCCGCTTACTCTTCTGTAGCATTCAACTTCCCCCTGGCGTAGACCGCTTACTCTTCTCTAGCATTCAACTTCCCCTTGGCGTAGGCCGCCTTCTCTTTTCTAGCATTCAACTTCCCTCTGGCGTAGGCCTCTTACTCTTCTCTAGCATTCAAATTCCCCTTGGCGTAGGCCGCTTACTTTTCTCTAGCATTCAACTTCCCCTTGGCGTAGGCCGCTTACTTTTCTCTAGCATTCAACTTCCCTCTGGCGTAGGCCGCTTACTCTTCTCTAGCATTCAACTTCCCCCTGGCGTAGGCCGCCTACTCTTCTCTAGCATTCAACTTCCCCCTGGCGTAGGCCGCCTACTCTTCTCTAGCATTCAAATTGCCTCTGGCGCAGGCTGCTTGCTCTTCTGTAGCATTGACTCTAAAGCCACCTCCTGACGCACTTCGGTTCTGAGGAAGGCCACGTTAGGATGGTCGAAACGTCGCCATCACAGCCTTCGATGCGGCAGGCGTCGCCTGGATGGCCAAGACCAGCCTTAAGACTCTGGCTGTGGAAGCCTCACACATTAATTCATCTCATATTGTGTTCCTTTGATCAATTTCTTTCATTAAAAAGCAGTCTCATGATCAATTTTGGACAAATTTGATTTCTTTATTTTATTCTAGTATACACGTGTAATCAAGCAAATGAAAAATGAACAGGCTACAGAGATTTTCGTTGTTTTCTTGAACTAACTAAATTACTGAAAGTCATACCAGTAAAATGTCTAAGAATTACAAGTCCATTTCGCTCATACCTACAATATCAAAGAAGTTTGAAAGGCTCGTACGACTGAGAATTATTAAATACCTTGAGTTAAATAATTTGTTATCAACAGACCGCTATACATTTAGAAAGAACCATTCCACAATACACTGTTGCAATTGATTCATGTTTCCGAACACGTCAACGGCTATGCTCGTGAGTCCCGTAAATGTAGTGCATGTTTGTGTAGCGGGAAGTGACTGTGATCTTGCCCCGGTGGATAGGGCGATCCAGCGTCGATCCACAGAGGGGTTATTTATCAACTAGGTATCTCCCTCCAGGCACCACCCTAGCCGGGACATGTTCTGGCCTCCCGAAATTTGTAATAGTGCAGTGCACGTAAGTTGAAGTGTAAGTAAGGGGTGAGGGTAGGGAAGGAAAGGTCGCGCATGGTCCATGGCCCGTTTGTTAAGGAACATCGTCGACATTTGCTTGGTGTTGATCAGAGACCACGGAAAACTACCGGTCAGAGCAGCCGGCAACTATCATTCTCCTCGAGACAGCGGCTGAGTTCGACCTAGCCATGAAGCTAGTCCGGACTCGATCCACACGACATCTCGGTCAGAGGCTTGATCAGTTGATGCCCTAAGCCGGTTGCTGATAGAAATTTTGTTCAGATATGTCTGAAGGGTAAAGCAAAAAAATTATACGTTAATGCCGAATTTCATGATCTAACAACACACATTATGTCAAAGCCTTAAACACAATATGACACAGTCTTAAACACAATATGTCAAACGACCTTTCTACATCAGCTGAAGTTCATTTTTATCCCGTATGTGTCAATTTAGGCCCTCGGTGGCCCGTTGGATAGCTTCTTCGCTTTCCACGGCGCATCCTCGGGGGTTCGATTCCCGGCCGGGGCAAAATTATAACTGTGCGCTCTTCTTACAAATGTTCCAGTATCTATTACTGTGTGGAGATGGAGGAAGACCAATATATATATATATATATATATATATATA
Organism: Acheta domesticus; assembly: GCA_031308135.1. Taxonomy (NCBI): domain Eukaryota; kingdom Metazoa; phylum Arthropoda; class Insecta; order Orthoptera; family Gryllidae; genus Acheta; species Acheta domesticus. Next base: position 185,411,300 of record JAHLJT010002406.1, read on the forward strand.
TATATATATATATATATACGGTGAAGGAATGTCTTCGTGCTAACCACACGAACCCCTTATCCAATGGGTGAGAGGCTGGGTCACCGCTGGTCGGCCAAGGCCCATAGCAGGCTGTCGAGCCAAAGGACAGGACATGTGTGATTAATGCAGTTATGGCAAAGCAACAGTACACTAACTCCGAATTGTTACATGTAGACTGTGGAATACGACAATATTCAATATTAGACCGCCTTCTATTTATAACATACAAGCTAGTAGGACTATAACAGCACACACTTTCTCGCAAATTTTTCGAAAATTTTCAATTTTCGAAAATTGAGAGAGTTTAACGAAAATGAGACCTGCGTCATTCTTTTCAGCGTTCCTTGTTTTATCAGTGGAAAAATCGTAAAGAAAAAATCGAATAGGCAACACCGCTAAACCTTTCAGCCGTTCATACGCGAAAGCAAAAACACAATCACGACTACCAATCATGACTGAAAACAGATTTTCTGCATTAGATTATGACACAGTTTCTTTGCCCTTCCAGTCCTCACTATCCCCTCCAATCATCGACACGTCCATTCACAAACCAATGAAAACAGGCTAGCAAGCGAAAAGAAACAAGATATGTAGAGTTGCGCAATCTGGCCCACAAGTCAACAAGGACATTCTCACTGAGCCCACCAACAACGTACGAGTACTATATTTAGCAGAGAGCCACGAGCGATAAATCTCCTCCCTGCTCAGTGGGAAACATGGCCCAACCAATTTCTGTCACGGGTGTATTAAAATCTAACGGGAAGTTTGCTGACGTGACCAATGAATTGGGCTCCCTCACAAAAGTTCGCAACAAACGGGACACATACTTTATCACAGGAGGGCGGAGTTACATTAATTTCGAAGTTCACTTTACACCTGACCAACACGTTGCCAACATGTCACTGAAAAAAAAACGTACACTTTCGACTCTGCCCATCCGGTACAAGAAACCAGCGCTGTGCAAAGAAATTAGACGAGCAAACAACCAATTTGAAACTGCAACTGAGAGACACAAATATTAACTGAACTATTTTAACTGAACTTTCTCTGAGAATAAACGATTAACTGGGTATGATCTTAAACCTTGCCGGAAAACATGCACTCGATAGCGACATCCGTTCGCAACCTCTGCAGTGCCCTGTCCAAGACACACTCCCATCCGCGCCTCCTGGTTCTCTTCCTTTCTCGTCGTCCCCCTAGCTCCCTCAACCTAATCCTTGCACTACCTCTACCATCAAATATATATATATATATATATATATATATATATATATATATATATATATATATATATATATATATATATTGGCTATATCGAAAAAAAAATTCAATGGATTAGTGAAAAAAAGTTAGTTTTCGATGCAAGGACGACATCGGCACCAATGAAACCGTTTTTAAAATGGGTTAGGGGTGCCACAAACCCCATAAACACCCCATTTTTCTGCTGTTTTTCACTACTTTTTAGAAAATGACGAATAAATATTATTTAACCTCATTTTTATCAACGGATTTTGGGCTGAGGTGGTGCCCACGTTACCCCGCAACAATTTTATGATCATCAACCAATACTTATTTTGACGCAAACAGTGTGCCACATTAGCTCGCATATGGCCAATTTTACGTTAAAACCATAGAAATAGACACTTTTCAATTGCCATAGGGCCATAACTTTTTATCCAAAATACTTTTAATTTAGAGAAGATTAAAACATTAAATTCCTATTTTAAGAACTTTACTTCACACAATTTAACTATTTCATTGCAATCGCCCAAATTGTGTTGCGCGCCATCACTTACAGCAAGCTTCATTTGAGCCTCATTTGAAGAAAAATTAAGCGAGAAATAAAAAAGCACCCAATTTACACAATTCAACTGTTTTTTATTTCTCGCTTAATTTTTCTGTCTGAGCAAATATATTCATTTCTTTTGTAAATAATAAACAATTTACATGTTTCTGGAGTGTTTCTATACTTCCATAATGCAAAGTTTTGCCTAGAAGTCATTTTTTCAAACCAACATTTGAGTGCTCATTGCGGCTTAACCATTCGGAATATCCGCGTAGTTTATTAGGCAAAATATGCTTAGAATTGTCTTAAGAGCTTATTTTTGAAGTTTCGACTTCCTCCCCGGACAGCCTGTATATATATTTGCTTTACAGGACACTCGTTACCTTATAATGAACTAAAGACTCAAAATTCCTAAATTTTATTTTAGGATTTTTTATTTTTTTAATCCTATTGTAGAGCGAGAAATCAAATAAGGAATCTTGTGAGAATTCAGTTTATAAGCAATTGGAAATGTTTTTGAAATAACAGACATACATCTTCCAACTTTCAAAATTATCTTTCTTTGCATCTACAGACCTGCAACAAAGCGAGTTTTCGATTAATACTTGTCTTAGAAACTTGAAAGACAAATGAACAAAATTATCGCTGATTTGAACCCACTGTAGTGTGTATATTTCAATATTGATTTTCTGGAATTTTGCGAAAAAGAGCTGTTTCTCAATATACTTTGTTCTCATAATTTAGATATTAGATTGAATATACCTACCCGGGATACATAAAAAAATTGAAAAATTTATAATTGACAAAACTACAAGTAGATGTGAAAGAACAACAAATGATCTAGATTACAGTGACCACGATGCACGAGTTCTAGGAATTACTAATAACTTGAATACTGACACACACGCTTGTACAGGTTATTTACCATAGATAAAATAACCTTAATTAGGGACTATTTGCTGCAGGAATCAAGGAGCGCAGTTTATAAAGCTGTTGACACAATTGCAAAATATCATTTATTCTTCTCAGAGCTTTCATTTCACTTGATCGCGTGTTATCCTCTCAAAAGGAGACAATTAAACATTTTACGGGGAAGTAATACTTGGATAACGCAAGGAATTAGAACAAAGTAAAAAACAAATTAACTCAATACTTTAGTTTTAATCATCATTACGCATAATTCAGTTTCCTTGTCTACTTAGGAAAATACAGAAGAATTTTGAGGAAATTAATAGCACAGTTAAAAATAATGAGTAATGATCGGGATATTTGAATGGTAGTAACAAAACGAAAACAATAGGGAATAATGTAAAAGTACGACTTCACCATCTTAATGCTTTGTAAATAATGTTGTTTTAAAGGATAGTGACAAAGGAGAAAGCAATCTGATAAAAGTTGCAAGTATTTTCAACCAATCTTATCGAGGCTTTCGTTGATATCACAAAAGGACTAAAGTAACAAAATTCAACATCATACGTTTCACAAAATATTTTCGACATGAGGTTGGTTTTTGAAACATCTTTCTGTGAAATCCACAGAGGAGATGCCAAACTACAACTAGTGCACGCAAGACAGCACGCACTTTCTCGCTTTTAGTAATAGTTATGTAACACTATTAATACCACAATTTCCGAATTAACACATCTCAGTCATAATTTTTTGTAAAACTCATTACAAATCGTACATTTACTGAAAAACTAAATATTTTCAAGCAAATATCAACACAAATTTTACTATTATAACTGCTTTTCATACACTTACATCATGTCCCAACAATGAGACTAATTCACAGAAATTCTGCCGCCGATTCATGACGCGGAATGTCATTGTTGCATTACACTCTGATGTTCCCTGAAGGCTAGCAATTATTTATTTCATATATTTCAAATAGGTTTTAAATAATTTCTAAAAGTTTAATGTGTAAATGTATAATAAAATATCGAATGTAAAATACAAAGAAATGTGAAATATTATACAAATTCTAACCTACGAAGAATCCAAGTGCCTGGAATTAGGTTCACAAAGCCCAATAAATTCGGGGTGGGCGATTATGTTTGTTGCAAATTACGCAAAAACTCATATTTAAAAAAATCAACATGACGTTATTTGAAGATTTGTTTTAATTAAACATTTTTCATTAAGAAAAATAATTTTATCTATTGTAGTTGTAGGAAGACGCCGAAAAATTTCAATTTTTTAAAAATGTTTCGCACTATCACGCATTTCAATGAACATGAGACCTGCACCATTCTCTTATGCGTCTTTTATGTTATCTAAGGTCTAAAAATCAAATCATTTTGTGATGGTTTTAGGAAAGAATGGTTTAAAGAAAGTAAAAATTGCCCATGTTTGATACAAAATTTCCTTAAAAAATATTCATATTTTTGAAAAATTGAACAAGACCTTATTTGAAGATCTGATTTTGATGAACACGTTTTATAAATAAAAAAATGTATCTTCATTATTGTAGCAGTAGAAATACGCCGAAAAAATTTTGAATTTTTTCAATTTTCGAAAAATCGAGGTTTTCAACGAACATGATACCTGCGCTATTCTTTTAAAAGTCCTTCACACTATTTAATAACAAAGATTAATCAAAAACGTTGGAGACTTTTTTTTGAAAGTTTTGAATATGTCCCAGGGGCTTCATGTAAAGCACCCCAAAAATTATAACATCGGTTACAAATTCAAGGGACTGCGATATCAACCAGATCGATTGAAGAACATCAATTTTGGAGAAAATCGGCTGAACGATTTAGCCGCTAGCGTTGTTCACGGACACACGGACGGACGGACAGACAGACACGCTCAGACAGACGGACAGACAGACGGACAGACAGACAGACGGACAGACACACGGACAGATGGACTGACGGACGGAGACAGACAGACGGACAGACAGATGGACTGACGGACGGAGACAGACAGACAGACAGACGGACAAACGGACAGACAGATGGACAGACAGACGGACAAACGGACAGACAGATGGACAGACAGACGGACAGACAGACGGACTGATGGACGGAGACAGACAGATGGACTGACGGACGGACAGAGGGACTGACGGACGGAGAGACGGACGGACAGACAGATGGACTGACGGACGGACAGACGGACGGACAAACGGACAGACAGACGGACAGACTGACGCACAGACAGACGGACAGACGCAAGCGACAGACGGATAGACAGACAGACGGACAAACAGACGTTTTGCTGCCAATCGACTTTTCGGTAAGGATCCACAAAACATGAATTCTGACTACACCAAGCGTTAACAGATTTTTTCTAAATTTAGCAACTGGATGTATCCCCTTTGGGTTGCTAGGTCCCTGTAATAAGAGTTTTTCTGTCGAAAATTCTTCGATTTTTCGCGCACCATTACATAACTTTCTCTCTGCAGCAGTAGCGGTAGCGAGAAAGTAAAATTAATATTCTTAGGTTTTGATGAATTTCCAGATGGTTTATTAAAAATCCTTGTGCATCGCTTTATTAATCCATTAATTCACGTTTTAAATGTTCCTTTATGAACAGAAATATTTCCAGATATTTTCAGAACAGCAAAAACCAAAAAGGCAACGAAGAAAGAATTCCAAAAGAAACAGCCAATTTCGACAATGTCGAACAATTGAGAATACCGCAGTGTTCGACCCTAGGCCCAATAAACTTCCTTTTGTATGTAAATGATATGTCCTCGCCCATAAGAAAAGGAAGAAGCGTTCTGTTTGCTGTTGATACGAATATTATTTGCAAAAAAGACACAATAAATTGTACGATTTCAGAAGTTTCAAATTGGTTTCGTAGTAAAGAATTAGTAATTAACGAAGGAAAACGGTTGCAATGCATTTTTGCACTTCAAACCGGCAATCAAAATGAACCGTATGCAATAGACTGATGTAAAAGTAATACAATTTCTCTCTCTCAATTCAGTCAAACCTCAAATGGAATATTCATAAACAGAATTAGACTAAATTAAATTCATTACGTTACGCACTCAGAGTTCTAATTTCAAATACTATCAGCCTTCATAAAGCTCGTTGCTAGTATTTTGCAAATGTACATTTCCACCTGAGATATGGTATAATATTCTGGGGACGTTTATCCAATGTACCCAGACTTCTAGATTGCAGAAAAAATTACGAGTCATAATAAAATCCCATTCACGTGATTTCTGCAAGATTCTCTTCAATGAGATAGGAATCTTGTCTATTTACGAACCCAGTTTTTGTGAAAAATGAATTTTCATGCAATACTGATACTTATTATTACAACACACATGGTAAAAGTCACATACCTAGATGTGTCAGGATCAAGAGCTCACTATAGGAATTCACATATAATACATGCTAAATGGCATTAAATAATTAAACTCGATACCTAAGATTAAGAATAAAGTAAAATATTTTCTGCTGCATAACTGTTTCTATACGATTAGAGACTATACTGTGGCGGCGCAAAATGTGGGTTGTTCCAAATATAGCAATTTCTTGCACTTCCCAGTCTTTTGAAATACCTGGGAATTTAGACAAGCGCTTACACAAATTTTGCGGAACAAATCCCAGAGCTCCGATAACTATCGGGACGACCCACATTCGGCTGATCGCAAGGTACAGCAACATCGACAAGTAGACACGATTTTTTCTCCCAATCCCCGATAGATAATCTCCAGTTTGTTTGCCGCTATCGTGCGATCAGTTTGAATTTGTTGGTCGTACAATATCGTACACAATCCAACAGACGTCACCGGTTTTGGTGAGTGTTCGTACCACTTGGGGCATGTGTTCGGAACTTCGAGGGCGGTACAGATCTGCCAGTGGAGGAAGCTACACACTGTAGTATCTTTTCAAGTATTCGTTCTTTGCTAGGATTGGACAAGCTGAGATAATATGATCAATCGTTTCTACTTGCTCCTGGCAAATGCGGCATTTATCATCTTTATGATAGAAAGAACGGGGGAATACGCACTTGCAAGCGCAACACGACGCTACCGTTGCGAGTGCCCGGTAGAGTGACAGCTGTCGCCATAGATGACTGCCTCTCCAGGAGGAGGAAGTAAGCACGCATGCCCCCCGACTCCTGCACTGTTCCTGGAATTGTTTTCTATCGCAATTTCACGACTGCCGACACGTTGGAGACAACGAGGTGTTTGAGGAAGACGAACCGTAAAGAGAAACTGGAACATATTCATTCGCGAATCGAACTGTTGGAGACTGGAACGGTTTGCTGTCACAATCTTTGATCTCTTTCCTCAGAGCCTGAGCAAATTTAAAAATAAATTAGTATCCTAGATGTTGATATGTGGATTAGAAATATGTTTAATATTATTAAATTACTAGTCCGTTATATAAAGTAAGTTGTATTATTACAAGTATTATTATTATTATTATTATTATTATTATTATTATTATTATTCCTCTAAATCACGACTGAAGATGTTATGTGTAGCTGAATATAAAATCTACTCCAGGTTGCAACCAGCTACCTAAGGAGTAGAACTAGGGACTGTCAGTGCCTCTACAATACTTGCGCAAAATGTGGGCTGTTCCAAATAAAGCGATTTCTTGCACTTCCCAGTCTTTTGAATTACCTGGGAGTTTAGACAAGTTCTTACACAAATATTGCGGAACAAATCCCAGAGCTCCGATAACTATCGGGACGACCTGTCCTTTTACGCCCCACATTCGGCTGATCTCGATTTCCAAACTTTTGTATTTAAGACGTTTCTCTGCCTCCTTGGAAACGACGTTTTGATCGCAAGGTACAGCAACATCGACAAGTAAACCCGATTTGTTCTCCAAATCCCGGATGACTATATCCGGTTTGTTTGCCGCTATCGTGCGATCAGTTTGAATTTGTTGGTCGTACAATATCGTACACAATCTAACAGACGTCACCGGTTTCGTTGAGTGTTCGTACCACTTGGGGCATGTGTTCGGAACTTCGAGGGCGTACAGATCTGCCAGAGGAGGTAGCTACACACCCTGTCGTGTCTTTTCAAGTATTCGGTCTTAGCTAGGATTGGACAAGCTGAGACAATATGATCAATGGTTTCTACGTGCTCCTGCAAATGCAGCATTTATCATTTTGGAAAATTTTGAGAACCGCTTTATCATAATGTCGTGTTCTCAAGGCCTGATCTTGGGCAGGTAATACAAGTGCTTCCGATTCTGGCTTCATTTTTCCCCTTTTGAACCACATAAGCGATTGTATTTATTGATCTGTGCTCTGTCCATTCGTTTCAAATATTGTCCGTGGAGAGGTTTGTCTATCCACGAGTTCTTTAACATTTTTTGTGTCTAGCATTTCATGTTAAGTAGAATCAGAAGTTCAGTGTCTCTGTCATTCTGCGTGTCTTGCGAAGCTTTCTTTGCAATGCTTCTTGCTACACTAACAATGCCTCTGTTTCCCATTCTTCGGTCAGATTTCATGACCTGCCTCATTAGAGGGTCATCTTGATAGATACATACTTTCCCATTTCGACTACTGCGTTGTGCCAGGAAGCCTCAATTTGTCTGAGGCTTCTTCCTCCTTCCTTACGTGATACAAAGTCTATGTGCATCAGCACGAGGGTGGGCAACATAATACATTGTTAGCAGATTTCTGGTTTTTCGATCCATGAAGCGAATTTATTGCTCAGTCCAGTCCACTGCGTCCGAAACTGTATTCCGCTACAGGCACTGCCAAATTACCTATTGCTGATATTTTATTCCTGGAATTCAGAGAGGACTGCAGGACCAGTCTCACTCTTCTATAATACTCCCTGCAAATTGTCTCTTTCATTGTGTCGTTCGAGATCGTCCCACATTCTTCAATGACCAGATATTTGTAAGTTTTACCTGGCTCAAGATCTTGAATCACAGTGTTCATATCAATTTCAATGTTCTCAGACGTTGCCAGTTTGCCTCTTTTTAAATTGATTTTTGCACACTTGTCAAGACCCAACCTCATGCTGATGTCATTGCTAAAGTCACTCGCGACAGACAGCATTTGGGAGAGAATCGCTTCATTCTTAGCAAACACTTTAAGAGCATTCATGTAAAACAAATGTGATACAGGCCTTTCATCACCATGGAGGTTGTAACCAAAGTCAGCTTGTGACAATTGTCTAGATAGTGGGATCAAACTAATGCAAAACAGCAGATGGGATAATCAATCTCCTTGAAAAATACCACAGTTAATCTGAATACTTCTGGTTTCTACTGATTCTTTTCCACTGTGTATTAGTAACCTGGTTCTCCACGACTTCATACTAGTCTCGCAAAATTCAATAAGTCTAGGATGAAATCGATAGATCTCCAGGGTCTTCAAAATACAATCGTGTGGCACACTATCAAAGGCCTTTTGGTAGTCAATCCAAGACGTGCTCATATTACGTTTTCGTTTCTTTACATCATTCAAGATGACTTTATTCAGTAGCAAGATTTTCTTACAGCCACAGGAACCTTTACGGCATCCTTTTTGTTCAGCTGGCATCAGATGATTCTTCTCTAGATGTCTGTACCTTTTGGCAGCTATGGCTGCAGTTATAACTTTGTACAGTACTGACAGACAAGTGATGGGCCTGTAGTTTCTTCACCAAAGAGCTGTATCCCGCTTTGGGTAGCAAATACGTGATTCCGAGTGTGAGCCATTCCGGGAGTCCTTTGCGTTTTCTAAAATTTTATTAACAACCTTTGCTAGATGAGAATGTATTGCTGCTAATTTCTTAATCGAATAAATCTGGATCTTATCCATTCCGGGGGATTTCCAGTTTCCGATGTTCTTAATTGCTTGAAACCTCTTCCGAGAATTCGTGAACATCTTCCACTGTTTCCACAAGTTGATCTGCAGCATCAACTTCAGATTGAATCCAAGATGCGTCTTTGTTTTAGTATCTGCTCTCCTCCCAGATTCCTGTCCAAAATGCTTCGACGTCATGTTTTGAAGGAGTGACAGCGTTGTCATTCAATTTTTGAGACAGATTGCGATAGAATCTCTTCGCGTCTGTTTCAAACAACCGGTTCTGTACCCGAAAATCTATTCTACGTTTGTAACGTCTAATCCGTTGAGCCCATGCTTGAATTTTCTCTTTAAGCTTCTCAACTACGATTAGCCTGCCTGTGTCATTTTCAATTCGTTGTTTTTGTTCAACATTGAATATCTTTCGTTGAACTTTAGTGGTGTGTGTTGATTTAAAGATTCCTCAGCTAAGAGTGATATTTCACTCCGAGTGTCGGCTATCCGTTTCATAATTATTTTCGTCCACGGGGGGTACTGGGCTGTTTATTCTGTTTTGCTGTCGGCCGTAAGTGTTCTTGGCTGGCCCCAAAATTATCTGAGAGACCAGATAACCAGTTGCATACACGATGTGATTGATTTAAGTAATATCTAGATCTCTACCCGGGGTCTGTACCATCTAATTTAAGACAGAATTTGCTGTCTGTATCACTCTCTTAGCTTTGGGATTTTTGTATATTCTCCTCAACGGTGCACGAGATTCAAATGGAAGTTGACGAACTCTTTTTATCTCGCGTCGGAGAAGATTTCGCATCATGCCCTTATTGTGTAATTCATTGCCAGATGAATTTTCTCAACAGACGTGTGTTTCATTGGAAAGAGATGAATCTTCAACAGGACCATCGTTTTCAAGTTCTACATGTTCGTCATGTGGGTAATTCGATCGAGGAACATACTCCGCATTTCTCCGAATGTCAGCAAGTTGTTCTGCTGTGAATTTTCTACTGCTGAGTATGTATCGTCGTTGACTGGCAAGCTTCTTTGAGTCTAGAATAGGTCTCATATCTGGGTTCCGCTCTCTCCATCCCTTGAAAACTTCTACTTCTGAGCCTCCATTTTTCGCTTTTGCATAGTAAAAGCATCACATCACCTCCTTTAATTCATCCCGTGTCCATCTCTGACGATGGCTTCCAGCTACTGCCGGCTCTGGGTCCCTGGGGCTAACATCCGTGGGATGGCCAGATATCGACAAGACGACATTAGCTCGGTTTCTGAGCAGGTATGGGACATTCGTAGAACAAGGCATGTTAAGGTTCATTACATTGCTTGTTCTATCCATTTTGCTCATTGGTTTCAAGTGAAGATTCGCAGGATGCAAGTTCGAGTTCGCAGATCACACTTAACCCTCGGGTTGTTTCCTGCCATCCGTTACTGCGACCCACTGTGGCCTCGGGGCATACCCTGCAGGGCCCAGTAAGGGGTCCCTCCGATCGCCAGTCGGCATTCCTACACCCTACGGGATTTTCACTGACTGCTGAAGGCAACCTCCTTCGCTGGCTAATGCAAGGTTCGGGCCTCCACTCTAATCAGTGGCCTGGTGTGCCAACACAGTTTCTCTCCTGTACCGTCCATGGGCCGACAACAGGAAGTCCAAAGGTTCATGACCCTTCCCTCTCTACTTACTTCCCACTCTCCTCAAAATGGAGCACTTCTTCGTCTGACCCCTCACCTTCAACCTATTCAGCAAGGGAGGCCCTACCGGTAGCTAGGCTACCGCTGACATAGCTCCCAAGCTCATGGGGGTACTCAAGCTGCACCACCAACTGCAAGGTCGTGTACTCCCTAGGTGGAGTTATTATTATTATTATTATTATTATTATTATTATTATTATTATTACACATTATTATTATTTCTCTATATCACGACTAAAAATTTTGATGAATCACCTCGATATAAAATCTACTCCAGATTGCAACGAGCTACCTAGGAACATAACTAGGGACTACCGGTGCCTCTACAATAGTTTGCGCAAAATGTGGGCTGTTCCCAATAAAACAATTTCTTTCACTTCCCAGTCTTTTGAATGACCTCGGAGTTTAGCCACGTTGTTACAGAAATTTTGAGGAACAAATCCCAGAGCTCCGATGACTATCGGGACGACTTGTTCTTTTACGCCCCACATTGGGCTGATCTCGATTTCCAAATTCTTGTATTTAAGACGTTTCTCTGCCTCCTTGGTTACGACGATTTGATCGCAAAACACAGCAACATGTACAAGTAGACACGATTTTTCTTCCAAATCCCGGATAACAATGTACAGTTTGTTTGCCGTTTTCGTGAAATCCGTTTGAATTCGTTGTCAAACCGTAGAACTTAGGGCACCTGTTTGGAACTTCGAGGTTGGTACAGTGGAGGTAACTACATACCCTATCATATCTTTTCAAGTATTCTGTCTTTGCTACAGTTGGACAACACGAGACGATATGATCAATTTATTTCCATTATTATTATTATTATTATTATTATTATTATTATTATATTTAAATATCATTATTATTAAATGACAATGAATGGTACGTTTGTATAAATCACCTGTGAATATTTTAATATTTTAATCAATAAAAAAGGAACAAAAGAGTGGTTGCACAAACCTGTAATTAAGCAAGAAACCGCCACTGTATACCAGGAATGGATTTTGATTGAGATGAATTTTGACCTCAGTTTTGCGTATACCACGATATGTTTTAAATTTTCCTGAATGTGAGCTAAATCACATAAACTTTACATCAAAATTGTAATTCGTGGGGATCTAACACGACTATGTTTTTGTGTTATGTGCTGTGCAATTGTAATGTAAAACTATTAATTATACGGAAAGCACGCACTACAAACATTTTTAACATATCTCTCAAATACTTCTTAGTGAAATATTTCATATGTTGTATGAAACAACATTGTCATATGACGCTCACCAGGATAACAGTGAAATTAATTCACCCTACAAAAGAAATACATAGCTGTAGAATTGACAGTTTTAAGTATGTTAACATCAATGAGGGTGTTTGTTATATTTCATCAGTTAAGCTTACACACGAGAAATAAAATTTTTAAGTTAACAATTAATAAGTCTTCTTCTGGTAAGTCTGTTTCTGATCTATATTATCCTTTCAACCTGGAATACACATTACAAAACCTGACACTCAATATACTCCTTCACAAAAGTTGTGACTTTTGATTTAGGAAATGATGAGCATTAAAACTTCAATGTACTGACGTGTGAAAACCACTGGGAAAAAATAAATTTTACAAAAATTACAAGAAGTATTCTTTTGAAACAAGAAATAATTATTTAATCTACTAAGAATACAAAGGATTGATTTAATATTTAAAGAAAATAATAGAGAAAAAAGGGACAAAAGGAAAGGAAGAATAACCACAACACTAAATTGAAGTCTCACCTGTAGGACGCAGCCTTGAAAGTTTTCCCGGAACACAAGCTGCTGCTGGTACAGGGGGTCGAGTGTGCGTCGTGCTGTTGCAGTTTTCGCTTTCGCGATGCATTTCTTGCCATTCACCAGGTACACCTTCACGTACGGCGCTGCGGGCACACACAAGGGAAACTCTCAGTCACCTGCGCTTCCTTCAAGTATCGTTTTAAACCGCTTTATCTTTGCTAAGCAAGACACTTTCTGTTGAATTAGCCTTCAACCTGAAAATTGTTATTTATCAGACAAATCTAAGTCAATTTTCTAACGATATTAACATTGTTAACTACAATATTATAAACAATACCTTTCCCCCAAAGTATGCTTTCCGTATGAAAACGTTCACTTAACCTAGTAATTTAGGTAATCTGATGTGAAATGATCGTAGATATGATATTGATCACATGCAACAGACTAAATGGAATTATAATAAGCAAATTCAATAGTATGTTTAAAGAAAGAAAGAAAACTCTTCAATGTCGCAGCAAAAACCATTTTGTTACAAACGGGAATGAAATGTTGATATAAAAATACAGAAACATAAACAGATTACAAACTGCACAGATAAGATATAGAAGATCATTATTTGGAATGGTAAAGAAGGTTACAATTAGGAACATAAACATCAGAGAAAGCCTTAACCAAAAACATAGGACGAAAAAAACATCCAAGAAAATAGCAAGGACGTGTTAAAAGAACGAAACCTGACTCAGGGACCGTCCATAAATTACGTAACGCAAATTTCGAGTATTTTCAATACCCCCTCCCCTTTGTAACGCACTTCCCTATCTCTATGTTACGCAGCGTAACGCTGCCTGAGACCCCCTCCCTTCCCTTTTAGCGTTATGTAATTTATGGATGACCCTTTAAACAAATCTTGAAATGCCGACCAACAGGAAGAAAAGAACCAGGCAGGCGAAAGTGCGGATGGGAATAATCCCATAATAGCAACTATGGGAATTCCGGAAGCAAAAGGAAAGCTCTCTATGTAAAAGTTCACCATAAAATGAAACTAGTGCAACAGAATGACACAGACTTTCCCGTATTAGTTTTATATTTCCTTGGGTCTTCGCTAGCTATATGGAATTGCCACATACTCTTTCTTGCCAGCTGCCATCTATCACCGCCAAAAGTACATTTTTTGTATACCAGTATTATAAACAACCCTTTCACATTAACAAAGTCGTTCATCATATGACATATTATTGCACGAATCATTACGTCATTGCTATTTCTGCACGAAATATGAGCCATCACTGACATAATAGTCACGGCCCCTATATATTTTCAGTTATGGAGTTTAAAGAAGGCAGTGGTACCATATAAATAGATTGCAGTGTTCGCAGTAAAATCAAATACGTTATGAAAAAACTTACTTTTAAAAACTGATTTATTAATTTATTATTCCTTTAAAATTATATTTTGTTTTTATTTGGTAATATAACAAGAACAACATAATAAACAACAAAAGACATCAAATTAATTCTTGTGAACATGTACATTAATTGTACAATTTGATAAATTGGTCAGTGACACTCCAGAACATGCATTTATATCTAAAATGCTTATCTTTCTTTGCTTTCTGCACTAACCAATATCTTGTTAGCTATTTGAATCTTGTTATTCACCGATTCTTCGATGTATGACTCGGCTACACTTGTAGACAGCCATCCTCCATGACGTTTAGGTGTAGTAATATCGCCATCATTATCTGCGAGAAACGTCGCGGATGTTTTCCAGACCAGAGTACTTTTCTGCATTTGGTAATTTAAAAAAAAATTGCAATATTTTTTGATATTTTCACAAATGTATTGATACCAATTGGATTGCAGCTGCATTTGCCATGATTGTGAAACAAAAACGTTTTTTGTCATGTAACATGTAAGGGTCTTAAGGAAATGTATTTTTTACAGACTTCAACATAATTAAATTCTTCACTGGACACGATAGTAAATATTCCGGGCTTGTCATTTTTTGTCGCTTTAATGTTCACTGTCAAAACAGAACCTTCTTCCTTCACATCGCTGATGCACAAATTGTACAATTCGACACGTCTACAAGCACCAAATTGCCAAAAATAGCAACAACCTGAAAATCATACCAGTTATTAATACAATACACCAGTTAATAAATAGAACTTAACTATTATTGCCACTGTCATTATTATACCTTCATTAAAAGAAAAGTTTCATTATCAGCTTTTGTTAGAAATGTGTTTACATCTTGTTGGGAAAATACCACTGCCTTCTATTGGTTGATATCCCACATTTGCCTGTTTCATAGGTAAACTTACTTTATGAAAAGTTCCAATATCAATATTCTCTTTGATCTTTAGCATTTCCTTTAATTTGGAATAAGTGCACCGTAGTGTCGACGCTTTACATGCTGTGGACTTAATGTTTAAAGAAGCATGCATTAAATTAACAAACGTCTTTATTCTAGCATCTGCATTATACTAACATAACCAAACTGCTCCGATAGATACGAAAGAACAGCAGCTTTGCATAATAAATTTGCATATTTTTTATCCATCCATTTCCTAAACTTTAAGTACTCTTTCTCATAAAGTTTGCAAGACTTTTTCGGTATCATAGCATTTTCTGCTTTTGCAGCTTCTTCCACAATTTCTCTAGGCAAATCCATTATGTTTGAATCACGACTTTCAAACTAATTGCCATTTGTAAGCAAATTAGTTGCTTAGGTAGCATTCATGACGTCAAAACATGAATTTGAGATCTACTACAACTACGAATTACAACTTAACACAATTAATTTCGCTTCCTTAAACCCTTATAATACTGTTATACAAGAAATAGTGTATGCAACTCGTTTATAATGTTACTTTTTTGCACTCGTAAGAAGATATTACAGAACTCACTTCTAACGTCGTTCGTTCGGTAATATCTTATTATTCGTGTAAAAAAAGGACAACATTATAAACTAATTGCATAATATGCTATTGTCATTTTCTTAATATTTCGGTTTCCTATTGGTGGAACGGAAATATTAATTTTAAAATATTAAAGAGCACAAAAACCTAGTCATAAATGGCAATTTTCTTTTAAATATTATGTGCCGTTTAAGAGAAAATTGAGTTTTAGCTACTAAAAATGCGAAATTTGAAGCTGAAAATGTTTGAGTTTTCAAAATACTTTATTTTAAGTTATTTGAAGCACTTACACTCACAAGTGAGAGATATTTCAAAAAAATTACAATTAGGTTATTTTTTGAAAAAAACAACAACAAACAAACAAAAAAACCTCAAAATACTCTTTACGCTATACTAAAAAGTGTAATTAGCACTATCCGTTACAAAAGTTTGAAGAAACAATTTGCAGCCATATATGAGAAAATCGCGTTTGAGCGTTTCTGAAAATGCGAAATTTTGAGCTACTTTTCACAGAAAACAGTAGCAACTGGTTTTATCCACTTTTTCGTTTTCACGGCCCGGCAATTAATTTTTTTCCGCCGAAAATTGGCCATTTTTTCGCGCAGCATTACATAACTTTCCCTATACTACGTATATCACTCCGTGTATACGTACGTATACGGGAAAGTAAAAAGAGAATGACTTCCTAAGTTTCATGATAATTACGAAAACGTATATTTCCAGGTATCGGATTAATCAAATTGAAAGCAGACGAGTTCATAAAATCAGTAATGAACGAATAAACGTTTGATTGAATGCTGATGATTCAATTTTTTCATTAATTTCAGAGATTGAAATCATATCTTTCATTTTGGAACTGCAGATAGACTAAATGTGATAAGAAAATAACTGAAATCGAGAATAAATATTTATTAATCCAGTTTTTCAAAAGCACAGTTGTGAATTATGAAATAAAATAATTTCACTCTTTGTTTACAAATTCTGAGGAAAATCTGTTGACGTAGGTAAATATTTAGGAACTTTAAACATTTTTTAAGTATCAATTGTGGATGGTTTACATAATTAAATAGCACGAAGTCCCTGAGTTGGGCAAAGAAATGAGGAGGCCACAACGAAATAGTAATTGACGAGTATATAAAGAGGGTGTAATTGCATGAGTGCAATTACATGCATGAGTGCATGAGTTCAAGAAAACGAGCGAGTTTTCTTATATACCACGAATGCAATTATATCCCTTTATACACATGTTACGTTCAATATTTTTTCGTTTCTATTTAAGAATGATTTAAATTTTGAGAAATCACATCTTTACCATTCGATGCGTACGTTTGATGACGTTGTATTGCTTCTGAAAAAGAAATTTTAGTAGACCTTGCAATGCTTATTTGCAAGATTATTTGCAAATGGAATGTACTGAATATATTGTGGATAAAATATTGGAAGAAACTAAGTCATGAAAGCATTACTTCCCACGAAAAGTAAAGACATGTATGAGAGAATACATGTACAGATAATTATTAGGAAGTAAAAACAACTAGTGTCTTGTAACACAGATTTGCTATAGTGTACGTTTGAGAACGGATAAACACAACTGATGTGTACATTTTGTACATTTGTAATCCTAAGATCAAAAGTTTTACATGTACAACATTCAATTTATTCACGTTAGATATTTTATATTGTTCCATTAGTCAGCCAGATTAACGTTTATTTCGCCAATTTAGTTTTATTCATTCGTTGTTTATATACAGTTGTTGTAGGTATGTAAACTGTGATGTGCATTTTTGTTCATGATTCATGGCCGACTGGAAATATCTTGGATATGCCTGTGTTATAGTTTCTTAATTAAACGATTTGGTTCCTTTTTGAATTGTGATTCGTAGATGTGGAGTTTTAATTGTACGGGGGTAATTTTAATTGCACGCGTGCTATTAACATAGAGATAATATACTATTTTTATGGAATTAATGACAATATTTAGTTTCCTAAACGAAAAATGAATATAATTCATGTAGAAAACGAAAACAATATTTTAAAACTGTCATCGGGAACACTGAAATAATTATTCCCGAATACTAGTATATTATACTTGTATATTTAGTACAAACGACTGATTTATTTATTTAATATAAAAAACACAGAAACTATGAGACATACTATGGGGAGAAGTCGGTGGCGTAAGGCAACCTTAACTTGATGGGTATGTAATTATTTGCCCCTGATTGGTAGGCAACCCACAATGTGGCGGAGTTTCGCAGGTCATGCAGAATAATGTTGGGGAGGACGTATTGACTGTTGTACGATGGAAAGACATTAGAGAACATATACTGGTGCAGATGGATGAGATGAAAAGATGGAATAGGAAAGAAAAGAAAAGAATTTCAATTCCCTGGCCCTTTACAATTGAAGAGTACAATATGTTTATGGGGGGCGGTGTCTAATCGACAGAATGATAGCGCACGATCTTCATGACTTCAAAAGTAAGAAATGGTATCTCAGTGTTCTTCCATTTACTGAATATGAGCCTTGTAAGAGCCTGGATATGCTATCGAGAAAAGGTGGAGAAAATTCCTCTACTCACATTCAAGGCTTCTGCTGCATCTACTCTCATTCACATGGGAACAAGAGCAAACATCAGCAGAAGGCCAACCCCTTTTCCTGAAGAGGAACTCATGACTATGAAAAAAAGGGACCCAATCAAGAAAGCATCTCTGTTTGAGAGGTACGATGGGATAGGGCATTATCCTAACTAGTGGTGCTACAGAATGGCACAGACTTTCCCGTATTAGTTTTCTATTTCCTTGGGTCTTCGCTAGCTATTCGGAATTGCCACAAACTCTTTCTTGCCAGCTGTCATCTATCACCGCCAAAAGTATATTTTTTTCTCATTTTCTTAATTTTTCGGTTTCCTATTGGTAGACCGGAAACATTAATTTTAGAATATTAAAGAACACAAAAACCTAGTCCTAAATGGCAATTTTCTTTTAAAAATTATGTGACGTGTAAGAGAAAATGGCGTTTTAGCGCTACTAAAAATACGAAGTTTGAAGCTCATTTTCACAGAAAAGGTTTGAGTTTTCAAAATACTTTATTTGACGTTATTTCAAGCACGTACACTCACAAATATAATAATCTTTACAAATTGCTGGTAATGTGCATATTAAAGATGTGAGAGATTTTTCAAAAAAATTAAATTTATATAATTTTTTGAAAAAAAACAAAAAAACTCAAAATAAACTTTACGTCATATTAAAGAGTGTAATTAGCACTATCCGTTACAAAAATTTCAAGAAAAAATTTGCAACCATATATGAGAAAATGGCCTTTGAGCATTTCTGAAAATGCCGAAATTACAGCTACTTTTTACAGAAAACGGTTGTGTTTTAGAGAAACTTTACTTGACTTTATTTAAAGCATATATACTCGTAAATATAATAATGTAAAAAAAATCGCCGATAGTGTAAATATTAACGACGTGAAAGACAAGTAAAAAAATACATTTTTGTAAGTTTTGAAAAAAAAACAACCGATAGAGCAATATGGATTTTATGTCATCTGATCGAGTACATTTACCATTATCCACACCAAAAGTTTAAAGAAAAAAAATTGGAGCCGTTTTTGAGAAAATCTTGTTTTTGTATTTTTTTAAACATTGCACATATTGCACGCAATATTGCGCGAAAAATACTAAAATTAAAAAAAAAATGTAGATGACCTTAAAGAAAGAACTCACTATGAAGAAAACATTTTATTTGAAGGAAAAATCTCTACCTTCAATTTTGTAGTTCCAGAAAGACGCCGTAAAAATTTTAAACTTTTGCAATTTTCAAAAATTCAGAGTTATCCGTGAAAATAGGACATACGTCATGTAAATAAGTGTATTTTACACTATTCATACAAGAAATTTAAGAGACGTTTTCGAGAAAATTTTGAAAATCCCCGGGGGGCTTCATATAAAGTACCCCCAAATTTTGAAGAATCTTTTTCAAAATCTCAAAGCTTCGACTAGAAGCAGATCTACCGGGGAATATCCATTTTGGAAGAAATCGTACGTATGGTTTAGGCGCTAGAAGTGTTCACAAACGGACAGACGGACGGACGGACAGACAGACGGACGTTTTCCTTTCAATTGTTTTTTCGGTATCAAGGACCCACAAAAGACGGTTTCTGGCTACAGTACGTGTTAGAGGATTTTTTCTTAATTTAGCAACTTTTATCCACTTTTTCGTTTTCACGGCCCGGCAATTAATTTTTTCCGCCGAAAATTGGTCATTTTTTCGCACAGCATTACATAACTTTCCCTATACTACGTATATCACTCCGTGTATACGTACGTATACGGGAAAGTAAAAAACGTTGAGACAAAGCAAGCACCAAAATGCCATGTAAGCAATGCCGGAGTCGTTCAAGGTACATTAGCAAAAAATGTTAAGAACCTGTGTGTCCTGATAGCATGGAGAATTTTCTTACCAAATAAATAGTTACTTTCCAAAATGTAACACGGTCCTGTTATTTCATTAGTAACGATGCATTTATTTAGTATCTACTAAATTATATTGTTCAATAAAAAATTATTTCCAATATTTTTTTAGTTTAAGTATCCAGAACCATTTTTGTATGATTTAGTTTCTTATTATAGAAATAAAAATGTAATGAAATGTACCATAAACACATACAAGAATTGTTCTTTTCATTGGAATCCCGCTCAACAAATAGTAGCATTAGATGATTTCAGGTTCACACAGATATTAATTTAGCTTCTAGAAAGAGAGTATATAATATTGTAATTTAGGCTTATTTAAGGAGTCTCACAATAAATCATTTTTTTCTGATGTGAGAAAAATTAATCATAGGAGAAGAGGTTAACAACATTTGAAAACCAGACATTTTCGCACACGAGTTTTAGAAAACTTATTTGCAACGGTAACGAATTACTGATCTGAGTTGCTAGTACGGTTGTTAAAAAATACTAATCCGGCTCTACTCCACCACAACTAACTGAAGGAGAGCTCAACAAAATATGAGCTTTTATTGATGCTTCTGGACATAAATGAAGCAACATTTATGTCCAGAAGCAAAACAAGGGACCATCTCAGCATTTGCTCAAAGGATCGGGGAAACTGGGCGAAACCCTAATCGAGATGGGGTCACTGACCTAGAAGCTGAAGTACATTACTTATTACAGGAATATTAAGTTTTCTCAATTATTCAATACAAATGTAAATAATGCATTATATATATCTTTGTTAAAATAGATTTTGGTATGATCTATAATTATAAAGAAACTGTTATGCAGAAGAAAAGATTTTACTTTGTACTTAAATTTGTGTATCAAATAATTATTTTATGGTTTACTAGTTTATTGCTGTGTGTTCACAGACCTGAAACAAAACACGTAATGGTATACTTATCCTTGCGGGCTTTTCTGATTCTTTATGCCCTAGGGTCTTTTGAATACTTTACGGCCCGCTCTAATACCAACACAACACACAGAACATACTTATGAATTCGATTTTTTAAAGTTCAGATGCAAGAAAATACAATAAATAAATAGCATAATGCTCAAATAAATAAAATAATTCGTTATAAACCTTATTTTGCTTAATTTAAATGAAAATTGCAATTTTGGAATATTTCTGTGAATTTATAATTGCCATCAATCACTCGCATTTCACTGTTACGTATCACCTTTCTTAGAGACATAATTAGTATATTCTTCTTCAGTATCAATAGTAGTAGAAGTAAACAGATATATAAGGCACATCAGCTAACATCCTCGAAATGTTATTTTTTGATATTATGCCGTATTCTAAATAGCGTTTGACAATAGACGATAATAACCTAAAAGTACCGTTTCATCAGCGCAATTTACACTATTATTCATACTGGTAAATCTCAAATACACCGTAAACAGTTTCATATATTTCTCAAGATTTTAATGGGAATCACTGTCCGTAATTTTCTTAGCTTTGCCGAGAATTCTGCAGGAACTTCCCAATATTCTATCGTTTTGTACGAACAAATCAGTCCAATGACGATTATGCAATATTAAATATACACTCTGTTTTGTTTATCTGACGTCATATTGACAAATTACTGTTATAATGCATCTTTTCACTTTAGACGCAAGAAATATAAAATATTTGGAATTCTCGTTTTATTCAACAACGAACTAGTAAGCCATAAAGTTTTGTATACATCACGGGCGTTACTAGATTTTTTGCCCCTCAGGCGACTTCCAACCCCTCGGGCCGGAGGCCCTCGGGATTGGAAGTCGCCCTCGGGGCAAAAACATCTACTTAACTCCCTTGATACATAAATAACTACTACTCGCGCGACTTTTCTTGACGTCTGAGCTCCCTAGTGCTCAACCCAGCACGACTCGGCACGGATAAAATCTTGGTTTCACACGGAACGGCATGGCAAAATTATCAGGGCTACCTACCGCTGCTTTCAGATTCAAACGATGATTCAAATTATTCATAAAATGAAAATTAAGTACATACACTAATATCATATCTCATTAATAAGCAATATCATCATTAATTATTTTCACTTATGGTTGCTATTAATTACTTTATTATTTGTTCTACTTTATCGTCTATAATATCATGTTGTGTTAACAGCAAAAGAGGCGCGGATAGTATTAATAATGTTATAGTTGGCAACACCCGTCTGATGTGACGTAGACTGTAACGTCCTCTCCCCGCACCCCGCGCTGGGAGACGTCAAGAAAAGTCGCGCGACTAATATAATGCTATCTGGCAACGAGTTATAAAGTAGCATACATGTATCGTAAGGATTACCTCTGATGAGCTGTTGTTATTGACACCTGATGAATGTGACGTGCGTCGAAATTATAAATGTCGGTATTGGTTTGTTCCCACTGTTAAGTGTTTTGACAAAAATCACAAATTCGTAAGTAAATAGGAAATGCAATGGTAGGATTCCAAGCTCAATGAAGAGACCTTCTGACCTAGGCAATGGGATTTTGTACACCCGCCGGGACATATATAAAGAGAAAATGTATGCAAGGTACTTGCATCATGGATGGGTCAAGCATACCTCTGGCGATCGATTCTTCTTCTATCCAACAATAAAGAAGTTCGAATCTCTTCATCGAAGTTCTTCACACTATCCAACAACAAAATTTAATAAAAAACGTTGGAGTCATTTTTTTCGAAAATGTACCAAGGGCTTCATGTAAAGTACCACCCAAAATTAAAACATCGTTTTCAAATTCAAGGGGTCGTGACATAAGCCAGATCAATAGGTGAATATCAGTTTTGGAGAAAATTGACTGAACGGTTTAATCGCTATCGTTGTTCACAGTCGAGCAGTCGTTTTACCGTCATTCGATATTTCGGTACCACAACCCATGGGCCCACAAAACATTTGATTAACTTACAAGCGATGCATCCTAGGCCTTTTAAACCAGGTTTGCGTATACCAACGGAACTCGACTTTTTTGAGGACAGGTGGGTGACGTATGAACAGAGAGGGGAATACAGAGGGACAGTTCATGGACATGTAAGGTATAGGTGGGGGGACAGGTGAAGAAATGAAGGGAGAAAAATTAGTCCCGGATTATGTTCTAAGGTAGTATTCTACAAAATAAGATCTTTTTGAACTTTCTTTTTCAATTTTTCAGATTTAGTTCTTTCGGGTGCCCCCACTGCCTGGTATGGATGGTCAGAAATGTGCAGAAGCTGAAATTAATGTAAAATTGAATCGAAGAAAAAATACCGCTTTCACGATAAGTTTAAAGTGACGAATCGATTTTCTGTGCATCTGAATCACAACGCTCAGCAATAGTGGAATGGTTTCTCTCGCACATTAGTAGACCTATAATGCTGTAAAACAGTTCGGGGGATAGCCGCTCGCGGTTCAATTCTACTTTAAATCAATTTTCAGATTTCAAACAATTATTTACAAAGATCAGAGTTTTCGCATGTGTCCAGATTGCAAAAACTTAATTACACATACACAAGGATAAATACTCAGGTAAGGGATAAAGCAATATTTTCTCTTGCCTTATGTCTCCGACATAATTTCTTATAAAAACCAAAAACTATCCGAAGCATGTGATGTACTATACAAAGGTTTATAACGCTTTAAAAATGTGATAACAAGTAACTAATCCAATGTCAAAAAAGTATGTCAAATATATAATGTTATAGAGCAATGTATACAAATGTATAATAAACACTAAAGTTATTGTACAGAATTGAAGTCATTTTCAACGTCTCATAACTAAAGTCATAAGTGATTTAAAGGCAGGAGAAAGGTAAATAGCGTTTATTTTTTTTAACTACAGCCCTGCAAACGAAAAAAATCCGAAAAAAAACCATACCTATGGGAGTTTTAAAAGGAAGTTTTGAGATTTTTCGAGCAAGTTGTAGGGTTCTAAGACAGAAATTTTTTGCGTCCGAATTTGGCGCCGAGAAAATATGAAAAAATGTTTTTCTGATAGTACAAATTATTTTATTTTTCATATTTTTTATTTAGATAAAATAATGTAAAGTCGATGTAAAAATTTAAAAAAAAAGTTTTTTTGGCTGTAGAGGGATGATGGTGGTAGTGGTGGTGGTGGAGGTGGTGTAAGTGGGGCTAAGAAACCTTTGAAAAATCTTACTTTTATATTAGAGCCATTGTTTAAGTCAAAATAGAAAGCACTTTCCAATTTGGTTTAACAACTCATATGGCATTTGGTTTTAGGGAGCTATGTTAGTATCTTGTCCGGGGGTACCCTTTGGAATTACAAATACAATTCCATTTCGGATTCGTAGGCTTCCGCGGCCGGAGTCATTGTATTCTTGGCTGTCTGGGATGAGCAGTGTCTCAGTCGATGGAGCTGACGTTTCGGCCATCTTGCCGTGGTCTTCTTCATAGCTACACTGTTGAAACGTCAGCTCCATCGACTGGGACGCGGCTCATCCCGGACAGCCAAGAATACACAATTCCATTTCGCTCGCGGGGATTCGTCGTGCGTGGGTACAAAAAGACATTCGTTCAGTTATCCACACTTGACTTTGACAACCCTCGAGCAATACCGTGAGCAAGGACGGCGGCAACTCACCTGGCAGCATCTTGGAGCCCTGTCGCGCCTGCAGGCCCCTGGCGCGGATGACCTCGACCTCGAGGTAGCCCTTCTGGTAGCACATGGAGAGCTGGATGTCGCCGAGCGCCGGCGCGCCCAGCACCTGGCGCCCCACCAGCTGGCCGGGCCCCAGCCCGTCGATGAAGTCGGACAGCTGGCCGCTCTCCTGCGCCAGGCGCAGCGACGGCGACCACCTGCGCGAGCGCCGCGTCACCCGCACCGCCCCCACGCAACGCCCCGCCCCACGCGCTGCGCTGCGCTTCCTCGGCACACGCCCTCCAACCCCATGACGTCACGCGAACGCACACTACACTGCGATTTTTGTAACTTTGCCTCTCAAGGCCTGTCTTCACGATATAAAATGTCGCGGTATTTCGCGTCTTTCTTAGTAATGTCGCTAAATATCGCATGATCGCGACCGTATCAGGCAGTGCTTGCGACCATGCGACTTTTAGTGGCATGACCGTGAAAGACGAGAAATGCCGTGTGATATTCCATCACGGCCATAGGGGCTCGAGAGGCAGAGTTGGAAAACTCGCACGATATTTTCAATACCCCCCCCCCCCCCACCGGAACGCGCGCTTCAACGCCCCCAAAACAATTACGTAACGCATCCCGTTTACACGAAATAAAAAATACATTATATCACAGAAAAAACAATTTTTTACTCCTATTTTAAATTTATTACAATTAAAGTCAAAATTAATTGGCAATGCAGACTACATTTAACAATAACATTGGGAACAAGTGCTATGTCAAGGAAGGATTCACAGACGCGAAAATTCCTTACACGTCGTGCACACATCTTCGATGACGCAGGAGCAACAATCGACGGCACCAATTTAATTGGATTCTAGAATATACAATAGATCAGTTTTGAATATTTTCTTTGTGATCTTACAGATTCCATAAAAAATTATGAAAAAGTACTTCCATTCACTGTAACAAATTGCACAATAATTTTAAATTATTTATGTTTTTAAAGAATAATTAATATTTTAATGTTTATAAGATATAAAAAAAGGAATTTTTTCACCAGATATCGAAAAATTAAAAATAAATCAATGTTACGCAACGCTAAACTAACACCTCCCTACCCCCACGTAACTCAGCCTAATGCTGTTTCAAATCCCCTCCCTCACTCTTTACCATCATGTTATTTATGGACGACCCCTAAGTTCATGTACACACACACATTTGTAAAGTCATCCGCATGTCCTAGTTAGGGGAGCAAAGTTATTGTATTTTTTTTTCTTTATTTGTAAATGTGTATAGTTCATATTTCTGTATTCTGCAACCACAAAATGTAAGTCCAATGAGTGAATGAAGTTTCTTTCTATCTAACCCTCCCCTCAGGTCCCTCAGATGGACCATGTTCACCAACTGCACTAGAAAACATTTTCATAAAAGAAAAATGAGCCCAAAGCATACACATATCATCAAGATAAAATAAGATTTTTATCTAAAAGTAAAATAGGTACTATTGAACAATAGTACAGGAATTTACCTCTAAAAAGAACGGCTCATTTGAGAAAATTTATGATTATGTGAAGTGTGAATCCCCTCTCCTCTCACACCTAGCTATTAAATTTAGACTTCTTAAAAAATGGTTTTATACTTTTTTCAATGAAAAATCCAATGAAACTTTCAATTAAGGTAAGAAATTCTACTCGTATTTTAAAAAGCTTTATTAGTGTGCATTAAAAGTGACGTTATTTCAATTAACATGTCTAAACACAAACATTTTCAAATTGACAAAAAAACAATGACTTTTAAAATACTTTTTAAAAATTTTTGAAAATTCTGAAGGAAAAAAAAAGTACTCGTAGTAATGGATTTTTGTTTTTAAAATTTGAACCACACTTAATCTAATTATCGCAACTGAGGACATTTGGTTATGTTGATGTTTGTAGGCAAAGCAGATTGCTTAAATAATTTCCTTTCCTCAACAAAAAGCTTGTTTTATACCAGTGTTGTCAAGGTCAATACCACAAGCGGGAGTCCATGGCATGAGTGCCACGATGAAATCACCCCTCCATGCAGTTAATTACCCTGCCACCAGAGACAACGTTATCCCTATTGTAAAACATCAGGGTTACTAATATACTATAATAGATTCCTTTCCTAACTCTAGTTGTGCAGAGAAGCTTATGGCATGCTATGGTGCCACAATGCATGCCACTGCCACTAGTAGAAGACCTTGACATCACTGTTTCTCACGCTAGTTGAGATGAATTATCATTTTGCTTTAAATCAATATGGCTATTCTTTAGATACAGATTCTTTCCCCCTCCATCAAATATCCCATGAAATTATTACAATTTCTGATAGAAATTCATGAATAAAAAAAATATTCTGTAAATATGAAGTTTATATTTTAAACATTCTCAAATGTCAAGTGTTAAAACCATCAACTGATTACACAACATTAGGCAGTATAATACTTTTTGAGGAGAGGAGCTTCACAACCCCAAGATCTTCTCTCTGGCTTCAACCTGTTTTTTTAAAATTTATTTTCTTTAGAATTGTATAACCTCCATATTATTTAAATATCAGTGTCTATACATAGAAAAAAAAAGAATTAGAATTTTGAAGCTAATGAGCTAATTTGTTAAAATGTTGGATAATAAGAATAATTATTCAATTTTTAAGAGAGAATGTCTAATTTAATATTCAACAACAAAAACCGTAAGATAACTGTAATTGTTTCATAAATGACAAATTATCAAATGGAGTTGTGTAACTCAAAATTAAGTAACTCAAAAGAGGGGGACCATTTCAAGGCAGAGTTAACTGCATTACATAGGGGAAGGGGGGGGCTTAGTTTAGTATTATGTAATGCTGATTATTTTTTCAGCACTTACTAAAAAATTCTTTGTATTTGGTCTTATAGAAAAACATTAAAATATTAAAAAAATAAGTTAAAAAATATAAATAAATTCAAAAGTTATGACAATGATTGTTACAATAAATAGATTTTTTTCATATTGATTGAATCTGTCAGATTACTAACAAAATATTCACAACTGATCTATAGTATATTCCAGAATCTAATTAAATTGGTGGAGTAGTCTTGCCCATGTAT
Source organism: Acheta domesticus (assembly GCA_031308135.1). NCBI lineage: Eukaryota > Metazoa > Arthropoda > Insecta > Orthoptera > Gryllidae > Acheta > Acheta domesticus. The sequence continues at coordinate 185,439,387 of JAHLJT010002406.1, forward strand.
CATCCATGATAGCATGTGCATGGTTTGTTATCAAAAATTGTCTTGCCTGTACATCCTTTCTTCACTAAAAAATTGTCCTCAATCTTGTTAGGTGCAGTCATCATTGCCAACTAATTCTGATTTCAATATATAACACAAACAAAATAAATATGCATTGATTTAACTGTTATATAATTTACTTTTACTTATAAGGAGAGTGGGGTATTATTGTAAGCATTAATTTAGACAATAGAGGGCTGGAAGCACTTGATGTAAAGGGGAGAGGGGGTATTTAAAATACTCCAAATCTGTGTCATGTAATTCATGGATGGCCCTTAATTATTTTTTTGATTACTAATTCTAATTTTTTAAAAACTTTTTTGTCTATCTTCATGTTTTAGATAACTTCTTTCAGAAAACATAATGGGTTTGTCTTTCGTTAACTGATCCTACATATTTTTACAGATTTATTACTATTGTAAGCTCCCTCTCCATTCAAATTCGTATAATTTTGAATAAAATGTAAGAATTCAGGTAGAAAATAATTCTCAATTAAACTTATTTCTTATTTCAGAATGGAATATTTATATTTATGAAAATAATGAATTATGAAGTGTATTTGTGAAATGCATGTCAAGATATTTATAATTTTTAAATGAATAGTTGGAGTACAGTGTGCTAAGGAAACCACAGTTTCATTATAGTGCACAGCTAATTTTGTACACTAATTCAATCATGCAGTAAAGCAAACCACGAATGAATGACACCAAGAAAACAACAATATATTACGTACTTTAAAAGTTATTGAAAGGGTTATCTACATTTCTAAGCCTTTTAAAGTGATTATCAGTTTTGATACAACAATATTCTAAAAAGTATATCTCAAATTTCAAGTAGACAACTAAATTTTGCAAAAAGAGTGTTTGATAAGTTCCAGTTTGTACTAATTTTGCAATATTTTACAAAACTCAGAAATTATTAATTTTTTACCAGCAAAACTACAGAGAAATTCATGAAGAGACTCACGTATATATTTCCGTGTAAAAGAAACATCAAAACACACAAGGGTTGTACATTTTCTGATTTTAAATTTAACTTAATAATATTTCCTTTTTGCTTTCAGGTTCAGTCCACATTCAGTAACAAAGAAGGAAAAAGTCAAGGAAATATATAAACAAATTTCACATTTAGTTCTTCCAATATTAAAAGAAACAACCCTGTGAACACAAAATGCACATCTTTGATTGATATCAAATTGTTGTTCTAGATTTTGGAATATGTTTTTAAAAGTTGATTAATGCATACTTTCAAGGCGTGTAAATTAAGTGCCTATATTTAATGCTTCTTTTCTAGGAGTATTGCTGGTAATATTTTTCAGTGTCCAACAACATGTTTTATTTTTACAAATGAGCTCTAGAAGTGATAGCATCAAATTCTGTAGTACATTCTGCAACTTGCCATAGTTACCTCAGTACTCCTTGAACTTGTAAAGAACTACAAGTGAACATTTTTGATAGAAGATCCAACTACAAGATTATAAAAATAGTTACTTGAAATCTTTTTAGGCAAACTCTTCCAGATTTTACTGCAAGTAATGAAAGAGTAGGAAACTACTACAGAGCAGGAATATACTAACTTAATGTAAAACATGAAGAAACACATTGCGTAGAAGGGACTAGCTGTGTTGTTAATTTCAACTATCATTCATACATTTTCAGAAAATAAAAGGTTTAATTTGTCAAGCTGAAGGACAATTGCTGAAGAACACAGTTGAAACCAATTTTATTGCATTGAACAAGAATCATCAAAGAACTCTTAACCTCACAGCTAGTCACTTCAATACCAACAAAAAATTAATGGGTGAAAGTATCGCATGAAGAGGAGAACACAGAGACAATGGTCGTAGTGTGAGACTGGGCTGCACTCTCCAATGAGCAGTAAGCTCCCTCAGAGACCTCATACTCTGTCCCTCAAAGAGAAATGTTGCTCAACTGCTGAGACACAAGAAGAAGAAAATATACAAAAAATTAAAAAAAAAAAATAAATAAATTGAAAAGAAAGATACTGCAACAGGAAACTGAAAGTAAGAGTATGTGATGTTACAGATTTAACACAGAAGATTTAAGTTTTTGAAAAATTGTCATAGATCAAGCAATGGAGAAAATGGGTGCATATGAATATTTGAACATTCCATTAGTAATTTACATGTAAACTTAATTCAAGCTTATTTAAATGTGAATTATCTCATAGGAAGATAACTAAATGAAACCAAAGCAATGTTTTGCAGACTCACGATTTGCAATGGATACTGACAGAGCACCTTGAATTAGAATGAAAACTGTCAAACATCCTATGTGATGAACTAAAACTGCCTCAGAACAAGTTAACAAAGAGAATGAAATGAATGCAAACAATATATTACACAGAATAACGTTTGGAACTTACCATTTATTGAATTCCTACTTCAACACATTTTGTGTGTTTCTTTCAGATATCAAAGATTATTACCTGCATTGTAAGTCTGCAAGCAATATAAATAATTACACTAGAAAGTAGTAGTAATGAGATTTTATCCTTATTAGTTTCATAAAGCCAAATTTAATCTTATAAGATAACACCATCATTTATTGATCATTACAATAGCTCATATAAAATTGTAGTGACAATAAATTTACTGTGACTTGGAATGTTAGCTTACAGTGCAGTGAAATTTATTTTTAGAGCTATAGCATACAACTACTTAACAGCCAGTGAGTAGCAATCAGCACTACAGACATGGTGCAATATCTTCACCTTTGTCTGCAAGGAAGAATCTTGCCAAATACTTCATTACACATGTGAGAACAATATACCTTAGGTACCTGGAAAAAATTGATATTAAAGCAAAATATTTGAAAGAAAAGAGCTATTAAGAGTCTCTCTATCACCATTTGTGTTCTAGAAAGACCATTTAAATATGATAATGCCAGCTTCCTGCAAACCGTAAGTCTTTTGTTGGTGAAAGACGAGAAAAGATTTCACGACCAAAAATTATTCTATGGAATCATTCTGAGGCTAGAATTTTTTTTTAAAATTTTGATTAAAATACCCAATTAAAATTTTATAACCACAGAAAGTGGTATTCTTAAATAAATCAGTTTGAAACTTTCTTCAGGATTTACTTTTAAACCAAATGTTTCATAATTTCAAGTTACTTTGGAAGTTGGGTATACAAAATAATGCAACATTAGAGAAGAAAGAACTGAAAATGACTAATAGTGTCAATGTTACTGTGAAGAGGACAGAATTGCAAGAAGATCACAGAAAATATTTCTGAAACATAAAGTGAATACAACACAGTACATAACTAAGACAGCACTACAGTGTACTCAGCAAGATTAAAAGCATGTCAGTCCATGCAAGCATCATGCAAAAAGCACAATACATTCTTTAGGAAGACATATGGCAGAAAACACTGCAGCATATGTGATACCAAGCAAGAAGGAATGGATGAGGTAATTCATGGTAACAAGAGGTGGCTTGAGCTAAATATTTCAATTGCGATTTTGGATTGTCTATAGTAATATCAGCTGCTAAAGCTGCTGAAGACTTCATGACATCTCTAGAATCTGTAACCATTTGCATTGCCTTGAAAGATTTGGGTATGGTATTGAAAAGCAGAAAATATAACTAAACCACAGAGACAATCATTATTTACATTACTTTACAACACTTAAGGAGGTTTTGCTGTAAGCATTGTGAACTCCTTAAGTGTTTAAGACTCTACAACTTATTCTGCAGATGGCAAGAGTAGTCTTCATACAGTTCTCAAAGCAGAGGGGAGGGGGAGGGGATAAATGGAATGATCCACGCTCCTTCCCGTTAAAAAAGACATATTCAGAAAGTCAATTGGGAGACGTGACTTTCTCGTGCCTTTGACAACAGTTGCTCCCCAGTCTGCCTCCTTACTTACGTGGATCCTTCTGAACTAGAAACACTGTTGAGGCTGCCCTCAGTGGAGAGTTTAGAGGGTGGGCGGTAGGGAAGGTGTTGGTGACGTGGTGGACCCACTTCTTGAGAGCGCTGGATGCCACAGCTAGAGGAGGAGCTACCTTTTCTAGAGCCACCTTCTGCGGTCCAAATAACACAACAGTCGAGTCACAAGATGGGCCATCGACTGGGCAGCACAAGGAAAGGCCAAAGAATAGGATCCAAGGTATGATGACATGTTCACTGCTGACTCACATCATTTCCTTTTCCAATTCTTCAAGTGTTTGATTGGTGTAACCATTCAAATAACAGTAAACATAAAAAATTGGCCAAAAATAATGGAAAATTGATCTACGAGAATCTTAATAAGCAATGAACATGTCTGGGAGCAGACATATTTCTGCTAAAAAATTATAATAGAATGGATATGTGGGGCAACGCTTTACAATATTAAATGAAGCAGCTACAAAGAGAGACGTAGAAGTGAGCTACCTTGCGTTTCTCGCTAAGTGTTGCTGTAGTAGTAGGTTGCATCTGCAGTTCAAACAGAGTTTGTTAAATCAACATGGTAGTAGCAGCTGGGATTTGCCTTCCAGGGATCTCTGTAGTGCAGGGACTTATTACAAATTCTTTTGTCTGGTTTTTGTTACATACACATACATGGTTTACTGTACCAAGCAGCTACAATGGATGGAGCATTGTTATCATATACCACCTCTTCTGCAGACAAAATTAGCAAGTTAGCTTGTCTGGCTGGACCAAGGGATGAAATGTTACCAGATTTTTCTTTCTTACTACATTATTTCAATTTCAATCAAATTATTCAGACATTATTTTGAGTTCCAATGAAAAAGATATTTGATTAATAGAAAGAGGAAGTTTACAAGCCAGATACTTATACACTTCATGATGACAGAAAATCTGATAACCTTTGGAGGAAAAAATAGTGTGGAAAAATCTCTGGAAGGTGCTGTGTGAGAAAAGCATGAAGTTGGGATATTGTGAATAATTAGGAAGAAGAGTCACAGAGATTAGTAGGGTAAAAGGTTCAGAAAGTGGAGCAGTGGAAAAAGGGGTCTGTGGAAGCAGCAGCATGTCGGACAGAAGAGACGGACGTCAAGTGGGGAACCTTCTGAGAAGCAGACTCTCCCACCAGGAGAGAGGGCTCAAGGTCCCATGCGAGCACAGTGAAGCTGAGCAAGGAATCATGCCCTCCATCTATGAGGCTGACTCACAAGACCCACAGGTGCTGAGGAATGCACAGGTGGAGAGAGAAAATCTCAAAGAACACCCAACACACACGGTCCTAAGAACATCACCCACACACACGCAACTCAAACTGGCACCAAACATAAAATCACACAATAAATATCTAGCTATGTACAACAGTCACTGAATAGGACTGTCCCAAAAATACACTTTTATACTATTACCCTACATATTTATTACACTTTATACTGTATTATGTCTATAACTCGTGAAACCCTGCATTGATTGTAACCTTACAGAAAAGATGTAACCAATTTTTCTTTCATTTCTTGTTTGAATATGCCTCTAATAAAGTAAGTTGGTATATTACTCATAGTAACTAAATGAAACCTACTAATATCAATTATGAAATAAAATAGAACATATGTATTACTGAAAACACTGATTCTAAGCTTTTGCAAATATAGTAAAACATCATGAAATAGAGAGCAACCATAACTACACACTAATAAAATAAATTTCTGATATCTACTTTTGACACCCAGAAAGAGAGAAAAATTTGGAAATACTTTTCTTTTATGTCTTAATTTACAAAAAAGATAATGCAATGGAAAAATATCTAAAACACAGAACTACTAGTCTATGTATTAATATTAAGTCTATATTTAATCACTTAATAGTATACTAGAAACAGGTAGTAACTTTTGACTACGGAGAAAAAGGAAATCCCAGGCATCAGAGACCATGGCTTTTGAACAGGTAATAATGGTGCGGTAATTGAAAACTGACAAGAAATTACTGAGATGAAACTGATGAAATTTTAAAATGTTTGGGCCAATATGGGTTGGAGACAAAACTACATTGAAAATTTGACATCACTGTAAACAAGAAAATAGTTCATGACAGGTAATGGGAAGAGTTAAGAAATGTGATTTCTACTTTGAGATACTTTGTACAAAATGAAATAGTTTCCTACAAATACTGTATCAACATCAGGTAGATATAGTCCATAGCACTACACAAATATCATACTGAAAAATAAATTTTAAGAATTCCTATCCGTCTCAACTGCCAGAAATGCATAGAGTAATCATGAGGAAATGGATATGACAGCATATTTGCATGGCAAATAGTTTTTTCTAATTTGTATACCGTTTCCTTAGGGCATGCAGTTGCAACTGACCATTTAGTTTGGCATTCTAATCTACTACTACCAGCTTAACTCTTCTGTGCATTTGTAGAGTGAATCTACTCCAAGCTATGCTGTTTCCAGGTGATGCGATATTTTTCAACCTCGTTTGTGATTACTATGAAAAGGAACTATATAGAAATGAATAAGGTCTATGAAGGAGTCAAAGGTCATATAGTGCCTCCAAAGTTGGAAAATGTATTCTGGAAACAACAATAATATTGGGCATTCAACATCATCACAAAGCAAACCTGCCCTTTTCCTTTGAATGTGCCTGGGCACTACGAGTAGGTGTGTATATGCCTATCAGGAGAAATGGGAACTAAGGAAATGTTATAGGTTTATTATGCTGTGATGTTATCTCTGTTTAGCATTGAAACCAATGGATCACCACTTGGTTTCATTATAAATAAATTGACCCAAATCTACACATTAATTGTTCTACCACAGTGGAATCCTTGGCATAGTGCAAACAGAAGATCTGCAAGTTATACACTTGCCTACCTGCTATGCAATACTAATTGGCTCAAGCAAAGGATCAATGCAAGAACCAGAAGTTGATATTCTGTACTCCACGTGAATTTTGCCTCATTCATTAAGTAAAATTTATCATTTATGGCTGATGCATTGTTCCAAATATTCAAAAATAACTTGCTACTACTGCAATTTTCTATGTTAAATGTACTTTTAAGCTTCCCAAATAATAACCAAATTACTATTTTCTACCTATTGCTACTACCACCTGAAGCTACATAAACCAATATGTTACTCACTACTGAAGTGTGAAAAATGAGAAATGTGTTGTGATTTACTTTGTACCTTACCTTGCAAAGAACAGCTTTGAATTTTTTGTTTGTTTTCATGTTTAATTGTCAACCACATTTTAGGCCAAGTAAAAAATAAACAGGCCACTAACAAATAACATGTGAAAAAATTTTAACGAAAGTATAAATAATACATAATAATATATATTAGAAACTATAATATAAAGATTTGTATCTAAATTGTATTGCACAATACAACTGCATGCCCTCAGAAAAAAATAGAAATATGTCTTCAAGAGATGTGCACTGTTATGATCAATAACATACGCACGCTTATTATACCTTCTACAAAAAAGAATTTCACTACAATTACACTAAATTCTAGGACTCATTGGGGCACATTCACAAAATCTCTTGTACAATACTTAAAAAATCTTTTAGACAATCAAAAAAATGTTATTTTCACTGACACCAGCCTAGAAAAAAAATGTGAACATAAAAAAATTTATTATAACTTTTTGAACAGCCACTACAATTTGCCACTACTACATTCTATAAAATAAACTAATGTGATTTATTTTTGAAATTAATTGTGATAAGACATAATTAAAACAAACACAATTAAACTTAACTAAAAAGTAAATAAAGGTAAATTAGATGTACCTAATAAATTAAAACAAACTAAAATTAAAGTGGAAAGGTGAAAGCCAGGAGAAAGCTATAGTATATAAAGCAAGTTCATATTTCTTATGTTAAAAGTAATTAAGTGCTTCAAATAATTTTTTAGAAAATGCTATTTGCATGTTGTGTTTCTCTATTTTGGAACATGTCATTGTTATGGATCAATTGACAGAAGCCCATGTATGTAATTACATAACTAACCATATTTGTTCCAAAAAAAGGTTTCTCAAATTCTTCGAAATTTCACACTATCACAAAAGAAATTATCTTCTAAAAATTTGAGTATCCTGAATCAAACAGAATAAGGCAAACTCAGGGCATATTTCACCACAAAAAAATATGCATCTATTATTTACAGGAAGAACAGCAATGCAATTTACTTTCAAAGTTATGTTTATAGACAGCACATGGAAGGGAAAAGCGTCATGCAGCACACTGCAAACTATTCAGAAACCACAGGTTGACTGAAACTTGCAGCAATGACTTGTTTTAGACATGCACCTTCTGCCTGGTCAAACACATAATCTGGATTCGCGAGCACACAGAGAAAGCATGTCCCAAAATATTTGTTGAAACAATCACATAAATAGCACATCCTAAATCAAAAATACAATGTTATTTAAAGATAATATTCTCTGATAATGAAATGCCATGCTTTTTGTAGATAAAGAAAAAATAAATTACAATAATGTAAGTTTAGAGGAAGTTTGAAACAGCATTATAGACACATAGTGGAATATACAAAGTATAATTTCTCATTCAATCAAATAAACCAGGTTCATAATGTCTTTGGATGATTTACGAAACTGAGAGTATAATTCATATTGAAGTGTACTTCAAGAAAAGAGAATGAGGAGGTTGTCATTTAAATATCAACATCAATTAATGAAATAATTTCATTAATTACTAGTGATATTTTATACTTTTTTATAAAACAATCTCTCAAAAATACCAAAAAGCAAAAAACAACAACAAACAAACAAAAAACAACTACCTTTAAAAGACAAGGTTAAAACATGGCCTCCAATATCTGAAGAAATTATCCATAAATAACATATATAAATTATGATTTTGAATAATAGTAGTAATAATAATAATAATGATAATAATAATAAGAAAGATGAGAATAATGTATAAAGTCCATGATAACAACAAGAAATAAATAGATACTAAGTTTACTTACTCCTGGCTTCCCAAAAGTAGATATATTAAAACTTGCTGTTTGAAAGAGGAAAAGTCAAACAGTTCTTGATCATACACACAAACAGAACACTGAAGAAATCAAAGCAACAAACTTGTCACAAAAGAATGGAAAAGAATACTAAAGTAGTAAGTAGAAGTGGATGTGTAAATAACTGTTTAGTAGAAGAGGAGACATAGTGAGTGGGCAGAGTTCAAGGGAAACCGAAGATAAATTTAGTAGAGCAGAGAAACCACAGAGCTAGGGACTGAAAGAGGGTCCCTGTGGGATTAGACACAGCAGTAGCAACAGTAGTATGAGTGCTGAGTATGGGAGCTTCTCTCCATGGGAGGTGTTCTCTGTTAGTTAAGGGAAAAGTGAGGAGGAGTTGTGAACATGAGATACCCACTTATATTGACATAAATTTCTTCTGGAACTTAAATTTCAGAACAAAATATGAAAAATAAATTATAGTATAACACAGAAGTTTCATTTTAGAATTTTCTGTGTTTGAACATACATTAGTTTCTTTTCTGGTTGTCTTATTGAATTTTTTTTTCAATTAAAAAAAATACCAAGTAGCAGCATTTCCATATTCTTCTAGCAATCAACTTTGCATTGTATAATTATAAATCTGTAATGTTCTGATTAGATATGACCGATTGAAGAAATATTTTTTTTTAAAAGGCATCGCATGTCACATGTGAAAATGGATAAAAATGAAATGATAGTTCTTGATGTTTGTACTCACTGCTTAGTGGTACACAAACTCAATAAAAACATAGTATTTTAAAGAAAATAAATGTATACATTAAAAACGAAAACTTTGAAAAAATGAAATGTATACATTAGAAAATTAGATATCCGACATTTTCAACAGTGACAATAAATTGTACAATTTATAACTGTCCCACAAGCAATATTGTACAGAACTCTCAAGAACTACTAGGTGAGTGGCGGTCTCTAGGGGTCTATGACACGACACACGTTATAAAGGTTCGGCAGCGCCTACTCTGCCACACAAAAAGCATCCACCCTACAGGCGGTGTCCCTGGCGACGTGCTGCCGGCCACTGGCTTTTTAATCCATACAGCCTGCGTTTACGGACGAAAACTGACCCTAAAATGCTTTGTGCAATCAACTTTAGTTTAAAAAAATACTACTGGAGATATTAATGAATTCGTTCAAATAAAGAATTTCATTGCCATTTCTACAAAAATGCCAGAAAGAAAGACACTCGTAGATACCATTTAAAAACGAAAACAATCAGTTTGATGTCGCCTAATATGTGTTCAGAAACTTCGTTTTTCAAATTATGTTCCGACCGCTATGCTTCCAAAAACACCCATCGGGACAGTAAAAAAAGAACGAATACGTTCATTGGTTAAATTAAACGATAGCTTATGAAACTGTCCAATCAGCCATCACGCAAGTAAGGCAATGTTGCTGTCGATTGTTTGCGGCAGGCAAGGCCGGTGACAGGCCAGTGGGGCGCTTGCCAGCATTGTGTGGCAGACAAGCGCTAGAGTTGGCGCACAGTACACAAGGTAGGGTTAGGTGTCAGGGGTGTCCAACCTGTCTCCGTCCTGCGAGCCTTCCCCATCACTGGAAGCGCTCGACCCCTGCTTGACAAGGATGCGAACCTCGTCGGGCAAAACCTCTTCGCTTCTGTGGACGGTAAACGAAGTTTTGCCTTTGCGCCCGAAACCTAACCTACGTTTGCGACCTGCATCCGGGGTGCCGGTCACGAGTAGAGAGTAGAGTTGTTTGTAGTAGTAGCAGTAGTAAGTAGAGTAGCAGTAGTAGTAGGTAGTAGTTGGTAGTAGTTTTTGTTGCATTTGGAGAGAAAAAGAGAGACCAAAAATTATATAGAAATCAATTCAAATATAATCAACATAGGGTATACATGAACTGAAAATATATCACCATTATTACTGCTACAAAGTAGAGAAGTTATTTTTGATTGTTGCAAAAACTGATGAAGAAAAACACTCAAAACACACAGCAAATTACCACAATGAGATATTTTAAGAAGTGTTTCTTTGCTGCAAAGTGGGTAGGTATTTAAGATTATTTAAGGGAAGGAATTTAATAATTTTGCTTTTATGTCCTATGACAAATGCAGAGAAACAAATTGTTTATAAATGAAATTAAGGACCTGGTACCGACTTTTCATTAGCAAAGAAGCGCTTCCAATGCATTAAAATAGAAATACAAGTTTGGGTTAGTAGCCAATTTTAACTTATTACTAGTTGATCCATACAGAGCAACCAAGAGAGCAGTATAATACAACTAACACAAACAAAGTAACACATACATACACTTGAAACCCATCACCACATCAGCTTCAAGAGACAAGATTCTCTTCAACTAATAGAGAAACAAAACAAACATACCTGTCACACGACAATACCAACAACCAACAAAGAAATGAAAGAACAAACAGGATACATGTACACTGACACACACACATCAGCTACTCTGCAATTTTCTTAAAAGGGAGACTGCTTTCTCTCTGGACACAACCTAGCAATTCTTGTACAGTCAAGAAATAGATTTTATGATTTGTTTCCTGTGGGACACAGCAGAAGTTCTAGTAATGCTCCATATCCTTTTCCTCTAAACAGTTAACACATTTATTTTTGAAGTGTTGGTATTGAATTATTAAAGAAAATGAAAAAGATGTAAGACTGAAAATATTCCAAACATTTTTAGAATGAATTAAAAATTAATTGCAATCCATGCTCATGAAGATGTTCTGAGTTTTATTTGTAACCAGTGACAATCTAAACAATTATGATAATGTAATCTTAAAATGAATTCTAATATTTTGCTGGAGAAACTGTTGACTGTTCAATTTAAGAAAAAGAAAATAAACACAAGTTTCCCCACATTTTTTAACAAACATTACTGATATAATATCATTTGCATGCTATTTTGATCATTAAGCAGCTCATGTCAGAGACTTAAGAAATACAAGTTTCTATAAATAAAATATAAGATTTCATTTCACATACTTTTCATTTTTATATGTTCTTTTATTAAAAGAAACATGTTTCTTTGTTTTAAATCTCTTTGGATTTCGAAGGGAAGTCTACATAAGCACACAATAAATGTAGACTACAGAATTGTTAATTTAAATGTTCAGTGATTATAGTTTGGAAACCATGCATTCTCTTAAAATTCCTGTTGTGGAAGTTGCCAGGTTCAGATAATTCAAAAATAGACCTTACAATAAATTGAATGGATGTGAAATATTGGATTGAAATATGGTTCTGTTATAGTAATATTTATTATGTATAAATATAGATATTTAATGTTAAATTCCAAATTGTATTGATTGTAAATCACATGTATTTTTAAACAAATGACAATTAAGTCACAATAAAATTGCTATGTTTTTACACAGTTAGTGAAAGGCAAACTTCAAAAGATCCAAAGGATTAATAGGAATCAGAAGGGTATTTAAAATGACGACATTTCTTGCTGAAAAACTCACTTCATCTTAACATATCCCAAATGGAAATCAGTTTTTAGAAAAGGAACTGCAGTTGTTGAAAATACAGGCACATAACATTAATAGTAAAATGGACTGTTAAAGAATTATCTCTGCACTAGCAGCATCACTTGCTTTGACTTTTGTTTTCACTTCAGCCACTTGAATGGATATGTATTGCCCAGTCAGCAGGAATGTTTTACTTGGAAAAAGGTCATACAAATTTTTTCTTTGGATACATTGTATGTATTCAGGTACTTGTTAAAACCCCAAGCTTTCGGCCTCTTAGAGCCTGTTCAAACTTCAGGAGACCCGAAAAACGCATTTTCTGACTTTTTTTCATGTTTTTTCTCTGCAACTCTTTAACGTATTTAAATGATAGGATTTTCTATAATTTTTGTGTCAAACAATTCTTTCGAAACCAATTACCAAATATGCTACAGCTCTCCAAAAAAATTCTCATTTCTTCAAACTGTGTGCAATGATACACATGATTCTGATATTATTATACTATGTAATACTGTTATTTATTTCAATGTCGGTGTTACACTGCTTCAGAAATGTATACATTACCGAAAATCTTAATATATATAAAAAAATAGATTGATATGTTTGTGTGTTCGTGTTGCAGTTTAACTCTTCAATGTGGAAACAATTTCAACGTTTCAACGAAAATTCGTATACATTATTTCCATTGTGGAAAAAAGTTGTGGAGGTAAGTCATCCCTAGAGGTGCGGGAGGGAAGAGAATGACATTTACATACAAAATCATTATGCAACCCGCAATGTACATACCGCGTGTAATATGCACTGAAAGGGTACAGTAGGCAAGTTCTTTAATAGATTAGTTAGTACTTAACATATGATAAGGCCCAAAAAGTCTTCGTAACAATCACCTTTGAAATTATTTTATTTAAATAATTATTTAACACGAAGTTTCGGAGAAATTTTTGTCTTCTTCAGATAAATTCTCAACTTCAAACAATGAAGAAAAGCAAAAATTGGTATCATGGTCTGCAAGTAGTACATATGTCCATACATACTTAATACTCCATCATCAGTTCGTCATTTTTGGTTTTCCAACCTACACGAGGGTAAGCCTCAAGAGTTCGCGTTCAAAGTCCGTTAATTCCCGCGGCTGTATTCACGACAGAAACCTTTCCACATGAATAACTTGAATACAAATGAAATCTCTGCCAATGTAATGTCCTTTTGTATGCGTTACTATTGCCACCTGTATATTTGTATGTTGCTATCCCATGACTTTCGTCACCAGAGTGTAAATACGAGCGAATGTTTACACCCACGGGGTGATAAATACTACTATTACATAGTTATATTTATTTTTAGCTGTCTCTAATATCATAAACATGTGTATTTCTATTTGAAAAGCTGAAGATCGCGTGGTAATTGGTTTCAAAATAATTATTTTGTACAAAAGTTGCAGGAAATATTATTCTCTTTAAAATCGATCTGAATAAATTTTACAGGACTTAAGGTTAAAGAGTTATAGAGAAGAAAACAAAAAAAGTCACACTCAAGTTTAATCATAAACCGAATTGAAATATTTTACTAATATTGTTTTTGCCTTTACTTTATTTCTACTCGGTTGTCACAACTGTCTTTCGGAGCTTTTAATACATACACACATTACAAAACGTTTCAATTTTCTTCGACCGTAACGAACATCGCAGGAATGTGAGAAAGTCGCTGCGTATGGTCAAATACGAGCAGTGTATTGTTTTACACGCGCTTAATTAGAATTTGGAGGGATGTTATTTACGAAACAACTTGTTTTCCTTTAGGAAATCTACTTTGAAGGGCATAAGACTCATTGCCTGTGAGTTTATGCTGCATGGTAAAGTGCTGTACCGTATAGTGTGCGACCTTATTTGCCCCTGCCAATTAGTTCGTGGCAAAACCTACAAAATTTCACATTTTTGTCTCAAATCTGTTTGACGCGTGGCTGAGGGATAATTTCTTACGCAGCAGTATCACAAAAGGATTTGCATCGTCGGTTGATTTGTATCATCTATTTCTTATAACTGACCCAAAGCCATTATTTTTCTTAGCGTATTATACAGATGTCTCGCAATAAATCCCACAAACTTCTAGGAGCTGTAGAGGAATCGAACATGATCAATTTTTGCAGGAAATTTAATATAACACATTACACACGGCCCGTCTTGGTGGCTCGTTGGTTAGCGTGCTCGCTTTCCACGGCACAACCTCGGGTTAGATTCCCGGTTGGGTAAATAATAACTGTGCGTTTTCCTTACAAATGTCCCAGTATGTATTGCTGTGTGACGTTAAGGATGCTAAGGTTATGAAGACAAGTATACACGATGAAGGAATGTCTTTGTGCTAACCACACGAACCCCTTATCCCATGGCCGAGAGGCTGGGCACCGCTGCATCGGCCAAGGCCCGTGGCGGGCTGTCGAGCCAGGACATTACACAAGTTTCATGTGGCCCCTGATAAGTAGGCAACCCCGTTGTGCATTAGTGTTTGACAGGTTTCGTTCTGAGTTCTTTTTCCTGTCGAACATCAGTGAATAATGAGTTTACTACAAATGAGTGGTAAAAGTCACAAATGTAACTTCGACATACGAAATTTCTCACCATATGTTCATTGGCAAAAATAGATCATTTTCGACTCCTGTACGTGCCCTGAAAGACGGTGCGATTTATACTCATAGATCTTGTACGAAAGTGTCCCAGACTAAATGTGACAACCTTCCAGAGCGTAGGGAGGGGTCGAAGACTTTTTGCTAATGAACACTGGATCGGAAATTTCTCATAATGAAGTCACACATGGAAAATTTCTCTCAGAATTCAGGCAATTCCCACTCACCAGTGTTTGCCATGCCACGTTTTGTTGCTAAGAGATTTCGTGTAGCTGCCAAACACCTGCGTAGGTGAGATTGCGTAGCATGCAGGGGTAAAATTGTAACTGGGACATATCGTCATGCTAGTTACCAAACCTCGGAACTGCAAATTCCCTCCTGTATTTTGTTTGTACGATAAAATATAATTATGAAAGAAGGGTAATAAATAAAAGTAAATAACAAATCGGACATCTTAAATAATTGAGTTTCCCAGTATTTATAAGTTCAACGAGAAAGGAAACTAAAATTCTGCTTCCCGGCTATGTTTATTCTTTCCAATACAAAACTGTCCAATCTGGAGTTACGAAGTATGCTAATGATCATGACGATATGCGTCACTTCGTTATAAAAGATTCACAACAACTTGTTTATTCGCTGGTGATCGTCTTCGACTTGTCCAAATGCTCTAGATATTTGTGACATTTATTCTGACACATCTGAGTGTAGAGGGGATAGGGAAGTTATTATTAAAATGATTCAGAGAAGGGCGTTTTAATTTTGTATGTAGAAATTGCTCTAATAATACTGAAACCTCCTCCAGTGCATCACACTGATTATTCGCAGGAGGAGTGAGGCAACGTCCACAAGAGGGCGAGCGAGCGCGCGGCGCGGGGTGCGGGGGGGTGAGGGGGTGGTGGGGAGGGGTGGGGGCGGGTGGCGTTACCTGTGGCGGAGAGCTGCGAGGTGGAGCTGCTCTTCTTGCCCATGCCGGCGAACTGCCCCGCGGCGCCCTTGCCGCGCTCGCCGCGCTCGCCCCGCTCGCCCCGGTCGCCCCGCTCGCCGCCCAGCTTGGAGCGCCGCCCGCCGCCGTCCAGCCCGTGCATGTGCGTCACCGCCGTGTCGCTCAGGCTGCCGTCTGACAGGGTGAATGAAAGACGTGAACAATTGCTCTTATGTCGAGCAGTTTCTCTATTGGTGGGGAACTGCTCGGACGAGGAGCAATTGCTTACTTTTCATATGAATAAAATCGAGTTTGCTTCTAGTTCGAAACACTTCGAATGTTCGGAACAACCTCTCTAGGTGACTCAAATCGTACCGAATGGATACCAGAGAGGTTATACACGACTGTTGCGAGCTGGTTGTGAGATTTTAGACAATCAGTGACTGCGATTTAGCCAACAATGAAACGTCGAAAGATAGCTAGGCTAGTAAATCTTTTCAAAGCGTACACTGGATGTAAAGCGTTAAACGACATTAGAACTAGGATAGGACACCCTCAATATTTCGGAAGGGGAGACCATCCATACAAAATTAAATATAGGAATCAAAAAACCGATGCAGGTAAATACTCTTTTGCAATAACTGACAATAACTGACTGGAACAGTCTACCTGCTGCAGCACTAGCGACTTTTCCCCCTAGTGTGCGTTGCTTCCGGAATCGTCTAGGGAATTGCGTATGATGCTAAATATTTGTGTGTTACTTATTTCTTACTTACGTAGTTATAGTTTTCCTTTAATATGTATTTTTAAGTTATATTTGTATTTTTATATGATCTGTATAAACCCTGCCACCGAGCGAAAGCTCATTAGCAGGACGTAATACGCACAATGCGCGACGCGCGGAAACGTAGAGAAACAAAACAACGAAAATCGACCAATCGCAACAGATCAGTTAGTGAGCAATTACTCAGAGAGAGAGAGAGAGAGAGAGAGAGAGAGAGAGAGAGAGAGAGAGAGAGAGAGAGGAGAGAGAGAGAGAGAGAGAGAGAAAGGAAGAAAGAAAGAAAGAAAGAAGTAAATGTTCCAAGTTTTGCAAAACTTTTTATTCATATGAAAACAAGCAATTGCTTATGAGTAGTAGTAGTAGTAATATCCCCCATTACAATAGCTTCAAACTTCTGTGGTTACGCTTAATTAAGACATAAGAAGTGAACCAATCACAGTACGTGAACTCAAATCGAGTATCGAAATAGAATCGAACTAACGCCATGTACACTGCCATCTGACGCACTGCCATCTGACGCAAATAACCTCTCCAATGAAACAAAATTCCCCAACTCGGAAAGGAAAAATTTTCTCCAAATTCTGGACCAACGACATAAGGTGTCCCAAACAATTCCATTGACTGTCCTCTTAAATTCAAATCAACCTATCATCGTCTCACGAGCTGGTCGAAGCCCTATACTATTTTCCTTTTTCTCATATATTTCCTTCTCTGCGCCTGTCATTTATTTTTCTCTTTTTGATACTTAAAAATGAGAGTGTTTAATGTCTACTTTTTTTATTCATAATAATTGAGGAAATAATATTTCTATTTCGACTTCAGACGAAAATAATTTCCTCAAACACTTTCCCGTCCATTTATATTCCCCATTCTTTCCCCACAACGAAAAAAATCCCCACTTTGGGGACAAAATTCCCCAGTCTGGCAACCCTACGCACGTTAACTTTGAAGCTTTCAAGCTTCACGCTTCTGTGCTTTTGCTTAAGTAAGACAAGAAATGAACCAATCACGGCCACGTTACGTATACGTTTAAGTTTGTATTGTGAATGAGGCCCTAAGTTTCCGGACTTGTGTGTACGGTTTCGTGAAGGCATTGTGAATGGAGACTCACCGGCCTTCTCGTCGGGCGGCACGTCGGCGTTGGAGAGGCTGCGCGCGAAGGGGCCGCGCTTGCCCTGCGCGGCGGCGGCGGCGGAGGTGGAGGCGGCGCCCGCGCCGTTGGCCGCCGCGCCGCCGCCCCGGTCGCGCTCGCGCTCCCCGCCGCCGCCGCCCCCGCCGCTCCCGCGGTGGTGGTGGTGGTGGTGGTGGTGATGGTGCGCCGCGGCGCGGCCGTCGCCGCCCGCGTCCGCTCCCGCGCCGCCCACGCCGCCGTACTCGCTGCGGGGGCCGGCCAAGCAGGGGGGCGCGGGGTGAGCGGGGTGCGCGGGGGGGCTGGGGGGCAGGGCGGGCGGGGGCTCGGAGCGGCGGCGCCGCCGCCGCTGGCGCTGCCACTGCAGCTGCAGCTCCGCCTCCACGCGCGCGATGTGCAGCTCGACGCGCCGCAGGTGCGCGTGGGTGGGCGGGGAGGGGGCGGGGGAGGGGGAGGGGGAGGCCGGGCTGCAGTGGTTGGAGCTGAGCCCGTCCGCCGCCGACCGCTCCTTGCGCGCGCCCGCGGGCTCCAGCGAGCCGCGCCGGCTCGTCTCGTTGCTGCGCCCGTCGGCGGCCCTCGCGGTCCCCGCCCGCGCCCGCGCCCGCGCCCTCCAGCGCCTGGGGCAGCGACGCCCGCCGCGCGCGCAGCGAGGCCCGGCCCTCGCCCTCGCGCACCAGGTCCTCGAAGAAGCTCACGTTCTTGGGCGCCGGCGCCGCCGCCTTGAGCGCGGGCAGCGGCGCCAGGTCGGAGGCCGCGCGCGCCCGCCCGCCCTCCCCGCCCCCGCCAGCGACTCGCGCCGGCGCAGCTCGGCCGGCGCCGCCAGCGAGTAGCGCCGCCCCAGCACCGTCACCACCGTCGCCGAGAGCGGGGGCGGGGGCGGGGGCGGGGGCGAGGGCAACGCGCGGGGGCGGGCACGTCCTCGTCGGAGACGCAGCCCTCGCCGGCGCCGCGCCGCCCGCCATCGTCCGCCGCCGCCGTCGGCGCGAGGTCCCGGGGCGGCGCGCAGGGCGAGGGCGCGGGCGAGGGCGAGGGCGTGGGCGCCTTGCACTTGAGGAAGAGCGCGTGGTCGGCGGCGGCGGGCGGCGGGGCGGGCGCCGGCCGCGGGACGTCGCTGGCGTAGGTGCCCAGCACCTCGACGGAGTTGCAGGCGACGAGGCCGTGCGCGCGGAAGGCGTGCGCGTCCAGGGCCAGCAGCAGCGGGCGCGCGGGCGGCGGCGCGGGGGGCGGGGCCGGGGCGGGGGGCGGGGCGGGCGCCTCCTCGCTCTTCTGGCTGTCGAAGCTGCGGTCGGAGCAGTGGATCTCTGTCTCGGCGCCGCTGTACTCGCTGTCGTAGCCGTAGTAGTGGCGCGGGGGCGGCGACGCGGGTGGCGGCTCGGGGCTGGAGGCGGGGCCCTCCAGCGAGGAGCGCTTCTTGAGCGGGCTGCGGCTGGAGGGTGACTGGGCGGCGGGGGCAGGGGTGGGGTCGGGGGCGTCGCAGGGGGCGAGGCAGGCCAGCAGCAGCGGCGAGCGCCGCCGGGCGGGCGGGGGCGTGGGCGGGCGCGCGGGCGGGCGCGCGGGCGGGCGCGCGGGCGCGGGGGCGTAGGGGCAGGCGCAGGGGCAGCAGCCCGCCGTCATGGAGCGCTTGAGGGGGCGGGGCGCGCGGGGGCGGGGCGGGGGCGCGGGCAGGGGGGAAGGGGAGCGGGGCGGGGGCGGGGCGCACCCGGAGCAGGGTGTGTCGGGGTCGCTAGCAGCGCTGTCGCTCGCTACTTGGGGGCTGAGGGGCGGGGCAGAAGAAACGGCATGCGGCGGAGAGGAGGAAAAGAAAAGAAACCAACACATGCATAATAAAAAATAATCCTTCGTCCGGCATTTGGGGGAATGAAGACACTTCTGTAAGTGAACTAAACAGAAAAAAATTTAAAGCGTCTCTCTATCTGGGGATATTGAAAACTTTTAAACGACTAACTATTAATACGACGAAGTCACATGCAAAATTAAAACATTTGTTCCTCTAACACAAAACCAGGTTGTTTTCTACGATTACATTTTAAATTTGTCAATTACAAAGCTATGTCATTGTACAATTTACGTTTGAACGAATATTTACTGTATATACCATTTCCGTAATCTTTCCGAATGAACAGAAAATCATGCCTCGCATCTTCATCATTAACGAGAATATGAATGAGTAATTTTCAAAAAATCGCAATGTAAAATCACCAGTACATTCACAATATTGTGTGTGTGAATTGTGTTGTTTAAAAATACTACGTCCGAGAATTAACTGTGAATGAGTTACATTTTTATTAAATTACATTAAATGTTTACATAATGATGACATGTTTATACAAATGGACTTCAGAGTAATGAAACATTTAGAGGAACAATTAAGACCAACGGAAAACAAACAGAAAGAAACATTTGTTTTAAGGATATACTGCAGTTAATTTTTTGCATTCATTGATGACCTGAGGGAACTCTGTGACATAGCGAGCAACAGCTGCCATTGGAGATAACAATTATGTAGTAACACAATATTCATGCAGATATTGTTACTTAATTACTTTTCCAGATATTGGTTAGTGGGTACGCGTTACACGAGGTCAGGCTGGAGCAAACAGAGAGCAGCTCGTTACACTGACTCGCAGGCATGAAAGGTTGCCGTCCACCACCACACATTTGGAAATTGGATGGCATGTTAAGACGTAGATGAACAGCAGCTGATACATCTCAGACTGAAAGCGCTTGCATCGCAACTGAAGGAACTTTGGAAGTTAGCGAGATTTCACCGAGATATTTTACAAAATTTAACAACGGTAAAACTATTTACTTTCTACTGTCTTCTGTAACTTCTATAATAATAATAATAATAATAATAATAATAATAATAATAATAATAATACAAATAATAATGAAGATAATGATAATTTTGTTTTCTTGAGGCTCAGAGGCCTTTGACCTATCGTCCTCTCACTTAACAATTCCGATTGGTATGAGATTTACCATCATTTTATTATCATTTGATGGCCAATTTATCAAAAAGTGTTCAAACATAATATTGACTAAGTCAATTTAAAGCGAATCGACTTTTTTGAACGCCACCAACACCAACCCCCAAAGAAGATCAATGATGTTCATGCCTGTTTTTACTGCTCGTTAACAACGACAGAACTTTCACTATGCGCACGTTTTGTTGTGCTCTCGCTGTTGCAAGTTGTGGGAGTGCTGCCTGGGAGCGGGTTGCTATTTTGTTAGCAATACAATCAAATCAAATCAGGGGCGGATTATTTTGGGTGGGACCATCGTAGATTTTTGTTAAATAATAAACATATTTGTTATTATATTGTATATTATTTATGTACTGAGGATATGTTACTAAACAATATTATTGTTTAAATTATTACATAATTCGAACATAAATAAATATTTAAATGAATTTTGCCGAATGAAGGTAAACGAAACTCTAGTCTTTTGGTGGGAGATATGGACCTCATTGCCCCCCGTGGATCCGCCAGTGAATCAAATCCGCACTTCGTTTCTCGACGCAAACAAATCTTTTAGGCGGGAGCGAAAATGTGTATTTTTCAAACGTCGCCAAGCCCGCTTTTTATTAAGCTATGCGCAGTGGGAAGGGAAGGGGAGGCTCAAGAAAACGTGCGCAGAGGATGGAAGTTCGTCGAGTGAAGTTTCGAGCCGCCGCCGCCAGGCGCGCCAGGCACTCACCTCATTCCGCGAGAGACGCGCGGCCGCTCGGACTGCGTAGACAAGGCACTGCTCGTGATGCTGACGACGCTCTCGATGTCGCTGTCGCCGAAGTCGCCCAGCGGGTCCTTCTCAGGCGAGAGCGCGTGCCGGCCGCCGCGCCGGCCCGCGCCCGCCCCCGCGCCCCCGCCCCGCGAGGGCAGGTCGCTGTCGCTGAGGCCGGCGTAGTGCCGGTCCCAGCTCCCTGCGCAGGCCGCGCCCGCACCGCGCCTTCGCACGCCTTCCCACGCACTCGCACGCCTTCGCATGCCTTCGCACGCACCCGCCCCGCTCCATGCCATGCGCATGCCCCGCCAGCCCTGGCTGCCTCCGCGCGCGTCGCCAACGCTTTTCTACACTGCCTCTCGAGGCCCGTCTTCGCTATGGAATACGTCACGGCATTTCGCTTATTTTTCGGTCGTGCCATTAGATGTCGCATGATCAAATAGTGCTTGATACGGTCGCGATCACGCGACATCTCGACAGCATTTCCTCTTTCTCGGTCGTGCCGCTAGGTGTGGCATGATCAAGCAGTGCTCGACACGGTCGTGATCATACTACATCTAGCGGCACTACCGAGTAAGACGCCGCGATATATTCCATCATGAAGACGGCCCTGGAGAGGCAGCTATGGAAAATAGCTGTATAATAGCGCTAATACTAATTCTATAGCGTATTCTAAAGCAATTGGCACATTTTTAGGTTAGTGTAGCTGAGGAGTATTTGAATAGCGCGGATAAGATTCCATGATACTACTACTAGGGGAGTATTTGAATATAGTACCTTCATAAATGTTCATGATGCGATTGTTAGAGGGTACTCTAATATTGCTCACAAGTTTCCATGACACTAAATAATACTACACAGTACTTTAGTACGATAGGCGAGTTTTTCAGCATTCAATTGAAGTCGCAAGAACAAGTTAATTCATACTTGATTAGAAATACCTTTTAAAAATTCCGGTGGATAAAAATAGATACATTTTAAATGTGAGTTTGGGTGGATTATTATCAAAATAAAACATCTAAAATCCGTGACCTAACATACTCGGTATTGAATAGTTACTGGACCTTGTTAACTTAATTTTCAAACTTTTTGATTTAACATGATCTTATTACGCCCTCTTAAATTGGTAGAGAGTATTCTAACAGCGTCGAAGAATTGCCACGATACTATTTCTGAAGTGTATTTTCATTCGGAAGATGGGTTTTCGTCTACTCTGCGCATTAGCTCTGTCATCCGAGCGAAGACCAACTGGGCCTCTTGGTACAAACAACAGAATAAGAAATCGGTAAGACAAAAAGTTGAATGATAGAGCACTATGACCCAAACGAAAAATGATAAATTCTTACAGAATCTCAGCTTCAAAATAATGTTCCTAATTTTGCCTATCACTGCAACATTTGGAGAATATTAGTGGAATACATTCACTGAACTTTTCAACTATCTATATTTCGGCCCTATCCGCGCTCGCATTCCATTAATGCTGATCGGCTGTATTACTGCTAAGTTACATTCTAGTTACATTCTTTACACTCTCCAACGTCATTGCCATTGCGGGTGGTTTGTGTTAAATGCAAGCAGACTGCATCTGAAATGACCACTGCCAAAAGTTGATTGTCGATAACAATATGCGCTATTAAATTAAAGAAGACAAATCATGAAAACTGACATATGCAAACTGATATCTACCATTATTATGACTATTAGTTACGATATTTAGTGGGGATATGTAATGTATATACAATGAAAACAAAATCATTGTGGTGTTGTTTTCAGTATCTACCAAAACAAAATTGTCGAGATTGTCGATACTAACCAAATTGATCTTATTTTCTCGAGTCCTGATATGGTCGGAATTCACTCAATTAAACTAGCAAATACTGGCGGGAGGCAACCAGGGCTCCTGCTGCAGAATGAAGTCGGTTTGAGTGTAAAGCATTCTCCTATTCTTGGATTTATTTAGAGCTGTCTCTGACGCAAATCAGCTGTTATGGTGTCGTCCAATCGGAATGTCTGTAGTGACGTGTAAGCGCCCGATTGGATGACACCGTCACAGAGGCAGCCTTTGAATAAATCGAAGTATTGGTTGATCTCTGCCGTCGAGTGGAGCTGCGGCCTTGCTGTCGTGGACATGTGTCCCTTTTAGGCTTCTTACACATGCAGCGTGCTGAACGCACAGCGCCAAAAACCTTCAATACAATGACGAAAAATTGATAAAGGATCTTCTACAGTGTTCATAATTGGTGTCTTAACAGAATTTTGAAGTCAAACGACTTGATTTTCATTATTTTGAAGATTTTTATTTTAAAACATTAGGTTCTAAAAATCTTCAAAGGTGAAGAGGATGGACAAATTTACAAAATGCTCTGCCGATGTCCTGAACTCCTGCTCAAGCTCTTTCATTTACTACCTCCAGCAACCAACGTAACACTGACAAAAATGTTCCCAATGGAACGAAATTAACAGGTTTATCCAACAACCTCTCACATCTTTTCATAATCGTCCAGTTAATTGGAAGTCTCATTAAAAACTATTTCTTCGATACAATTTATTTCACAAATCCATTCCGCCTGAACTTCAGGCGTTGGGACTTAAGAAAACAGATCCGAACTCGCGAATGAATATAACACAACCTCGGAGGAAAACCGAAAAGATCTGAGAGTTTTTTTGGGTCCAGTACTTACATCATTGTGATTTACGTTAGCAATCGATAGCTTTGGACGGTTTAGCAGGTACACTACTTGTTAGTGGCCTGTCAGTGCGTTTGTGATTGGTTCCGACTGTCTCTGTCTCAGTCTCAGTGGCGTAGCTTCAATTGGTGTCACCTGGGGCGAAGCTAATGGTGTCACCCCGCATAAATCAAGTATATAAACAATACCTCTTGCTGCGTTAATTGTATATTATCTTATTAAAAATACAAACATATTTGCACATGATAATTTTTATAATATATTAAAAATTTCTATGTAATTAAGAATTATTGCAATTAAATCATAATCTATGCTTATGATTTATGTGTATACTTATAAAATTA
Organism: Acheta domesticus; assembly: GCA_031308135.1. NCBI lineage: Eukaryota > Metazoa > Arthropoda > Insecta > Orthoptera > Gryllidae > Acheta > Acheta domesticus. The sequence continues at coordinate 185,464,072 of JAHLJT010002406.1, forward strand.
ATATGAATATTTTTAACTAAACCATACAGATTATATAATTCAAACCATATAATAATTTAATTGGAGTCACCCCTAGACTGGTGTCACCCGGGGCGCACCGCCCCCCTGCCCCCTAGCTACGCCACTGCTCTGTCTGACGAGGCCGGAGCTCCACTCGCGGCGACGGAGGCCGCGTTCCGCCACATGGTCTCACGCGCGGGCCACGCATCGACAGCCCAGGGCGCGGCGCCTCTCACGAAATGAACGCGCTTTTAAATGAATTCTGTGCAAGATGACAATATGCAACACAATGACAATATGAATATATTGTTGTGCAAGAGAAATGGAGCCTAAGGGGCCGGTCATAAACGACGTAACGCACATTTGGAGTATTTTGAATCCCCCCCCCATAACGCATCCGTAACGCGCGGTTCAACACTCCTCCAAATAATTTCGTAACACTTGCGACACTTGTAAATGCAAAAAGCGAAAAAAAGTTTTAGCTCAGTAAAAAAATGTATTCATTTTATTTGTTGAGTATAAAAATGTATGACAAAGTCGGAATTAGTTGTCAATGCGACTGCACCTAACAATAAGATAGGGGGCAAATTTTGAGGGAAAGAAGAACCCACAGGCGAGAAGATGTCTGATCACAAGTCGTGCACACGCCGCCGTTGTGCATGGCGCGTGAGCGAGTCTACTGCGCCAATTTAATTGTACTCTACAAAATACTACAGACTTTGAATATTTTTTTGAAATCTTACTGATTCATTACAAAATTGATGAAAAATATTTCCATTTATTGTAACAAGTTCTAATAACATTAAATTATTTATGTTTTAAAACAAATTAATTAGAATATATTATGTTTTAGTATAAGACCCAAAGAAAGAAGTTGTTCAGCAAATATTAAAAAATGTAAAAAATATCAATGTTACGTAACACTAACCGAATACCCCCTGCCCCTATGTAACGCAGCGTAACGCTGCCTCGAGCTCCCTCCCCCTGTTTAGCGTTACGTAATTTATGGACGACCCCAAAGGATTTCCGCTGTGGGGTGCGGAGCGAGTGGCGGGGAGCATGTCGCACGGCTCGCGTGGCGAATGGGACGTGGCTCTTTCGAGGGCGCAGCCACGCTCCCCACATACGCTCACGCTCCCCGCTGCCCGGCCGCGCCGCGCGCGTGTGCCCAACCGAGGCAGGATACGCTCGGCCAGGCAGGGAGCAGGAGGCCGATAGAGCCCGGCCGCTGCCGTCGTCCGCAGTTCGACATTGCATCTAATTCACCTCTCGACTATTTCAATGAATTTATGACACTTTATATTACGGGAAATGTAAGTGTCGGCAAAATTTAAATACATTTTTAGTAGTCACGTGAGAACATGTGGCGAAAGTGCACATTTGTGTCAGCTCTTGAACGTTCATGCATGCAGTCACAGACAAACTCATGCATGAATGGCATGATGCTACCGCGCTAATGGAGATAAGTTTTTCGTTTCTGGCGAGAAGGACGTTTTAATACAAACGCTCGACGGTTGTTCAGCATGCGTTACTCTTAATGAATTTTATGTAAAAATCGTTTTGACTGTGCGTTCATGGCAACTTACAATCATGCACGTATCACGTACATTTACTATTTTAGACAATCAGGAATATTACAAGTAAGCAGGATACATCAGCATGCGGAAACGCATGATGTTTCGGAAAATTCTGCATATTTACAAGAAATGTAAATATGCAGACCAGGAAAATACGAGAAACTATGCAACCCAGGCACAAATTGATCCGTTGACTTCATTCTTGTTCATATTATTCGTTTCAGTCTTCTAGATTTTTCAAACTGAGTTAAAGAGCTATCAGGCAATCTCGAGGGAGGTAGTCAAGTAATCCAAAACTTATTTGATTTTTGTCAGGGAATATATCATTAAACAAATTTTAAAAACAACGTATTTTATTAATAAGAAAGATCTAACCTCTAAAAGGTTTGACCTGAAATTTAAAAAAACTTTTCTTGAATTGAAAAATATTTTTCAATTTTCAAACTCATGTTTTTAGGGATCTGCGCGTGCATCATTTACTGAGATGGATGTCATTAAATTTTGTCAAGTAGTAAAATATGAAACTTGCAAGTTGAAACGTAACTTGTATGTGAAATATTATTGAATGAAAACATAACCTGGAAATGTTTTTTCCAATGTTTAATTATGTTCTCACGTGACTTCCAAATTTTTTGCAAATAGTTATGTGTTAGAAATTTATATTTGTAATTTTATAAAACGAGTCAGCAGTAGACATAACTGATTTTAATATGAATGCATTTGAAAGCAAACGTGAAACAAAAAACATGCAATCCACTAGCAAAGCATCAGAAAACATTGTGCCAAGTGCCAGAGACAAAGTACGAGTGCAGTGCAGCTCCAAACACAAGCAACAACATCCCAAGTCCTGGTGGTCCTTCATGCCTGTTTTTAACGCCCTTCTCCTGGGAAAAGAGTTAATGAGGGTGGGGTCCTTCGGCCGGGGAAGTCAAATCGTTCGGGGCACATGTGATACCTTACGTGTAATCTTTGAGAGCACTCGGGGACTTCCTGGTTTGCGTCTGGGGTGGCCAGGCGCCTACTTTGAGAAGTGGCTCTAGTTTAGCCCTGACAAAAAAAAGTCTTCATGGTTATGCGTTCGCAGTCGGAGACCTGTATTCTGAGCACTTTGTTTTCATTGCGAAGAAATTACTTACCGACTGTGGTCCATCACGCATCTAATTATTTTTTACAACCCCCCCTATCAGTTGAAACAACGAGTCAAACACTACACTTTATACACGAAATGAATGTAGCTAATATTGTAATTCTGCCGAGACCCAGACTGAGAAAGAAAATATGCCTCTTCAGCATGAATAGTAGAGAGAATAACATTTGGTGTCTTAAAACGATTGGTTACTATTACAGCGAATTATTCACCATTAGGAGCTGGACGCAACATCCTCTTCATGACGTTAATCTTTTGTGTGAATAATTATTTGTAGGATATGTTCTACATTTTTCTCATGTCACTGCATGCTTTGAAAATATATGACAGCATTAGCTAGATAAATCTGTATCATTTCAGGAAAAGTATGTTTTTCAGAAACAAAATGATGTAGAAAAGACAAAGTATCCCATTGATGTTTAAAACTACTACAAATGACATCCAGGCAGACATCACCGAACAATCCAGTTTGCCTTTCCTTTTCCTCATTATAAGCCAAAGATCATACTGATCATTTCATAGCTATGTCTGGAGCCAAACAGAATTCGTAGAAGATGACCTCCCGGAAAGTTCTCAAGGGCAAAAGCCATTTCCATTTTTCTCCTTCTATCTTCTTCATACATCATTACCCATCACGATAATGATAACTTTCTGTAGTGAAGACGTAACTCGAGAACGCACCAGACGTTAGACTACAGTTTAGTTAGGGTAACTGACTGCTTTCCAGTTCTTCGTCGCTTGAGTACGACAAATATCCCTTTAGCACTTTTGCACTGTCTTTCCAATTTGTGGAGTAGATGAGGGAGGTAGAGGGTGAATCCCAACGTTACGGGAAGAACATTACACGACAGTCTCTTCGCAATGTCTTCGCAGTAGATGGAGTGTAGTCGCCTGTGAAACAACGTCATTCGACGTTCGTTGGCCGCCGTAAATCATCGAAGTGCTCTGTTCGCAGATGTGTTTCGCAGTCCAAAAAGAAAAAGAGTCAACAGCTCACAGTGCATGCTTGACGGCGATTCGCTGCTCGCGGAGAGCGTAGGGCAGTGGCGTCAAGGTCTTCTACTGGTGGCAGTGGCACCGTAGCTTGCCACGAGCTTCTCTGCGCCCTCTAGCGTCGGGAGAGGAAACTATTAGTAGTAACCCCACCGTTTTCCAATAGTGATGGCGTTGTCTCTGGTGGCGGGTGATGAAGTGCGTGGAGGGCGATTTCGTCGTGGCACTCGTGGTATCGACCTTGACAATGCTGGTGTGGAGTAAAGCGCCGAGTCGTCCAGTGGCCGCTGCCCCCCGCGCCGTGCGCCGCCGCCGCCGCCGCCGCCAGAGGCGCTGGCCGTCATCGCTGGCGTTGCGTGCGGGCGGTGAAGTCTCCGCCGCTGGGAGGAGCGCCGAGGGCGTTTGGGGGCGGGGGCGGAAGGCGGGGCGGGGGAGGGAGCGGGGGCGGTCGCCCGTCAATAGGAACCTCCTCCGGGCGTTCGGGGCATGGGCGTGGGCGTGGGCGTGGACGGGGGCGGAGGAAGGGGAGGGAAGGGGAGCGGGGGCGCCCTCCCACCGTGGCGTCCTCCTCTTTCAGCGAGTTGCGCGGCGGGGGCGGGGGCGGCGGAGGGAGCGGGAAGGGGAGCGGAATTTGGGGCGGGCGGGGGCGGGGGGCGGAGGAGGAGGGAGCGGCAAGGGGAGCGGGACTGTGGAAGGCGCCCCGAGCGTGGCGTCCTCCTCTTCCATGGAGTTGGGCGGAGGCGAAGGAGGGCGCGGGAAGGGCAGCGGGAGCGCGGGCGGCGCGGGAAGGGCCGTGGGGTCCTCCTCCTCCATGGAGTTGGGCGGGGGCGGGGGCGCGGGCGGCGGGCGCGCGGCGCCGTCCTCTTCCTCGATGGAGTTGAGCGTGGGCGTGAAAGCGGTCGAGCGAGGAGGCGCGGCGGGCGCGCAGGCGGGCGCTGGCCCTGCGCGCGCGGCGCCGCGCCCACCCGCGCCGGAACGACGCCCTGCGCAGCCCCGCGGGCCGGCGCGGGGGCGAGTCGGCGAAGCGTCAGTCGTCGAGGGGCGCAGCGCGTGGGCGGCGGCGACGGGCAGGGCAGGCGGCGACGACGACGGCGACGGCGTGGGCGACGCGCCGGCCGACGACGACAGCGGCGGCGACGGCGAGAAGGTGGGCGACAGCGACAGCGAGCGCGGGGGCGCGCGGGGCGGCGTGCGGGTCGGGGCCCACGCCCGCCCGCGCCGCGCCCCACCGCCGCAGGCACAGCACCAGCCCCACGCACGGCGCGCACGCCAGCGCGCGCGCCAGCAGCGACGCCGCCGCTCCGGCGCCCGTGGGCGGGCGCGGCGACGCGCGCGCCGGCGCCGGCGGCGTCGCCAGCGGCGGCCGCGACCCGCACGACCACGACGACGACGACAGCCGCCCCCGACCGCCCCCCACGACGGTGACGAAGACGGCGACGACGACGACGCAGCCCGCGACGGCCTGGGCGTGCTGGGCGCGGCCTCCGCGTCCGCCTGCCCCGCCCCCGCGCCCGCCCCCCGCCGCTACCGCCGCCAGCAGGTCGAAGGCGTCGGGCGGCGGCGGGGCGGCGGCGCTCGCGGCGTGGAGCGGCGGCGCCGCGTACGGCGCCAAGGGCGTACAGGGCCAGCTGCCTGAGGGCGCCGCGCGTCACTCTCCCTCCCCGCGCGCCCTCCACCTCGTCCGCCCCGCGCCAAGCGGTCGCGCGCGTCTCGGAAGCCCGGGGACGGGGGACAATGACCTCATGCTCAAGGACAATTGACATAGAGGCGCCCTAACGCCACTATTACAGCCACTGAGTTGTTGGACGGGCCAGCCTGCACGCGAACCCTCATTATCATTAAACTGCTGAAATGAATGAACGTCCTACAATCGTTGAATGGAAGAAGAAAAATGAGCACTACTAAGATTTCCAAATGAAACAACTTAAAAACATGTATAAACGACACATTCGTGATGTTTCATTGTTGCTATAATCCGACATGTTATATTCACTAAATTAAATCGAATACGATTACATGTATACAGAAGAAATTTTAAATATGCGTGAGATACGTCCCTTTGACAGGTGTTGATGAAACACTGGACATCTAATGATAAGCTGTATCCAATATACGAGAATGCTCCTGAACGTAAATGAATATTTCAACAGTTTCTACCTGACACATATTAACATAAAAAAATTGTCATGACGCAAACGAGTCCTTTCCATTTATAAAATTCCACACACGATTGAATAAGAAAATATGATACAATAAGCATATTTTGGCATCGACAAAAACGAGATATGTGTAGAAATATTAAAACAGATTATATGTTAATATTGAAGGCTCCTTGATCCCGGTTATTTACAACCAAGACATTACGCCGACGGACAATTTCAGATATCTTATGATTTGTCACTAGTTATCAGAAAACAAATATTTAGATATAATAAAAGGAAACGAATCTTATCTGTATAGAATAAAATATCATTGCAAAGATATTTAAATTTTCAATGATTCTTACACAAGACAAGAAACACCATCTATCAACAATATTAGCAATTTTAAGAATTAGGGCAGTGAAGATCTTTCGTTTTTGCATTGGAGGGCAAATTCTAATGCTGAAAGCCTATTACATCACAATTGTACCTCAATAAAACAACATTATTTAAAAATTGTTGGAATTTAAACTTTCGTAAAATCTTCATACATTAACAAATTAGAGGTATTGGCGCATTTTTCCTGAAAATTGGGTTCATGCATAAGCAAAAGAAGAAATATTTAAGAAGGTTAGAGAATATATATCCTGTTGCACGATAATTATATGCAAATTATTGTCTAGCTGAACGTTCATGGACGATGTTGCAAAAGACATGGAGATGAATGGAGCAGAAGCAATTTTTGACGTTCTTTTCGGTCTGTTAACGTAGTGTAGACTGACGGAACATTGACCCAGCTTGCGAAACACCATCTATCAACAATATTAGCAATTGCGGGACTGCCGCTGTAGACTATGCACAAAAGAACAGCAAGCTTACAATAACTATGCAAGCAAATTTGAGCAAGTACATTAGCAGCTACTACAATCTACTGTGAATGTACCGAATAAATGCTGGCTGGTAACCGAGCGGAGAAATGGCAAAAAGTATTATATTTATGTCTTGTTACATGGTAATAATTTTAAAAGTAAAAGAAGAAATAAGTATAAAGCTGTACATTGTTACCAATTGCATAACACTCCCCTCCTAAATTGGAACCAATTATATTCCTTGGAACCATATTATATCCCTTAATTATTGCATTCAAAAGCGTTACTAATAATCAATTCTTCTTCTCAACGCCCACATTTCAAAACTAGTTCCACACCGTACCTTTAACTCATTTCTCCGTTACTTATAAATAGCATTTTCGGTACAGATTAATCTACATTGTGCGTCTACAACGTGCAATTAATTCCATAATATCTGTGTCGTGTATCTGGGTGGTAGAGAAGAGATATGGAAGGTAATAAGAAAGAGAGAAGATCCGATCACAAAACGGAATAAAAGGCGAGGATTTGATTGATGACAATTGTGTTTATACGGATGTCTTAAATAAGATTGATACTACGATTATAACAGCATTTTACAACATACATTATTTTCATTCGCAATAGAACCATTTTAGGTTCTGAGAATAATATTTGAATGACATTTTGCTTGACGGAAGCTCCAGTTAAAATTCTACGGTATATCCCGTATTTCAATGGGACACTTGAGGGGGTGGGGGTGAGGTGATGTGGGTGGGGGTGGGGGTGGGGGGAGGCGGCAGGGCCGCCAACTCACCGCCCATGCTCGAGCCGCGTGGTGTCTGCGGCACCCGCATCCGCTGCTTCATCATTCGCGTCCGGTCGTCCAGGTCCTGCGGCACGACGAACAGCTCGTTACTTGCTACCCTCACCACCGAGGTAAAGAAGGTGATGATAACGACCAATGGTATTGACCAATCCCAGCAGTCCATCAGCCAAAAACGTATCAAATTTTTCCATCAAGTTAAAGATGATGAGAATGACTTATCATTTGCTGAGTGACCAATGGTACGGAAGAATTCATTCAAACTTCTAACAATCCTGGCAGTCTATCAGCCAAAAATCATCAAATTTTCCCATGATGAAGTTAAAGATGATGATAATGACTTATCATTTGCTGAGTGACCAATGGTACGGAAGAATCCATTCAAACTTTTAACAATCCTGGCAGTCTATCAGCCAAAAATTATCAAATTTCCCCATCAGCGTAATGAATATCTTCTGTAAATAACTCTCACAATACTCTGTAAATGTGTACATTGCGTTATTCTGTGAAAACAAACATAAACATTAAAGCAATATGAAACATTTAGGTAAAACTTCACGTGCAAAACAAGTAATTCAAAGTCCAAAATAGGAAAAAACCCTTACACCTCACAGGTTATTTATGGAGTAGTTGTGTTAAGAGTTTGTTGGCGTATTTATTTGCTATAAAGTCACACTAATCACCACACGCCCTGGGGGAATTGTCGATAAAGCCATCGATGTTTGGTGACTTGTGGATTTATAAAAATTGTTGAGTTTTTTGGTGTTATTATTTAAGATAATTTCCTCTACTCGAAGGCTAGTGGGCGATTTTATGCCCTGCCCTTTGTAGGGCAGGTGTTCACAGTGGAGTGGTATTTATTCCATTGGATGGCTGAATGTAGGTGTGATCAGGAGGGATTAATGATGAAGATTATGAATTGTTAGATGGTTCAGATGCCATGGGAAGATGAAAGCAGCCATGCTTTGCGCTAGATTGAGATCCAAAGCCATCGCCTCCACGGGCTGGGGCTTTACCAAAAGACCTTGCTACATCGGATATACGGATCTCAAAATGTTTATATGTATATAGTTGGCGCGACAGCCCGTGAACGGGCCCAGGCCTACTGGTGACGTCCCTGCCTCGCGGTCATGGGTTAAGGGATACGTCTGGTTAGCACGTGGACATCGCCATGCCGTATCCGGTCATCTCACCCTGAGAAGTGAATTTTCTCGCCGTCACACTTATACTGGGACATTCGAAGGAAAACGCACCCTATAGTCTTGCCTCGCTCGGGAATCAAAGCCGGAGCTGCGTAGTGGAAAGCGAGCACGCTGACCAAGAGATAGCAGCGAGGCTATATCTTAGAATACATATTATGAATGTCTGGGGTATAAGAGGGGTCGAAGGTGTTGGCTTTTGCCACAGATCGTGCGGCGGAAATATCGAATTAGGAAGTCACACAGGCGACATTTGCCCCTGATTGCTACGAAAGTTTCTTGCACTGGTGTTTGGCAGACACACGAAGTCTCTTTGACTGGCTTCAAATCGTGTACCTGCCTAATGCCAGCGCACGATGCCAACCTATCAGGCACTCATGGAGCATGCATAATGTCGTTGTATGAGATTTCTCACCACGTAGTCACTGGTAAACTGTGATCAAATACATGCTCTAACATATTGTCATATTCATTCCGAGGTTCCTTGAGATGTCATTGATTTTTAATAAATAAAAGTAGCAGCTGTGTATTTGAAAACAATTTTGCAATTTGACAGATTTGGCAATTTTAATTAAGAGACAGCTGGGATAAATGGTCAGCGATTTTGATTTTCCACGTATCTCAATAAATTACTCAATATATTTAAAATGTTACTGTAACTGCACTATCTAATTGTCAAAACTCATCGATTATTTACACGAAAACAGATAAAACTAGATAGGTGCAATAATTGAGATCGCCAAATACTTAGGTTTTATCGAAGGATATTCGCTGAATTTACAACAGATTTAAGCGTTAGAGTGCCATTAAAAGATGGAGAGCGCCACACTGGGATCTCAAAAATGCCTGGTAGGTAGCCTACAGTATTTTCAGTTTTGGTGTTTAGAAATTAATTGAAACGCTGTATTTAAGTTTTAAATAATGGCCACTTTCATCCAAAGGTAGGGTATGAAAATTCAGAATGATTGTGGGTAAATATTAATGGCATATTTCAATATTTTGAAAACGATTTTATTTATTAACTTTATGAATTTAAATACATTTAAATATGCAAATAACAGAGTTACTACCAAAAAGTAGTTAGAAACTCATTAGTCCCGTAAGGGTAGTGCGTTTCTCGGGACGTGACGATAATCATTCTCCTCTGGATGGCGAGATCCGGCGCCGACCTATCGTCGGCTTTGGAATTTTTCCTCAAGCAGATATCTCCCACCAGAGAGGTACCGCCTCCAGTCTAGACAACTTTTAAGCTCCCGGCATGTATGGTAGTGTAGTGCGTGTTTGTAAGGGGTGGTGATAGGACAAGGAAGAGGAAAGAAAGATCGAGCAGTCCGTGACCCATTTGTTAGAGTACTGCTCCGACATTCTTCGGGTGTTCATCGGAGACAACATGGAAAACTACGGTTGAGAGCAGCCGTCCGCTAGAATTCTCCTCCGGACAGCGACTGAATTCCACCTAGCTGACAAGCTAGTGTCGAAAATCCTGCCATCATGGGGAGTGGAAGGCTGCTGCTTCAAATCCAAAATGATGGTTAGATGAGAGTGAAATATTATATGTCGTATTAAGCAAACTGATAGGAATGTTGCACCAATAAAAACGTGTAATCCATGAAATCCGGTTGCTGTAAAGAAGGCTGAACCATAAACTGAATCCGCAATAGTAAATGGAGCGTCAATATATTCGTAAGCTTGTAAGATGGTGAAGTAAACTCCTGGAATGATTGTTAATAATACTCCTTGCCTAGGAGCTCCCGGTCAGAGGGACTCAGTTGATGCCCTGAGCCACGTCTCGGGGCTAGGGGCTAGGGGCTAGGGGCTAGGGGCTAGGGGCTAGGGGCTAGTGGGGAAGGGGCGCGGTGGACTCACCGGGGGCAGGCGGTCCTTGAGCTCCTTCTGCAGCGAGCGCGGGATCTGCGGCAGCTGTCGCTTCTTGGGCGAGCCGGTAGGCGTGGCGGTGGCGGAGCGCGACCCGAAGCGCGGCGCGAAGGCGTGCGTGGGCAGCGACCCGCCCCCGCCCCCGCTCCCATGGTGCATCCTGCGGCACGCACAAGCACGCGTCCGCACGGGCCCCGCGCAGCAGCACACTGCGCGGCCAGGCGCCTCGCCTCGCTCACGCTCTCAAACGACCAGCTCGCACAATCAGATCCATCTAGAACTCTCCCCACTTCACCTCGCCTCGCTCACACCCTCAAACGACCAGCTCGCACAATCGGATCCATCTAGAACTCTCCCCACTTCACCTCGCCTCGCTCACGCTCTCAAACGACCAACTCGCTCAATCACATCCATCCAGAACTCTCCCCAATTCACCTCGCCTCGCACACGCTCTCAAGCACATGTCGAGATCAGCTCACAATCAGATCCATTCTTAACTCTTCCCACTTCACCTCAAAAAATACATATTCGCTTTCTCATTAATAGCGTAAACATAGAATACATGAAAATATTGTCAATATTGTCATTATTGATTGATTATCACATCAATAAAAATTGCGAGCACATGTCATCTATTATGTTGAATGAAGGTTTTGTAATAGTAAAACAGTAGAACCTCGTTATAAAAGAACCCGCTTATAAGAGAAAATGTGAGCGGTACCGGTGTACAGCACGCACTTTGTCGCCCGTTCTTTGACGCAAAATTACGCGAAAAGTACTCAAATTTCCGAAAAATTGTGCAGGACCTTATTTCAAATTCTATAGTTAAGAAACAGATTTCATTAAGGGAAACATCGCTATCTTCATATTAAGAGTTATAGGAAGACGCCGAAAAAATTTTGAATTTTTCCAATTTTCAAAAATCTGAGTTTCCAACGAACATGAGACCTGCTATTAAACATCATTTACACCATCCAACAACAAAATTTGATTAAGAATGATGGAGTCATTTTTTTGAACATTTTTAAAATGTCCCAGGAATTTCGTGTAAAGTACCCAGTATCATAGTTGGACGGAAAGACTGACGGACAGAATAACGGACGGATAAACGGACGGACGGGCAAACGGACGGACGGACGGACGAACGGAAGGACGGACAAACGGACGGACGTACAGACGGACGGACGTAGAGACAGACGGACGGACAGACGTTTTGCTGTCATTCGATTTTTCAATATCAAGGACTCACAAAACATGGATACTGGCTACACCACGTGTTAGATGATCTTTTTTCTAAACTTAGCAACTGGATTTATCCACTTTGTCGTAACCTGAGCCCTGTAATAAGAATTTTCCCGTCGTAAATTCACCTTTTTTTCACGCAGCATTACACAACTTTCTCTCTATTGCATAAGCGATAGCGAGAAAATAAAATTGATAACACACGTCAAGACGAAAACATTACATATGTAAGATAACCTTAAGCAAATAAAATGGTCATACTTTAGAATTTTCACTGATGTAAGAGGTTCCGTCTATAAGAGATAAAAATCATGGCCCACATGAATCTTCTAACGAAGTTCTACTGTTTGAACAAAAATGACCTCGCAAACTGAATTTCAACGTACTTACGAAGATACAATACACACAAACCACAAACAAACAAAAATTCAACCTATGCACACATACATGCACAAATAGAACAATGAGCACGACCTTTTACATTATGAGTTTGCACTAGTAATAAGCCAGGCAACTCAGACCAAAATGTCTCTGTCTACATTCATCGACTCTAAAGTAAGATAATATAAAGCACTTTGTTAATGAATCTGACCAGAGGTACTAAAAGTATTCAGAATATTGAAAAAATGTAGTATATGCATTACGAGTCATTTGGAATTTAGGTACATCCTCATTGGAGAATGAAAATATTTTTTGATAAGAAAATTCAACTACCGAGAATAGAAATGAGTGACACACGAGTGAAGGAATTGAAAATGTCTACGTTTAAATGCATTACGGATATATACAATTCACACGGAGAAATCAAATTAATTTATTATGAATTTTTTCAAATTTGCTATTACTATTAGAAACTAGTTAGCTCTGATCTGTGGGTTAGTCTGCAAGTACATCCAAAATAGTATAATTTTTTTAAATACACGAATTATCGATATTTAATTCCAAAAAGTTATTACATCAATAGATCAGTGACCAATATGTATTATTTAAACTCGTAAGAGTAATAATCAAACACCGAAAGACTATCTACATTATTTTCAACATTCGTAGGCAAACATTTTAATACCCCCAGTTTTAAATTCTAAAAAAAATCTGTGGAGAACAACATTTACACGAAGTTGCACAAGTCTCGTATGTGCCTTTCTGGATCTCCTTCTGAAACATTTATTAGTGCTACAATAAATATAAAGGATCTGATTTCAAATACACAGAATTACATATCTTTCCTTTAATAATGGATACACAGGAAGCGTGTTTTGGCAGGGTTGAAGGGTTTGGGGCGTTTAACTACAAGTGCAACCAAGCAACTTACCGGTCGAGGCTAGAAGCGATACGGAAGAAAATGAAAAGAGAAAGCAAAATTAATTATTTAGTGAACATACGTAAACCCTAAGTGCTGCATAACAATTAAAGATACGTGGCGCTATAACTAACATAAGAAAGCAAGCGCAAAGAAACAAAAACAAAAGAAACATTCATATAAAACATCGATATTTTAAAATATGAATGGGAGAACGAAGAGGAATGGGTAGATGTACCTGTAGAAGGAACACGTGAAGAAAATGGAAGACATTGGTGCTATTCTTCTGACAAAACTCTATCAATAGATCGAAGATGTAGCGAAATCCGCCCATAGTCTTCAAGCAGTCCTCTCAGTTTCTCCGTTCAAATCGAATGTTCAAAAATAATGAGATTCAAAGGAGTAACCTTTTGTGAAGTTAATGCTGTCTTATGGTGGAGCAATAAAACATGTTTAAAGTTGTGAAAATTTCAATTTATTGGCATTTGTAAGAGTAACATGTGAATTGTAATAGAAATTGCATCAAGGCAGAATTACGGAATATGCATTACTCATCAAAGCGTAATTATCATAAATTAATAAGGTATAATTGTTTCCAGAGTGAGTCTTGAATCAACATTTACTGTAATTACGAAAACTGAATTGCTTCCAGAGAACATTTGGGACTTGTGAGAGGCAGAGGACGCGGCTGCACCCGAGCACTGGGCTTCTGGCCATGGGCCATCACTGTGTCCACCGACGATGAAACGACAGAAGCCAGAGATCGTTGAAGGAGCACGCCGAAGAGGACAGAGAAGGAGCCAGAGGAAATCGAGATAGAAGAAAAACTGTTTCCAAGGTCAGCAACGAGACGTTTGAGGTGATTCAGGATAAAACCTAATGTATGTAGGACATGTGTTTAGGAATTCAAAAAATATCCGATAAGACAGTGTGATCATGATGGCGGTTGGGGTGAATTGGTGAGGCCAAAGACGGAGAAGAAAATAATGAGTACAGAAATTAGGATGAAGGAACAGGAAAGCGGAAGGAGTGAACGGGGAGTGTGAAAATAGAGATCAGTATTTCTGTGCTCTTCACATTTCTATTTCTCTATATTCCATTTACTTTTTTCTGCCCATTTCAAGCTTGGAGGAGAACGGAAAACGAGAGTAAAATGAGAGGAGGAAATGGATTCACGGAGGTAGCTGGCACAGGTAATAAAACAAGGGAAGGGAGAGGTGACGAGAAGAGAGAGTGTAGAAAAAAAGTAGAATGCTGAAGATACAGAGCAGCAGTGGTCCAGAAATGATATGGGAGTAGGTCGGGGATTAGTAAAGGCAAGGAATAAGCAGCGTAGACATGGGTCAGGATCTGTATGAGACGTGTTGCAATGAAAAGAGGAACTTGTGCGAAAGAATTAGAAATAGGAGGGAGGGGTGACACAGAATGGAAAGGGAGAGAAATGGAATAGTGAAAGTCAGATGGATGGGAAAGTAAAAGGGTAAAGGTAAAATGTGAGTGAAGGGGAATGGGGAGGGACGGAGAACGAGGAAGAAAGGAGAAAGAGAAGGGAAGGGGAAAGAGGAGGGAAGGAGAAAGAAGGGAAGGGGAAAGAAGGGAAGGGGAAAGAAGGGAAGGAGAAAGAAGGGAAGGGGAAGAGGAGGGAAGGAGAAAGAAGGGAAGGGGAAAGAGGAGGGAAGGAGAAAGAAGGAAGGGGGAAAGAGGAGGGAAGGAGAAAGAGAAGGGAAGGGGTGAGGGATGTGAAGGAGAAAGGTGAGTGAAGAGGAAAGGACTGTGATGGGGAAAGAGGAGGGAGGGGAAAGAAGCGAGAAGGGGAAGGGAAAACAGAGTGAATGGAAAGGGGAGTGAAGGGGCAAGGGGAGTGAAGGGGAAAGAGAAGTGATGGGAAGGGGAGTGAAGGGGAATGGGAGTGATGTGAAGGGGAGTGAAGGGGTGAAGGGGCGGGCGGGCAGTGGTGCGCTCACCTGCCCTGCGGCGGCGACAGGCTGCGGGTGGTCTTGGGCGCGGCGCGGGCTTTTGCTGCGCGACCGCGAGTGCAGGCTGGGGGCAGTCGGTGGGCGCGGGCGGAGTGCGAGCGCTGGCCCAGCGCCCCGTGGCCGTTCTGCCAGCGCACCCGCACACGCACGCACGCGCTCTGTGATAACGGCCCAGCCCCCCACCCTCCCCTCCCCACCCTCCCACCTTCCGCCCCGCCTCACCACCACACACAACGGCAATGCCGGCAGGCCACTTTCGACATTTTTCACTTCAATTCGCTCATTTTGACTTCGACATTGAAATTCTAACGTATCTGACGGCATTCATGTTCGAGGCCGACTTTCTGTAGTTGGCAACTGTCATTGCAACGGCCAAAACGCCTTGCCAGCGCCTGGAGTCTTGCGCTCGCAGTCACGGCGGACAAAGGCGACATGCGCTTCCTAGCACTCTTCGGGCGTTGCATTCGTATTTTATAAACTCACAAAAACCCAAGTGAACTAATTTTCAAATTAAAATTAGGAAGAATAAAAACTTGCACTTAAGTTCTCCAAATATGAAAAAAGACAAGTAATTGCTATTTAAAAAAATAACTTTTTCTATCTTGATTAATTATATTACAAATGAGCATTTTCGAACTCACCACTTGCTTTTGTAGCACTTTAGTGAAGCTATTCGGGTGAAGTAAAAAAATGCCAAAATAAGGCCTCCCCAATGCCCAGCACTGCAGTGAAATCGTGACCCCTGCGAGGCCCGGTGCCTCACACTCCAATTCGCCTGAACCTTTCTCTTTCCAAAAGGAAAAGGCAAGCGGCATTGCCAGCATCTGTACCGTACCCCTCTCCTCGTCGTCAGTGACGAGTGATCTCGAGTCCAGACGCTCCTTAACATTCGCGTAAGACAAATTACTCTCAATATTCACAAAGTCATCGGCGCGACTCGTCAATTGACGTCAATCACATGTTGACAGTTTACGATACTTTGAACGGATTTTTTTAGGAATATCTGTGATAAAATACTGAAATAAAAGCGTCACTAGCAAATAAGACTGTGCTCACAACGAGAATTCGTTCATTTCAAAAGCCCTCAAGTTGCTTTAAAGGGTGTATTTGAGGCTGATGAATAGTCAAAAGTATATACATCGAATGCAGTTTCATGTGTCACTGTGTAACAATATTAGAAGGCACTGTTGAAAAAATTCTTTGCTGGTCAAGCCTCACTATCCTATATTTTGTATATATGTTCAGTTTCATTCATTAGAGTATATTGACTTCATATTACGTATTCTTAAACTTTTCGTTTTTCGATAATGTTCTGTACTATCTTTTGGTGTGGTATATATAGTGCACTATCCTTAGGCAGGGATTTTCTGCTTCTTATACTGAACACAAACATTAGGATATTTTTATTTTCTATAATGAAGGATTTTAGGTTTAAGGTTTGCATTTCAAATACCTTAAAACGAATCCTAAAAATTAATATTTTGCTTCCGATTTACTAAACCTTGGAAATAAATTATTTTAACTGTCGTAACATTTTTGTTTTTTTATCAGTGGTCGTAATTACTGCTCATGAAATGTCCTGAAAATAAAATAGTGCCTTCGTATTTACCGGAAAGGTAACTCAATATTCAGGAAAAAATTTTAAAAATCTGTAATATGAGGTTATACTTTAGAATTTAGACTCATAAGATATTTAACATTCAGGCTGAGAAATGCTGACCATCATGCGGTAGCTTTGTGGAATATTGTAGTATCTACAGGGTGTATCTGAACTAACTTGCCAAAATGAGACAGACAACAAGTGATAGACATGAATACGCAGCTTCCTAACAGTAAGAATAACAAGCCAATGGTACTTTCATTTCCATGCCTGTCGAGGCAACACCTTGGGTTATTGCGTGAGGCATTTAGTCGATTCCCTCAGCATCATACATGACAATTTCACCAGCATGTATCTGGCATGGTAAGGCCTAAACAACTAAGACGAGAACCTTAAAAGAACTTACGGTTACGAAATAAAAAGTTTTTTATGTGCTCTCTATTATCCACTTCGCTTTCCAAAGTTACGTCAGATACACCCTGTTGTTGCTTTAAGGAA
This sequence comes from Acheta domesticus, assembly GCA_031308135.1. Lineage (NCBI taxonomy): Eukaryota > Metazoa > Arthropoda > Insecta > Orthoptera > Gryllidae > Acheta > Acheta domesticus. The sequence goes on from JAHLJT010002406.1 coordinate 185,481,294, forward strand.
GCGTCTGGATGTCGATGATCTTATGAAGTGTAGCTCTCACGTCCCAGAAGCCTTTACTCAACAGCACTTGACCAAGATACGAATAGGCCGATTCGAATGCAAAGTTGATATATCATAAGATGCATGCAGACGTCACCTATGTCTTAGAAAGCTTTTACGTTGGAAATAGCCATAAATAGAATTGCCCAATATATACTTAAGAAGTGGTTAAAATGATGTCTCAGTAGAATTGCACAAAATTAGAAACTGTACGCGAATATATGTTGTATGCAAACAGGATCATTTATGTGCACCGTGTGCAATAAATTAATAGTTTTCACATCTGCATGATTGTTTAGAAGATTTCTGTTTTAGGAACTTTTAACATTTTGTTTGAGATTTACATAAATTAATTCTCTAAAGTTTGAAAAAACAAAGATAATAAATTTTATGCAAATTGGTATAAAATTAGTTAATAATGATGATAATCTCCATGCTGTCAAATTATTTTTAACCTTACGGTTTACCCTTTGAACTACGCCTTGTCACTTTCGTCATAGAACCCATTTCCATTGCTTTTGAGGGAGATTATAAACAGTGTATTTGCGAATGGACATCCAACGACAGAGCAATGGAAATTTCTCTGATAATTAGTACTCGTTCTTACTATTTGTAAATCAAAGATATGACCCAGCGTATTAATTTAGCGATAAACATTTCTTAAGGAACAGAGCTCCGCAACTAATATCGCGTCAAAAGTCATCTTGGACGACCTAAGTTCACTTCTAAGCGATTTTATAGCAATCATTTTCAGAGTATTGAGTCTAAAAACTATAACTACAAAAACTTCGCAAATTTGTGAAGTTGACAGATACATTAAGAGCGACTTTTCAGATTCGGTGGGCGATCGGGTTAGTGTTCGGGAGAGCTCGGGCAAACACCTGTCTTAAACGTGGAATGAAATTCGAATATTTTACTTTTAGACAGTTTGTGCTGAATGTCACGCTGACCAACATTTGTTGAATAAAGTTTGTTCGGCTTCATTGTCTGTGTTTAACTTGAAGCGCCTGAGAACCATGTAACTCGCAGTACTGCAACGACTAACAAGTCTACAAGTACAATGTTTCGATATCGCGAAAACCGTTGAGCTACAATGCGTCCGCCCCAGCAGCAAAATCGAGCTCCGTAAATCACGACGTATCCGTGTCTTGTGCTATTCTACTGAGCGTTTTTTAAAGCAGGGCTGCTCGACTGCAAAAATACGGAATGCCTGCTCGCGGCGGCCCACGTGCCAACGCCTTCGACTGGACGGAGCCGATCGCGCCCGAGCGCCTCCCATCCGAGGAGGCGCGCGCTGGACGAGGGCATGCCAAAGGAACCGCCTACTTGAGCAGTCGTGTTGTAAGGAGGTGTGCGAAGTGCCGCCCACTCCCCCGGGAGATGGCCCGTTCGCCGGCCTCGTCCCTCTTCGTTTCCGCTGACTCGATCGCGCTGCTTTGTTGCTCGTCCTCCCCGTTTTTTTCTGTTCTCTGTTCTACTCCCTTTTGCCATGCCGCATTTAACAAGGAACTTCAAGTTCCACTTGTGGTTCCACGTGTTACCTTGCGTCTTTCGCACGTGTATTTAGTTGTACTTTTTATAGATTCACCTTGAAAGCGTGAGTATTTGTTACATATTGTCTCAAGAGAAACAACTGCATCTAAACTGCGATTTTTCTAACTTTTGCCTCTCAAGGCCCGACTTCACGATGGAATATGTCATGGTATTTCGCGTCTTTCTCAGTGGTGCTGCTAGACTCTAGCGCAGTGGTGTCAAGGTCTTTTACTAGTGGCACCGTAGCATGACACGAGCTTCTCTGCGCCACTAGCGTCGGGAGAGGAAACTATTAGTAACCCCGCCGTTTCACAATAGGGATGGCGTTGTCTCTGGTGGCGGGGTGACGAACTGCGCGAAGGGGCGATTTCGTCGTGGCACTCGTGCCACGGACTCCCGCTCGTGGCATCGACCTTGACAACACCGCTGTAGCGGCAGGACCGAGAAAGACGCGAAATGCCGTGTGATATTCCTTCGTGGCCACTGGGGCTGGAGAGGCAAAGTTAGAAAAATCGTTAGATAACATGAGAAATTTGGAGGCGTGGCCTTCGCATCTTGGTCGAGCGCCGAGTGTGTGTGTGTGTGTGTGTGTGGGGGCGTGGGCGTGGGCGGGGCGTCGCGGCAGGCGCCCTACCTTGCGCTGGGGCGGGTAGCCGCCCATCATGCCCGCGGCGCGCTTCCGGCCCTGCGGCGACATGTCCCTGCGGGAGCGCCGCTGGTCCTGCGCGTCGAGGTCAGGCGGCGGGCTGCAACACGCGGCCACGCTCCGCTCGCCTCTCCGCTCCGCTCCTCCTGCTCCTTCGCTGGCGGGGGGCCGCACCGAGGGGCGGGGCGGGGGACGGGAAGGGACGAGGCGGGGCGCAAGCGACCAGACACACGCAACGAGAGCTGGAGTCTCCAGCTGCGAGGGAGGCTCCACAGCCTCCGCATCCCTTTCCACAAGTGAAAGGAAAAGCAAAGAACGTTATCGAGAAATTAAAATCGACTACTGTTGACCGCGTGGGCTTGGAGCGGGCTGCAAAAGAAACGACCGGGCCGCTTGTCCCAGCGGCGAAGTATCGTCGAGGCGAATGCTCAGCAGTCGCAAGAAAGAAGAAGAATAAAGTAGCAAAAGAAGCCAAATGTAAATAAACTGGAGGTTCTAAGGTCAGGCTAAAGTTGAAGTGGGGTCGGGAGGAAGTGCGGTCGACAGCAGAAAGGTGCGCAAAAGAGGGAGAGAGAGAGGGCGAACGAGCGAGCGGGCGATGCTGGCAAATCGCGGGCAAATCATAGCAGGCAGTCGGCAGCTCCTCGCTTCACGGGGCGAGAGGCGGGATCGGCAACACAAACTGAGGCAAGACTCTACTGCACGGCGCAAGGGCGGGGCGGGGCGGGGCAGCGAGGGAGGATGCTTAGCGTTGTTGGCTGAATGCTCAAAAGGCGGAAAGGGGTGAACAAAACAGCTGCAGACACTGATGGCGGGTGCCCGAAACTAAGATACTATTGATGAGCGCACAAACGTACGGTACCCTTCTCAATATACACTGAACATTATTTTTTTTGTGTTAGGTAATTAATTTAATCTAGGTGAGATATAGAGAGCCAGAACAAATGGTTTTCTTTGTTTCTTTTGTATTGAATTGCGTATCAATAGTATCCAAGAAATCGTACAGCTTCACAATATAAATTTAATTTTTATGTATCTTACTGTCCTGGGGAGAAGTATGCTTCTCGACCAAATCTTTGACACATATATTACATTAATTTTATTGATTAAAACAGACAGAAGGGGTAAGTGAAACAATATAAAACACTGAATCGACAATCCATACTGTTTTACTTTTAAGATATAAAAAAACAGTATTTTTAAGAACGACTTTTCATTACCAAGGAGCGTTGCGTTATACACTAAAATATTGATCTTCATGAATATAACGTGTAAGATATATTGCTGATTAGACAAGCATTTAAGACACCCCCGAAGTATTGCGTTAATGAGAACACTGGATAACTCAAATAACTGAAACCTCCTGGACATGACTAGACATAAGATTTTTAGGCAAATGGCTATTTTAGTCTTAAGGTATTACAGGAACCTCAGTTATAGTGACTAAATGCCAATTTCAGCAATACAAATTAAAAATACCTATTAATTCGTTAATTAATTAATTATTAGAATTTAAAAGGTTACAGCTTTAGCTTTTTAGCAGCTTGTTTCGTAGTCCTGTCATCTGAAGGTGACAGAGGTATATTCTCAAAACATCATCGCAAACAGGTTTAGCGCTTCTTTTTGCTAGCGATTATCTCAAAATACGATAATGCGTTCTCGGATCGGTTTCTTCTTTTAAAAACTTCAGAATTGAGCGTATAAAAGTTTGTTAACCTCATTCTGAGGTGTCTCGAATTTCGATGAATCGTTCAACCAATTTACATCTTATTGAGTTATCGTGGCTTCTCTCTGCATCGAACATTATAACGGTTGCTACAATGAGTTCATTGTTGTCATGTTACCTCCAAGATTAAACTATGCACCCAAGAAAAGTGTTGACCCAGAAATATCAATTTATGGCTATAAAATTATTTTCAGTGACACAAGACACAAATTTCAGCCTCTTACTTTAGGAAAGTTTTTGGAGTATATTGTGAGGCAAATTATAGGAAATAATTTTGTTCCAGAATTTTTAGATATTTTATTTTCCCTTTGTATCTGTAACACTATTTTCCACAATTGTGTTTGACCACTTAGATATTATTTTATTCAATTGTTTATACTAATATATCTCTAAATAAAATATTTGGAAATAAAATAAAATTTAATCTGAAAAGTTCCTTTCATCTCAATTTATACTACCAATTTTAGATATTATAACACACATTTTCGCGTTTTAAGAGCCTATTTTAAGCGCCTAAAATGGAAACCTACAAATCCGATGTCTAGTCACGGGATATTCATGAACCGCTCCGAAACATTTCAGTTCAGTTCAGTGCAATGATGCCTTTACGTGGCGAGATTCAGGCCTGATCTTCCGTCTTATCACGCAGTTTGCTACGCTCCTTTCTCCATCTAGAGGAGAAAGAAGGCATTACTCGGGCGACGGAACGGGCGATTTGAATTTAGCTCAGAGGCTTCTTTTAGGTTTGAGGATGTCTTACAAGCGGTAAACCTACAACGTGGGACAGTCGGCGTTACTTCCCCTCCGAAGGAAGGCGTCCGAAAGGCTTTTTTCACCCTTGATAACCCACGCCTGCGATCGGGTTGGGCTCGGTCCGCAGCCAACAGGAGCTCCTCGTTCCCGAGTGAGGGGGCGGGGGCGGGGGCGGGGGCGGCGCGCTCACCTGGAGGAGGAGCCGACGCTGGAGATGGAGGCGCCGTCGGCGACGCGGCGGTCGCGCGCGCCCTGCGGCTCCTCCAGGTCGGACGTGGTGTCGGAGTCGGAGAGGCGCGACGTGGTGGAGGGCGGCGACAGGTGGTCCGTGGGCGTCAGCGCCAGCTCCAGGTCCCCGCTCTCCGCGTCCCGCCGCTGCCGCACACGCGCCAGCGCTCAGCCACTGACAAGGCGCTGCCAGGAGCACGCGGGGAGAGCGGACAGGGGAGCGGAGGAAGCGCGCGCGACACGATGGAGAAGGCGTGTTGGGAGACAGCGTGTGCGGAGGGAGCGAGTAGTAGAGGAGCGTGCGCGGAGGGGGCACGTGCTAAAGAAGCGTATGCGGAGTGGGCGTGTGGTGAAGGTGTGTGTGAGGAGGGGCGTGGGCAGAGGGAGAGCGTAGGCGTGGGAGAATGGGCGTAGGGAGAGTTTGGGCGTGGGAGCGTGAGCGTAGGGAGACCGTGAGCGTGGGAGCGTATGAGGAGGGGCGTAGGCGGAGGGAGAGCGTGGGAGCTTGGGCGTGGGAGCGTGTGAGGAGGGGCGTGGGCGGAGGGAGAGCGTGGGCGTGGGAGCGTGGGCGGAGGGAGAGCGTGGGCATGGGATCGTGGGCGTGGGATCGTGGGCGTGGGATCGTGGGCATGGGATCGTGGGCGTGAGAGCGTGGGCGTGGGAGCGTGGGCGTGGGAGCGTGGGGGCGCGGGCGCTGGCTTACCGTCCTGGGCGGGTGGTGGGCGTGGTGCGGCGCGTGCGCGTGGGCGTGCGCGTGCGCGGGCGCGGGCCCCGACAGCTCGTCGTGCGCCGTCAGGTACACCCACTCGGGCTCCTCGTCGAGCGGCGCGCCGCCCAGCTCCAGCAGCGCCTCGCCCAGGAAGTCGTTGGCGCCGTAGCGCACGTAGTCCCACACCGTCAGCTCGAGCGCGCGCTGCTTCAGGTCCGCGCGCCGCACCGACGAGTACACGAACGTCTGGTTCCACTTGGGGTCGTTGGTGTTCGCCAGCGTCTTCGTGCGCCGCTTCGACTTCTCGCTGCCGACACGCACGGACATACGCACGCTCACGACACTATTCGCGAAACTCACACAGTGCACATATGAAGTGGAACTATTTCGTCGTCTACACAAATATTAACACTTTTGCCAGTCTTTAAGAACAAAAGACATTGTTAAACAAGTTAAAATTCAAAGGTAATAAATTATTGTTGTAAAACCTTTTAATATACAAGGTGTCAAATTCAGGCAAAAAACGAAGGATCATTCGGTGTTTTTCTATAGAAAGACGTTACAAATAAAAATTTTGCATTAAGCATCACGTTATAGTATTTACATTTGAAGAAGTGTGTGTGATAGAGGGAGAGAGAGAGGAGGGAGGGCGTGGGAAGGAGACAGTGGGGTGAAAGGGATACGGAGAGAGCGGGGGAGAGCTATGTTTCCAGGGGCGTCGACTACTGTAGTTATTAGTCCCTCGAGCGTAGTGCGTTTGTAAACGATAGGTGGCGTTGTTGCTCTCCCCTTGGACGTGTGATACAGCGCCAACCTAGAGGACTTCTTGTAGGGTTTCTTTCAACAGATGTCTTCAACACGGAGGTACCGCGGCAGCCGTGACAGGCTCTACGCGCCAGACTGGTCTTCAGATATGACTAGTAGTGTAGTGCATGTAAGTTTGTGTAAGAGGAAAAGGCCAAAGAGAGAGCGGTTCTAGGACCGTTTGTTCGAGTACTGATCCGACATTCGCCTGGTATTGATGGGATGAATTACGAAAAACTCCTCCAGACAATTCCGAGGTCACGGGGTAAAAGTTCTTAAGTCCAAATCTTAGTTTGGAGAAAACAAGAGTTAGATTATTGAACCAACGCTTTTGCCTTTGCTCAACACTATTTCCTGACGCTTTTTGCTCGTTAAGGAGGCAACATTTGAATTCGGTCGTTTTACTAAAATAAAATACAGATATAGTTTCAGTACTCAACCCAATTTCGCCGAAAACGGACTTGAGACCTTTAACGCCGTGAGCAGAGGATGTTTGAACGCACCTGCGGTCAGGCAGCAGGAAGAGCTTGGCGTAGGGGTTGCGCGGCTGGCCGTTGGCGCGGGGCGTGAGGCCCGCCGCGCACACCACCGTCACCAGCAGCTGCAGCGCGCTCGAGTCGAACCACAGCTTCACCTGCAACGCCCACAAGCTCTTCAGGGACACTGCCGCGAGGCCGCTGGACTTCTATTTGTTTCTTGGGTCAAAAGACAGTAAAACAGTATATGATGTATGGGGGAAGATTTATCTGCGCACATTTTCTTGAAGCCCCGAATAAAAAAAGCGCGAAATTAGCAACATTTGAAAAACTAGAAAAATAATTTAGAAAAATCAATATTTTAGAAAAATAGAAGTTAGAAAAAATTTTGTTCCCGAGTTGTAGAAAATCAATGTCAACGGTAAATGAACTGCTGATTTGATTTTTTTGCATTCCTAACAAAATAGTAACTCACCCTCAATTCTACTACGAAGGAGTGCTCAGCAAAACGTGCGCGTAGTGAAGTTACATGTACGTCAAGAAACAAAACAAGGGGCCATCTCAGCATTTGCTCAATGGATCAGGGAAACTGGACAAGAACCTGATCGAGATGGGGTCATTGACGTCTTTCAAACACTTCGGAGTTATGGTTGCGTACGCTTCCACGGCCGGTGTCTGCATTGTGTAGACCATCAGGGTCAAGACACATCTCGTTCGTGGTGGTTGACGTTTCGGCCAACATATTGCGGCCTTCCTCAGAGCGTACTGCTCAAACGCTCTGAGGAAGGCTACAACATGTTAGCCGAAACGTCAGCCACCACGATCGAGACGCGGCATGTCCCGGATAGCTTAGACCAGTGTTGTCAAGGTCGATGCCACGAGCGGGAGTCAGTGGCACGAGTGCCACGACGATCGCCCCTCCTCGCAGTTCATCACCCCGTCACCAGAGACAAAGCCATCCCAATTGTAAAACGGCGGGGTTGCTACTAATAGTTTCCTCTCCCGACGCTAGTTGCGCAGAGAAGCTCGTGGCATGCAACGGAGCCACGACGAGAGCTACTGCCACCAGTGAAAGACCTTGACACCACTGGCCTAGACAATACACTTCGTCGTTAGATGGAAGAGCGGACCTCAATTCTCGAGCCTTGTCGTATTAAAAATACAGCATGTTGTTAATGGGCATTCGTCCATAAATTAAGACAATATTATCTCAGTTTGCCTACGGTTCCTAGTTTTATCTCTCCATCATAAGGGCTTACTTGGGTAGAGAATATTATACAAATATTGTAACACACTTCACAGAACTCTGAGCTGGCGTAATGACACATACACATGGACTACATGATCATGAATGATCGTGTAGTCCATGCGTATGGGTCGAGTTTATACACTTTCTATTGGCCCCATTCCCAAGCTATATTGACTGGTTATTTCATTCTTAACGTTCGTTGATTGTGGCCAAAGTTATTATGGGGGGGACACAAACTTACTCGATCCACGATGTACTTTAATATTTCTTCCATAATTATACAAATGTTTGCCACAAATCGCATTCATTGATCTAGGTAAGTAAAAACTGGACAGACAAGAACATTTATTCTAGCGTGTCTGTTCTATCAGAGTTGCACGGTTAATCACTTATTCACAATTTAGATGAGAAGAAGAACTTCGAAAGGTCGACTCCAGAAATATGAGGCATACATATTGATGGTACATAATACATTGCATACTCAAATAGACTCCACGAAATTTATAATACTTTGATTACGAAGTTCGTGGTGTATATTCATTTCCTCCGATGTTACTGTTACCGGTCGATCGACACATGCACTCTGAATCGGGAAGTTCGTAAGTAAACACTTAGATCGAAGCACAACTGTAGAGTTTACTTTGAATTACTTTTATGATTAGACAATGAATGTCGGGCTATCCAAGCTACGCCATTTTAATTTCAATTTATCTCAATTGAGATTCGATTCGATATAACGTATCGTATTGTCGTCCCTTTATTTGGTCTTGCAACAAACATAATTAACGTTCCAATGCATGAATTCAAGGTTTTAGGGCCGTACTTCCAGAGTGGGCTGTATTTCTTTTCTTGTCGCGCACAATGTTTTAGCTATCTGGTGTAAATCAACATCTAGATAAGGAAACTTCAAAGTTCGTTTGCGGTTCGTTGTAGCTGTCTGTTGAGATGTGAAGCACCGTATTATTAAATTGCGTTATAATTCAAATAAAATGAAATAAAATAAATTAATATATCATTCGCTAATTTCTTTATTACAATGTCTGATTAACGCGTGTCTGTCCACTCTTGACCTACCCAAATGAAGTAGCACGCGTGCGTGCAATGTAATTTTGGCAGTGGAAGTGGCTCACTCTGGCTTGTAGTCTCATTTTCAGGAAGGGTCTAGATGCAAAGTATGTTTGCTCCTGCCTACGCAGTCCGGGCGTCCCGAGTTGGGAAAAGTGGGCGTAGAGAGCGCGCCGTGTCAGCCTTCTCATCCCAAGTAAGCTTATGGCAATGCTGCATATGCCCCTGCTCTCCCCAAAAGGCTCAGAGCTTTCGTTTACCTTTTTTATTTAGAAAAATTGATTTAAATATTCATTTATGTTCGAATTATCTAATTATTTAAACAATAACATTACATAGTATCATATCTATAGTATACAAATAATATACAATATAATAACATTTATATTTAACAAAAATCTATGATCCACCCCCAAAAAATAATCGACTGGACCCGCTCCAACGAATGATAATACAAATAAGCCGCGATTGGTTATAAACCTGGGCTGTCGCCTCGGCTTGGGGGTCGCCCATAAATTAACGGGGAGGAGGTCGGAGGCAGCGTTACACAGGGCTTCAAGCGCATGTTACGGGGGTGTTACAAGGGGAGGGGGTATTGGAAATACTCGAAATTTGCGTTACATAATTTATGGACGACCCCTTATAAAACTTCAATCACGACTGCTATTTGCTGTTCATTGGCGTAATGACGTTCATAACTATAACAAGATAATTGAAATTCACTAATATAAATAAATTATCAGTGCAAAAGGAATTATTAGACAAAACATTTCTTCTGAAAATGGGTAAAAATTGTGTTAAAACTTGTTATTTCCTGAAATGTCTGAAGAATACAATAATTAAATATAAAACCATGATTACAGAAACTCAAAGGGTCATGCCTAATGTTCTTATCTGAGAGCCCATCATTACAAGATAATTGAAATAAAAAAACTAAAGTAAGTGAATTATCACAGGTAATTCCACGAGTGCTTTGGAAATTATGGATAAAAGCTATCTGAGAATTTCCAAAGCACAAGTGGTATTTAACAAGACTATTCCATGAACGAAATTATGTGCAACATAGTTCCAAAATGCGCCAATTATTAAGAATAACTAAAATCGAAGATATGTTACAGTACATACGCGGTTTATTGGACATCGACATAGCAATCGATGTATATCGCCTCCTAAGATAGATGAGTCACAATTTATAATTACCCAGTAGGAAGAAGCAGTAAGACAAATCAGACAGAAAAAGCGATAAACGTTTTGAGATACACCGCAGGATTGGGGCATTTTGTATGTGTAGTTAAAACTATTGGTTTTAATTTCACGAGTGGAAGTGTCAATACGAAAGGAATTATTAGAAAAAGTAATTTTTCTGAAAATGGGTCCAGATTTTGTTAAACCTTTTCAATTCCTGAAACGTCTGAAGAATACAACGCAGAAGCATAAAACATACGATTACAGAAACTCATCTGGCGAGGACGAGTTGTATATGGTCCAATATATATTTGAAACAGTAAATTTAGAAAGAAATAAGAATTAATAACAACTTTTTTTAAAGTTATGATTACTTAACCGTCAACTGGTGATGTGCCTTCGAACTTCTGTTACCAGTGATGTACGGTCACTGTGACCGCATAAGTGTTAGACTATATTCGTTATTTCATTTCCATCGAATTCACAATTTTGTTTTCGCTTTATCAGGGGTATTATAAACAGAAAATTGGAAGAGTTTGTAGTTTATAAAATAAACAGAAAATAATGTAATTTTTAATTAATCACTGAGAGAATTTCAGGTCATATATTGATTGCTCCATATTTTTGTCTTCGCAGTTGACGACTGAAGTACGTATAGAAAGTATTTGAAACTATATTGACTACATAAAACAACCTTTATTTTTACAAAAAATACACTGTTAAATGAAAGTTATTAACCAAGTATAAACATGCATTATAAACTTCTACTTCTGGTGAGGTGCGGTCATCGACACTGATCTGTAACTTCAACTGATCTTCAGAAGCGAACGGCTGCAACTAGGCGAGCTAGCTCACGCCCGAACATTGTTTAGAACGAGATAAGAAGGTACTGCAAAACAAAACTTTCTGCATTGCGCCGGTCGAGAGGACAGCGAGTTTATTTTTCCTGGCCGGTCACTGGGACCGCACGTCACCAGTTAACGGTTAATATATGTTTGAGACAGTCAATTTCGAACAAAATACAAAATGGACGGTGTTATGCATCTACCGGCTATGCGACATCATACAAGTTTTGAGATAACCGTGTTCAAAGGTTTTATTACATTTTCAGCTCTAAAAACTGTTTTTAATTATTTCATTCATTCAAGCGCCAAACTACACAAACATAAGTGGAATATCTGGCGCTTACCTGCGTAATGTGAAATTAAGAACAGGAGATTTGAAGATCTAGGTTTATAGCCGATTGTTGCGACACCTGATGTGACTGATGGCGTTTACATTTTTCATTAATTTTAGGGCTATGTTTTACAGATTTGGCGCCAAAATATTGCGTACACTTGGAACATGGTCCAATGCAACTAATGGCGTCCATATCTCATTTTTTTCGAAAATGGCGCTCAGCCGGTTGATGCATAACAGCGTCCAACTAATGATAAGTTGTTATGAAGCTGAGTGTACCTGAAGGCGTCCGCCGACGTTGTCGCGTGCGTGCGCGAGGCGCGCGGCGCGGCCACGCCCGGGCACGCGCAGGTCGGGCGAGCCGGGCGACGTGACGAGCACGCTGGGCTTGTCGCGCCCGCCGCGGCCCTCGTAGCCGTCTGCGAATAGACAGGAGCGCAGCGCCCCGTCAGCGGCCCCGCCCCCGCCGCCCACCACCCACCCGCGCTTATGGCACACACACACAAAAATGCAAGATTTTTTCCCACCACCAGAAACATCGACACATTGACATCCGTGTTTGGTTTTTAATGTTTGTTTTCATATACATTTATATGTTGTTCCAGAAACATCGATACTTTCCACTAGAAACATCATCATTGATATTTTGTTTTCAATGTTTGTTTTTCAGATCGAGGTGTTTGCCAGATACATCGATGTTTCTAAAACATTGATATTTTCCACCAGAAACATCGATACATCAACATCGATGTTTTGTTTTCAGTGTTTGTTTTCAGATTGAGATGTTTTCCAGAAACATCGATGTTTTCAAAACATCGATATTTTCCACCAGAAACATCGACTCATGAGCATCGATGTTTTGTCTTCAATTTTTTTTAGATCGACTTATTTATCCAGAAATATAGATGATTTAAAAAAAGTTCTCTTTTTCCATGATTTTGGTCGTGGTAATTTCGTTAAAATGCATTTTGAACATTGTCTATAAAGAATTTTGATTAGAAAATTAAAATGGCAGTGCTCCTCAAAGCAGAATATACTTTAAACTTACATTTACGTATTATGTGTTTTACATACAGAACGTTTTACTTTCATGATCTGTGAATGCAAGTGAATAAATGGAATAATAGCAAAACATGTCCTTTAACGTTTATTTCCTTCTTTACATTCGATAAACATTATTATTAACATATTACTTATAAGTGACCAAACTAAAATATAGCGGTATTTCATTTAAGTATCTCATTAAAAATGAAAACAGGTTGGGAAAATACCATCTGTTTTATTATATTTACAATATCGATATTTTAAACACCGATGTTTTTGTCGATGTTTCATCAACTTGGAAAACATTTTGCTGATGTATGGAAATATCGATGTATCGATGTTTTGATAAAATTTGCCATCACTACCCGCGCTTCACCGCTCTTCGAGTCTTTCCTGTCTGCCTTCTCATTGTCGTGGTGAAGCTCACCTGTGCTGGTTTTCTGTGACGAATTCGCGGTACTAATGCAAAGTTTTAGCTGATGAAGTAATAACTCAGATAAAAATTGTGAAATTTAAAGTATACTTTTGTGCTAGGAAATTTCGTTTGAGCAGCCCTGCTCTACCACCATTCGAAAAATGCATATTTCGGCCGCGCAGGGGAGCAATGAGCTGGAGTATCCTTCTGAGGGTTGCTACTTCACTCAGTGTTCCTGCCATTCGGAATTCTTTTGATATTAGTGATTTTTTATCCATTCCTTCTTCTATCAGTCTATTCATTTGACAGGTATGACAAGTGCGTCAGGGTTATTTCGCATTTTAGTTCCCTATGGAACAATTGCCCAGAAGAACCGATCTAGTGATAAAATGCTAGTGAAGACAAATAATACCTTATACCATTAGGAAAGTTTCATGGTTTTTGGTCAACTAAAAACATTTTCCTTTTGGCGAACTAAAAGGAAATTTTTTTAACTGACCAAAAACCATGAAACTTTCGTAATATTAATAATGTGGTCGTGATTCCAAAATCTAATACCTTCTACATTTCCGGCGTCGAAATGGGCTCCGACAGAGTATTTTTCCACATTGAAGGAAATCATCCTTATAGAAATGATGGTATTGCAATTTGTTTTTTTCCTACTATGCAGAATGAATGCGGCTAAAAAAATAATTATTGCATGAAACCCCCTTACTAAAATTTGACATAACTCCACGATGTAAAGGTGATATTCAACCGCGTTCAATTGGATTAAATGCAATGAAGCGATCGATGGCTACACTAGTAGATACTAGTTCATGTGATATACCGAAAACATGCAAGGGCCCCCACTCCCAAGTTCTGCTCTTGGAATGAAAACTAATTCCATTTACAATTATTTTGTCATTGCTATTTTCTTAATGAGACAAGTAATATGCTGTAGAGATATTGTTTGAAATATTTTTCGTCTTCGAGAAATTGAATCATCTATGATTTTTTAAATCGAATTATATATTTTCTCACTAGCAATGAATAAATCATAAAAAGAGGAATACAATTATGTGTTATATGTTAGTATTTTGATAGTAATTTGAGTATGACATTAGAGTTTCCGGCATGTGATTTAAAATTAAACGGACAATATTTCCTGTAGTATCCCTTGTTATAAAAATGACATGAATGAAGCAAACGCTTCATTGCCACCAATAAAAGATGTGTCGTCGCCCCCACAAGAGCGGTGAAGCGCCGTTAGTGTGGGCTGGCGGGCGGGCGCTCGCCCCGGCCGGCGTGCGAGGAGAGGAGGCTGGCCCGGCGCCGGCGCCGGCGCAGGAGACCTGTGGACTGCAAGACAGCGACCGAAAGCAGCGCCCTGCGCGAGTGCCCGCCGCCTCCCGCACGAGGGCGCTGGCCCCTCCCGGCGCTTTGGAGGAGGTGACGGGACCGTTGGAATGCTTTTAGAAACGGGAATACTGTTGCATTTAAGAGATCTCAGAGTTACATTTGTTTTGTTGTCGTTGTCAATTCAATGTCGGTGCTTGAGACCCACTGCATACCCATAGAACAACCCTAGGAGGACGAGAAGACGACGTCGCCGAGACAGTTGGAAAATTCCAAAGAAATAAAGATGCATTGCGTTGGTAAAAGGTTCCACATTAGGAGATGAGAAGGTAATAGGGAAGCAGTCAAATTATTCACAAAGTCGAAGAAAGTATTTCATACTATTTTTTTTCACATTCGCAAATATTTCAGAAAAAATAAAAACAACTGCATATGATTAATTTTTCACTAGATAATTCAATACAAACGATTCAAAAGAATTATCAATATAAAAGGTGTCAGTATTTGTTTGAAAATGATTTCATATTTGCTAAACGTTTTCTGAAATTTCTAAAAAAATCACAATAATGAAACATAAAATATACTGGTGTCCCACCAACTATAGCCCACCCCCGTAACGATTCTTGATATTGAAGAGCAGTTTTCACTAAAAAATGCGGAATCATGAGACATGCAATATGCTGTTGAAATATTTTTCGTCTTCGAGAAATTGAATCATCTTTGCTTTTTTAAATCGAATAATATATTTTCTCACTAGCAACGAATAAATCATAAAAAGAGGAATACAATTATGTCTTAAATGTTAGTATTTTGATAGTAATTTGAGTATGAAATTTTTCTGACATGTGATTTTAAATTAAACGGACAATTCTTCGTGTAGCAACCCTCGCGTCGTTGCCTTTGGGCAGGTGATCGCATCGCAGCGCCGAGACTCTTACAGAGAGGAGTGACTGAGAGGGGCGGTAGCGCAAGCAGTCTTAACTAGAAAGATATCCATATTAACGATCAGAATGAAAGATTTTGCATTGATTCATCAAAACTGATAATTTCTTTCACGGATTGAAATTCCACAGCATCGATCATTGGAATTAATGATATAAAGAAATTGGTAGTGTACGGGAGGTGCTAACAAAAGTAATTTTCAAACTTAACAAGAAACAAGCTCGATGTGTAATGGCTGTATGAACAAGCCAGCATTAACACTACAAATACAAACAAAATAAATGAAAAGTTGAAGATTTTCACTGTAATATTTCCAGAACCTCGGATTATGAAAAAATACAAATTTTGTTATTATTGATGTTTGTCCACTTCTCATTGTAAATTTACAAAAATAAAATAAGACGAGGATAACAATAGAAAAACAATATATATGTAAATTATTTACTTAACTCTGTGTCCTCCATCGACTGCTATGTATCACTACAGTAGTTTGTGCAAGAGTAGTTCATAAAATGCGTCAGTCATTAGTGACGCTAGAGTACATCGATGCTTTGGAATTTCAACCAGAACAAAAATTTAATTTTGACGAATCAATGGAAAAAAATTTTTTTTTATTCTCATGGTTAATACTGTTGTTTGTCCCTGTGTCAGTCGTGATAAAACCATGGATTGCTGAAATTACGTCTCCATCCGCTCACACCGCTCAGTCTCCCCTCTCCCCTCTCCCCGTAACAGTCACAGCTCCGCGAAGGCCAACTTCGCCAAAGGTGACAGTTGCAAGGGCTGCTAGTTAGGAAATATTATCCGTTTAATTTAAAACCACTTGTCAGAAATTCTAATTTTATACTCAAATTACTACCAAAATACTAACATGTGAGACATCATTATATTTTTTTTGATATATCTATTGCTGATGAGAAACACATATAGTTCCATTAAAAAATCAAAGATGATTCAATTTCTCAAAAACTAAAAATATTTCAAACATTAACTCTACGGCATATTACTTTCCCCATGATTCCAAATTGTTGAGCGAAAACTGCTTTTGGAGATCGTGAGCCGTTTAGAAGTTATGGAGGGGGCTTATAGTTGGTGGGATATCCTGAATGTATACTGTTTAATTAAAGAAGAACTCAGGTTAATATGCGTAATAAAAATATTCTAATTTCTAAGACTTTTCGTTTCACTAATTTTGCTATTTCGTAATAAACATGACAAATCTTTTTCTGAAATACTGAAAAATATGACACTGATGTTTCTCGCTACGTATCTGTTTGTTGTTTTAGTACTTAGTGGTTTTGTGGCCTACTCTAATGAAGTGGTTACAAACTTCAATTCTTATTAAATGAATTATTTGTCAATACCCTTTTAATTCATTTTATTTTAGAGATGTAACTGCCACACTTGGCATTTATAACTTTCTTTTATCAAGTTTTCCTCATTTGTGAGTGACTAGGTGCATGCGAGCCGTCAAATAAGTACAAATGAGGAAAGGTTGAAATTTACAAATGCCCTTTGTAGTTGGTATTTGCCTTTTAGTACAAAAGTTTTCAAAGAAACCACATTGTACTTTCTGAGAAAGAAAGGATGCTGATTTTTGTTCTGAGTATTGAAAGAAAACATCATTAAAAGAGAAACGAGAGGTCCTTCTACATTTTCAATAAATTAAATTTTTTATTTTACACTTACGACGAACTGTATTGTCAAAATATAGTAAAATCATATCAGGATATTCATCCATGAAACTTGCAGATTTTGACAGACATTTTTACAATATACACTAAAAGAAGACTTTAGTATCAAACAACGATACCTCAGAACAGTAAAAAAAAAACTTGCAAAAGTTTTGGGAATGTCAATGCGCACATGTATGTCAATGCGGTTTTGTGGCCAGTCGACTTTACGTGATGTATTCATTGTTTTATAACACATGTTCAAAAATATTTACGTTGATGTCGTCTTCACATAAATGACTCTTATGTACTTTAAATAGTTGTTTAAAAAATCTTTGCAATCATTTTTACATTTTGTTTCGGGATATTGTAGGCACAACTGCAACCTTTCCAGAGAAACTGACTGAATGGGGAAAGCGCCAGTGATGGATAAAGAAATGTCCTCGCGGTCACTTCATCAAAGACTCTACAGTAATTCTTTTCGTAGCACAATATCACGATTCACAGTTGTTCCATGACGTCGACGTTACTTAAAGAAAGTTGAACCTAATTAAAACTGATCGAAGTTTCATAGCAAAAGTATTATTATTATTATTATTATTATTATTATTATTATTATTATTATTATTATTATTATCAGCAGCATAATTATTACTAGCAGCAATAGCTTAGTAGAAGTTGAAGAAACTTGTTGAATGACACTACACAAGGCAGATTATCATGGTTTTCTACAGATGGGAAACGAAAAGCATTATTAGAGGATTTGGGAATAAATTAAAACAAACATTGGGAATAATGAGAATCAACAAGGAATTAAAATTTTTTTCTGTTACTGAGTAAACTGTACATTTTATTTACGTCTTCAGTCATTTGATGTGAAACATAAATGGCCTACAAATTCGTAGTTTCATATTACATCATTAGTTTAATTTAGCATTTTAATTTGGAAAATCACTGTATGTACTTCAAAATGAAAAAAAATTCCAATAAATCCCTTCACACTGTGGGAGTGACGGAAACAAAACACCTGATTGCACAGCAAAAAGAAACACACATTTTATTAACACACAAATGCAAATGTCACGACTACAGTATGCATTGAATTTCTAGTACGGAAAAGAAGTGAAATTCTTAACTGAAATGGAAGCATAGCGTTCTCATTAAACACACAGATGTTGATTTGTTTCCCGATCCTTAGCAGTGAACACAAATTGCCTTCATATTTTAAGTGGAAAACGTTTGCTCTCAGTCTAAAATGTTCGAAGTAACCTCCAATCACGTAACTCCACCAGGGCGAAAGGAGCGATTTTGCCTGCGCGAGTAGCACCACAATTGTATTGGCACTTGAAGTGAGTGCTAGGATCCGCGACCTATCGACAGCGTATCAACGCGTGGCAGCGCGACATTCCAAATTATTTTAGGAGCAACAGTCATATAAATGAAAATGGAGGATGTAACCAATATACAAGGTGAGTCACGAAACTTTAGCACCTCCTGTAAATGCGGAAGAATAGAAAGCAGAGTTCAGGAATAAAACTGGAAGAGTTTTGTGAATATTTGTAACATCTTTCATATCTTCAAGTACTAAGATCCGTTCCCTTCCCTTCACCGAGCGGGCGTATGCTGGTGGTCCTTGTGTGGCGTTAAACACTAGTCGCAAAAAATCAACATTACTAAAAAAAATGCTTACCTAACATATGACAATATGTATTTCATTGAATTAGTATTTTTACGCTCGTCATGATAGACCGAATAATATGTATAGTTCTATTCGAAAACAAACAAACAAAGCTGCCTCAAATATCTCGTAAAATACAAGTGATAAAATAGAAATGAATAATCGTATCAATTAGCCTAATTTCCTCATACACTTCCGTGATAACTGTATTGCAATAACTTCAACTGTTCAAAACTTATAGGAGGTGCTAAAGTTACGTCACTCGCCCTGTATAATATATCTTCTGTATCTTCATCATGAGGCTTCTTAAAAACGTACAAAGACCACAAATGTTGTTTAGTCACTTTTTGATTATGGTGCTAGTATTTTATTCCACCTGGTCTGGGCCATTCTATATAATCACTATGTCTATCGCTGCCGAAAATGTTTTCGAAAAGCAAACAAAAAAACAAAATGCTCTTCTCCTTGACAAATATTCAAAACATATATGTTTGTTTTGTATAAATTAATGAATGTATGTTTGAATTGATGTAGACGTAGACAAGAGAAACATATTTTAAATCCAACATCAGCTAATTCTTATAAACGGAGTTTACACAGAAAGGGATACACCGTCCTCAGATCAGATACACAGTCCTCATGGGAGAATTGGAGCGAAGATCGAATCAGCAATTTCAAGGGTTACGTATTTATGCCTACCGTAGCACATTCGTAACGCAATCCAAACGTTAAATAATACGCAAACATTTGTTTAGGCTTCGCGGCCGAGGACGCGAGCACAGTCAGCAATAGACAGCGGTGCGATTTTCTCCACTGCAGCCGATCACGGGCGATGGGAGAGGCACTGCTGCAGGGACTGTGGGGCATTTTGACACCCACCCGCACTCACAACGAGCACTTCTGTTTCGGTATGTAAGGTCGCATCAACATCGACGTCATTAGCGGCCACAATTGGATTTAACGTTAAGGTCACTGTGAAATTACATGATATGGTGACGAAGGGGGGGGGTGGACGAACACAAACACAACCATGCCCGAGGCGGGACTCGAACCCGCGATCCTTTGGTCCGAGATCGCTACGACACTACTGGCTTAGCGATCTCGGCCACTAGGGATCGGCAAGGAGCACTTTTGTTTCGGTATTTCAGGGGAACTTCCAACTCTTACATCTAGTAACGGAGACATCGACTAGCCGGCTGGAGTTTTTGCCCTTGGTTTACAGTCCTTGAATAATGTTGATTCTCGATGGCTGTTCTTCAGTTACGGTGTGTGTGTCAACACATCCGCTTTCTGAATTTTCCTGAACGAAAAGAAGCTTGTCCAACGAGGCTGTTGATTTTCATTACTTTTTTCATATAAATCTTTGGTTACGATTTCACTTTGAATAAATCTGGTCAAGAGCATACAAGTATGTTGCTTGTAAAATAACTGTGAAATGAAGATTTTAGATTTACTAATGAAATTTGTTAAAAGCTGAACAGAGTTTAATGTATATAATATAAAAAAACTGAAGATCGTATATGCTGAGAAACAGTTTTAAATTGTTCGCGATGATTGAAGTAAAATAAAGATTGAAATGGAAGTTCATCTAGTTGAAATACAATGCTAAATTCTCTCGGAATTGTATTTCGATACTAAGTTACTTTTAATGTACTGCTCATTTTTTTCATAGCACCGTATTTTTTTATTTATTTGTCAAAAAAACAGTAAAAACTGTATATGACGTGTGGGTAAAGAAATTTATCTACGCAAATTTTCTTGAGGGCCAGAATTAAAAAAAAAAAACAGCTTTGGATATTGCGACGATTCCCCCCCCCCCCCCAAATATCGCAGAAAACAACAGAAACTAATTACTACGTCATAATTCAGAATCTCTATGGTAGGTTCTTCAAAGAAGAATGAATTGTTCATTCAAGTGTATAAAAGAATTTGTCTTTATTACAATGATCTACACTTTATGAAAGAAACGAAGTTACTGACTTCCTAGCTGATAAAGTGATTGAATTACTATACTGCACAAGAAGGGAACAATGCATTTTCAAATATTATTTTTGATTCAATACTATTATTACCAATACTAATTTTACGTAAATATGAATTATGATTTTGCATTAACAAAATTAAGACATTAAGATTGAAACTGATACTTGAAATCAAAGTAAAATTATTTGATGTAGCGTACTCGTAGATTCACAAACACAGATGTGACTAATTTTTGATTAGTAACACAAGTAATGTATTTAAGAATAGAAAATGAAGTTAAATTTTAGAATATAATAATAGTAACTTATTACATGTTTATTATATTCACAACCATTTTGACGTGTTTCTATCATGTATTTTCTTATCAAGACTTTGTTGTTCCCACATTATTTGCAGCTGTTAATGTCAACGATTATTTTATTACAGAAGCCGAAACTTCATAAAAGAATACAGTACACTTCACCAAGAGAAATAAATGAAATCAAGAAAATCTCAAATAAAACATCTCCCGGGCATGATAAAATAAAATAATTTCATAGTAAAAAGACTACCCAACAGCAATGGCCTTTTTAACAAACATGTACAACTAGTGTCTGAGAAAAAGCCATTTTCCTCATTCGCGGTAATGCGCATTGGTAGTATCAAACCCTAAACCCTGCAAAAATGCAACAATGACCTATAGTTACAGACCGATAAGATCATTACCTTCTCTAGCTAAAATATTTGCAAAAATAATACTAACACAGTTAAATAAATATATAATAAGTACCAAGACTGTACTAAAAAAATAATTCGGATTCAGGAAGTAAATCTCGACGCAGGACTAACTCTAAAGAGTCACGGAACATACGAACTCGCCAATTCAGAAAAAAATCATATGATAGTCATTTTAATAGACATAACTCAGGCATTTAATAGAATCTGGCCATGCACAGAATTATAAAATAAAAAAGATGGGTCTCCATATTATATTGCAGAAATAAGAAAAGTATTTCTAAATAACTGGACTTTTTCAGTAACAGCAAACAACCGTCAATCCAATTCCAAAGCAATAATGGCTAGTTTATCCCTTGAATCTTCCCTATCCCCAAAATAAACAGAATTCAGATTGTACACTTTGCGCACGACGTAGCCATACACTTATCTGGAATCACACTAAGAGACATAAAGATCAAAATTCAACTATACTTGCATCTAACTGAAAGATGGTAATGCATATATAAAATTCTCTTTAAGACTTCAGCGAAATTTTCAGTCAGGCAATACATGCCTCTCTTTCTTTAACTTTAAACGTAAACTAATAAGCTGGTACGCTTCAAATCAACCAATAACATACCTTGGATTAAATATTGACGTTAATAGGAAACAAGATATAGACGTCAAAATCAATAAAGTCAGAAATAAATTACTTTAACTAAAACCATATATAAAGAGAAATATCCATCTGCCTTGTAACACTGCACTTGCATTACACAAAACTATAGTAAGAGCCCTGCTGATGTACGTAATTCTATATGTTTAAATGCAACCAAAACAAACCTACACAAAAAAGCAGATCATCCATAACCCATATCTCAGGATGATGACAAATGTACCATGATATGTTCCAAACAATTACACATATAATTTAACTTAATTAGCCTAATTAATACAGGCAAGTGGCCCACAGGTCACATACCTCTCCTTGACCTTTAATTCATGTATTATGCAAATACCATCCCTATTCTAATTCACGATGTGCAAAAACCCAAACCGCAATACACGAATAAAAATTTATCCACTTCATGTATTCCTTAAACTGTTCTCCGAAAGGGAATACAGAGAGGTTCCTCAATAGATTTCCCCAACTTCTTATACTAGATAGTAGTTTTTGGTCTTAAGTCACCAATACAGATGTAAAGAAGAATAAATCAAACCACGTCATTTTCTTGAACTATAATAATAAAACAACCGAAGCCGAAACGCGAATTGGCCGAGGCCGGGCGCGAGGTGCAGCCGCCGATGCGAGATAGCGGCCGAGTCAACACGAGCAGCTGTCGCCCCTTATCAGCGGGGGCCGCCCAACGCCCCGCAGGGGCCCGACGCGGCCCCCACGGCGGCCGCCAAGCGGCCTCCCCGCACTTGCACGGCTGCCTTTTAAAGAGGACACGCCCAGCCCGACAAGTGAGGGCCTCAGCGAATTACTTACACGTTGCGCTTTTATCTACTGATGACTCAATCGCACAGGTTTCTTTTTCTGAGAAGTTTGGCCAAAAAATATTTTTTTAACTACGCTCAATGCAGCTTATTTGACATTAGCAGGATATAAAATATTGGAAATGCTTTATGAAAACGCTGTTATTTAAAACCAGTGATTCTTGAACAGGAATAATGAAGCAGATTTCATTATAAAACTATTAAGATTGTACTATTGTATACATCTATTATACCTAGTAATTGCACAACGACGAAAGGAACTCCATTAAGAACTCCAGAAAACGTTGTATACGTGCGAGAAACATTCAGCAAATGTTACTTGATCTTCAGACAATAAAAAATGTGAGTTAAATTCACAGAAATGTTAAATTTTATCAAATTACGGATATTTTATGTTTTGAGATTGTAACTAAAAATATATTTTGGATTATTCAGTGACAGTTACAATTTATGAACAAGTAGATAGGAAAAGAAAATGTTTTGACAACCGTGCACTTTTTAGAGGACCAATCTCATTTATAGATATAAGAGATAATTATTTGATATGATAGATTTAACGAGGATAATATATATTTAACAGAAAAGAAGAGTATATCATAGTACTTATTGTAAGATAAGTACTCTGAGTATCATAAAAAGGGCGTGTAATGTAACTATGTCCATATGTCAAAGCTGTCCCTTTCTATTAGACATACTAACATTTCAGCTGAAAAGTAAGAATTTCAAGTCATTAACATTCAATAAGTAATGAAATATAATATTAAGTTATCGAAACATACATTATTAAACATTTTAGATTGAGCGATCATTTAATAAGGTTGAGTAATTTTGAAGTTTTCTAGGTGGAGGAAGTATTGGGATTATAAGGTTAGGAGAACAAATTACACGTCATCATATCAATGAATCTGAACAACAGGTTTTTTTAAGTGCCCCTAGTTGTTGCTCCCATTCATGTCAACACAACAGAGAAATAGATTCGAATTTCAGAGTGAGTTGATACAACACAAACATCAATCATATCCATTCACAACCGTGTCACTATCAGACCAATATTAGCAATCACACTGATCTCACACAAACACATCGTTGGTTTTGCAGTAACGACACAACCTCAAACTGTAAGACAACAGCCAAAACCTGAAATCGACTGCTTGGAAGTCGTGACTTCATGCCAACCTGTGAGCATCGCATCGTAAGAGAGTGCATTCACGCTTACCATTCACTCCACAACGCAAAATTGAAAAGACAGAAGGGAAAGCAAGAAGAGGACTCAAGAGGAAAGACAACCTCTCGGGTTCCATGCCAAAACAGGCAATTTGCGCTTGGCAAGTTCAATGATCACATCGAAATAACGAAGACAAATCAAACGCTTAAATGCAACACACATTCGTTTCTATCTATGAAAAGTCTGGAAGTGCCGTTCCATGCGACAACAAGAAAATGCAACGAAAAGAATAAAAACAAGAAACGATAGTGCGATAATGAGCTGAAAAACAGAAAAATGCATTAGAATAGAATGGTAAAACAGTGTTTGCATAATCATAAATATAAAAAGACATACTTAAACGTGCCTGAAAATTAAAAAAGTCATTAGTAATAAAAAACAAATTCCCCACAAGAAATGTAGCTGTGCTAAATCTCTCAACATAAACTATTTTAGGTCGAAAAGCGCAAAGGGAAAGTTTTTCTCAGGATTGGAAAACGAGAGAAAAATATTGGGAAACTGACAGTGCAGTGCAGAAATATTTTTCAAAATGGAACAAGTTATAGAATAAGCATTCTCTTAAATAATGTATTCCAGGTAGACCAAAAGGGAAAACACCGAATTCTTTAAACGTTCGTGTAGAATTCTAAACCTTTACCTCAAGTTATGGAATTCCTACTGCCTTGGATTCTAAAGTAAAACGTAAGTAGCTGTTTCTGATCGTTTGAGAAATTTTACGAGTATTCTGTGCGGCAATTGTAATTTTACAGTGTGTGAACGATTACACATAATGGAATGAAAAAAAAAGTTTGTGATATGGACCATCAGGTAAATTATATTGTTCGTCAAACGTAGTGCAATAAAAACATAAGGTACAAAGAACGAAGTTAATGATTCGTAAAAATAGGCGTGTTTGTTGGCTATAAAGGAACGGAGCATGGGGAGCAAGGCTGTGGGTGGCAGGTGAAATTGACACCGAAGTGACGTGACGTGAAGGGCAAGTGGCGAAGGAGCGCCGGGGCGAGAGGGGCGTGCGCGGGCCATGCGTGTGCGGGAGCGTGGGCGTGCCGCGCTGCTTCGACCGGAGGAGGGGGAGGGAGAAGCAGGCGGCGGCGGGGAGGGGCTCGTCACGTCCCTTCGGCGACCGCTCGAGGCGGGGAGGGGCGGGGAGCGACGCGCGGTCCGCGGCCGGGCGCCTGGGGCGTGAGTGGGCGGGGTGGGGGCGGGGCGGGTACCTTGTCTGGAGGCGATCGCGCCCGGGGCGAGCGGCGGCGGCGGCGGCGGCTGCGGCTGCGCGCGGGCGAGCGGCGGGGGCGGGCCCGGCGGCGAGGGCCCCCAGCCGTGCGGCGTGGGGTGCGGGGGCGGGTGCGCGCCGGGGGTGGAGGCGGGCGTGCCCGCCGCCCCCGGGCCCCGCCGCCCGCCCCCCGGCGCCGCCGCCGGCCCGCCGAACGCGCCCGCGCCGCCCCCGCCGACGCCCACGCCCGCGCCCGCGCCCGCGCCCCCGCCGAGGCTCCGCGACACGATGAGTTCGACGTGAGGGTCGGAGCGCGACTCCGCGATGACGTCGTACACCTCCTGGTAGGTGCAGCCTTGCAGCGACCGCCCGTTCCACTCCACCACCTCGTCCCCTGCGGACACACGCCGTCGCAGCTCCCTCCCTTCCCATCCCCTCCCCTCCCCCCTCTCCACCCCTCCGGGCCTCTGGCTTCCACCTCAGCCTCGAAACGTCGTCGCATGCACGCGCGTCTCTGGCGGGGGACACGCCCACACCACGCCTTTAACAACGTTCCGTGCTTTTAAGATTTATTTATCATATAAAAACTACAAAGCGTTGCATACAAAAATATTTCGCCATCCCCTATTACCCAAAAATCGTGGGCGAGGAGTATTAAGAAGATTCTCCCGAAATGGGGGGTAAGACTGCTTTTCCAAATCGAAAGAAGAATACCAGGACAAGCACAATGCTTCTGACCGTATAGCTCAAGCCTCCGTCATTGCCGTGTATCCGCAGCAGCCGTCGTTTTCTTTCTTGTGGGATTGTGTTATTGATTTCATGGATATCCGCGATGCTTTTTTTAATCTATCGTTTGTGTCTTGTGAACGCCAATATATAATTTAAAAAAGCTCCGGCTTAAACTGAAATTCGGCGGAGGTGCGTATGATGGCCTCCCCCAGAGACGCCGCGACTGCGCTGAGGGCTCCCGCAAGCGAGCGCCGACAGCGTGGGAGCGTGGAGCCAGACGCCCGACGAGGCGACGGGGCGGCGGCGGCGGCGGCGGCGGAAGGCGTGTGGGAGGCTCCTCCCCCGCCCCCGCCACTGCCCGCCGCCGCCCCCGCTGCCCTCCCACACCGCCCGGCCCGGCCCGGCCCGACCCGGCGGCAACGCGCCCAAACGGGGGCACATTCCAACACAGAGACTCAGGTTCCAACATTTCAAATCGATTCTTCGCGAGAAAATTCTCTCCTGTCCGCGCAAATACAAACTCATTCACTCAAATTGTGAGCGGATAATAAGGGATGATTTTTTTTCAGAGAGTATTCTTTAAGTTTTTTTCCTGAGAAGAAATTTCCAACAATTTTCAGATTTTCCAAGTAGCCATTCACGCAGGTATCCCAAAAGATCAATTACTTTGGCACTGCCATCTTATAAAAGTCGACGATCAATTATTTGACTTTGTAAAACAAAATTGCGTTATCATGCGAGAAAAAATTGTAAATAAAAAGATGTGCTTTGCATCAACAAAACGGCAATTGATGATTGGCAACTCAATTAAAATTTTACAACCATTTAGGCGAAAGACGCGGCTAAAGAATGCTGGCAATGAAGCGGAGCAGGAAGTCTTTCGGGAAGCCGAGTGGGCCGTGGGCGAGCGGTGTGAGTCCGAGGCCCTCCCCCGTGCTACGCACCTGGCCGCAGCTGGCCTTCCACGTGCGCGATGGAGCCCTGCTTGACCTTCTCGATGACGGCGCCGCGCCCGCCGTTGGGCAGCAGCTGGCCGCCCGCCACCTTCAGGCCCAGGATGGCCGCCCCCGCGCCGCCGCCGCCTCCGCCTCCGCCGCCGCCGCCTCCGCCGCCCCCTCCGCCCCCCGCCTTCTTCAACACCATGTGGCCGATGAGGCGCGACCCGTCCGCGCTCAGCTGCCACGAGGCGGGGGGCTGCGGCAGCGCGCGCGCTCGCTGGCCATCCACCCTCCACAACCACCCTCCACCCTCCACCCTCCACCCAGCCGCGGCAGAGGCGCTTCGCGCTACTCGTCGGCGCGCGGTAGAATTTTTGTACAGCGGGAACCTCCTCCACCCAGCCGCGACATAGGTGCTTCGAGCTGCTCTTCGGCGCTGGTTTGAATTTTTGCGCAGTGGGAAGCGCTACGTTGGACACGAACTAGATCCGCTTTTCTGCCTCTGCACACGTGCTACTTACAATAGCCAATGGGATTCTACAATACTCACCGAGTCCGATCGTAAAACAACACTACACCAGAATGATCGAGTGTAATGTGTGACTCGCGTCGTTTACCATACAAGTCATATGATCGCGTTAAATAAAATTTGTGACCTACTGAGAGGCAGAATACGTTGATAACCATATAATACAAAATACAACGCGGTGAAGGGCTGTTCTAGTCGAATCAAGAGAATGTGGCATAAGGACAATTTAGCGCTAGCAGCGTACTCTGCTGTTCCAGTTCGAAACTACTTCCATTTATCGTAGTCTTAAGACCGAAACTTTGTGCTGAAAGGCTCTTTGCGGTTCACACGATACATATCACGTGGTTCCCTGACGTGCACTGTATTCTTTTGCGATACGCCGTGCAAAAACTCTATTCTATAAACCAGACACGTACTTTTTCTAACCCGTGCCGCTTTGCTCAATCATTGAATGCATGAAGGGCATGCGC
Source organism: Acheta domesticus (assembly GCA_031308135.1). Lineage (NCBI taxonomy): Eukaryota > Metazoa > Arthropoda > Insecta > Orthoptera > Gryllidae > Acheta > Acheta domesticus. Next base: position 185,509,259 of record JAHLJT010002406.1, read on the forward strand.
TGGACGTTTATAGACCTCGCAGCAGAGCGAAGCGAGAAGTCCACTGTCTAATGGCATTGATCTTTGTGCGGAACAGCGATGCATTGCCTAGTCTACGATTTCGGAAGAAGAGTCCGCCCACCTTGAACCCCGACTGGCCCTGCGTAGCTTCGAGTTGCAAGGCACGCAGGCTCACTCCGGTCTTACAGGTCTGGCGTAAGCCATATGAATCCCTCAACCTTCATTCTCATGATATATATTTATCTTTAAAAAGGCAAACCAAATAATTAACCGACTTCAACACAACTAAATTGATTTAATTATCGGTTAATTTAACTTTGTTCAATGGGTTAATTTTTTCTTGTTCATCGATTTCGATAACACTACGTTATCCCGATTTAAGTAGTGAATTAAAAAAATGAATACATTTAAAAAAAGATTCTCTGTTATTGAATGAATCTGGGATCAGCCGCTGGAGAAAAAGCAGCAAACAATTATTTGCGAACGGATACAAAAAAACAAACAAAAACGCCTCTGCCGTTAGGAGTACAAATTAATTCCTGAGCATTTTACAGCGAAGCAATTAATTTTGTATTTCAAGTATTTATCTTTTCCTGCGGAGGTTTCAAGAATCAAAAACCTTATCAAAGAGAGAAATTGTAGTGAACGGGAAAATACATTAGAATATTTTAATTTGATGAAGCATTTGGAAATGTGCTTCTCGGTTGTCTGTGCTTTGCTCAATGATTTTCTCTCAGCGACAATCTCTTATCCTACATTCCGGATATGAGATTGGTTCCGTTCTGTAACGATAGCAAACGGTATCAATAAAACAATGCAACAAGGTTTCACAAGCGTAGTATATCACAAACATCACTCAAATACCACTTTCTTGAAATGTGATGAAAGCAACATTTTTTTAAAATAACGTAAAATTTTCGTGCAAACATTTCGCCGTTCTTTGCCCAATTGGAACGAATCTGTACTCCTAAAATACACTCCTCCCATTTCACCAACACCTCTGGCTCAACACTGGGTAGCGCTGGGGCTCCGAGGCCCGGCCGCTGCGCGCTCTGGCCGGAGAGGACGCACCTCCGGCGGAGGCGCAGCCCACAAGCGAACGATCGGAATACAAAAGAAAAACAAACGTCAACTGTGGAACATGAAAGTGGACACTTTCAAGAACGTTTGTGAATATTCAAAATGTGAAAACAGAAAAAATGTGATTGTACAAAGCATTTTCCCGTTAACTACAAGTTAAGAAAACGTGTACATTATCTCAGAACTACGGAATTTTGACAGGTAAACGTTCGAAAGTTGTTATGACGTTCGTGTCTCAATTGTACAACTCAACTAGGGAACAATTTATCTGTGACGAACCGAATTAGATAGATTGTTCCCGGTCGTTTCAATTATTTTGTGTTTGATTCTCGTAAGGTGTTAGTATTAAAAAACAACTAACGACTTTGAGTTACAGTCTGAACCTTTCGAGTCACTTTCTCCGACGATCACTTTCGCCCAGAAGGTACCTCTAGCGCCAGGACCACAGAAGCAAAATAATGATTGAGCCCGAGAAAATCCACCCGAGAAATTTCGTCTGGTTTTTGAAATGAAGTTATTTGACGTTAAGCAGAACACACGATTACCGAAATCTTGAGCAGGACAGGGCGTTGCGAGTGCCTTGCTTTCTAGGCGAACGCTCTCGGATGGAACGAAGTGACAAGGGGAGGCCAGAGCTGTAAGGGGTTGCTCGGCGACTGAAGACTCCACGTCGAGGAAAGGGAGAAGAAAAGGAACAGGGTGCGACGGCAGTCGACTCTAAGGCTGTATCAAGGCTACTCGGTCGGAGAAAACGCTTCCTCCTGACAAATCAAATTTCATGCTGACTCCGAAAAAGTATAAACATTGTCCAATGCACCAAACTGATGAACACATTTTGACATGTACCTTTGAAAAATAAGCAGGAGGAGAGAAAGCAGGCAGAAAGCACTGCAAGAGTAAACGCACTTTCTATGGCAAAACAACAAAATGTTAATCAGCTAATTCATACTTTAAGCGATGTAAAAAGCCTGAATATAAATGTATAAAAATACCTTACCTTGGAAACATTCAGTATAAACACAGTTGAAGAAGAAGAAGAAGAAGAGCTGAGATAAATGGAATATTTGAATTGCTAGATGAAAGAATATTCAAAAGAAGAACAGAATGGACGATATCTCGTCAAACCCGCGACATGTCACATCGGTCCAGGATTCGGTTGTACGCGGCCAATCGCGCGGGAAGACCGCAGGAGGGCTTCTCGCCGAGGGGCGCGGGGCGCGTCGGTCCGGGCGGAGCGAATGCCGCCCAGGGCGAGTGGTAGAAGGGCGAAGCCGTCGTCTGCCGTCGCGGAAGCGGGCAGGGGCGGGGGCGGGGCCGGGGGGGACAGGAGGGGGGCAAGCACTGCGATGTTTTGCTCATCCGCCGTTGCATCGTTCCGTCATGGGTTCCAAAGGCGTCCATCAACAGCAGGATTCGAGTCGCTTGTGCGCATTTGTTTGCTCAATGGGCTCCAAAAGGAATTTCTCTCGGAAAGAAATTTCTTTTTGAAATGTTATTTCCCTTATTGAACGATTTATGGCTCTGCTATTTAATTGCAATTTAGTGCAGTAGGTCTTTAAATGTTAGCCAAAACACATTTAGACTTTTAATTCGCATTAAGCACTACTCACGTTTTTAGTTTTAATGTAATGTCTCTGCTAACTCCCGGAGGAAAGTGTGAGATGGGGTCGAAAGTATCGAAATTTCGTGAATGTTACTTCGGCTGCGGTACAAAATAAGCAAATGATTGACTTTTAAATATGTTAAAATTTTGGTGTAACGACTTAAAACTCATAGAAAGAGAAAGGAATGCATTTATATTTATCTTAATTCAAAGAACATACATTAGAAAAAGGAAAAATGCTTAGAGAAGCAAATATTAAATCGAATCAAGTAATTTTAAAATTATTATTTCCATACAAATTTAAAAAAACACACACCTTTGTTGTCTTCATCGTTCGCAGTGAACCTATTTGCAAATATCTGAAGAGATAGCTTTTGATTTAATATATGCCTTCCGTTTTTTTGTGAAAAATATTTTTCAATCATTCTAGAAAGCTAACCTACTCTCGACAATATTCATCTGAGGAGAGCGTTGAAAATTAAACACGGAAGACTTTTTTCAGCATCTTACCAATTAATTCAGAACACACGTGTTGAATTAATTTATTTAATAATTCTTAATAACGCAAAGAGCATCAACTGAATGTACTAAGTGATGGTGAAACTAAAAAATGACACATCTAATACGTATGTTAAAGTTGCTTCAAGATTTTTTTACTCGTACATGCGTGTGAAATTAAAAGACTGCAATGATTCTGCGAAAGAAATTTCGCCCGCTGCAACCAACGCTGAGCCCCTCGTGCGCCTGCGTGCTCCTAGAGCCATCTGTGGGAGGGAGTTCGTGGTGGAATTTGTTCATTCATTTGCAAGACCCGGCGAACAGTGGGGCTGGTAACAGCTAAACCTGGCAGGAACGAGAAAACTGAAAATATCTGATGATTTGAGGCAAAGGAGAACCTGCAGAGTCGTGCCCCTGCACAATACGTCGCTTCAGCGTTACGTCTCCATCATACGGCTTTCAGTTCATACGTATTCTATATGCACATGGCACTGCTGAAGATTTTGGCCGATATTCTTAGTGATTTTAGGTCAGGTTGCCTGAAAAAATAACGACGTTCTGCCACAGAAATGTCAAATTTATGTATTAAATGTCACTTTAAGTGGAGCAGCAAAATAATGAAGGCATTGAGATGAACAGAAGCTAACAAAGACTTTTTTAAAGTTCAGAATTGGACTTTCATTTGCTGCAACACGGGTGTTTTCTGTTCTGTGTCATGCGGTATCAAGCTTCGATTTATGTTTTCTCCCCGTTAGAAATAATCCCCTCCCCCCAAAAAAAATATGCAGCTGTTTCTTCTTTCCTCTTTTTACTACTTCCTTCACCGCAATTAATTTTTATGGAAGGGGAAGTCAAATAACCGGAAATGGGTTGCCGTGCTTCTTGTGTGTTTTTCATTGCCTGTATGAGTTCAAAACCATTTATTATTATGAGAAAACTTTAAGATAACATGACAAGTTCTGAGATGAGATATGCGAACAAATATTAAACAAAAAACAAATTGTTCTCCAGACAATAGTAGTGAATTAAAGCAAAAACTACACCTGAGATTTCAATGTAAGTTTCATTGGGATGCTTTTAATTTTGACTTGCAATAGCTTGGTTATGATTTGCATAAGAAATAAAAAAAGGATAACCGTGATGAGTTTTGGTTCGATTTTGGATTTTGGTTTTTCTGAAATTGAATTGAATAGAATTTCTTTTGAATCTCGTTCCCTTCTAATTTTTGATTAATTTAAATTAATTTTTAATTTTAAATTAGTTTTTAATTAACATGTAATTTTCCTCTCTTTAAAAAATTTAAACATATTGTTTTAAAATATAAACGCAACCTCCTAAATAGGCACATTTATCCTTTAAATGAAGAGAAATGGAAATGGAAGTTACACAATTTCTTTCATGATTACAATGTGTCTTATAATGCAATTCCGCCATTACAATGGTGTACAATATTCCGGGAATGTCGCGCTGAGCTATTTAGCCAATCCCTTGCTGCCTTGGAGAAACGTGTTTGAGCAAAACATCGCCGCACTGTTGAGGGCGGGAAGCGACAAACAGCTAAAGCAAGTGGATAAATGGAACATCAATGGAACGCGCTTTGTAAAAGGCGTGGTTCAAAACGTTTTAGTTCGTATTAAAGTAGTCACAGTTTGATTAAGTTAGCTTTGCAAAAAAAAAAAAAAAATCCAAATTAGATACTGCCTATTTACTGATGATGATACTAGAACATATCCAAGTCGACGGCGAGGCTCCGGTATTCACTATTAATATATAGTGGGGTTTTTATAACTTTGCCCCTCAAGATCCGTATTCAAGATGGAATATGTCACGGTTTTTTCGCCTCTTTCTCAGTCTCTAGATATCGCATGATATCTACCGTATCAAGCAGTGTTTGCGATCACGCAAAATCTGGCGGCAGAACTGAGAAAGACGCGAAATGCAGTGTGATATTCCATCGCGGCCCTAGGGGCTTGAGGGGCAAAGTTATAGAATAGCCTGGAGTCCAACCAAAGCAAGTGACAAAGCAAACCCGAAATACAGCTACGGCTCGTCTTGAATGACTTCCCGTCGCGTCCCAAAGCACTTGCGCAGGGGCATTCCATATGTGTTGGTGCGCTTTAGCCGAGTGTCCGGGGTGGGCGGTGGGGGCGCGGGCGTCGGCGTGTGCTAGTTACCTTGCTGTGCGGGGGCCGGGCTCGGCCTGGCTCGGCGTGCAAGTCCTGGGGGCGGCGAGACAAGCGCGTGAGCTCGTGGCTGCAGCGGCGGCGGCGGCGCGGGGCGGCGTGGGGCGGGGCGGAGGTGACTCTCCCCCCACCCACCCCCACCCCGCGCGGTCGGCGAGGTGTGCAACGCGGCGGGGGACATCGCATGGCTCTCAAGGCCCCTTTGCACGGCACGGGCTTCGTGCAGATTGAACGTACGGAAAGCGTGCAGGCGAGACTGCACGATTTCTGCATCAGAACTTTGGAACATGTTCTATTTTTTTTTCATACAGAAAACGTTCGATTTGACTCTAGCGGCAGAATCGCCCACAAACGGACTTGTTTACGGGGAAAATAATTCATCCTTTTTTGGTTAAGTTAGATGCGATTCGCGTTATCGGATTCTCACATGAGTTTATTTTACTGTCTCTTGCGAAAGTGAGGTTACTGAATCGCACTTGTGTAGCCAAAATATTAATGAAGTAGCTCAGAACGCACGTACACAAATGTTGCGAAAGAATATAACGTACTACTCGGTCGGTGCAATTCCACAATTCATTTTTTGCCGACTGTCCCTGGCGGTGTCTCGTGGCAACTCTTACAGAAATGTGCAGACCGTGTAAGCACAATTTTGGGCTTTTATACTTCTAGTTTGGGATATTCATGTTTCTGTATGAGAATCTGCACGAAAATTGTGCCATGTAGAAAGGCTTTAATAAGAGCGAGAACTAATGCGAGTCAATGTTTTGAGAATTATGGAAACATAGGTGTTCTGTCGAACACCGACTAAGAAAACGAATTAAACACCCAGATTAAGGCGTTGTTCTCATGACTTTTTATGAAAATATTCAGTATTTACAAATGCTTCGAGATGTTCCTTGTTGTTTTTGATTGTCATTTCACTATTTTGATGTATAGTATTTGCCGGCATTATTTGTAGCCAATTAAAAAAGAAAGTAACAACAAAAAAAGGTTTTTATTTTGAAATAACTTCCTTTCTTGATTGCCTGAAATAATTGGGGCAGAGTAATATTCTTTGAAATGGACTTCGAGATAGTGTAAAGCTTTCATAAATTAAATTTATTTATGAATTATTGGTGTTTTTACTCTAAAATGCCATTGATAATAAACAAATGACTGGTTAAAATTTAAAGTTTAGGTCATAGAATTTTCTTCTAGCAATTATATCTGTTTTTTACTGAGGAAAATGCACACGTTCCTGAGACATAGCAAAGAAAATATTGATGTCACTTCACCCCACCGAAAAAAGTACATTACCAATTTTGAATTTCAAATAAATTTTGTACAAAATAATTTCAGTATATCATTTTAATCTGTATAGCAGATATATTAAAAACACTAGGTCCAATTGCTGATGATCTTACGGCGAAAAACAAAATAGTATTACAACGAGCATGTAACAAATAATAACACTACAAAACATTCAAATTATAATAAAAATCTGACAACAGTAATAGTCAAAATACTCAAACAAAACAAACTGATTGTACTTAAGAACAAATAACGTTAAACAACACGTACATTATGAAGCAGAGCAAATTGACATCATGCTTACAGAGAAGAAAAAGGAAACCAAGTCAACCAAAGAAAATCACAAGAGCTACACAGATAAAAATGACGTATCGTCTTGCAAAGTTCGTTCCCAAGAGACGTTCAACGTTACCAACGGTACGGACGTGCAGCGGGGAACACAACACGGAAAGGAACACCTCACATCACATCCAGAGAGAGAGAGAGAGAGAAGGGGCAGCGACACCACAGACAGCCACAAGCGGAGAGAGACAGAGGGGGGGGCGCGGCCGCGGCCTCGGCACAGCACAGGGCAAAAGCCACACCACGGCAGAGCAGCATCGCTCGGGAGGGCGGGGCGGGGCGGGGGGGGGCGGGGCGGGGCCCACGCATCGCGGAGGGCTGGCGGTGTGGAGTGTCGAGGGGGAGGGCGAGGGAGCGTGGAGCGTCCTGTCTTCAGCAGCCGGCGGGCGCGGCGGCGCGAGGCGGCGCGGCGGGCGGGGCGGTGGTACCTTGGGCGCGTCGCCTCCGCGGTTGGAGTCTTCGCTGGAGGTGAAGGTGGAGCTGGTGTCGATGCCAGAGTCTTTGGTCTGCGAGTCTTGCGAGCCCTGTCGGTCGCCGGCCCAGCGCGCGGCGGCGGCGGCGGAGGCGGCGGCGGCGGCGGCGGAGGCGGAGGCGGCGGAGGCGTGCGCGTGGTGCGGGTGGTGCGAGTGGTGCGGGTGGTGGTGGGCGTGGGGCGGCCCCCAGTCGTCGGGCGGGGGCGGGGGGTCGGGGTCGGAGCCGCTGCGGTCGAAGCGCACCGTCTTCTTTCTGCGCTCGGTGAAGCGCCGGCTGTCCGCCTCCTCCCACAGCTGCGGGCACTCGCGCCCGAAGCGCTCGCGGAACGCCACGTACGGCACGCTGTAGTCGTTGAGGTCGCGCGGGAAGCGCTCCACGTCGGCGCGCGCCGCGCGGGGCGTGCCGGGCGGCCCCGCCCCCGCCCCCGGCCCCGCCCCCGGGCCCGCCCCCGGGCCCGCCTCCGCGGCGCTGGCCTGCCGGGACAGGCGCGCCGCCGCCGCCGACGACGACGTCGCCCCGCCGCCGCCGCCCACGCCGCCCGCCGACGCCGCCGTCGACGCCGCCGCCGCCGTCGTCGTCGACGAGCTCCCGTGGTTCCGATAATGGTTGTGGTGGTGATTATGATGGTTGTAATGGTTGTTATGTCGATGATGGTGATGGTGATGGTGGTGGTGGTGGTGGTGAAGACGAGATTGGGGTGTTGGAGTGTGTTCTACTTTGCCTACGCAGGAAGAATAAAAAAAGAAAGAAAACCACAACATTACTCTATGTGGTCGGAGAAATCACACACAAACACACGCACACAGTGAATGAGAGAAACAGTTCAAAAAAGAGAGAGTGGCGGAAGAGATGAGCTGTCGAGGGGGGGGGCGGGGCGGGGCGGGGCGGGTCCGGCGCCGGGCGTCGCTGGCGGGCGGGCGGGCGCCCTCGAGGGCGCGGCCGTGGGCATGGGCATGCAGACGACGGACAGACAAACAAACAAACACACAGACGCACAAGCGCACGAAGCGCTGAGGGTGCGGCGGGGGGGGTACACCAAGCGCTTGGCGGCCACGGGCATTCACTGAGCCACGGGGCGAGGAGGAGGAGGGGCGGGGCGGGGCGCGCCAACAGCTAGAGAAGCCAAACCCCAACGCAGGGAGGCGGGGCGGGGCGGGGCTGGAGGGGGGCGAGGGCGGCCCGGGGCCTGCACACGCGAACAGACGCACACACCAACACACACAGGCAGCACAGAAGAGATGTCAGCAGCGCTCACCGCCAGGAATTTCTTTATCATTTCGTCCCTTATGGCCTTGCGCTGCCAGGGCGCGCCCGCGCCGCCCGGGAGGTCACCTGCAAGAGAGCGCCGCGCGGGGTCGCGGGGCGAGGCAGGGGCGGGGCGAAGCAGGGGCGAGGCGCCCCGCGGCCCCGTGGCTCCGGCCCCGCCCCCGGCCGGCGGCGGCGGCGGCATCCCCGGCGCCACGCCCGCGGCGGCTGCGGCCACACGCCCAGTCACACAACACAGTCACAGTGGCAGAGAGAGTGACAGAGAGAGAGACAGTGAGAGAGTGAGAGCGTGGGAGCAACAACTTGGGCATCGACGCTCGGCGAGACGGGAGCGGGGCGGGGACGATGGCGGGGCGGGGCGGGGCGGGGTGGGCGGGGCGGGAGGAGCGCCGTTCCGGAGGCCGGTCGTCGCCGCTCCAGGGCGCGCCAGTGCTAGAGCTACCGGAGGAGGGAGGCACTACGGGGGCGGCACGCAACCCTCTCCGGCTACGCTACTCACTAGACGGTGGATGTATATATGTACACAGCTGAAAACGAGGCACTGCAAAGACAGAGAGAGAGAGGACACAGACGGGCGAACGGGCAGACAGAGAGAGTGAGTAGAGAGCGCACGCATCCAGAGCGACGTGGGTGCGTGCGAGGGGGTGGGGCGGGGCGGGGCGTACCGGTCTCAAGCGGCGGGGAGCGCCGGGGCGGGGCGGGCAGCGGCTCCCACGCCCAGCGGGGGCGCGGGCGAGGGCGCCAGGGGCGGCGGCGCCGGGCCCACGGCCGGGACCAGCGCCCGGGCGCCCCGTGCCAGCCAGCGGGACGTGGCCGGTCGGCTCGACCGGCCCCGTTCACGCATAGTTGAGATTGGCTCGACGACCACCATGGGCACACAAACGATGCTCCTCAGTGACACGCGTTTTTTCACGTCATAAAGCTCTGAAAGAAGAGCGTCTGCAGGATTCACTGCCGCCTAATATTTTTCTTCATTTTGTTTTGGACGCACGTTTTGCGGAAAGGTTACACATTCGCGTCCATACACTTTCGGAGTAGCACAAACCACAGCACGGAAAGCCTCTTTGGAACGGCACTTCCTTCCAACACTTCACTTCACAGCAACGGAATGGTTAGTGGAAATACATATAAATTCAATTGCACTTCGACGCTTCGCAACGAACACTTTTCTCGACGCAGCGGACTCTTCCGGCCGGGATCTCTTCCCAACTCATCGCGCTGTTGGACATTGGTGCTGCATCGCGTGGCCTTGACGCCGCCGCATCCAGCACTGCGGTCCTTCGAGGACTTCTAAAGCGGACGAGCCAGCGCCCAAACCAGACCTCATCTCGTTTCGTCGACGACCAAGTAACACGTCAAGCGACGACGCGTTCACGAGACGCTAAGAGCGGATCCGCGAGCCGATCAGCGGCCACCCGCCGTCCTCCCCCGTCTGCGCAGACATCGGCAGTCGCACTGCAGTGCGAAACAAGAGCACGGATTCTTATGGTGGGCCGGCGGGCGCGGGGGGGAGGGGAGGGGGAGGGGAGGAGGGGAGGGAAGGAGAGGGGGGAGGAGGAGGCGACCGACGCACAGCGTGCCGCATGTGTTATGGCGCGACGCCGATGGCAAATCTCCAGCGGGCGATGCGCATCTTTGCCCGCAACTAGGCGGCGGCGGCGCCGCCGATGGACACCCCTCCCCCCGCCGCCACGCGTGGCGCACGACGGCCAAGCGGGCGGCCTCGGCGGCGCCAGGGCACGGGCGCGTCGCCACTCGCATGTTGGAGCGGGGCGACGTCGCTGGCCAAAGGAGCCGGATCCGGCGGAGACCCCTGCGGAACCCCTTGGGCACAACTGACATTTCCTCTCCTAGTTCTTCTTCTTCTTTCATCTTCATTTTAATTATTTTCATTTTCCTTTTCTTTCTTTTGTAATATAACCCATGTATTTTTTTTCTCTTCATCATGTACAACTCCAAGTCAACATCGTTATTCCATTTTCTCTGGGAGTACTCGGTCGTTTAAGGCATATCTTAGGTTAGTTTGTCGTTTTGCAGTTCTGAATGTATGTAATAGCTGACTCTTAGTTAATTATTCAATTGAAAATTGAAGTAGTGACGATGTTTTATCATTGACGTGGCTTCGTGGCTTCGTGAGCCCACTTAGAGAAATGCTGTAGTACAATGTACTAAACATGTTCAGTAAGCGATCATTTAGTAAATACAATTATTCGAGAGAAATGATTCACTAAACCTGATTTAGTTCAGTAAATCAGTTTATTGAAAATCGTGAATGAATGAACAAAGAGAATTATTAGTGGTACTATACTTGTTTCGTAGGTAACATCATTCGGTGAGACCGACGTTTCATGTCGTCACACTCACTGAATACAGCTTAGTATGCGCTCCCAGATATCTAATTCGAATGGTTATAGAACTCACGAGAACTGTGATAAATCATTACTGTGTATTGTATTATACGCTATATAAATGGCATGATTAGTTTTTATTGATTAAAAAATATATGTCGTATTCTAAACTAATGGCAGAAATACCGTTGGTAGCCAAACGTCGGCAGCCAGCATCTGTAACCGTTGTGCTTGGCTAGGTTCTGTGAGGTTAGGAGGTTTAAGAAGTACAAGTCCACAAACCCGTTGGATGGGTAACCATCGCCAAACTACCTGGCTGGGAGGTTTGCAAGAAAATATTTCCTTTCACGGTTCTGCTTAATAGCGCGTACACAACAGCGGTTAGTAATTTAGGAAACGCAACTCTTGGTTTAGTACGACATGTTTAGTAAACATTATTTTTCATGTATTAGTAGGTTTAAGTAAACTACAGTTTATTCAACGTGACTAAGCACTTTGTTCTTTGAAATACACGATACCATATAGTTCAATCTACTGTGTGATTAATTGAATGAACTAAACATTTCTCTCTGTGCCCTTATGAGCAAATCACCGATAAAAACATTATTATTATTATTATTATTATTATTATTATTATTATTATTATTACTCTAAATCACGACTAAAGATGTTATATGTCGGCTGAATATAAAATATACTCCAGGTTGCAACCAGCTACCTAAGGAGTAGATCTAGGGACTGTCGGTGCTTCTACAATACTTTGCGCAAAATGTGGGCTGTTCCAAATAAAGCAATTTCTTGCACTTCCCAGTCTTTTGAATTACCTGGAAGTTTAGACAAGTTCTTACACGGAATAAATCCCAGAGCTCCGATAACTATCGGGACGACCTGTGCTTTTACGCCCCACATTGAGCTGATCTCGATTTCCAAACTCTTGTATTTCAGACGTTTCTCTGCCTCCTTGGTACAACTCGACCAAGCGAAGAATGAAGGCTTAGATTGCGGCGCGTCGTGGAACTAACAGTGAAAACACGGGTCTGTACAGTCAGTTTGGCTAACAAAAGTCGCCAGGAGCGGGAAGCGAGTTCAGAGTCTCTTCCTACGGAATCACCATGGCCTCCTTCATAGAGGTTGTGAATCAGCTGATAAAATATAACTTCAGAGACACATCATGCAAGATTTGCACTGACTGTTTAATTTTTGTCCCTTTAAGTTGCTTTCTTTACTTTTCGCCGTTCTAGTACAAGACTATTATAAAAAGTTCTATATATATTGAATTTGTAATACTTATTCCTTGAATTTAAACATTTTGTATTAACCTTCATTCATCTTTTTTCCATAGGCTTTAGACGGTTTGTAAGGTATGCAATAAAGTACCAAAACATTAACTTTACTGTCATAAGTATCTACAATATTCTTCATTATGGTGGTAGTTACTCCTTACATAAAAAAGAATTTTATTTGGTATATATTCCGAGAAAGTACTTAAGTAAAAATAAACGATTTATATGAATGTTACTGCTAATCGAAAGAATTAGTTTCAAAATTATGAATCGTTTTGCAGAGGAAAGTATACTTTTATTTATTACAATATGAGGTGCAGACATGTCTAAATACAGTTAAAATATTAATTGGGAAGATTCCAGATTTGCAAAGAAATAAATCGCGCTTTCTTTTGCAATAGTTTAGCACGGTACCATTTTAATTTTGAATTGAGTATCTTTTATCTCCGTCTCTATCGTTTCGGTTACAAACACACACGGTGGCGCGCTCCTGTAAACATCATTCTCAAGTTGGTGGAGCTATAACGACGTTTTGATCGCAAGGTACAGCAACATCGACAAGTAAACACGATTTTTTCTCCAAATCTCGGATGACTATATCCGGTTTGTTTGCCACTATCATGCGATCAGTTTGAATTTGTTGGTCGTACAATATTGTACACAATCCAACAGACGTCACCGATTTCGGTGAGTGTTTGTACCACTTGGGGCATGTGTTCGGAACTTCGAGGGCGGTACAGATCTGCTAGTGGAGGTAGCTACACACCCTGTCGTGTCTTTTCAAGTATTCGGTCTTTGCTAGGATTGGACAAGGTGAGACAATATGATCAATGGTTTCTACTTGCTCCTGGCAAATTCGGCATTTATCATCTTTATTATTATTATTATTATTATTATTATTATTATTATTATTATTATTATTATTAAGAGGATTTTATGCCCTAAAAATATAAAAATATGCTTTTTAAATATGCATGTGTGACCTAAAAATTCTTAAATACGCACTTTAATCTGCAATTCTGCAATTAAAATAACAATATTTCATTTCCTGTTTAAACCTTTCCTGATGAAATTCAGGAGAAGCATGCTTGGAATGAAAGATATACTTTTGTACAAACTAATATAATTTACCTTACTTCTAGGGAGAAATAAAGTAACTATTCACCTTAGTAAGCCTTGTTGCTTTTCTTCAGCGTAGTTTAAAAAATATGTCAAGAAATATCCAAGATGTGCATAAGTCTTTTATCATCTACAGAAAAGAAAAAAAAACATCTCAAACTGTTCTTTATAATCAATGAACGTTCACAAATACATAGATTCTATGAAAACATGAAATGTTTTACAAATATATTTCTACTTTAACGAAAAATGCAAATTATGCTACTATAATTACCCAAATATGCAAAACCAGGAAAAATCAGCCAAATGTGCACTAACGTATTGATATACATAGCATTCAATTCCAACCAAATGTGAAGAAATTTCACTTAGCTGTGTCCTAAAGTAACGGATAAAAATTTGCAAAATCGTAGAAATACGCCCCCTAATTATTATTATTATTATTATTATTATTATTATTATGACAGTTGTCTGATTGTGATGGTATGATGAATGTCTGCTGCAAAGAGTGAGCCAGAAGCCGGCTTGTGTCGTCGGAGGGCGAGGAGCGCGCGTAGAGTACGCCCAGGAGCGTGCCCGGGGACGACGCACACCTTCCTATTTATATGCTTTCATTAACATATCTTCATTACCAGCTTGTAGTACTATTGTGTTTGTGTAAAAGACTCTCCCAGAGACATGGTTTGCTGACTGGCAGCTGCCATTCAGCTTCTAGGAAGAGATACGTAGACTATTCATTTAAAGATCGCACATCATCCCGACATTTGAAGTTAAAATTTAGAAATGAAAATTATACATTGAAAAGTTTGAATGCCCAGATGTTAAGATAACCCAGATGTTAAACAACGTTCACTAGATTGATACATCCATAATTCCATTAAACCAATTCTATTATTCTCCATAATTGTTCGCACAAATCTGTGGCAAGAAAACAAGCGCAGAAGAGTCAATTCTGCTCATAGTAGAACGTGTGTGAATCAGATCCCGTGTATGCAAAGAATATCTTATGGAGCCAAACACGAGTTTCCAGCGCCCTTGGGGTGGCGTTTGGTAAAAAGCAACTAACGATTTTGTTGGGTGTGGGGGCCAGGCCTGGCGTCCGCCTGCAATTCGATTGCGAGGGGCCATTAGCTCCGAGGGGCCACAGCGCTCGCAGCGGGCGGCGCAGGAAGAGCGGCGACGCGAATTTCCTGCTCGGCGCCCCGCGCCCCGCGCTCGCCCTTCCTCCTCGCAGCCTCCGGCCCGCCCCGTTCCCTCCACCACTGCTACCTCGTCCCACCCTGTCCCCTCTTCCGTCCCTACTTCCCCTACCCGCCCTGCCCCCTCTCCCGCCCCCACTGCCTCGTCCCGCTCCGCCCCTCCTCCACCCTTACTTCCCCTACCAGCCCCGCCCCCTCCACCACTACTACCTCGTCCCGCCCTGCTCCCTCCTACGACCCCTACCACACTTGCTACTTTCTCCCTCCGTACTGCCTCGACCCTCCCTATCCCCTCTTCCGTCCCTGCTGCCTTGATTCACCTTGGCCCCTCCATTACCAACTACCTCGACCCGCCCTCTCCCCTCTCCCGCCCCTTCTGCCTCGACCCCCCCCCCCCGCTTTCTCCGCCCGCTAGATCGTTCGGCCTCCCGCCCCCTCCCTCGCCCCGCCCCCTCCTCCACCCCCCAACTCCCCCTCCAATGCCACCTCCTGGCCTCTCGCTAAACGCCAAATCAAGAATGCGAAACGCAATAAGCAAATAGCAGCTGTAAGTCGAGTTCGGTGATACAGTCTGAAATGCTTATTGGAAGGTTACTCCGCTTTCCATTTTCGAACATTTTGTAAGAAATCATAGAAATTTACTTAAGACGCTATTAATAATTTACTAATATTATGCATGACAAGCATATGTAGTAACACAAGGAAAGGTACTGACGCATCAACGTGCATTTCATCACCAAAAAGGTGAAATTGCAATAATAGTTGTCGGAGGTAACAGGGTATCTGTTAATGTAATTCAAAATTGTGCTTCTGTCATTCCACTACGGAAGTATGCTGAAAGGTCTACCGTGAAGATACAACATTTATGCGAGAGATCTTTTTTTCTCAAAACCAGAATTAGTCTTTCTCGACGAGGTAAATTATGCGAAGATTATGCAATGATTCTGTAAGCCACAACCACTTCTTTTGCACTCGGTGCGAACATCGAGCGAGTGTCGAAGCTAAACAATATTCGGTGTCCATTCGCGAATCGTTCGCTTTTCCTTTCTGGCCAGACTTTTACTCTTTATCACTTTCTCAGCATTGTAAGCGGGTGCCGGAAACAGCAAATTTACGACAGAAAAACCCTTGTTGGCGGCCTCTGGCAACGAAAAAGTGTATAAATCTTGTTCCTATATACAGGATACCGGGAAGGAAACGTCAAAAATTTAGAAATGAGCTCTTAAGACAATTTTAAACACATTTGTCTAATAAACTACTTGGATATTCTGAATAGCCGAGCCGCAATAAGAACTCAAAAGTTGGTTTGAATATTTTGTCATATTCATTTATTTAGTAAATAATAAATAATTTACACGTTTCTGCTATGCTTCTGAAATGCAAATTTTGTCTTGTTTGCCCCCCCCCCCAGGCCCCTCACTGTGGTTCCCCTGGGTATAGAAGAATCCGCCTAAGAATGAGCCAAAATGACAGTTCGCGAAACAAGTGAACATCACATGTACTTCATAGAAGTATCCTTCCGCCGCGACAGATGTTCAGCCACGCCTCTTCGTAAAGTGTTTATGTTTGTTTGTGGCTCCCGTTAAAACCTCGCGGCATGGTTCACTGCCGGGCAAAAAATAATTTTTAAAACCCAAAGCACGAAACCACGGAACGCTCTCGATTGTAGCTCGCCAACTTACCACACAGGAGCAGAAAACACGTGCACCAGTACGCTTCAAGACTCGGATTTAAAATAAACATAATACTTTTCACACAAAAAATAAATTCAGTGTAATGTTTATAAAAAAGAACTTTTACAGAAGAGCGCATAGCACTGCACTTTCTAATTTCAAATATGACGCGTGGTGCACTTTTTTTTCGTCGGACGAGGCCATCACAAAAGGAAGCGTCGAAGCCATTTACAAGTTAGCCAACTGCAAACGAAAGAATCAAGGACGGAGAGTGTAATAGGCTAAAAGAAACAACGACCACAGAACCTTCATGTCAGTCATACAGTCAAAACGGTTCTTTCTTGTAAAAATAGCTCTATATCAAGTTAGCCAACTGCAAACGAACATATGGAGGAAGGAGTCTAATGGGCTCAAGGACACAATGACCACAGAACTTCAGTTACTTTGCCAGTACTAGTTGTCAAAACGGCCCTTTCTTATAAAAATGACGTCTCTATGACGATGTGAGGACCATCGGAGAACAGCAACCCGGGCGGGGATTCCAATTTGCCGCTCGACTACGCGAGGCCACAGCACCAGGCCGCGAGCAAAGAAAAAACCTGTTAAGTTGACTGCCGTATTCTGGGGAGAATCGGAATAAACGAGCACCTTCTCCCGTTGTGTAGAAGTCTCGAGGCCCAGGAAACTTAAATTTTTATTAACCTTAATTTTTATTAATTAATTTATGTAACCTAAGATTTCAAATCGCAGTCCCCAAACCGAAAGAAAAACTTGAGAATCGAGCAGTGAAGATCCGCGAATCCTTTGGAGCTGCTCTTCAACAATCTGCCTCCGGACGCAGATACTTACGATTGGCGAGAAGACCATACGTGCACACTGCCTCCGTCAGCTTTGCAAGTCTGGTGTTTTAGGGGTCTCTTTCGTTTGCCAACTGAATGTACATCTCAGACGTTTGGGTGTGGCTCGCCCTTGTTCATGCCTTTACTTATAGACAACGGCCAAGGACATTCGTTTTGCATGTATACCGTGGGCGTGGAATCACCTATAACACCCTATCGTTTTCCGAGACTCGCTGGCAGAGCTCCTTCAACGTCATCTTATCGCCATCGCCATCATATTATCGCCAATCTTGTATTTTGCCAATTAGTATCTTTTTGTGTATCATTGTCAGAGAAGAATTTTATTGATATTTTTGTTAATGTACAACAGGAAATTTCTTACTGCACCTTTTTGTGCACGAAAAGTGTTTGGAATTTCATCAACCACATTATTGGAAGAATTTCATTCTTGTGTATTTTTATGCGACGCGAAAAAAACTCTGATGACTACAGCTGATGAAGAAATAATTCAGTCTGGTTTCAAAAGGAATGTTTATCGGACAATGTATATGAACAGTATTTTCTCAAAAATATAAATTACTTGGACAAAAAAGATTCCGTTTCCATGCAATAAAATGACGAAAGTGGAAATACAAAAAAAAAGTTTTTAAATGGGAAGCAATTGAAATTTGAAGCTTCGTTCACATGAGGAAACAAAAAATTCTCTAGAAGCATTTTTAAAAGATATTGTTCATCACAATTTCCGTTGAGGACAGCTTTCACATATACTTGCTGTGCTCTTCGTAGATGTTCTTCTTTCGTTCCAGAATACTCAGTGGCGCACCCAAGAAGGGGACCTCAAGAAACGTCAGCACCCCCTTGCGAAGCTAGTGGTGCATATTCAAGAACAGGGCTTTTATTAATTTTCTTTACTAACAAAAGTAATTCAATACTGTCATCGTACATATGTTGTTTACGTTACAAGTAGGGAGCGGATTTCTATGATTTTGCATATTTTTGTCCGTTGCTTCAGGGTAGAGATAAGTAAAATTTCATGATATTTGGTTAGAATTGTTGCTACGTAGAGATGCTACGTAGGTCAATATGTTAGTGCATATTTGTGCATGACTTTTCCTCTTGGTGTGTATTCCTTTAATTATAGGCGCATATTTCGTATATTTCGGTAAATTAGAGACCAAAAACAGAGATTTAGACTTGTATCTCTAAAATGTTTCGTCTTTTCACAGAATCTATTTCTTTGTGAGCGTCCATTGATTAGAAATATTTTTTTTATTCCTGTACATAATAAAAATATTTGTGCATTCGAAGATATTTCTTGACATATTTTTTAAACCAGGCAGAAGAAATGCAACACGACATACAATGTAAACGTACTTCACCAAGGTGAATATTTACTTCAATTATTTATCCCGTGAAGTAAGGTAGATTATATTACGTTTGCACAAAAGTATATCTTTCCATTCCAGGAATGCTTCTGAATTTTACCAGGAAAGGTGTATACAGGAAATAAAATATGGTTTATTTTAATTGAATATTAATGTGCATTTTCAAAAGTTTTAGGTCATAAATGCATATTTTTAAAAGCATATTTCAAGATTTTTTTAGGGCATAAAATTTCTCTCCTCAGTTTTAAGTATATCCTACAAGTCAACAAATAAAAAAACACGTATTGTTTAGCATAAATGAAAATTTATTTGTAAGAATGCATCAAGTCGGCGCCTCTCGACATCCTGATTTTCATTTTACTTCTTGCCATGAAATTATTCTTTCCTTCCCTCACCTCGTTTTTACGTTCGCTTCCCGCCCAGGTGCCGTCACGCGTCAGCGAAAAGGTTCGCAAATTGAATCTCCAGGCGCGTCGGTGTTTCTCCAAAGGTCACAGGGAGAAGGAAATCTGGACCGCTCTAAAAGCCGACTATTCAGTTTTTAACGCAATCAGCTCAGGGAATGTTCTCTTAAACGGCGACGGAATATATTTCTCACACATGTGACTTTAAGAGGAAAATAAATCTACAAAAAATATTCAAACTACCTGTTCGCCATAAATTAACGGCTAAATGAGTAATGTTCTAATTTAGGAAATATAAATAGGGTTTACACGCTTTCTGGAGACACTATAAATATTACGTAGATGCTAGAAGCTTTTTACTCTCCTTTTGGGGAGTATTTATTGAAATGTGGGCACTATATTACATTATGAATGCTTTTGAGGAAACATTGGAATGATTCTAATTTTGCAAGTGCATTCAGTTCAATTTTTTCTTTTTTCTGTCTCATTACAACTCGTAGAGGAGAACTAATATTCGGGAATGTCAATGTTTTACTACGTATAGAAGGTGGAATTTTATATAGTAAAACAACAGATTTTCGTATTTCATAATATCACCAGAAGATACAGCAAAAAATTTAAGTAGGAAACATTAAATCTATTCTTTCTTACTTAAAATCTATTTCTAATACATGCATTTCATTCTCACTGGATTGTATGAACTTCGGTATTGTCACTGAAAGTAAGACAGCAAATTTTGTGACATAGTGATCTAAAAAAGGGAAAGAAAAGATAGGATGCAGTAAGAAGATAGGAAGATAAAAAGAGGGCGATAGAGAATGTTGGGGAGAAAGAAACTGTGGGGACGAAAGTAAGATAAAAATTAAATTACATTGTATAGTAATGTGAAAAAAATTCTCATTTCTGATTATTGCGTACAGATAATTCAAGACCCGCAGTGACTGAATATTTCAAGCTCATACGTCAATATTGTGCACATACTTCTGAAATAGCATAGGATATGTGAAACAGAAAAACAAATCTTTATGAAATAACGTGAATCGTACATAAGTTATGGACAACTTATTATTTAAACATACGTTGATGGATGAAAGCCTACATAACTCACCAAAACATTAAAAAATAATGGTACATATGTGAATTAAACAAATTAAACCATTTGGCGAAGACTTTATACCTTTTGATTTTTATTGATTTTTAGGAGTAAGTACTGTCAAAGAAGTATATAGAGGATGTGGTAATTAACTGACTTTCATATTATTTAAGTTACGGAAATTTTAATATCGTTCGGTAAATATATTTCAATAAAATATTAATTATTTCCAGGCGGGACTGCCTCTCCGTGAAAAAAAATAAAAAAACGTAAAAGACCATCCAGCCAAGTTCGGAATCGATTTACGCTATAATTAGTCTGTCAAGAATCTCGATGGAGATGAGATTCGAGATAATATTTTTAGCTACGGTAATCTAAAGGGTCACGGAATCCGTCCCGTTGGAAGCGAGATTTTCTTTCGACTACTGCGGGGGGCACAAACATGCAAATCGATCGCGTTGGCGGGGGCGGTGGCGAGGGGGGGGGGGTTCGGCTGCGCCAGCCGTGCGTGCGCGACGCGACCTCCTCCTAAGCGAGGAGCGCGGAGCGAATGAAGGAAGCCTCAACGCAACTCAACCAGCCCTCAAGGGATTGAGGTTTCTGGCCGTGCCAACTGTTATTGTTGTTAGCCCTGTTGCAGTTGTGAACGTTTTATTCGGGAGGTGGCGGTGTTCTTCCGCTGCTGAATGGTGACAGCCTGCACCCAAATAGACGTCGCACTGCGGAGCATTCCGTCCTCCATGGATCTTCCCTGAGTGGGCCACCATCCCAGCCGGGACAAGAGGGAGGATAGAACAATACGGAGTATTAGCGCCAGGCGTAAAGAGACATCCTTAAACTCCATTGATCATGTGACTAACGATTTTATACGGTTGTAATGAACAACGTTCAGAAGAATTTTGGCAATTGCGTTCTTGCGTTATGCATTATGACAAAAGAAGCATTTCAAGCGTTGAAAAAAGAAGATGCATAATGTATCAAAGAATGTAGGTAGTGGTGAGACATTTCAACCACGATATGACTCAAGGGTGTAACGAAACGTCGTTGTACACGAAGTTTTAGATTTTGTGTCCCTCCGCGATGAGTATGCAGTATGGAATTTTGAATCGGCTTTTATTGGGAGCTTCGTAAATAATTATTACTAGTTTAGCTCATTAGTCAGCGTACTCGCTTTCCATGACGCGACTCCGAGTTCGATTTGCAGTCGGGCAAGATTATAGTGTGCGTTTTCCTTGCTATGTCCCACAATATGTTGCAGTGTGAAGATGAGAAAATTCACTTCTCAGGTTGAAAAGACCAGAATACGATGTGGGGATATATTGATGCTAACCACACGTACCCCTTAACCCATGACCGCGAGGCCGGGACGCTGCTAGAAGGCCATGGTCCGTACGCGGGCTATCGCGCCAAGTAGACAGACCATACAGATATTAGGGAGTTTTAACGACAGGAGTAAGGAGACATCCTTAAACTCTATTGATCATGTAATTAAAGACTTTATACGGTCGTAATGGACAACGTTAAGAAGAGTTTTAGCAATATTGTCATTGCGTAACGCATTATGACAAAAGAAGCAGTTTCTGCGTTGAACAAAGAAGTTGTATTATGTATCAAAGAGTATATGATCGTGGTAAAACATTTTAACCACGATACGAGTCAAGAGTCCAACAAATCTACATTGTGCAAGGAATTTCAGATTTTGTGGCCCTCCGCGATGAATATGGAGTCTGGAATTTGGAATCGGCTTTTCTTGAGAATGTAAGAAGTATCTTAAAACAGCGTTCGTTATGAGCGTAAGACAACCTAACCGGAAGATTTCAACTTCTTTTTCTCGAATTTATTTTACTGTCATCTCTCCAATATTTCCCGTTAGTTCTTGCCAGCGTTGTGGAGTAGGTAAGAAATAATTATAACTGCCTCACATAGGAAAATAATTTTATTAGAGTTGGAAAATGTAACCTTTCCGTTTTTTAGGCAGCCATTTTGCCGCTTGTAAGGTGATCCAAGATCCTAGGGATGCACTATTGACAAAGGTATAAGGCCGTACCTTAGGCCTAAGGAAGACGTTATGACTTCAAGATCCGTCACGTTACTATTAGTGCATAACGCCGCTACCTTACGCCATCTGACCACGCAAATTTCTCTGCGCTCCTTTCACTATCTTGAGGAGAAAGAAGGTATTATCTCGGGCGATGAAACAGGCGATATGAATTTAGCTCAGAGACATCTTTTAGGCTGAGGAGAAAGAAGGTATTATCTCGGGCGATGAAACAGGCGATATGAATTTAGCTCAGAGACATCTTTTAGGCTTGAGAATATTTTGTAGGCCGTAAATCGACTCCATGGGACAGCCGGCTTTTCTTCCCTTCCGAAGGAAGGCGTTCGAAGGATTTTTCCGCCCTTAAAAATCCACGGCTTTGATCGGGTTGAACCCGCAAACGGTACAACTGCCCAATACACCACCGAATGCGCAAAGGTGCGTATAGGAGAGTAGAGGAAACGCGTGTGGGAAATAGGTGCGGGCGGGCGGTCGGCGGGGCCCACTGTGCGGGCGATCGGACGCCCTGACCCGCTTTCCGCTGCGCGGGCGCGGGGGCGGGGAGCCATCGATTTGGGCCGCCCGCGCCCCCGCCGCAGCCAGCGGCCCCTGCCGTTCCTTCATCTTCGGCACAAGTGCGCCACTGGCCAATGCCTCCCCTCGACACCAGCAACGGAATCTCCTCCACGGTGTAAGATATATAGGTGTGTTTACTCCCAGTCTAAAACTGAAGCTTGTCTGAGGCTAGTTCTTACAGTTCTCGCATATAACCCTGCGATCTTAGGGTCTCATTTGGGCAAGGTCGTGATTGGTCGTGATCCGTTCGACAGCTCTGTGGCCATCTGATTTCTAATTTCAAGTCAGCGATTTGTCGCTTCGCGGTGGAATTGGTAAAGTCCAAAGCGAACAGTTACAAAAATGGGTAGGAAATGTTTTGTAACTCTGTGTAATAGTCACAGTTTGCGATGTCATTTTAAGATGCATATCTTGCACCGTGTCCCAAACCGATCGTACGGACAAGCGGGGAACTAGGCTCAAACTGGCTTCAGAAAATTTGCCCCAAAGGCGGCTAGTTGACACACCTATATATCTTACGCCGTGATCTCCTCCCAGGCACAGCACTCTACCCCAAGGCGTTGCTCGATTGCTTTCAATCACGTCGTCGCGCCTGTCAAAGAGGATTATACCTATCCCAACAAGGGCAAAATATGTTGCTAAAATAGGAAAAGCTATATTAAGTGTGAGTCGAAAGCCATACGAATTTATGCATATGATGCTTGGAGAACACTGTTCTATAACTTGCAAACATAGTAACATATGAGATAACACGCATTTTTCTCATGTGAACAACTTGTCTATCTTCTATTACGAGTGCATCTTATAGAATGAACTGCAATAGCACGTTCTATTTTTGGAACGAGCCGTAACATGTCAAAATAGCGCAGGGATTTGTATCAAGGAAATTATATATGCCGTGACAAGTCCGTTCAGTACCGTAGAGAAACAACTCGGTATGTACACGCAAACGTAAGACACAGAACGTCCACGTCTTTGACTCTTCTTGTGTCACTTAGCTTGTGACTCCTTGTGGATAGACTCACGAAGTGAACACACGTTCAGTTGGGAAAGTGAAGTCGGGATTCTTCACTTTCTCTTCCAACCGATAAATTACCACCACATTTTTAGAACAGGGAGACAAAATAATACATTCACTGCTTGCGTTCAAGGAATAGGAGACCTATCCATTTCATGCAAACCTGCAAGCGATGTAATATGAGCTCGTGTCGTATGACTTTTCTTGGTACACTCCTTTTTCTCCTGTCTATCATGGAACCAGCTGCCTGAGCCTCAGATACATTTCATTACTTGTTCTTCCCTCCCCATATATTCGATACTACTCACGTGGATACGAGCAACCCATTGAATTCCATAACCTTACGAATAAATAATAAAACATGGCAGTAAAATTAATTAAAATCATGCTATTAATCAATAATACAAAATTTTTCTTTTTTATTGATTAATATTACTTTTCATAGGAATTGTAACAGCATCTCCGCACGTTTTACTCAGCTCTATAAGGTGTTAATGCGGAATGTATTTATTTCGTCATTATTATCCTAAAAACCCATTTTCTCACAGTAGTAAGTCGATACTATGACATTGGCCACGAAAGGAGACACGAGTCGAAATCTATAGCTCATTTTCCGAAGTGAATATTTTCCCTATAAGAGAGTAAATATTTCTTGTTAAGAAAGTTTGCTCCACACATCGTTTGTTTCCTTTGTTGGAAATTCATTTTACACTAGTAAAATAGTGGGAGCAGGGATAGAGAACGAGCACCCTTTACAATTTCGCCTTATACTTCTGTCACAGTTTTAACGTCTTTTCATGTTAACCCTTAACTGGAGACGTGCGATCTCCGAGGCCGCTGAGGAAAATTAAACGCGTAGCCCTCCTTTCTGGTACGTCGCCACTAGTTTTTATTTCCGGTACCTTCCTACCTCTTTCTAAACTACACTCACACGCGGGGCAGCAGATCAAGTGACAGTCGTTCACCTTTGAGGGCCACTTGAAGTTTCGGAGCGGTCTCGCAGACCTCACATCACCATTAGTAGGACTGTTCTTCCCACAGTGAATGTGCATGGCATATTTTTTAATGGATAATTTTTGTGTGACAATGCATTAACGTATTTAAATGAAGGGTTTTAATGTAGTGAATTATATTTCAAACCTTTCTACGAGTTCTTAAGATGATTAATAGCGAAGAAACAGCATAGAAGAAATTATAGCCTGAAATTTACTCGACGAGTAATAAATAACTATATTATCTTCATTTTACACATTAACTACAAATCCTTCTATTTTCTTTTTTTTATAGCATTGTTAAAGTGAAAAAAAATTGTCTGGTGATCACAACATAGAACACCGAAAAGAATCTGCCTAAAAAATTTGGGGTGTCACAGATTGCACGTCACCGGTAAGAGAAGTTCGAAGGCCCGTCACCAGTTCACGGTTAAATAAACGAACAAATGAACAAATAACTGTCGTCCCGTAGGGGCCCAGAGGGGTGAGGGCTCCCGTCGGCCGCTGTGAGGAGCGCGGCGCGGCGCGGGCGGCGCGGCCGCGAGGGCTCGCCTATCGATTCGCAGCGACTTTGACGGAGGCGCGACGCCGCCGCCGCCGCCACGCGCCCGACACCTGCCCCCGGTCCCCCCACCCGCCCCCCGCGCTCCGAACAGTGGAAGGTGCCACCGTCCTCACCGCGATCCATCGCTTTTCTCAAATTAAAATCCCATTCCACTAATGCTCTGTGTAAGACTATTAGTTATTTTTAATTCAAGGTTGTACTGATACGGCAGTCACGGATAAAGAGATCGGCAAGTGAGGGGGAAAATAACATTGTGGAAGTGATGCGTAGGGTGAAGGATAAGTGGAAAGGAAGGAAGGAAACAAGGAAAGATGGAAGCAACGAAGGAAGACAGGAAGGAAGGGAGAAAGAATGGAAGGAAATGTGGCTCACAGAGCCTATCGCCAATACATAGCACAAACGACGTCGCATGACGATGACGAAATCGTGAGAAGCTAATTCAGGGGCGATCTAACGAACGATATACAGTACTACATATGTACACATGAATTCTGTTTCTCGCAAGAAAAGTGAGCATGGAAAAATGCATTATTTTTTATACTTTACAATTTATGATATTATAAATACAATATCAAAATTAACAATAATTCTATATAGTACGAGAAATATTGTTGCAATTTATTAACGTACATTAAACCCTCTATACCGAATTTAAGTCTATAATAGGTATAATTTCCCATTCAAATCTCAGTAATAGTTCTTCCAACAGAATTGGTATCCAATTTGGCCTTGCTTTCACGCATAATCCAAATTTAAAAACTTCCAAAGTTTAGCAGGCTGGAAGGCGCCAACAATCAGAACACAATGTTTGAACTGAGTGCACTTTGTTGCGAAGGAGGACTTCTTTTCTGGAGCTCGCAAGTACGTCATGCCTCGTCACTTAATAGCTTCTAGGTCGTTTCGATAGTAAAACAAATGTCGAGTAATGCGATTCATTACAATTAAAGAATATTTTAAGACATTTTAACTAGTGATGTTACTTCAGCACGTACTTCCTCGCGCTATTTTTAATAGTTATGTAATATAATAGGACAATTCCTGTCTTACTCTTCAACTACCATTTAAAAAATTCTTAAAGAAACGGAGCACGAAAAATAATTTTAAAAAAATGCAAACGTTTAAACAAAAACAGTTTTCTGCCATTTAATTCAGGGTATTTACATCAATGTATCAATTACGTGCGATTCGTATTCTAGCTGTAAATAAAATTATTAGTTTCTATTAACGCAAACCAACGGTGGCCGTTATTAACGCCTTCTGTTATCAGTGTAATTCAAAATAGATTTAATGATTAAATAATATTAAATGTAATATTTCTTTTCCAGATTCGAATGACAGCCTTGAAGCATCTTTCATCTTTTCTTATATTAACACTAGAAATACAAAATTTAAATCTACTATTTACATTCACGAAGTTCTGGTTGTCGATACCACCTTCTTTCACAAGTAACTCTCATCTAGAAACACCGCCTGACAATAAGAGATTATTCTGTGAACCTCCCGCCGCGCACAGTGGCCAAATCCCTCAAAAGTGAATCTTCACTTACCGTACATTAATTAAAAATTTGTACAAAATTATTTTCAATTGTGAATTATAACTAAAACGATAATTATAATTAAATTAATGAAATTATAATTAAACTACAAATATAATACAATTAAGTAAATTATAATTAAAATTAAAATAAAAGACGGCAATACAGCTCGCGAATCCATCACGAAAAATCATATCAATATTAGAATGTTATCTAGGCCCTGAATGAAATGCTCAAAACAATAAATATTCCAAATTGATCACCGCGCGCGATCTTTCCTTCTTCTTCCTAGCCCTATCCGCACCCCTTACATACTCAAACTTACAACGACGTGCGCTACACCACTACAAATGTCGGGGGCTTAGCGGAACCCGGCTGCATCGGTGCCACGCAAGTGGGACGTAGCTGGATGACGGGACACAACAGCAAGCCGACGTGTAGGTCGGCGCCGGACCTCACCAGCCAGTCGGAGAAGATCACCTCCACGTTGACGCGCCAGGAATCACTCATCAGTCAATTAAAAGCAGCCCTTCAGAGTCTCGTGCGACCGACCGCAGCCGCCGGCAGAGCGAGAGAGCAAGAGAGCGAGAGAACAAGAGAGCGCGAGAGGAAGAGAGCGTGTGAGCAAGACAGCGCGAGAGCAAGAGAGCGAGAGAGCAAAAGAACGAGAGAGCAAGAGAGTGAGAGAGCAAGAAAGCGAAAGAGCAAGAGAGTGAGAGAGCAAGAAAGCGAGAGAGCAAGAGAGCGAGAGAGCAAGAAAGCGAGAGAGCAAGAGAGCGAGATCGGCGACGCAAAGTTCGAGACGCAGGAGAAAACGCGTAGCCAATCCGGTCCCCAACACAAGACATTATTTAATTGACAGACGTTAGCTTAAAATTGCCAGTACCTGAAGTACGCTTGGGCAGAGCGTAAAACAAAATAAATTCATTCAAAAGTATTTTTCCGAGCACTTTTCACCGGAGTTGTTAAGAGTTCTATTAAAACAAGCATTTGCGATGTTTTGGAGGTCGATAATATAATAATAATAATAACAAGACTGACATAGATTGCGAGGCTTTGGCATTCGGCAAGCTGCCCACACGTTCAACGTCGCGTTGTGACGGTCCAGATCTTCGCGTCGCCTCAGGATTCCGTGCGAATTGCGCGCCAGCAATCGCCCGTTCATTTCCGTTCGAGGTCACATTTCTGCGCATGAAAGAGTGGGAACAGTGACTGACACGTGTGAACGCGCACTCGTAAGACACCCTGCGAAGCGGATCCCCGCATGAATGGCGAACCAATCACGTCGCTACAAAACCTGATGCTCCTGACAAATTACTGAGCAGGAAGACGGCGAGCTCTTTTCGTTTTTGGAGCAACGGCGTGGGGGGTCTGCTGTGCAACGAGGAACAGACTGAGTCGAGTCGAGGCTTGCTAAGACGAAAAGAAGGCTGTCCTCTTGGACAAAGTGAACACCAGAAAAGCTCTGATTTTGCTTTTTTTTATTCCATTATACAAATTTTACGACTGAGTCATTTCATTCATTCAATCCCTGACGGAATAAAGGGGATTGTGACGCTTCTTTCCACGCCCAGCAGCCTGATGAGGCTACACGGTGAATAGAGGCCAAAGAAATGTTCTAGAACATCTTGCATCAATCCCGTGTTATGCTTATGTTTTGAAACATTAAGCCCTTGGTTCAATGAACGAAAGTTGAAACGGAAAGTGAAGACCGGGAGAGATGGCTCAGTGCATCAACCTGATGTCACTGCAGTCCCTCTGACTGGGTGGTCCTAGGACTCCACTCCCGACGGTGGCAGGATTTTCGACATTAGCTGTCAGCTAGGTCGAATTCAGTTGCTGTCTACCGGCTCTGATCGGTAGTGTTTCCGTGTTTTTTCCGATCAACGCCAGGCGAATGCCGGAGCAGTACCCTAACAATCGAGTCACGGACCGCGCGCTATCTTTCCTTTCCTTGTCCTATCCTCTCCTCTTACACACACACACACACACACACACACACACACACACACACACACACACACACACTGACATACACTTCACTACCACATGCCGGGAGACCAGTCGGGAGCTTACAGTTTGTCCCTGGTGGGGCGGTCCCCCGCTGGTGGGAGATACCTGGTTGAGGGGGAAACGCCGCTAGTCGACGGCAAGTCGGCGCCAGATCTCGCCATCCAGCGGGAAAAAGATCATCGCCACCTCACGAGAAAAAACACGCACAACACTTACGGGACTAACGACCTAAGTAGTTGACGCGCCCGGAAACATCAATCAATCGAAAGGAAGAGACCGGCGAATGTGGTTCAGGGCATTAACTGCAGTGCCTCTGACAGGGAGGTTCTAGCGTTCGAGTCCCGACGGAGGCGAGGCAGGATTTCCGACACTAGCTACACCGTAAGGTTTAATTCAGCTACTGCCTGAAAAAGAATTCAAGGAGCCGACTACTGTGATCGGGAGTTTTCCGTTGTTTACGCGGTCGACGCCAAGGGAATGCCGGAGTAGTTCCCTAACAAACGAGCCACGAACCGCGCGCGATATTTCCTTCCACTTCCTTGTTCTATCCCCACTCCTTACTTACATCCACTCACACGCTCTACACCACCAAAGCTGTTGTTGGGAGACCTGTCGGAAGCTTAGAGCGTGTCTCGGCTGGTGGGAGAAAATCCCGCAGGTCGACGGGCAGGTCGGCGCCGTATCTCGCCATCCACTGGGCGAAGATCACCGCCACCTCCCGCGATAAAAACATAGATTACACTTACGAGAGTAATGACCTTAGCAGTTGGCGCTCCCGGAATCTCTAATCAATCAATCAATCGAAATGTAGACTTTTCCGGTCTCCATGTTCAGGAAGCGTAGAGCTCAGTGAAAGAAACTTCTACGCTGCCTCGAGTACAATCAATGAGCATTTCCTTGACTAATAATTG
This sequence comes from Acheta domesticus, assembly GCA_031308135.1. NCBI lineage: Eukaryota > Metazoa > Arthropoda > Insecta > Orthoptera > Gryllidae > Acheta > Acheta domesticus. Next base: position 185,538,986 of record JAHLJT010002406.1, read on the forward strand.
GATAAATGGTCTTCAAAATTGTAATATTTCTAATTCCTTCAACAGTCAATTTAATTAAGAAAATAATTTGGTATAATAACTAACTTGTGCCGTCATATTGTTTATAAAATAAGAATATGCACGTCATGTCCAATTGTCGATAACCTCAAATATGTTATTATATTTTACAAATGACTTAAACAAAAGTGTTAATAAGCAGAAAGTATTTCATATATAAATAATGTAAATTGTTATTTTAAAAAATACTAGAAATTTAAAACAAAGTTAACTAGTAGTTCTTCAGAATGGCTCACAATGATTTCGTTTAATTTATAATTTTGTATAATTTCTAACTAACATTTATATTCAAGAAGTAAAATTTTATCAAACACCGTGTAAATTGTTGATCATTTTTCTATGCCCTAATAGTAGAATGAAATATGACTTTAAAAAAACTTGAAAATGTCTCATGGGCTTCGTATAAGGTACCATGAAAACTTACAGAATTTGTTTTCGCAGGGCCTCGAGTCGAGACAAATCGATCGGGGAACATTTGTTTTGGAAAAAAGTCCTGTGAATGATTTAGGCACTAGTGTGTTCACAGACAGACGGGCAGAAGGACAAACGTTTTGAAAAAAAGGCGACAACACTTTTTCGGTTTCAGAAGACTCCCAAATCGCGAATAACTGTTACAATCTCGAAATCGATTTTCCGCAGCATTGCTTAACTTTCCCCTTCTACATAGCAGGTATGTTGCTCGGTGTACAGGAACATACGTTCATAACATAACGCATAACGTACCTTCGTATATAGAGGCGCTTCAGAATGGCATAGACTTTGTCATACTAGTTTATTTCCTATTCCCCTGAGCTATTCGATTTTGACCCCCCCCCATATTTTCAGCTTCATTTAATGAAGCTTCAAGGACCTATCAGGGAAACTGTAAATATTAACATACGTATAACAAAACTATGTAAAACGTGAATATATGTAAATGAATGGTTAACAAAAGAAAGAGACCGGTAGTGTGCGCCAACTGGGAGGGTGATAGTGGGAAGACACCATTTAATCACTTCTTGAAGGTAATCGAAAGGTAGCCAAACACAATTAATCAACAAATTCAAGATTAAAACTCGAGGGCGCCCAAAAATGAGACAATCATAAGGGGCGCCCGCAGGAACAATTCCAAACAAACATCTGAGGACAGCATCACGGACGAGTTCCACACTGGAGCAAGCCGTCAAACTGAAAAAGCCACACGGGTACCAGAGAACCCAAGGTACTTGCGTCTTCTCAGGGGTCATTCCCGGGAAGAGCACAATCACGCTCCTTCAATATCCCATAAACCTTTCTCGGCTCTGAACATAAACAGATTTGCCAGAGGAATTCCTTGGCTCCATCTTTGTGCTTGTATGTTTGTTCTGGGTATAAGAACAGTGACGACCGGTGGGTTGCAAATTAAGAGAGGCGGCACATATGTCCAAACTCTTACATACATTTTACCTCTTCAAAATATATTTGAACGAGGAAAACCACAGCGTGAAGTATAGAACCGATTTTCATGCATCGGGATTTAAATCCTTGTATAAGACAAATTTTTTGTTGATATGGAAGACATAATTATGCTCACTCAAAAGTAAGAATTTGTTTTAAAAAAATCCAGAAAAGAAAACGGTAATTTATGAAATGAAACGGGAAGGGTTCTAATTCTTACTTTAGGCAATAGCCACGGACCCCGCCGAACAAAACCCTAATAGGAACACGCTGCCCCCACCCAACTCCCAGCACCCCCACTCTTCCTCAAGCTTCCATTGCCTCGCATGCACCCGCTACGGACGGACTCCCGATAGTCCACGATACGATCCATTCTAAAAACATGTTATCTTTTGCTTGTGCGGACACTAAGACTAAATTAGTCCTCAAAAATTGCGCTGGTGGTGTGCAACAATTAAACGAGTCGATTTATCGAAAGTTTAATTCTTTCTGAAACTTTTCCCGAGGGTGATTTTTCTGGGAAGGGTGCCGCCCTAGATCCCTTAACAACGAGCCGGAAACGCATAGAAATTCATGTTCTCCAATTACATTTACAGATTGCACACCTAGTTGCTGGCCAGGCCAAGACATTGAGAAAAGGGTTAAGGTATTAATATAACACAAAAGGCACTCGGAAGCATCCAACGCCACAACAACAAATGAAGACTTGCATTTCTTACGTATTCTTTACGAATACATTCCTTAAATACGTGATATACAGAAGCTTATGTAATGCTGCAGCGAATTTTTGGACAAAAAATTGTTAAATTGATCCCTGTAATACCGGAAAAGCGGACAATTTTTGTTCCTATATGCAGTAAATGGCTGCCTACAAGGCGTTCTGTAAATCTGGAACTTTTTGTGAAAGTATTGTTTTTAAAATGCCCATATTATTTTCAAATCTGCGTTAAAAATACATTTTCAAAAAATTAGATTAATTAAATAATTAACTTTGAAGAACAGATTCCTTCAAGAAATCTCTATTTTAATAAAGAAGTTGTACAAGGGGGTCTCAAAAATTAAACTTTTTGTAATGATCAAAAATTGAGGAGTAGCAGTGAAACTCGGTTCTGCGCCACCATAATATGTATATTTCACTCTAGTTTTACAAGAAATTTGAAGAAAAAATCGAAGGCATTTTTGAGAAAATTTTGAAAATGTGGGAAGGGCTTCGCGTGAAGTACTCCAAAAATTAAAAAAAAAGAATTTTCAAGATTGCAGGGCTTTGAGTTGGGCCAGATCGTTTGGGGGATATTTTAAAAAATTCTCGAATGAGTTAGACGCTAGTGTTGTTTACAAACGGACGGACTGATAGACGGATGGATGTTTAGACGGACAGGCGGATGGCGGGCGGACGGACGGATGGACGGGCGGACGGACGGACGGGCGTCGGACGGACGGGCGGTCGGTCAGACAGACGTTTCTGAGAAAAAACACTTGTTCGCTATTAGGGAACATCAAAATATGATTTTTCGTTAAAATTTCAACATCCTTTTCCCCCAGTATTACATACCATTTTTTCCTCTTCCTATTTTACGTATACATAATGGTACGTATAAGAGAAAGTAAAAAGGTCTATTCTTTTGTGAAAGAAATTAAATTTTAGGATCAAAGATAATTCAATATACATAACGTGGATTATATCGTCTGCATTTGATTACTGTGCTAACAAAGTATTTTTGTACGTTTCTTTTGCTGTCAAATGGGCTGCTGTGGGAATTTTAATACTATTATATAACTGTCTCTCTCAAGATATAAAATAGTTTTGTGTTAGAAATTTTCGACTTGCCATTTCGGAGAGCGTCGAAAAATGATGCCACTCTTTCACAGAATCTTAAGTGAAGTTAGTAATACTAGTTTCATTTGTTTGTTTGCAAAGTATCACATAAGAACGTTGGCTTTCCGTGCTCGAATTGTAAAAAGAACTTGAGACGAGAGATAAGTTTGTCTCCAGTACATATTTCCAGATAGGGAGTTCAGTATTAGTTCTCAACAGGAAGCAAAGAAGATCGCAGTATACCATGAAGCAATTTATCTCTTGGAAAATTTCAAATATATATATATATATATATATATATATATATATATATATATATATGTCAAAAATATATTAATAGTAACGAGATGCCAGGTCTCTACTTTTCATTATTTCATAGAAAATATTTGAACTCGGCGGGGCCGTCAACAGGATGGCGTGGCGTCGAGCGCTGTTTGGGCGCACGTAGCGGCAACCCGCAGTGCACTCGTGCACTGCACGCACCTACAGGAAGCGGCAGGCGGCGACCTGCGCTGCAACGAACGACGAAACAAGCCGGCTGCTCTCAGCATTTAAACGCAACGCTTACTATTAAGTAGGCAGTGGATTCCTATGATTCTGAATGTTTTTGTCCGTTGCTTCAGGGCATAGCTAAGTGAAATTTCCTGACATTTGGTTAGAATTGGATGCTGTGTCGAATAATATGTTAATGCATATTTTTACATTTGGCCGATTTTTCATGTTGGGGCCTACTCGTGAAATTATAGCCATATATTTTACAGATTTCATTGAAATAGAGACTTATGTATAAAATATTTCAACTTTTTATACCATCTATTTATTTGAGAGCGTTCATCGATTACAAAGAACTTGTCACAGTCCGTGTTTTTTTTATCTTTTCTACGGAAGAGAGAATACTTGTGCAAATGTAAGATATTTCTTGATTTCATGTTTTTTTAAACCAGGCACAAGAAATGCAATAAATCATACAATGTACTTAACTAAGGTGAATACTTAATTAATTCTCTCGCGAAATGAGGTAGATTATATTGTTTGCTCAAGAATATATCCTTTCATTTCCAATACGCTTCTCTTGAATTTGATCAAGAAGGGTTTATGCAGATATGAAATATTTTTATTTTTATTTGCATATTAAAGTGCACATTTGAGGATTTTTAAGTTATAAATGCATATTTTTAAAAGCATATTTCAAGATATTTTAGGGCATAAAAATCCACCCCTTACTCATAGGTTTTATTTTCATTCAACGAAATCTAAATTAAACGGCCAGTGTTGGTTCCGTAAAAAGAGATCTTTTAAAAGGTGATTCAAAAATAAATTAAAATTAAATCATCACTTAAATCATTTTCGACAGTTTTATACCCCCAATAGTTGTTTATCAATAACGAACCTCCATTTTCTTGAGTAGATTCCATTAGACATTTGGGCATTTTATATCTTAAGTGTTGAAATGTAGTTTTTATCGCACTTTTATCCCCCCCTCAAATCAAGAGACGGGTCTTGGGGGCTATGGGACGTGATATGGTGTTGTGATAGCCCAAATATTCGACATAGTTTATTCTACCTTTTCTGAAGAACTTCTGGGATAGAATATCAAAGCAAGGCTTAGTTCAAAGAATTAAAAGGTAATTCACATTCATATCCGCAGTTTCATCAGAAGATTTGAAATGGCGGGAAAAGACATGACACCCTTTCAGTGGATAGCTTTATTGTTACTTAACGCCCGAAATCCCCCTCCAGTTACCTGGAGAATGCTGAGACATAGCACATGTCGAGCGAATGGTTTTTACAATGTCGCCAATTTTCATTTTAACTTCCGAGATTTCGGTGTACTGTATGCTTACAAACTTCGTGGGAGGTGGCAGTGATCTTCCTCTGCTGAATGGTGAGTTCAGATCCAGTGCCGAGCTATATGAGCTTGAGTGGATTATTCCCAAGCAGGTATCTCCCACTGGCGCGGCACAGCCACAGCCGGGACAAGCTCCAAGCTTCCGATTGTATGACCACCTTTTGAGATGCCGGATAGGACAAGGAAGAGGACGAAAAGATCGCGCGCGGTTCGTTTGTTAGGGTACTGCTCCGGAATTCGCCTAGTGTTGATAGGAAGCACCATGGAAAACTACCGATCAGAGCTGCCGGCCGCTAGACTTTTCCAGGCAGAGGCTGAATTCGACCTGGCTTTGCAGGTGGTGACGAAAGTCATACCTCCGTCGGACTCAAAGCGTAGAACCCCCGTTCAGAGGCACTGCAGTGACATCAGTGGATGTCCTTGGCTATCCAAGCTGGTTTTGTAGACAAGTGACGCGATTCATTGCGGAGGCGCAGGCGAGTCAATCTTGGGGCGTGGGTAGTAGGCAGCGGGGGCGGCGGCGTGGCCGAAGGAGCCCTGGCAGCGCCCGCACACGCCGCCCACACGCCGCCGCCAGTCAATGATTCGGCCGGCGCGGCGGTGGCGGCGGCGGCGGCGGGCAGCGGGAGGCGGGCGGCGGTGGGGGAGGCGTCTGCCGCCGCCCCCGCAGCGCGCGACGTCACGCGCAGGGCCGCCACCCGCACGCGCCTCGCGGGCCGCCCGGCGCGAGGCGGCGCGGCCGCGGCGCCGCGGTTGGTCAGCCTGGGCGGCGGCGCGCCGGGCCGCGTGCGCCATTGATTTTCGCGCGCGTGACGTGTCGGTGACGTCAGCGGTGCGGTAGACGGCCGCCGCTGCCGCTGCCACCGCCGCCACCGCCACCACCGCCGAACGCCGGCGGGCGGGCGGGCGGAGAGCGGCGGCAGGCGGCGAGGCGGCGGCGGGGGGATCCGCCTTGGCCGAGCGGCCGGGGGGTGGGGGCGGGAGGGCGTTTGCGGGGGCGGTGTGGGGCGGGGCGTAGGGTGGCGGGGCGTGGGGCGGCGGTGCGGGCCCGTTGGCGTCGTCGTCGTCGCCGCCGCCGCCGCGCGCAAACACCGCGCCCAGGCGCCGGGATCGATGCACGCGGCACGGCGCCGCGCCGCGCCGCGCCGCCGCTGCCTTGGGCCGTCGCCTCGGCTGGCACGGACGCTGGCGCAGCGGCGCCGGAGGCCGCAGTGCACGGCCTCGCCGCCCCCGCCGCGCGGTCCACGCGCGCCCCGCGCTCCGGGTTTCGGCACCATTGCCCTATCTCCCGTTTGCAACTTCGAATCGGGCTCACAGAAAAAACGCCTGCTTCGAAGGGTAGCGGTGTGAAAACGTCCGGCGGTCATTGTACACGTTAAGGATTCCTTCTTCGGCGCTTGTACTCTCCCTGAGAAATCGAATCCTCCAATACCTTAGCAGCCGATGAGAGTTGGAATGAGCGGATAAAGATGAGGGTCTGCGGTGGACAACGATCAAAGCAAACATCTGAATCGGCTTCAGCGCCTCTGGAGACGACAGTGGCAAACTTCTACGGAGGGAAATGTTTAGTCCCGACTCACAGAAGGCACCAGGGGCTTCGATTCAGACAAAGCGCGTCGTCATACGCCTTTAGGAAGATTAGATTATTCATTCCAACATCTGCCACAGATGTATCTACAACAACTTCCACTTTCAAACATCATTTGCTATCGCATTCATTATCTTATGGCACAGCAGGTGCACAGTGGAGAAATAAAATTTCAAGACACTTGCTGATCACTTCAAATTCTCGTTGCTTGCAGCCTGGGAACAAAATAATATCAACGAAACGCGAGCATAACGCGGTGTTAAGAGGTGCCCTTGAGGAAAGAATTGTTTAAACGCTGATTCACCTCCGCGAATTCGTTTGCCCTCTCGCCTCACGGTCTCGTCACTGCTGCTTCCTGGTTCCGAACCTCGTTCACTCTTCGTCGTGTCAAGAGTCTATCGTCAATGGGCATCCCGTTCATTACTGTTCGTTGCAACACCATTGCCGGAATGGAACGAAGTCAGTGCTGAGACAAGAGTGACAGCGACAATGAGAAGACTGGCGGTCAGCGCGACACGGAGCGGGGAGTGAAGGGTCGTGGAGGTGCCTTGACGCCCGAGGAGGCATGTGGGCGTGCGTGAGGGTACGAGGAGCGCACGAGAGCACTTGGAAGCAAGAGGGGGTACGTGGAGTGCACACGAGCTCGTGGGGGCACGTGGCGGTACGAGGAACGCGTTGAGGTCCTTGAGAGCATCTGAGAGAGAGTGGGAGCACGTGGGAATGAGTTGAGACCCAGGGAGGCACATGGGCTCCCGTGAGGACACGAGGAGCGCATGAGAATGCATGGAGGCACGTAGGGATGCGTTGAGGCTCGCGTGGATGACGTGAACGCCCGTGCGGATACGAAGAGCGCATGAAAGCGCGTGGGGGCACATGGGGGTGCGTTGAGGCACGTGAGGGCACGAGGAACGTATTGAGGTTTTCGGAAGCGCTTGAGAACGCTTGGAGGCACATGGGAGTGAGTTGAGTTACAGGGAGGCACGTGGGGATACGAGCAGCGCATGAGAGCGCGTGAGTGCACGTGGGAGTGCACGTGGTGGAGACACGTGGGGAATGAAGAACGCGTTGATGTCTTCGGAAGCGCTTGAGAGCGCTTGGAGGCACATGGGAGTGAGTTGAGACACAGAGAGGCACGTGGGGATACGAGGAGCGCGTGAGAGTGCGTGAGTGTACGTGGGAATGCAGTTGGTTGAGACACGTGGGGGGATGAGGAACGCGTTGATGTCTTCGGAAGCGCTTGAGAGCGCGTGGAGGTACGTGAGAATGAGTTGAGGCACGTGGGGATATGAGAAGCGCATGAGAGCGCGAGGGAGCACATGGGGGTGCTTTGAGGCACGTGGGGGCACGAGGAACGCATTGAGGTCTTCGGGAGCGCATGAGAGCGCGTGGTGGTGTGCTGAGGCACGTGGTGGCACGAAGAGCGCGTTGAGGTCTCCGAATGCGCACGAGAGCGCGTGAGGGCTCTGTGGGTGGATGAGGTCGCGAGGGAGCGCTAGCAGGCGGCCTGGAGACCGCTCTTGTCTCCTCCCATCAATGCACTTTGCTCCATTTACTGCTGTGGAATCGGTCATGTGAAGGCCCCGAAATCAAAATCGTAACAATTAAAAAAAATTCAGCAATGAAATCAAAACCGCCATTCTTACTTTTTCGTATTGCGGAGGACAGTAGGAAAGGAAACGGTTTCGGTTCCAGTTTTGGCTTTTAAAACATCTTCATTATTGTTTCACTCGTTTTGTGTCACATCTGGATCACATTTTGCTTCGAGGAGTGACTCATACTCCAACAAAGGTTTGAGTTTGTCGAAGAGTAGACATTTCGTTATTATTTCCTTATCTTACATTATAGACGATTTTGACCTTGCCAAGAAATAAATCATTGAAACGAAATGTTAAAACGTTATCATTCATTTCAAAATTATTTAATAAAAATATAGGTAATAATTTCAAAATCAAAATCGATACCGGAATGAAAACCGAAAAGATTTTTTTTACCGTAAAGTGAAACCGAAGTCCTTTATTAATAGAAACCGGAACGTTATTCTAGATAAAAACATTATTTTAAAAAACGCTTTTATGCCTTGAAAGTGTCCCACGCTCTCCGACTGAGAATCATCACTGCGTTTTAAGGGAGTGTCAACGTAGTGGGTATACGTGGTGACTCCATTAACGTGTGTTCTTGACGGCTTAATGTCTATTCTTCAACGAGCATATTACAGTGGCTATTATTTACGAATGGATGATTATGACGAGAGCGAAGTAGCACCAAGTGTCGTAATTTATGTGAGTTAATAATAGTCATTATGCGCAAGTGGAAGACTACATTTTCCCTCTGATATTTAATTTTCCAATACAAATTTCACTACTGATTTCTGATGAAATTTCACTACGTGGAAAGCTCAAATTTCTTTCTATACGAAAATCTTTAGTGTTTTAATATAAAGATTTTTAATATATTGTAAATGCCACAGATTTTCATGAAAATTGATACGAAGCGAGCCACTTTGAATGCACTTTCTTCAATATGAGCAAAAAATTTCAAGAAAAATTCCAGAAAATGTTGAAAACCTTATTGGGATTATATGTAACGCACATTGCAAAATTAAAACATCACAATGATCTTCGAAACGGCAATTAGATCTTACTCCTGGTGAATTCACCAAGTTTCAGCTCAAAAACTTCTAAGCTGACAGAGGCCAATCAAATGTCTGACCCTGCTAATCACATGGGGAGAGCCTGGTAAGCCGACGAGTTCGTCGGCGCTAGATCTCTCCATCCACCGGAGAAAGATCAACACCTTCTCCCATGATAAAAACAAGAACTACACTGTCGGGTCTAAAGACCTTCGCTGATGACGCGCCCGGAATCTGTAATCAACCAATCAATCAATCAATCAATCCTACCAATCATCTATCCATTTATCCCCGATTTTCGGGTACCAGATTGCAGGTATCTTCTCTGCATTTGCATCAATCTTAACCATCTAACCAGCACTCATAACCAACACACATAGACCTTGAACCTAACGGGTGTGCAAAGTTACAAAATATTATTAATGAAGGAGTTTACGAAGAATTTTAGAGAATATATGCATTATTGAGGTGGTGAAAAATAGTAAAAATAAAAGTTCCGGTGTAGTTGTAGGTTTATAAGTCGTATTTATCTGCACTTAACCCCTAATACCTAACTTTCATCATTGATTTTATTCTCAAAAACAATTCGCATACATGAAAAGCGATTAACTTAACGTCTTTAAAAGAATAACTGAAAGCACGATTTACACATTTTCAAAAATACTCAATTTAATGATCAGTTTGTGAGTCACTTAAAAACTATACTTATTAAAAGTTACGTACTTTCTTGGTTGCACATTAATTTTTGAGTCCCTTTACCTACTACATGTTCAACACACACATTTGCATGGTATTCCAAATGGAGGTGTCTCGTGTTGGGTAAAAACACATCCCGTTTACGACTTCAGAAAAGTAGACTTTCATCAACACATAAAACTCCGTAGGTCGTAGGTGCAGAGAGATGGCGAGATGGAGAGATGGCGGTTGCCGCAATTACGTTAGAGGTGGCGCGGGGTCATTTCTGACCCTGTTAAGTTATTTCTTTATAAAATTATACTTAGCAAGAAATAAGTGCGAAATTAGTTATTTTAAGAATAATCGATCGGTTTTAAGGTCGTACTAACTTAATTCACTATTATAAACAAACATGCAAAAGAGGAATTGAAACAAATAAAAGGGAAAAATAATCATTTATCTTTCATTTTATGTAGTGACTCCATTTACATTTGACTGAATATTTCAAAGACAAAGGTATCAGAAAATTCAGTAAGTTTCATTTTCTAACATTTTCTCACATAAAAACAAACAATTTATTGAAAATACTTCAAAGTCAATCAACACAACTTAGAAAAAGTACGAAATTTAAGATGTTTGTGTTGGTTTCACAAATATTTATAAATGAATTATTACATATAAAATTTTGAAAATCTTTCAGACAAAAGCTAAAGAATGTAGTGAAAGGTATATGAAATGTAAAGCTTCTGACTCGCAAAATTAGGCAACTGCAGCTAAGCAAAGATACGTCCTCTCTCGGGTTAAGAAAGATCGCATCTGCTGGTGCGCTCTTCTGGCGCAAAGGGGGAAGCAGACGTCTGTCCTGAGCACTAGCACGGCCGCTCGCGAGCTCCCTGGGTTGGATCACGCACGCAACCCACTTACTTTCACAACCATTTCACCGCGGGAGCTTGTCTTCAGCGCCGTATTCAGATCACAATAATAGTAAAAATGCGACGTGAAGCTACAATGTGACCCTCTCGAAGTACCGTATTACAGTAATAAAATCATGTCTTATCGTGGTGAATGGTAAATATCAGTGGCAGTTCATGTCTCCATTTGAAGGTGGATGTCCGATAAAGAGGACGTACATAATAGCAGTTGGACATTAGCTAACGATTTAGTGCAACGGTCGGAACGAGGGTTCAGGTGTACTGGAAACCGCATCGACGCACTGAAGCAGCCAAAGAACCTTAAGAGATATGCATGTACATAAAACGAAATAGAATTTGACCGACAGCTTGAGTTGCAGACTCGACTGCAAACCCCGCCGGCGGGGACGAAAGCGGGAAGTGTTCCTCAAGGAAAGCAAATGCTGTTGAAGAAATCATAATTCAGTATCTGTTAGTTTGAAATAAGATGTGAATAGATTCGAGTACCAATAGAAGTAATAAAATTGGTGCAGATGAGCCAGAAACAAATTGATAATTTATTGTGGAAGCTTGGATATTTATTTAGATGTGTAATTGTCGGGTATTGTCATTTAATTCAATCGGACGAAAATAAAGATTAGAAACTTTATAGTTTCATTTAGTTTTACGTAAAACCTTTTAGACTAAGCTGAAACGTGAGGAATAGTTTTCGTGGAAAAAATACATTTTGGCGATGATTAAATTTTGATGCAATGTTGTAGGTGATTATTACGTTGGTGGGAAAGCCTACTGCAGCGATCAACTTTGAAGTACGCGTTTTAAATAATGCAAACACCATCAATGGCAGTACTATGAAAACACAAGGCATCGGTACATCTCGCATGTAATACCGGTTAGAAGGAGGAAGAAAAGAGGGAGAGGAAAAGGAAGAGGAGGAGCAGAAGACAAGGAATAGGAGGAACGGACGTTATTGATAATGAACATCTTCAGCAGGCTTTTTAAACAAATGCCAACAGTAGAAGAGGTCTATCATGGAAAAACCGAATAAGAAGTGTATCGTGTAATGAGTAAGAATGACACAGACATCAACATAACATAAGAAATACGAATTCCATTTCATTCGATTTTCGTGGGAGTCGATTTTCACTTTTGTTGTTAAAAAGAAACGTCATTGCTAAATGATCTGTTTGATTGTGATATCGATTCCGAGTAACCAATCTTTACTACTGATTAATTTGTTTGGAGGGAAACCGCTTGGCAAGTGCGCGTGAGCAGTCATCCCGTTGAGTGCTGAGAGCGCTGCGAAGAGATTCCATTGCGGGGCGGGGGCGGGGTTGCAGCGCATCGTGCATGGAGGCCGTGGGGTAGGCCATTCGCACTCGCGGGCACACGTGGGGAGCGGGGGGCGTGGCGGGGGCGGCTCGCCGCAGTCCCGCCCCGCCGCGCCCCGCAGAGTGTGCGTAACGCCAGCGCCCTCCCCGCCCTCGGTGGCGGGGGCGGGGGCGGGGGCGGGGCGGCCCGCGGGGTCGATATCCGCGGCCCGCCCGGCCGCCTCGCAGCGCCGCGCCGCGCCGCGCCGCGCCGGGGAGCCGCCGCCGATGCAAAGCCCCGCCGCGGCCGGCCCGCGAGCCCTCGCACTCCGCGCAGCCAATAGCTTCGCTCTCTGTCTATACTGCCATTTTTCTAACTTTACCCCTGAAGGCCCGTCTTCAGGATGGAATATGGCACGGTATTTCGCGACGTTCTCAGTCGTGCAGCCAGGTATCGCATGATCGCGACCGTATCAAGCGATGCTTGCGATCATGCGACTTCTAGCGGTACGACGGAGAAAGACACGAAATGCCATGAGATAGTCAATCGTGGCCATAGGGGCTGGAGGAGCAGAGTTAGAAAAATCGCACACTATAGTGCTCGTTTCCAGGCATTGCAATGCAGCCTGCGCTCCAACTGACTGAATGATTACTAGTGATTCGGCATGCGTCAACTACAGACGCCGTTATTCCTGTAAGTGTAGTGCATGCTTTTTCGTCGGAAGGTGGTGGTGGTGATTTTTACCCGATGGATGGCGAGATCCGGGGTCGACCTACAGTCAACTAGCGGGTTTTCCCCAATCACGTATCTACCAACAGCGAGGCACCGCCCCAACCGGGACAAAACTTGAGCTCCTGATATGTATGATTATGTGGTACGCGTGTGTGTGTGTGTGTGTGTGTTTGTGTAAGGGTTGAGAGCAGGACAAGGAAGAGGAAGGAAAGATCGCGTACGGTCCGTGTCCCGTTTGTTAAGGTACTGCTTCGACATTCAGCTGGTGCTGATCGGAGAAATCACGGAAAACTACCGATGAGAGCAGTCGCACGCTAGAATTCTCCTCCAGACAGCGACTGAATTCCACCTAACTGACAAACTAGTGTGGAAAATGCTGCCGCCGTGGGGAGCTGATGCCCTTAGCCACTCCTCCCGGTGCGCGGGAAGGCGCCTCTCCCGGTCCCTAAGCGAGAGGTGTCTGCGCTTTCGTGAGAAGTAGAACTTCAGAACGAAAGCAATGAAACAGTTCGGATTTTGAATGAAACATGCAAATATTCGGTCGACTTATTCCCTCTATTCTCACACTGCGCGAAGCGACGGAATTCTCACTCTCAGTACTCCAGTAAGGACACAGCTGTCACGTGACAGGAATCACTACAACGACCAAGACACAATTCGGCCAGAGGGCGACGAGGGTGGGGGGGCTGTGGTCGAGCGATAGGTGATGGTGATCGTGCGGTGAATGTGCACGAAGCCCACACCCGAAACGCCCACACAGTAAGTCGCAACAACCCCACTTAGACGCCCCCCGGGACGCAGCCGGGATGCCCCACAACGGAGGAAGTGTGGCTCTTCCACTTTATTCAGAAGTATCGCGTATAAGTGTAGCAGTCCTCATCGGAAACAAATAGAGGGCAATTCCTCAAGTCTACATTTCAAATGGAAAAGCATTATTTCATTAAACAACTAACACCTTGCACCTTACTTTTAACGAGGAAATGTTTGTTAAACGTGCAGGATGTCTCAAACAGTTTATTTCCGTATGAATTCTGTATTTTATTATGTATGCATGATTTATGTATTTTATTTTATATTTATTCTTCTTCAAATATGAATGATTGAAGTGGCGATGAAATTATAGATGCGACGAAGATTTGGGCTAAGGAAGAGTAAATATACAACATGGCGTAGCAAACCTAGAACGTTGCGTTTCAAAGGGATGAGGTTGCACAAAACCGACGTAAACAGGCAGCAGCCACGATGTTAATGACAGTCACTTACAAAAGTCTCGAAAAAGGCGGATTGGCGCAAGTTCCAAAACACACTCCTTTCTCTGCAAAGGGGCCAATCGTTCATGACCAAATGTTCATGAAGGTTGTTAATGGTATTTACGAGCATTTTCCACATTGTTTCAAAGGCGGAGAGACGCCATACTATTTTCGCAGCGCTGTCAGCGTCTGGATAGAGCATGCACTTTGATGAGTACAATGAGTTGGCGAGTCATGAAAGCACACATGGACGGTGCGGCAGAATGAGGGGGTCAGCGGGGAATTTCCAAGTCGCGTGCCTTTAACAGTCTTCGAGAATCACAAATTCCACGTGGATCGCCCAGAGGACGCACCGTAGCCCGCCCCGCTACGATGCACATGTTGAGTTTTCACACTTCACCCTTCCATCACCGACGTGGACCCCTACAATATTCGGTTGGGAAAACTCAAGGGCTACTCTCAGGTGCCTATTTAAGCTCATCGTCTCTAACTTCGCTTTTAAACGCCTCTTAATCCGAATTTCATTTCTTACACAAATATACTAGCTAGTTGGTAGCGCGAGAGTCAAAAATATTGCAAAATTTTCGGAATAAATAGGTCTATATCCCAAATATGTGTAACTGGATTTCGTAATTTGCAACATAATTGCAAATTTCCAGAACGCGGATATTGAGATATCATACATAATTAGTACATTTTAGTACCCTAGAATTTTTAAAATTGTTAGGGTATTTCTGATTCATAACATTCAAATGAGAAACTGGTCACAATAATCGTAAACATTTTGGGCCATCGACTGAAGTTTACCCTTCCGAGTATTTGTTGTACAACAATGATATAAAACTTATAAATATATAAGATATGTATTTGTCAGCGCAAAATCAATAAAAAATATTTTGCAAGTTCTATTCATATTTCTATCATATCTTCCCTAGGTTTACAGCGTATGCTTTTTTCGGATGTTTCCTTTCACGTTTGCAGCTATTCTAGTAGCATTGAGTGTTTTCGTTCTCCTTGAAAAGCTCATCGTCTGTCTCTCTTCACTTTCGGCTGGCACTCTTAATACGTTCGTGCCATTCCTTTCCTCTTCTGAATATTTACTTTACTACATTTTGTATATTGCATTCTTGCCGCATTCTTTGGTTGGACGAGTCTTGTTTTCCAAGATTTTCTTGGAGTCTGTTTCTATTGCCTTTTGTAGCATTCTCACAATGTCAGCTCGAAGTATTGTATTGTAGTTGCGATTGCTTTAAAGTCAGATATATGAAATAACATTCTGCTATTATTGGAAATACTTATGACTTTGAACGCTTACTTAGATACGTCATTTGGGTACGAAGTGTTTGTATTTCGACGCACACAATTACTTTAAGCATAAAAATATTAATTCATATTAACACCTAATTCGGTTCAGGGCTTTATGACGTTTCTTAAACATTTAGATTAACGGAATTAACGAATCAAATAATCATACTTTTCGTTAAGAAGTGACAATGATAGAATAATACGAACATTTTTCGAATTTGTTCTTTGAATGTATTTTCAGACGCTTATATTAGGAGCATGTTTGTACCTTATGCAGAGATTAATTCAATGCGGCATACAGTTTTTGTTATATTAAGTCTTCTTTGACCGACTCGAGACAACAGATAACGATCATCTTCAAGAAAAATGTCATAAGCAGGAAGTGACCTTCCGCTTCTGAGCAAAAATACACGTACAAATACAATACGTTAAGGCGTTTCTCCGGATCAATATTTTGCTGCAAATAGATCTGATTGCACAACACTAGAAACACTGTCATTAAAATGTGATATGGTAAGTATATTTAACTACAAGTGTCAACAAACTATTAGATAATGACAGTAAACTTTGCCATTTTCGGCAAAACTGGCTTTCAAATACCGGTTTTCAGGTCAAGTGTTACCTGCAGTGAAATTAAAGTTGTATTCATAAAGATAATGCTAATATCTCCTTACTCTTTCAGCAACGTGTATCATTTGAAGGATCATAGGAAGTAAAGTTGCCCATGGTGGAGTTGAATAATTGTGCGACGCAAAGCACGTGTTGGAGTCGTATGACACGTGTCACTGCAGAGGTCACGGTGGAATGTGGAAGCGGTTTTTCTAGGAGTGGTGGGCTGGGGGCGGGGGCGGCGGCGGCGGCGGCGGGCCACTTACCGTGCAGCGCTCCAGGCTGGCCTCTGCGCCGGTCATCTGCGGTGGGAAGACACACGCGCGTTACCGCCAGCAGCCGAGGCGCCGGTCTCCCACACCTCCCCCCCCCACTCCCGCCCCTCTCCTTTCCCCTTCCCCCTTCCCCTCCCAACACAAAGACCCGCGCCGCGCGCTCCCTCGGCCGAGGGAACTCGGCGCACGGCGCTGCTGTCTCGCAAGCCGATCCACTACGGCTACGAGGCAATCGTCTAACACTTCCCAGCTACCCTGCCAAATTTTTGCATGAAAAATACCGTGTGTTTGAGTGAAGCTTTAGTGTAACCAATGTAAACACACTCGGTTCATCAATTGGCTTGCAACTAATTTTTCTAAATATCGAAAACGGTTTTACACTCATTGCTTTACAAATGTTTTTGGTGTGTTGAAAAATCTACTTTTATGCAACAGATTCCGTAGAGAAGTACGACAAAAGCAAATGCGACTATCGTGTTAAGAAGGACGCCGTCGTCAGGATGAGTGGCGTAGTACTGAGCACAGAGCGATCGCGCTGCTTCTGGCTGGAGATCGCCTTGCGTCCACAGGGCGCGGAGGGGGGGGGGGGATGGGCGCAGCCTTCGGACGCCTAGGGTCAGAGCCATCAAGCATTTAACAGCAAACACAAACATACTAGATATGCAGTAATATTTTTTAAATATTAACAATCTGTCGCCACGACTTGCATACCAATGCATAAATTCCCTCGCTCGTGACGTTGGAGTCGTCCGAAGGCTGTGCGGCGAGGGGTGGTGGGTGCGGCGGGGGTGGCTCCGGGCTGCTGCGCCGCCTACCTTTCTCGCTGTCGTGCTCCTCGCAGGACGTGCACTCGGGCGTGGAGCGCAGCTCGTCCTCGGAGCTGGAGAAGGAGGCCTGCGGGTGGCGCGGCTGGGGCTGCGCCAGGTGGGCGTGGCCGTAGGCGCCCGCGCCGCCGGGCCCCGCCCCCGCGCCCGCCGCCTTCTTGCCCGAGCCGCTGCGCTTGTGCTTCTTGTTGTTGACGGGCGCGTGGCCGTAGGGCGGACCCGGACCCGCGCCCACGTCCATGGCCCCGCCCCCGCCGCCGCCCGCGCCGTACCCCGCCCCCGCCGGGTGGCGGTGGTGCATGAGGGCCTCGAGCTCCCCGCGGTAGTAGTCGGCGGCGTCGGGGTCGTCCCGGTAGGGCGCGCCGTAGGCCGCGGGGGCGGCGGCGGTCGAGGCCGGGTGCGGGGCGGCGGGCCCGCCGCGGTGCGTCTGCGGGAGCGCGCGCCCGCCGGGGCCCGGCCCCGCCCCCGGCCCCGCCCCGCCCCCGCCGCCCGGGCCGCGCTGCGACGGCGACAGCATGTCCACGCCGCTGTCCGACGCCGACATGCGCCGGCCGCCCGCCGACGCCACGCCGGGCTCCTGCTGCGAGTACTGGCGCCGCAGCGCCGACCCCGAGCGCTGCAGCAGCGGCACGTTCTCCTGCGAAGCGGCGCCCGCGCGCCCCCGCGTCAGCGCCGCCCCGCGACGCGCCTTTCTTTATTTACGTAAAACGTTAAACACTGTGTGTGACGAGCTATGCGGAGAAGTGAAATTTGTGCTCGTTTTCATAATTCAGCCATCTCTATCCTTAGTCGAATTTTGAATACAGAAAAAAGGAGCAAAGTTTTTTGACAACATATTCGCTCCTATATAATAAAATCTATTTTTAAAGGTAAATTAGCTATAAATTAGTGCCCTTAACCCTCATGTTCTTTAAGAAAGGATAATACTTTTTGCTGCGACAATGTGCAAAACGATAAATTGAATAACTATATTTCCCATTGAAATTTAGAAGAAATAATTAATTCTTTGCACAATAAAATCATTTCTTTTGTAAATAATAAACAACTTATATGTTTCTGGAGTGTTTATATGCTTCTATAATGCAAAGTTTTGGATACAAATCAATTTTTCAAACCAACTTTTGAGTGCTTATTGCGGCCCAACTATTCGGAATATCCACGTAGTTTATTAGACAAAATATGCTTAGAAATGTATGAAGAGTTTATTTTCGAACTTTTGACGTTTCCTCCCCGGACACTCTGTTTATGCATTGCATTCATCTGTCAAAAAACGAACACTTTTAGCATTTTAAGCCATAGAAATGTTTCGGTGAAACTTTGCTGTAGAAATAGACAAGAAAATAAGCAATTCAACGCACCAAAATAGTAACATAACTTACAAAAAACAGAGAAAGTATTTCGAAAACATATCAGGTAGTGTAACATGAAAGAAATTGTGCACTTTTACCACAAAATTCAAATGACGTGATAATCATCATGCTAAATTGTCTTGGATTTATTTTGTATAATATTGCATGTTTTGTATAATGTTGCATGGTATTTGAAAATATAAATGAAAAACTCTGAATTCATTTTTTAGTATAACCTTCATTCTTACATGAAATAATTAATTCAAGAGTCAGTGTTATTTTAGACGTTTCGTAATTAACTGGTAGGTCTAAATTTCAATATTCATCCTTTTTCGTCTTACTTGTAAATTTAATGATATTTTTAGTTTATTAACTTTTCGAGTATTTGTAACGTTTTCGAGTTTATTAGCAAAATAGTCTTATTAAACACGACTCGAAAATTTATTAGCAATTTCCTATGCACTCCTGATAAAATAGTTTGATAATAGCTGTGACAAACTTCTGAATATAATGTAGATAAAAGTATTATTTTCGACCAGTTTAACCAGTCAAATTGCTATATTGGTTTGTATGTAATAATATGTAACACATAATACGACAGATATTTTTATATTTGTTCGTCTGTTCTAATGTTTGTAAACAATATTTTTTAAAAACAGCGCAAGTGAAGGGCGCTCTAGGAGTTTGCAAGTGCCCCTATCAAACCTCTCTTTTATGTAACGGTGCGAGTGAAGGGCGTCCTAGGAGTTTGCAAGAGCCCCCTATCTATATTTCTTCAAGGCCCACTTTTATGTAACGGGGGGAGTGAAGGGCGCCCTAGGAGTTTGCAAGAGCCCCCAATCTACACTCCTTCGAGGCCCTCTTTTATGTAAGGGTGCGAGTGCAGGGCGCCCTAGGAGTTCGCGTGCTCACCTTCTCGGCGGCGCTGTGCGCGCGCTCCAGCTTGGGCCGCTTGTCGCCGGCCGCGGGCAGCAGCAGGTCGTCGCGGCCCAGGCCCAGGCCCAGGCCCATGGCGCCCGGCGCGACCGCGTGCAGGTCGGCCTCGATGCGCCGCATGATGGCGTCGCCGCCGGGCGACATGCCCTGCTTGATCCACTGGCCCGTCTTGCTCAGCAGCTCCTGCTTCTTGCGGCACAGGATGCACACCCAGATCACCTGCACACACGCACGCACACGTTCTCAGGCCTTGCCCTCGTCCAACGCTGTGTTCGTTAGTAGAGACCGGAAAAATATGCAGTATGGAAGCTCAAAATATGTACATAAAGTTGTATTGAAATTAAAAATATGTACGTAAAGATGTATTAAATTGGCAAGGTTCAAACTATCAGGGTCAAAATATGTATGTAAAGATGTATTAAATTGGCAAGTTTCCAAAGAATTTGTGGTACTATACATATCACCCTAAAAACAGGACAAGACAAGATACAAGAATAAAGTTTTATAAGACTATGGCTCTTAGAATTCTTCTACATGGAAGCGAAAGCTGGGTACAAACAAAAAGAACCTTAAGTAGAATTCAGGCCGCTGAAATGAAGTTTTTGAGAATAACGCTAGGCTGCACGAAAGAAGATCATATTCGTAATCAGAATATTAGGGAAAAACTAAATGCTGAAGGAATTGGAAGCAAAATAACTAAATATCGAAATAACTGGTATCAACAGAACACAAAGGATGGAGGATTCAAGACTACCTAAATTAGCTTTACTTTATCAACCGCTTGGAAGGAGAGACGTGGGCAGACCAAGAAACGATAGAAGGAAAACTTGTGAAGACTGAACAGGCTCAAGCCTAATCCATGAAGTGCAGAAGAAGAAGAAAGATGTATTGAAAACAATAAGAATGTGTAATAAGTATATAAAAATGAATATCATATGTGCATTAAAATTCATTAATTGCAATTCATAATATGAAAGTACATTTATTAAAAAATCCCTAAACAAATTTTAAAAATAATACAAAGGTCTTCAAATCATTTGGAGAGCTTAAGTTTATGCATACTTTGCTCTATACAACTTTCCCGTTTGTAGTAAAAGCTTCATCTGTTACTACCCAGGACCGTAGTTTTGCAGTTAGATCAGACACAATAGAAGACGTCGTACTAACTAGCGATATCTGCGACCAGTGAACAATCACTGCAGCGTAAAGCAATTATTGGAGTGGTAGATGTCAGCGATCGCCAATATTTTTCCGAAATTAAGGGAAAAGGTCACGAATCGCGGCGTCAGTGATCATTTTCACACCGAAAGGTGAAAATGATCTGTCGCTGACGTGCACTTCCCGCCACTGACAGCTGAAGCAGCCGCGCCTCACTGTGAGTCGCGCATCTTTACAGAGGGTATCCGGAGGAGACGGCACGTGATATGATGATAATAATGAAGGAAAAATTCTGATTTTTTTAAAACCTATTTTCATAAAAAATATTTTATAAAATTGAAGAATATTGATACAATACAAAATATTTTGTAAAACTACCAAAATATGTAATATTGTACGAAATATTGAATTGAATTGCCGTATTTTACGGGGCGAGACTCAGGCCATAAGGCCTGTTCTTCCGTCTGACCAGGCAAATTTCGGTACACTCCTTTCACCAACTATCGGAGAAAGAAGGTATTCCATGGGCGATGAAACAGGCGATTTCGAATTTTGCTCAGAGACATCATTTAGGTTTAAGGATCTTTTACATGCAGTAAATTTACTAACATGGGACAACCGGCTTTACTTCCCCTCCGAAGAACGGCGTACGAAGGATGTTTTCGCCCCTAAAAACCCACGGCTTCGATCGGGTATGAACCCGCGAACTGGGCTTTAACAGTTCGTTACGCTAACCGTTACACCATCGCCGCCATATGCAAATGGGTAAAAATATGTGAGGAAAAATGGGGATATCGTGTTAGGACGGCGACGATTCGCCAAGATTTCAAATTTGAGAATGGTTAGTAGAAAGCCAAAAATATGTAATTACATAAAACTCCATTCTCTAGTCAACGGTGCCCGGCGTGTTGGGAATGTCGGGAAGCGGCGGTGGTGCCTTCCCTGCTGAATGGAGAGACCCGGCGCCGACCTCCACGCATTTCCTCTCAGCGAGCACCGCTCCAGTTGGGACGAGCTCGAACACGCAACACTCACCGTGCTGGATACTCGGATTGACATGAAAATTTACCAGGTTGTTCAGCACTTTTCAAAATCCTTACATACAAATTTGTATGTGTTATGAAGCATTGCAGGTAGTGTTTTTGCGACAATTAGCATTGAGACCTTTCATGACCTTACCGCCCGTAGAAGGGCGGAAATTGCTGCTTGCCGCTGGTTCTGCAGCCGTTACTCACAAACCGCACCAACACGGCGGCGGCGACCAGCGATTTCCGTCCTTCCACAAGCGGTAAGGTCAAAGGTCTTAATATTAATTGTCGCAAAAACACTACTAGCAATGCTTCATAGCGCGTACAAATTTGTATGCAGAGATTTTGAAAGGCGCTGAAGAAGCGGGTAAAATGTCATGTCAATCCGAGTATTCAGCACGGTGAATGTTGCGTGTAAGCCCGCTGCTCTCCCGATGTTTGTGGCACAGGAGTGCTATATCTGCCTTTTATACATTATGTCGCACCGCCCAAGAAAACAGTACATCTATAATACAAACACACTGCGAATACGGGCAATTACATATTCCAACACGACATAAGTAAATTCTGAATGTTGTTTGTTTACTACCCATTTTCTTTTATTCATTCCTGTTGAGCTCTTTATATTGATTTCTCCAATTGTCCTGTATACAATGTATTTCCCTGAAGACAAATTTTTAATTGATTACCCTAAGTAGGTACCCCAGAATTTTAACTATCTGTTATTTTAAATTATATCAATATTTATAGTAAATAAATGCTAAATAATTTTTCCAATTTTGTGGCGACATCTATTCTCATTTCCTTCTATTTTTAGATCGCGTGAGAATTGAATCGCATTAGACAACTTTCCAAGAAGGTTTTGTTTCGAATTAATGAAGTCAATGAAAAACAGCTGAAGTAATTTTGTAATTAATCAATATTTTACATGAGAGAATATTAACATTCAGGGTAAAAGCAACCTTCTATGTTTTACGATGAACGTGTTAAATGGTTTGTTGTATATTTTCCTATTTTTAAATAATGTTTATCTGTGAGTAGATTGTTGGTATATTGGTCTTCAAACGCCTAGCTGGTGGATTTCAACGAGCTAGGAGTTTTTAAACAAAAAACTCCTAGGCATCGTAACCTTGTTCCGGAGGGAACGTACGACAAATTTATTGTGGGTGGCGGAGCGGATATTCAGCAGTTTGTAAATTACTGTTCTAAAACTGAAAAGAGCTTCTTGAAGGAACCTTTTTGACGACCCACTCGAGAAAAAGTTCCGAAATGTGATAAAACGTGCAAAACTATTTCATCGCGCAGGTTACAAAACGAGAAACACAACTCGTGTGACGGGACACAAAAATTAAATTTCCAAGTTCTGGGACTCATCGTTTTTGAGTTATGCACGATTAAAGCATGTGTTGTAGGTAAGATGGGTGGCATGTGTTCGTAATTTTTCCCTTTCATCGTAATCTGCAAACTTCTATTTTATTCATCTGAAATCTGTTTGAAGCAGGGGGAGACATGATTCCCTGCTCAACAGAAGCGGGATTTTGTGTCAATGGTTTCCTAGAAAAAGGTACAAAGGTATCATTTGTCCTTGTTTCCTTAAGATAAGTATAATATATTGAGGGGGTGAAAGGATAACATGTGTGTGGGTGTGTGAGAGAGAAAGAAACAAAGAGAGAGAAAGAAGGAGAGACAATGAGATAGAGGGGCAGAGGGACAACGAGGTAGATATACAGATAGATAAAATCAGAGAGACAGAACCAGAGAGAGAAAGACTGAGAGGTAGAGACAGAGCGGAGAGGCAGGCACAGAGGGATAGAGAGTGTAAGAGAAAGAGGGAGAGAGAGTCAGAGAGGGAGAGACAGAAAGATAGAGACGCCAAGGTAGAGTGAGATATGGAGGGAGTGAAAGACAGAGAGGGAGAGAGGGAGACAGAGGGAGAGATGGAGAGTGAGAGACAGAGAGAGGGAGGGAGAGAGAGGGAGGGAGAGAGAGGGAGGGAGAGAGAGGGAGGGAGAGAGAGGGAGGGAGAGAGAGGGAGGGAGAGAGAGAGTCGGTTTCTGCACCACACACGTTAGCTTGCCGCATAGTTGCCGTTTTCTGCGAACCGCACGTGACGAAAGAGGGATGGCACATCACGGAGTTCCTTGCGGACCACAGGGTGCAGTGCGGGCTGCCTATGCCCCGGGCATGAGTCGCGGACACGCCCACTCGTGGGCCTCAACGAGAAGCAATGTGGCCAATAAGTGTATTCGTTTATTCTCTAACTGTACCATTCTGGGGCAGATTTAGGGAAGACTGGGCATGCATCAGCAAAAACGGCATTCACGAAAACGCTTCTGAACAAAACCATAATTCCAAAATTAGAGGCACTCTACTCTAGATCATGTGACACATTCTTGTATAAAACTGCAGTAAATTAAATATTTTAACAAAAATAGTCTTTGCAAATCCTTGTCCTTGAACCATTGAAATCGCATACCGCAATCTGTGACGGAAGCAACATAAAAATTTAGGGGATTCTCGTAGTATGAGAATAGGCGTAATAACACGATTAAAAATTTGAATTTTTGATTCAAAATCGAACTATTTCTTTGTTTTGTACATTTCTCGTGCCCCTGTGCATTTACAAAAAGCATAGACATCCCTTACAATGTGTTAACTTTCAATTTATGTGCGATGAAAATTAGAAAGACAGATATTTTAAATTCGGATTTCATTGGGAGTCAGTTGTATTTTTTTCGAGATAAAATAATATATTTTCGCTCTTCGAATTGTATAGTTTTTTTCTTTGCCTCTATTAAGGCTTCGAGAAACCACTACTTAAGCTATTGTTTACACAGTGTTTACTATCCTCTGATCCTTAGACACTTCCTTTCCTCGGCTGTGCTGAATGTGCTGCATTTCAAGAGCGGTGACCATTACCGCACTAACATCGAAGTGGCACATGGGCTGTATTTTAGGGTTAGACATCATTTCGCAGTCGTGCAGTCCATGCGGCTCACGTGCTAGCCCGCTATTTATCTAATGGAGGGACACGGCCGCGCCGAGGCAGTGCTCTGCAGCATGCTGCCCTTAGGGCACATCCCCTCCTCGTCGGCCCCGCGGCCGAGGTCGCTGAGGCAGTAGCGCCCGGGATCGCGGGTTCGAGCTCCGCCTCGGGCACGGTTGTATATGTTCGTCCTTTCACCCCTATCATCACCATATCATTTCATCTATTCACAGTTACCATAACGTTAAATCAAGAAGTGGTCGCTAATGACCTAGATGTTGATGCGGCTCAACCCAAGCTCCCGCGCTACAAGCAGGCCAGGAGAGATGGGAAGTTGATTCATGGTGATGGGGGAAAGCCCACCGTGCAACACCGGGAGAGGTGGCTCAGGGCATCAACTGATGTCTGCAGTGATTCTGATCGGGAGGTCCTAGAACTCCCCTCCCGATGGCGACAAGATTTTCGATACTAGCTTGTCAGCTAAGTCGAATTTGGTCGCTGGAAGAGAAATCTAGCTGCCGACTGCTCTCATCGGTACTTTTCTGTGGTTTCTCCAATCAACACCAAGCGAATGCCGGTGCAGTACACCAACAAAAGGGCCACAGACTGCGCGCGATCTTTCCTACCTCTTGCTTGTCCTATCCTCTCCTCTCTCACACACACACACTTACACTAACACGCCCTACACTACCACACACGCCGGGAGGCCGCTCGGGGGGCTTAGAGCTCGTTCCAGCTGGGGTGGTGCCCCGCTGGTGAGAGATACCTGGTTGAGGGAAATCCCCGCTAGTCGACGGTAGGTCGGCGCCGGATCTCGCCATCCAACGGGGAAAGATCACAGCTACCTCCAGATGAAAAAACAATCACTACACTTACGGGACTAATGACTTCTATAATTGACGCGCCCGGAATCTCGAACAATCAATCCATCAACCCACCGCGCAACAGCGCATTGGAATCGTCCGCGCCCAGGCGGTTTCGAAACCGTAGCCTCGCCCCGCCCTCTGGCCCAACCGCCACTACCTCGGCCGCCCTGGACGTCTAATCACGCACCGCGTTCTCTTTTACCTTAGCTAATACATTTGAATGAAGCTGCTACGAGCTTTCGTTGCCGACAACGTATATTCTACGGTACTATTATGCACCGATTATTGAGTGTAGGTCATTAAAAACACCATTTTGAAACGGCCAACTTTTTTAATACACATTAAGAACAAAAATTGCTTACACTAATACCTACTAACCTATTTCACAATTTTGACTAATATATTATTATTATTATTATTATTATTATTATTATTATTTTTCCATTACATCACGACTAAAGATGTTATGAGTCGGCTGAATATTATTATTATTATTATTATTATTATTATTATTATTATTATTATTATTAGGTGCCATTTTCCGGATCTCTCGAACCTAACCACAATTCTCGCATCTCATCCTCCCAACATTTTCCTTCTTACACTTCATGGCTTTCATTGCACATACACTCCTTCCACCGCACCATATTACCAAGCCACCTTGCAACTGCGCATCTCATCCTTAGAAGTCCTGAATAAAAAGGCTGAATAAAAGCCGATACATTGGCAGTTTAAAAATGGTGTTTTTTAATGACTTACACTCAATAATCGGTCCATAATATTAATCAACAGAGGTCAAGAAACCAAGCACGTGTAAATTCTATGGTACTTTCTTGCCTTTCTTCGTATGTACGTAGTAAAGAGAAAGTACGTAATGCTGCGGGTGAAAATGGCGATTTTCTGTCCAAAGAAACATTATCGGGCCCTGGTAACAAATCATTATCGGGCATCGTATTATCAGGCCCTGGTAACAAAAACGTGGATAAATCTTCTGCAAATAGTATAAATAATGTGGTTCTGGTTACAGCTTCAGCAAATTTCCTGCATTTTCAAAAATTAAAAAATTGCAAAAGTACAGTATTAAGAACAGAAATATCTCTCTTAGCTAAAATTTGTTTTGGTGTTTGACTTGTAGACGAAACGCAAGTGTCCATTGACGAAATCATGTGGGGCGCTAAGCGCCACCGTTGAATTTCTCATACCCCGGCGTTAGACACTTGAATTCGTCACAGAGCTCCCGCTGGGTCCCGGCCGCCCGCTGAGAGCCCGGAGCACTCGGCCGTGGCTCTACGGAGCGGAAACGTGATGAGCCCTCGTTTAAGTGCTAGCGCTGACCACAGACTGACAGACTGACAGTCAGACGGACGGACAGACGGAATGACAGACCGACGTGTTTTGCCGTCATTCCAGTTTTCGGTATCAAGGAGTCACAAAACATGGATTCTGGCTACACCACGTGTTAGAGGAAATCATTTACTAAAATAGGTACAGAATTTATCAACTTTTTTATCACCAGGTCCGGAAGTAAGTTTCCCTGCCCCAAATTCGCCCTTTTCCTGCGTACGATTACACAACTTTCTATTCTTACGAAGTATGTGCGAGAAAGTAAAAATCAGTTCTTTATAAAGGACACGTTCAACTTAAAAATGTCATTTTAGCTTCACTTCGCAAAATTTACAGTTTGCAAATTCAAATTTCAGGTACTTATATTGCTACAATTTTCGAGGAGTTATCACGTTGCAATACAAGGGTAACGCCACGTCATAGAAGTTTGAAATCTTTAGAATAACTTATAATCATTGGGCGGTGTTTCTGCATGCACGGAACTGAGTTTTGGATTGTCAAATTCAGGTTTATATATAAATTTTGAATGAATTAAATTTTTGCGACCAATACGCTACGATTGGTAATGAGTTTCACAAGTGATGGCTGATATGTGCTAATGTGGATACAAGTGGCGATTTTATTATTATACGTAATTTCACGCGTAATCCAATCGCCACAATTACGAGACTACTAATTTCTTTTATGGTTTGCTCTTATTTGGGATGGATTTAAGGAGGATCAGGATATTGAATTAGGTATCATAGATGAAACTATTTTTTATTCGGGATGGTGTTGAGGACAAACATGTATGAAGTTATCAGTGGCTGGAATGTAACGAGGTGAAGAAGGTATGCAAATATTTTAACAGTATTTAAGAAATAGTTCCTATGTTTGACTATGAACGTTGTTGCGTGTTTACAATGAACCAACGGGCATTTACAAAGCAAAGCAGGATATTATTTTGGAGGCTTTGCAATTCCTTGACAATTATGGAAGAGTTTCTGCAGCATTTTGGGCATGCGCATTCGGTTCTGCGTGCCATCCACGCAGGCAGCTCCGAGTCTGCACTCGTAGGGCATGCGGGACATGCCACTCATGAATGCCCTCTGCGGTCGGAGGTTTCTGAGCACTGATAGGTCCTACGACTCGTAAGGCATGTCTAAAATGACGATGGAAAAAGGCTGCACAGCTCGAAGCCGATACTCGGCATTCTCCCTTTCTAGCTCGTTTTCACATTATTGCGTCAACATTGTTTAAAAATAGAATAATGGCCCGAATCCATTCAAAAACGAAAACTTTATTTTACACACCAGGATAATATGTGGGCATCTGTGACATGCTCTACAAGTTAATTAGGGATTTTGGTGTGGCAACTGAGACAGGCCCTACGAGTTGTAGGACATACTGAAGTGTTTGACCAAAATGACAGATACACTCTTGTTTAACTTAGTTTATTCTCTTACAAACACATATGCACATACAATCAAAGTACAGGGGACTTCTTCATCTGGTTTGGGCTGGTGCGTAGCTAGGCACCAGTACAGTCTTTCATGCCTCCCGGCGTGGCTCCACGGCGTGCACTTCCGACACGCCGTCTCCGTGAGTCGCCCTGTCCCGCACGACTCCTGGTGCGGTCTCTCGGCGTGCGCCCCAGGCACGCGATCCTGCCGTGCCTCCAGCACGGTCCCTAGGCTGCCCTCCGTCTCGCCGGGTGTTGCCCGGACCCGCACGACTCCTGGGGGGTCCTCTCGGCGTGCGCCCCTGGCACGCTGTCCTCTCCCGCTGTGACTCGGTGGCTCGCGACTGGTTGACAGTGACTCCGTTACTCCGTTACTGCCGTGGCCGCCGCCTGCTTCCGCCTAAATAGGGGCGGCGCGGCCCGGGTTAGCCTCGCCTCGAGGCTTACCCCGCTCGCTGGCCAGCGTTCCGCGCGAGCGGGTTCCGTGGCGCGCGGCATACAGTTGCGCGCGCGCAAGCTTCAAATGCTGGCCACAGCACATACATTACATACTGATACGAGCAAGTAGCCATTATTCTCGTGTCATCTCTGACATGCCGTACGAGCTGTAGAAGCTGTATTATGCCCGCTGCTTACGAGTGCAAAGGGTTAATGTCCCGTTGCCCAGCGTCCCGGCCAACGGAGACTCGCGCACACTCAACGGAGTCTGTGGCGAATCCACGAGACAGACGGGCAACGACTGATGAGCACTGAGATAGACCAATGTCGATGGGAAATTGGAGTGAGGAAGGGATAGAAAGCACTGATTTAATGCCAGTAGTCAGTAAATGAAGTTCATGGGTGGAGGAGACTGTTTGCGATGAAAGAAGAAAAGTTTGGCAGAATCCGAAGGCAATGCATCTAGATAGGGAAGAAAAGACAAGGCATGATCTCCATATATAATAGTGGATGCTGGTATATATATATATATATATATATATATATATATATATATATATAAATAAGAGCAAAACTCAGACACTGTGAGAGCAATCTCCATGAAAGTTGGCACTTGTACATGTTTTTTCACCGAGAAGCAATTTTGAGGCAAAAGGCCTCAGACTGGCCTGAGAGATTTCTCACAGCGTAATCTACAGGATGAAAGCTTCATGAACATTCTATTACATTTTTGCTGGTCCAGCGCTTCTCGATCTTACCTCACCGGTTCAGAGACGTGCAGAATCTGCAATTCAATGTGAATGAGAAGGACAGATAGCGGCAGAGACAGATAGGCAGGCAGGGACAGGGTGAGGGAGGGACAGTGAGAAAGGGTGATGGGAGGGGAAAGAGGGACATGAAGGGCAGAACAACATCTACCGGGGTTTTCCTAGTGTGTGCCAAAATGGGACATGGTGGGTTTGACGGATGGTAAGACATTTTCTGGAAGTCTGGAAGGAAGCTGGGGTGATTTAGCAACGAGTATTAAAGGATTATTGAAGAATTCCGAATGAAGACTAGCCGTGAGAACATGGAGATGGATTATTTGAATAACAATATTCCTCATTAAACTCAAGAAAACATGCAGAGATAGTGAAGTTACATTACGTTCAGGAGCAAAACTAGGAACCAACTCAGCATTTTCTCAACGGATCAAGATAAAGTAGAAAACCTGATCGAGATGGAGGTAATTGAGCGAAAAGCTATACATCAGGCTGAAGTAGAAAACAGCATAACCTACAGTTAAAATAACAAGACAGTACGATCCTCATTGCGATGATATTTTGTAATAAAAAAGTGGCAAGAAAAAGTATTGCTGATGTACATAAAGTCCCAATTATTGCCCATCTTGTGTTCTTCTAATATTATTACACACTATTTGCCTTTGTTTCCATAAGAAAAGAATTCTAAGTAATCCCAAACCTACTTCAATATTCAATGATACCTGTCGCTCTCATACAGTCGCTGTCGAAACATTTTTTTACCTTCTTCAGTGGGCGGGTGAGGAAACTCGCGGTGGCGGCATTGAAGGCGGTGGGGGAACGGGGACCCATCCACAACGGGGAAGCGTTTGCTACAGCGCAGCAGATGATTGGTAGTTCCATTGGTCGTTTCTCGAATCAGGGACGTATCACTGGAGTACTTCTGACCAGGAGGTTCAAGAGTTCGAGTCCCGACGGTGAGAAGAGTTTTGACACTGGCGACGCATCTTGGTCGAATTCAGTCGCTGTCTGGATGAGATTTCTACCGGCAGCGTGCTCTGATCGGTAGTTTTCCGTGGTTTCTCCGATCAACGCCAAGCGAATGCCGCAGCAGTGCCCTAACAAACGGGCCATTGACTGCACGCGATCTCTCCTTTCTTTTCCTTGTCCTACCCTTACACACACTTACTCTAACACGCACCACACATTTCGTGAGCTTAGAGTTTTTTTTTGCAGGGGCGGTGCTTTGCTAGTGGGAGATACCCGGTTGGGGAAACCCCGCTAGGCGTCTTGAAGTTCGGCGCTGGATATCGCCGTCCAGCGGGCAAAGATCACAGCCACCTCTCGTAACATGCACTGCACTTACGGGACTAATGACCTGAGCAGCTGACGCCCGGAAACACTAATCAACATATCCATCGAATCAGGCCGCACCCCCCTGATCACTCTGCTAACGAAGAGCCTTGGACTGGTGTGGAGTGGCCACGTCACTAGCGAGCTCTGCCACCCGAGTCACTGGCGCGCGGTTTAAAAGTAAGGGTTGTACAAAATGCTCTTGCGTCACTGGATACCTGGCCCATGACAGCCTTTTGGAGAAATCTGTAGATAAGCCAGTCAAAAGTTATTCTCCTAAATGCAATAATAATTACGACATCATTTTACTGAAGCAAAGAAGTAATCCATTAAAATGAAATGCATCGCTCATATTTCAAATTGCCAATTGTGAATAAAATCGAAAACATTGTAATTTCGTAATCGCGTTTTCTTAAAAGTACAATAATTGCATCAACTTTCTAATTTCAGGTTAGGTGATTTAACCGACAAAGATTCTTGTCTGTTAAAAGAGAAGCCCATCCATAAGAGACACTTGTTACGTTTTTTACATTTTTGATGTATGAAAAAAATAGCAGACACAATGGAATTAAATATGACACAAAACAAAAAAAGCAAAGATTTGACTATTGAAACGTATATTTGGTCCTTGGGGAAATGTTTGTACACGGCAGAATTTAAAAAGCAAATAAGTATGAAATAAAGTAGCAAGTTTAAATATATATGGAAAAACTCAAATCTCAGCTGTTCAATAGAAAAAACATCAAGAATGTTTTGTATGAGGCCACCAATACTCGTTATACTTTGAGTAAGTTACATGCATATACTCGCAGTTCGGTGCATATCTCTCTTTCTGGATTCGGATTTGGAAGGGAAATGACAGCGGCGTCAGGGGCAGTTGCCCACGCTCGCAGCAGCGCCGGACTCTTCCCACAGGGGCGAGAAGCTCGTACGGACGCGGTTTGACACGGTTCTTGTACAATATCTCCATTGCTTCTAATAACATGTTTGAATTAACTTTGGAAATCGTTAAAATTTTCTCCCTGGCGCTTAACGTCACTAAATGAAATCTCGAGAGCCCGTTGCGGCTTCTGGACACTCGTAGATCAGTCGATGGCCTTCAGCAGATCAGATGAAGATATACTTTGGTACTCAGCGTTTCGGCTCTTTCAAAGTCTTGCGTTACTTAGCTGTTGCGTGCTAATCCTTTGTCTTTCAAGGGTTTTTCATCCTTCGATTACCGAGAAGATAACGATGTGACTGCACGACACTAAAAAAACTGAAGTGAGAATTCGAAATAAAATGCAATGTTCGATACGATATGTTGGCAAAATCTAAGATAAGTTGTAATATGAGGCACTTGATTGATAGCATTATAGACTGTCTCATATTACTACCAGACTTTTAATGACTGTAATTTTTCTAAAGATTATATGGGTGAATTGTGGATTCAGTGTATCTTGTACAAAATGTTGGCCCACATTGATTCTGCCGGTCCAGTGAGTTACATTTGTGTTTATAATAAAAGCAAGTGATTTGTAATCACGTATTTCTACTTATTGTACGCAGTGTGAGTCAATACAGCAGTTTGTAATGTTTTGTAACAACTGCAGTGTTTTTGCTCTACAAAAGAGTACAGTGTCATATTAGTACCCGAGTTTCGAATTGACTGGTAGTAGTGCAATTTAGAAAAATAAAATATTACGTAAAACCTTTTAGTTTCACAACATTTAGGTTAATAGAGCACATTTTATGTCCAACATAGTAAGAAGTCGCAATTCACTATTTAGTCACGGCTATTCTGGCCCCTTGTAGGCTCCAAAACAAAAGGAGTATCTCATATTCCTACCTCTTCCCCTATATATTTTCGCTTTTTGAAATGTTTACATATCCTTCCTACATAAAATAAAAACTTATGTAAACTCCATTCTTCATCCTTTTTATAAGTCCAAATCAGGTTAGTAGTTTTTTATTTATATAATCTTCAATAGAATGCGATACATTCATATTTTTTCTTATCATTTCATTTCTAATTTTGCCCCTTTTTGAAATCCTTGCCGATCTTCTACAATAATTCATTTCCGGTGCCAATAATTTTCCTTTCAACTGTGAATTTAATATCCAAACTTCAGATACACAAGTCGTGATATTTGGAATTATCATTTGAAATAGTTTCAAGTCGGTCTCTTTTATTAGATACTAGTTGAATGTAGCGTCGCCGACGCTGTAAACTGTTTTAAAACTATATTCTTTTGTTGAAAATTTCTTTCATACTTCATTTCTTTCATGCGTAGCTTTGTTCAAATATGTTATTAGAGTATCTGGCATTGGACTTACCAATGAATCGTATCTATTTATGTTATTCTCCAGATCAAAAATTCCCTACACTCACTGCTCTTGTATATTAACACCAAACGGGAAATAAACAGGTCCTATTGCAATTTCAAAATTATGATCGTTGTAAAAAAATACTTTCAGGTATATGAATGATCCGACAGCACAGCTATATTTTTAACGTTTTGTGTTCTAATATGAACATACATGATCACCTGTAAGCCGTTGTTCTGCGTTATTCTCTTATGCTAACATATCATTTTCCATTAGTTCGGAAAATTCTGACGCAAAATATTCTATAATTAAATTTGATTCCCCTGAGTTGCTTAACACTTCCATATTTTTGTCCCCTATTTTAAGATTTTAAAACTCCACAAACTTGGTCTGATTTTTATTCTGAAGGCGATCATATATAAGCATTAAAGGTTACTATTTTGCATGTTTATGTGTGTAAGTTGTAAGTCAGATTAAATTGAAAATCGATTTTTGCACCCTTAAGAAATGAATTGTTTAGTATTTACAGTTATTGTTTCCTTCGTATTCACTTCACGTTCTTCAAATTTAATTTTCCAAGGAGATTTGCAAATTCTACTTCACACTTCACTGCATCTAAAATACTTCAGAACATTTACAACACATTCTGCCGGGCGATATTCATTTACAATAGTTTTTTTTCTAGTTTGTCAAAAATCAGTGTTGCCAGCCTCATGGAAGAAAATTATGGTGTCGTGGACCAAAAAAAAAAACACGGAATAATGGGGACTGAAAATAACCACGGAATAATCAACGCCATCTGCGTAGATCTATTTAGGTGGCGTTGGTTTAATTCCCGTCATACAAAGATCGTAGAATCAAAACACGAAAAAACACGTATTATACGAAAAAACACGTTTTTGACAACAGAATCTTATGGCCGTATCGAAAAACAAATTATCAGTTCCTCATCAGGGGAGCGAGATGCATTCAATGACACCTCATATGTCTCGATTGGTGCACGGGAAGTGGTCGAGTCGTGAGGCATGGAAATATCCACAGACGCACGGTATAGGAGTTTACTCAAATACTACATAGGGATTAATTTGAGACATTGAAACATTTTTGGAGATTTTTACAATACAGATAGAACAGTGTATCTTCGAAGACGAGTCTACAACAACATGCTCACAAACTCTGGCTATTAACATCACCTCAAACCACGCTACAATAACACACACCAAGAGGATTAAAGAGGTATACGAATAGGCCGTAATAAGACTGTAATCCAAAAAACCAAGTTTTTCCGAAAAGGCATTTCACACAACTATTGAAGATATCCAAATTGCACGAGTTCGAAAAAAATTGATAAAATGTACGTTGAGGTAAATGAGTTGTGTGTGATTTATGTTCGACAAGTTTATAATGATATGAAAACGTTTATGAGATACATGGGTTAAGCTATGCCACTGACGTGCACGCTACAATCACGAAGTGGAAACACTTGTACCTCACGCGGGACGAGAACTGTACCAGGCGTCTTCGTCTCGTCGGAGGAGGCCTGGCCACGCTGCGTGAAACTATTGGAAAATGCTAGTTCGGAACGGGTACACCACGGACATTACCACTGTAATGCGCTACTCTGCATGCGAAACTATCAGGCGTTGGAAACTGGAAGAAAGTGGGAAGTAGCAAGTACAGTTCGTTGCGCGGTGCTTGACGTTAAAGGACGGCAGTACGAGAAAGAACGGGGGAATACGCACTTGCAAGCGCAACACGACGCTACCGTTGCGAGTGCCCGGTAGAGTGACAGCTGTCGCCATACATGACTGCCTCTCCAGGAGGAGGGAGAAAGCACGCATGCCCCCGACTCCTGCACTGTTCCTGGAACTGTTTGCTATCGCAATTTCACGACTGTCGACACGTTGGAGACAACGAGGTGTTTGAGGAAGACGAACCGTAAAGAGAAACTGGAACATATTCATTCGCGAATCGAACTGTTGGAGACTGGAACGGTTTGCTGTGACAATCTTTGATCTCTTTCCTCAGAGCCTGAGCAAATTTAAAAATAAATTAGTACCCTAGATGTTGATATGTGGATTAGAAATATGTTTAATATTATTAAATTACTAGTCCGTTACATAAAAAAAGTTGTATTATTACAATTATTATTATTATTATTATTATTATTATTATTATTATTATTATTATTATTATTATTCCTCTAAATCACGACTAAAGATGTTATGTGTCGACTGAATATAAAATCTACTCCAGGTTGCAACCAGCTACCTAAGGAGTAGATCTAGGGACTGTCGGTGCCTCTACATTACTTTGCGCAAAATGTGGGCTGTTCCAAATAAAGCACTTTCCAGTCTTTTGAATTACCTGGGAGTTTAGACAAGTTCTTACACAAATATTGCGGAACAAATCCCAGAGCTCCGATAACTATTGGGACGACCTGTGCTTTTACGACCCACATTCGGCTGATCTCGATTTCCAAACTCTTGTATTTAAGACGTTTCTCTGCCTCCTTGGAAACGACGTTTTGATCGCAAGGTACAGCAACATCGACAAGTAAATACGATTTGTTCTCCAAATCCCGGACGACTATATCCGGTTTGTTTGCCGCTATCGTGCGATCAGTTTGAATTTGTTGGTCGTACAATATCGTACAAAACCCAACAGACGTCACCGATTTCGGTGAGTGTTCGTACCACTTGGGGCATGTGTTTGGAACTTCGAGGGCGGTACAGATCTGCCAATGGAGGTAGCTACACACCCTGTCGTGTCTTTTCAAGTATTCGGTCTTTGCTAGGATTGGACAAGCTGAGACAATAAGATCAATGCTTTCTACGTGTTCCTGACAAATGCGGCATTTATCATCTTGGGAAATTTTGAGAACCGCTTTATCATAATGTCGTGTTCTCAAGGCCTGATCTTGGGCAGCTATTACAAGTGCTTCCGATTCTGGCTTCATTCTTCCCCTTTTAAGCCACATAAATGATTGATCTTTATTGATCTGCACCTTGTCCATTCGTTTCAAATATTGTCCGTGGAGAGGTTTGTCTCTCCACGATTTCTTTAACATTTTTGTGTCTCAAATTTCATGTTAAGTAGCATTAGAAGATCTATGTCTCTGTCATTCTGTGTGTCTTGCATAGTCTTGTTCGCAATGCCTTTTGCTACACTTACAATGCCCCATTCTTCGGTCAGATTTCATGACCTGCCTCATTAGTGGGTCATCTTGATGGCTGACTACCTACTTTCCCATCCCGGTTATTGCATTGTGCCAGGAGGCTTCAATTTGTCTCAGGCCTCTTCCTCCTTCCTTACGTGACACATAAAGTCTATGTACATCGGGGGTGGGCAACATGAAGCATTGTAAGCAGTTTTCTGGTTTTTCGATCCATGATGCGAATTGCCTGTTCAGTTCAGTCTACTAGTCCGAAACTGTATTCGGCTACAGGCACCGCCAAACTACCTATTGCTGATATTTTATTAAGAGCGGACTGCAGGACAAATCTCACTCTTCTATAATACTCCTTGCGAATTCTCTCTTTCATTGTGTCGTTCGAGATGGTCTCACATTCTTCAATGCCCAGATATTTGTAAGTTTTACCTGGCTCAAGATCTTGAATCACAGTGTGTCTATCGACTTCAATGTTCTCTGACGTGGTCATTTTCCCTCTTTTTATGTTGACTTTTGCACACTTCTCAAGACCAAACTTCATGCAGATGTCATTGCTAAAATCATTGCTAAGATCATCCATGTAAAATAAATGTGATACAGGCCTTTCATAACCATGGACCTTGTAACCAAAGTCAGTGTGCGACAGCTGTCTCGATAGAGGGATCAAACTAATGCAAAACTGCAGAGGGGATAGTGAATCTCCTTGAAACATTCCCCTGTGAATCTGAATACTTCTTGTTTCCACTACTCCCTTTCCGCTGTGGATTAGTAACCTGGTGCTCCACGACTTCATACTAGCCTTGCAAAACTCAGCAAGTCTAGAATGAAATCGATAGATCTCCAGGGTCTTCAAAATCCAATCATGTATTACACTGTCAAAGGTCTTTTGGTAGTCAATCCAAGCCATACTTAAATTACGTTTCCGTTTCTTTACATCAATCAAAATTATTTTATTCAGAAGCAAGATTTTCTTACAGCCATAAGAACCTTTACGACATCCTTTCTGTGCTACTGGCAACAGATGGTTCTTCTCGAGGTGCCTATATATTTTGTCAGCTATGGCTGCAGTTATAAGTTTGTACATTACTGGCAGGCAAGTAATTGGCCTGTAGTTCTTCGCCAAAGAGCTATCTCCTGCTTTGGGTAGCAAATACGTGATGCCGCGAGTGAGCCATTCGGGGAGTTCCTTAGGGTTTTCTAAAATTTTTCTTCCTCACGATGTTGCATGTGTCTAGTATGACAATTTTCTGCAGTTGGATGTATAGCCCCTTCTTCAGTTGTAGTTCAGCCAGGGATTCATTATTATTATTATTATTATTATTATTATTATTATTATTATTATTATTATTATTATTATTATTATTATTATTATCATTATCATTATTATTATTATTATCATTATTATCATCATTATTATTATGTGCAGTGACGTGCAGAGGAGTCACAGTGTTCTTTTTTACATATCTAGGACGACAAAAATCAATTTCTCGAAAACTACTCGTCCAATCTCAATGAAACTTAACATACAGCATACACTGAGAACACTTATTGTACTGTCAGTGTTTCATAATTATATCTTTAACATTTCAATGAGTACATGGCTTTTAATTAATGAATATATCAGTTAAGTACCTCTCAATTTCTTCAGTTCTAAATAATGCAGCTAATTTATTCCTCTCTATTTGTCACGATTTGCTATCTGAACATAACAGAAGTAAAATTATAAATTCCTATGAATTATTACGATATCGTTCCTGGTAAAATGGCAAAAATTCACTTACCTAAAGTGAAAGGAAACAGACTGTTCACGAAGGGTCCTCATCCTTCGCCTCTGATACTCACCGAGTAGATTTATTTCCAGTTAAAATGTTGCATATTTTTCCATCAACCATCGTCATTTGCAAACTGAAGGTTACTGAAATTTCTTTCCCTGCTACATGGATAATTATAGGTTCCAGCTTTTTGATTTGCTTCTTCACATAACAATACTCGTCTTTTACAACCTGTGAAGACTCTTTCACATATTGCACTTTAAGAGAGCAACAAAACCGTGTTGATAATGTTTTGGGGTTTTGCCACAATAACGGGCATTCACTTTTGTTGATTTCCAGTCTCAGAGGGACAACAGAAAAAATAAAATTATTTCCATCATCAGATGCAGAATCTGAAAACTTCTGTTTGTAAGTACTGTGACCCGAACTGCCATCACAACCCCATTTGCTAAGTAGCGTACACGACTCGAATGCTCTCATATCCATCACTTGCTCGGCCACTTCCTTTTGTGCCTCAAAAAGGGGCTCAGTTGTTTTCTTTAGAAGTGCTTGTAATCGTACTTCTGCAAATGTCACCTACGCGGACATGCTCACTTGCGGGATAGCAATCCTGCTTGGCTTCGAGAACTGCGGAATATGGTGGAAACATGTTAAAATGTCTCTGTTTTGATTCCTTGTATGAAAATTTTTATTGATGTACCGTTCATTTGCTATCTATAAAATATGCTAGAGCTTCTTCTTTGGTGTACGGTATACCTTCATTCTTCTCAGCAACAGTACGAGATCTTTTTGAATTAGTTGCTCGTTGAGGAGAAGCCTCACTCAATCCTCTAACAATGTCCGCAGCATCTCGCTTTTCTGACTGTATAAGAGAACTTTGAGTAGCAAAAGATAATTCTTTCGGTGATCTATTTGTTAATAAATAGTCAACTTTCCTTCTCTTGCTTCTCTCAGTACAATCGTGGAAAAGTTTCATTGGTCGGCCTCTTTTCTTTGTTTCTTCACCTCTTGTTTTCTGTGGTGTAATAAAACATTCAGTGAATATGCTTTCTGGAAAACAAATGCTTCCAGCGAACCACGCCTCGTTTTGTAGCACAAATCTTTCTAGATGTCTTCCACATTTCCCCCATTTTGTCTTCATTCTTACTACGAATGAATGTAAAACATTCTTAATATTACGCTCGGAACCCTTTGAACACTGTTGGATGTTCAATATCTGCACAGTATAATTGTAAAGTTCAATACACTCGCTCTTTCTGTCACCCAGCTGCCACTGCTCGAATAGCTCGCGCCGGCAGACAGAACGCTCAGACACTGAAAATGATAAATATTTCTTAAACGCGCAAGAATGCGCACAAGATAAAAACGAATACTTGTTACCTGATGTCTGCGGGTCTTCACAACGAAATATCTCGGTGTCTTCACGTGCATTCATTAACTTATGTCTCGATAAAAAGTGAATTAAGAATTTTTTTATTCCTTTTCTAGTCTCATTTTAAAGCCTTATAGAAGGAAGCCTGTACAACACATCGCAAAGTCCCATATTCCATTTGAAAGTACATACAATGATCTTGAGAATCCATAGCACAATATGCATATAAGACGCCAATGAACGCAGGAATCTAACGCACGAATCGAACTTTTAAACGCCACTGCGGCCGGGCTCCGACACCGTCAGCGCATGTCTATATTTAGCGCAGTGTCTTATCAGTACAGTCCGGTCAGAAATGATACAGCCATCGATTCCGTATGATTTAAAGCTTTTGCAATGCGGTAAGCAATGAATGGAAGCCCGTACGTGAAATTAAAAATTTGATTTTTGTCGCCCTAGAATGGGAAAATAGAACACAGTGGGAGTGTAGTGGCGTTGTGAAGTTGAGGAAAAAGAGTGTGTAAGAAAGAAATCACAGCTGAGTGATCAACAGGGTGGTGAAGTGAACTGTGGTGAAGTGGAGTACTACGAAAGCTCGCATTGTGAAATGTTCACGTTAATTTGCAAAGTTTGTAAATTTTGTAAAATTGTTAAGGTTTGTAATGTTAAATTAGTGTATTCTGCCACCAAGTCCAGAATTAGAAATAATAAATCTAAATCAAACATCAGGAAACGCTTACCTGTTGCGACGTGAAACGACTTAAAATCGGTCCAGGAGATGGTGTGGTTGGAAAAACTGCTTGTAACAAGAACACGTTACACTGTGATTACTTGTACTTTTCAACCGCACGTACTGTGCAGATTACGTTAATGCTTTTGTGAATCTACAAGGGAGATATTCGGTCACGTATGCCTTGTATGGGCACCGATCCTTTCCGCATGACTCAATTACATATATATTTAGCCACGCTTTTATAGCGGCATTTATAGAGGCGTAGCCCGGATATGAGGTAGATCCAAGCAGG
Organism: Acheta domesticus; assembly: GCA_031308135.1. Taxonomy (NCBI): domain Eukaryota; kingdom Metazoa; phylum Arthropoda; class Insecta; order Orthoptera; family Gryllidae; genus Acheta; species Acheta domesticus. Next base: position 185,579,520 of record JAHLJT010002406.1, read on the forward strand.
GCTGAGAGAACTGACGATGCCATAATAGAAATAATAAAGCAAAATTTAGTAGATGCGCAGGAGTTATACAGTTGAAAAGTGACAATTTTTGCAGAAATTAGCTTCAGGACGTTTTAGCTATAGGAGGCTTACAGAGAAAGTCTGAAATAACGTGTTTCAACAATAAACAGTGACGTATATATTTATCATACTCGACTAATTTTTTGAATATTGCAGTGTCAAAAGTTCTATAGCGTGTCGACACAGAAGTAAGAAATTCTCCTCATATACAAACGTATTTCACTATCTTGATACATTGCAGTCTATAATAATAGGATAATACTGTGCGACTATCAGTGTGTCGCGATCGTAGAAAATTCTGCTCTGACGACGGGCCCTCACCCGCCGGGGAACGGTGATCTCAACTCCCCTACGAACGCTGCGGTTTCAAGGTCTGGGAAAGGCATGCTTTCCAGGGCGAAATCTTAAAAACCTCCCGTCCGCAGTCTTCGCAAGGGAGTTGAGATCACCGTTCTCTGCCGAGTGAGTCGGCCGAGCAGAATTTTCTGCGATTGCGGCACACTCATAAAATAGTCTCGTTGTACAGTAATCCCATCCGCGAATTCGCTATTCGCGAGTTCCGAACATTCGCGATTAGAGAAATGCTACCGATTTTAACATTTGCGACTTCAACATTCGCAAGTGCGTCTTTGGTCTTACTTTTTCTAAAGATAGCACATTTTATTTCCTTTATCAGCGTTTTCTGGAAAATGAACTCAGCTGACACCGAAGAACAAAGTATCACGTTCCGCAAAACTATCAAAGTGGGAATGTCAGTTCACATTTATAAAATAATGCTATTATAAAATAATTCATTTCAGATGCATGAATTTGGAGGTAAGTGTTTTGGCCACATGAACAAAAAATCCATGCAGAATCTGCGCAACTCTCATTAAAATGACCTCACTGAAGAGCAGCTTCGGGAAATCATCATCAAAGAAAACCTCGAACCATGAAGTAACAGAAACGAAACTGCTTCCTGGTCCAATTTCAATGTCAAAGCTGTTATTGGTGTTCTAAAACAATCTCTAATGGAAAGGGCATTCAAATGTGAACCGAACACGGAAATTACTTTGTAATAAAATAAAGAAATAAAACAGCACTTTTCCATGTTTGGATATTAGAACAACGAAGAGGGTGATGAACCAAAAAAGTAACCAACTCCTATATTTAATCACTTTCATCTTTGAAATTAGTTTCGAATATTGTTTAATTTATTTTGTTTTTTGGGATGTTAATTGTGAATTGTTTTAGTAGCCCTTACTCAGTTCTTCTGCAATTGTTTGTTACATTTTCCCTTCTTTTTTAAACTGCTTTTCGATATCCAGAAACCTAACCCACCTTTCTTCATTAAAAGATAGACTCAACGTTCTCGGATTTGAGATTCGCGGGGTTTTTGGGAACCTAACTCTCGCGAATGTTGAGGGATTACTGTATCTCAGAATATAGAACTTTGCAAAGTTGAGGGATTGCTGTATATCGCCGGAGAGGGGTGTGGGGTGCAGAGGCGTGACCAGGGGAACAGCGCTGCGGGGGGCTTGCGAGCAGCCGCAGCGAGCGAGACGCCGCCGACATCACCCCATCTCGATCTGGTTTTTGTCCGGTCCCCCTGAGCCATTGAGCAAATACTTAGATGGCCCCTTGTTTTGCTTCTGGACGTAAATGTAGCTTCACCATGCGCACGTTTCGTAGAGCACTCATTTTTGCTTGTAGTGATAGGAGTAGAACAGCAGTTCATTTACCGTTGAAATTGATTTTTATAACTCGGGAACAAACATTTTTCTAATTTCTTTTTTTTTGTAAAATAACAACTTTTTTCTAGATCCTTTTTCTAGTTTTTCAAGTGTTGCTAATTTTTTTTTAAATTTTGGGCCTCAAGAAAATGTGCGCATAGAATCTCTTCCCCCATACGTCGTATACAGTTTTTTTACTATTTTTTGACCAAATAAATAAAAAAAAAATCACGGAGTGGGCAACCACCAGGATCGACGGAATGGCGTTTCCGGGCACGCCAGCTGCTAGGGTCGTTGGTGCCACGAGTGACGTTCATATTTCATATCAATCAGTTGGTCCATCATTTACAAGATAGAAATGTTTTAAATAACAGCTTTATATATTAAAAATAATACATAAAATATTATTATACATATATATTAAAATAACGTTTCGGAAACAGCTGGTTTCCATCATCAGGTGACAAATATATAATATTATAATATATAAAACAATGGAAAAGTACAAAACAGAAGAATTACAAAACAAATATATGCAAAAGTCAACAGAATGCATCTTGTTAAAGCTTTAGAAACTTTTTAAGACGCTATTACTAACAGTATGAAAGAAATTAGAGAAAGAGAGAGAGATGGTAAAAACAGACACAATTTTTTAAAAAATAACAATAAGAGAAATATCTTAATTTTTAGAAAATATGTTCAATCAACCATCATATATTTTAAGCTAGGAGAAGTTTTGATGTATAGCGATCATGTTTGATCCCGAAAGATAGCGGTGCTTTTCCAGAGATCCAGCGCCGACCTGCACGTCAGCGTGCGGGTAATCCCCCCTTCGGTTATCTGCCGCCAGCGGGGCGCCGCTCCCACTCGGGAAACCTTGAATGCTTCCGGCTGGTCCCCCGATGCGGGTAAGTAGGGCGTGGAAGTGGGTGTGTGAGTAATGGTAGAGAAAAGGAAGGAAAGGTCGCGCGCGATCTTCGGCTTGTTTGTTAAGGTGCCGTTCCGGTATTCGTCGGGTATTGTTAGAAAAAAAGCAGGGAATCGATCAGAGCAGCCGAAGGCTAGCATTCTCCTTCAGACACTGGCTGCACTCGCTGTAGCTATCCTCCTAGCGTCGAAAATCCTCCGGGAACTAAGGGACCTCCAGGTCAGATTCACTGCAGAGACAACTCTACAACGGCGTGGTGCGAAGCGAAATTGAGCGAAAACCAAAATATCGTCACAGCACCTGCCTTTTAAATGAAAAATGGGATCGATGCTGTTCGGGATCGTACTGTACATTTATATATCGTACTAGCGAAACTCAGCAGACGGCGTTCTGCCCTTCATCTCCCTCTTTCCCCTTCCATCTCTCTTTTTCTCTGTCTCTCCCTCCCCCTTCTCTCTTTGTCTCCCCGTTTCTCTCTGTCCCTGTCTCTGTCTGACAGCCTCTGAGTGTCTCTGTGTCTGCCTCTCTTCACATTTAGTTGCAGATTATGCACGTCTCTGAGCAGGTGAGGTAATATCGAGAAACGCCGGACCAGCAAAAAATGTAATAGAATGTTCACAAAAGTCTCATCCTATAGATTATGGTATGAGATTCGCTTCTTTGAGACCTCTGCCCTCAAAATTTTAGTTTTTAATTACATACAATGCTTCGTTTAAGAGTTATTTAACGATATAGATTCAAAATGCTACCGAGTGTTGCAGGTTGCATTTCACGTGAATATCTAATTTTGTTCTGCAGGGCCATGTAGTGGAGTTAAACAAAACGAACAGCACATAAACCTTCTGGATGAAAAAAATACGTATAAGTGCCAACTTTCATGGAGATCCATTTATATATATATATATATATATATATATATATATATATATATATATATATATGTGTGTGTGTGTGTATATATGTATATATATGCATATATGTGTATATATGTATATATATAGGATTAGATTAGATTTGGTGTTAATACGTGGTTTAAATATCTGTGATACAATCCATGGTTACAAAGTCCTCATAACACAAATGTATTGCTTGCAGACAGAGCGTGTGATGGCTGAGGCGGCACGCGGTGCCCTCTGTGCTGAATCGCGCTCGCCCCGCACGAGGGATCGCGGATTCTTTCTTATCTTGCGTTCTCACACATTAAGCGGTGGCGGCGATTTCGCATCTCCCGGCCGGCTGCGCAGATGCCAGGAGAACATCACGCTGTCAGAGCTGAGATGAGGGGAGGTTTATGGGGATGCGAGCCGCTCGGGTGCAACATCCTGAGTTTCGCCTCTTTGCTTCGTCGTGGCGTGATCTTTTAGCTACGCTCACACGGGAAGAGTTTCCAGATGGGCGTTCATTTCCGGTGTCTCCCGATGCCAGCTTCACGGTGAATTGGTGCACACCAAAGGAATCGATCAATTGTTAGATTCCGCAGCTGCCTTTAGTCCCATAAGTGTAGAGCATGCTTTTCTCCCCGGGCGGTAATATTCTCCCGTTGGGTGGTGAGGGCAGGCGCAGACATGGTCGGATAGTGGGATTTCCCCTACCAGGTCTCCCCCAGCAGCATCTCTGCGGCACCGCCCCAGTCGGGACAAGCTATGAACATCCGAACGGTCTTCCAGCACTTGTAGTGCATGTTAGTCTAAGTGTGTGTGTAAGGGATAGGACAATGAAGAGGAAAGGAAGACCGCGCGCGGTCCGTTTGTCAGGGTACTGCTCCGGCATTCGCCTGGTATTAATCGGAGAAACCACGTAAAACTGCCGATTAGAGCAGAGGGTCGAAACTTCTGCCGATGGCGGGAGTGGAAGCCTAGGACCTCCCGGTCAGAAGCACTGCAGTGAGATAGGTTGATGCCTTGAGCCACGTCCCCCGGTCAAACTAATCCGCTTTCGGTGAGAACAATCGGGCGTCTCGCCAGCCGCGGGCACATTTCCAGTACGGGTGTATGGAATTCAAGTCTTTGGCAAAAATCATATTATTGCTGGTGTAACCAAGTATTATAGGGGAAGAAACTGCGATGAATTGAACTGAATTGATGGCTTATTTTACTCGTACGTGGCGAGACGTAGGCTATGAGGCCTGCTCTTCCGTCTAACCACGCAAATTCCGCTACGCTCCTTTCACCAAGTAGCGGAGGAAGAAGGTATTACTGGGGCGTCGAAACAGGTGATTTGAACTTAGCCCAGAGGCTTCATTTAGGCTTGAGGATCTTTTACAAGTAAGTAAATCTACTAACATGGAACAGCTGGCTTTACTTCCCCTCCGAAGGAAGGCGTTCGAAGGATTTTTTCGCCCTTAAATATCCACGGCTTCGATCGGGTTTGAACCCGCGAACTTGGGTGTAACAGTTCGTTACGCTAACCGCTACACCATCGCCGCTATGTTCATCATGTTGACTCTATGAGGTTGCAGTGGTGCAACAATGATTTATTACTTCTGGAGTTAACATTAAAACATCCTATGAGAAAAACAGGTACATGTTGCAAGTCTTCTAATGTTTGTTGTTATGAATGCCGACAAAGAACAGAGCCAGAGACGAGACGATCAGCATCTTCATATCCTGTAGCTGTGCACTAAGGTGAACGTACGTAGCTCGACCGCATGAGGAACCTTTCCACGCGCAGGTTCACGGTCGTCACCATCGCCGATGACCTGCTCACGGACGCTCAATGCGTGAGACCACTTGTTGCGTCTTCTCGACACAAGCGTCACTGTCCACCGCGATGCTCAGCCTCATTATAGTTTTCCGACATGTCGACGATTGTTGAAAAAGAGCGGCACCTACTCGTTTGGCAATGCATCTGCATTTCTTCAATCTTCGTATTGTCACTACCTCCTTATGAATTGCTTCCAACGACGTCTACCATCATCTGTAGACCATTGAGAGGTCGCCTACCGCTGTACACCCGATTGGTCTGTTGCGTTGTACTTGTTCTGTTTCCGTGGTTTATTACCTCCTCTGCCGGGCTCTCTCATTCCGTCTGCACCAAATTCCTCTGTTTAAACCCTTCAGACTCACACCCCTGTCTGTTATGAACAAGTTATCTAAAAGTTGACTTAGAAGGAGAGTGTCGTATGTAGATATCTCAGGATACAGGTTACAAATTTATAGAGCATGTGGAGAAGGCGAAAATTAGCACATTTTTCTAACAAAATTTGAAGGAGAAATTTCGTATGTTGGCGTTGCACATAAGGAATTTGCCCCTTTTTGTTAGGCAAACCCACATACACTAAAGTTCGGCAGGCGCTTGAAATATCTTTGACAACGCCAGAACGTAGCCTCACGAACACTTGTGCACGTGGAGTTATCCACCATCGAGACAAATGCTACCTGTGCAACCTTGTCATGCTCTTTTTAACTACACGTCAGTAGTATTATCGACCCGTCCTCCATGGAGAAGTTAGTGACATTTCTTCGGAGACATCCTGTAGTAATACGTGCAGTGCGCGTGTTGAGAGTAAGAGTGCGGAATGTGGAGGGGCCACCGTCCGGGGCAAATGCTACATGTGCAACCTGGTCATGCTCGTTTCAACTACACGTCAGTAATATTATCAACCCGTCCTCGTTGGAGAAGTTAATGACATTTCTTCGGAGACATTCTGTAGTAGTACGTGCAGTGTGAGTGTTGAGAGTAAGAGTGCGGAATATGGAGGGACCACCGTTCGGGGCAAATGCTACATGTACAACCTGGTCATGCTCGTTTCAACTACATGTCAGTAAGTGATATTATCGACAGTCCTCCCTGTAGAAGTTAGTGACATTTCTTCGGAGACATCCTGTAGTAGTACGTGCAGTGCGCGTGTTGAGAGTAAGAGTGCGGAATGTGGAGGGGCCATCGTCCGGGGCAAATTCAACATGTGCAACTTGGTCATGCTCTTTTCAACTACACGTCAGTAAGTGATATTATCGACAGTCCTCCCTGGAGAAGTTAGTGACATTTCGTCGGAGACATCCTGTAGTAGTACGTGCAGTGTGCGTGTTGAGAGTGAGAGTGCGGAGGGTGCAATCGCAGCCACATGTGGGCCGCGCCACGCGCTCGCTTCCGCCGGCGGAGTGGGCGGGGCGGGGCGGGGCGTGGCGGGGCGGGGCGCGGCGGGGCGCGGCGGGGGCGCCGGGGAGACGCCGCCGCCGCCATCTTCGGCGGCAGTGGCGCAGAGGAGCGCGCGGCCCGGGGGCGGCGGGGTGGGGCGGGGCGGGGCGGGGCGGAGCGGGGAGTGGCGGGGTGTGGCGGGGCATCGATCGCGCGGGCGCACCGCCGCCGGAGCAGACCCGGGGGCCCGCTCGGGTCGCCGCCGGCCGCCCCCGGCCCCGGCCCCGCCACGCCGCACCGCGCCACCGCGCCGCGCCGCGCCACCCCACGCCACCCTGTGTGGGGCCGTCCCGCGGCCCCGTGGTGCCATGGGAAGACGCCGGCGGTGGTGAAGGTGAAGATGCTTCATATTAAACGGAATGGAAGCGTCGAAATAATTATTTTTTTTTAAATCAACATTATAAATATATTATTCGTCTCTAGGAACATTGTCGTAAACCTCGCCCCATGTTTCAAGCAGCAGGTAGTCCATGAACAATTTTATTTTACTTTCGGTAATCAATGTACACATGTGTGTTTTATTTGTTGAGTCGCATTTATTGCGGTAGTTAGAGAAGGAGGGGGGCGGAGAGAGTGCCGGCGGCGCAGGAGGCTGGGCGCGAGGCGGCAGAAGGCGGCGATCGATCGGAAGCGGGGCCTGCAGCCGGAGGCACGCGGCGTCGAGCCTCGCCGCGGGAGGCCGGCTGCCCTCGCTCATCTTGGACGCGAGATCAGCTCTCGCTGGAGAGGGAAGCGACCCGGTGTCTCAACTCTCCCCGTCAACATCGTTGCTCGGTTACAATATTAATGATTACGGCATTCATTTGCGCTAAGATTTCCCTTCCTGACACACTTTTCAAAATTGTTTTAACTGTTTTATGGAATTGCTTTGAATATTTTTATCAATTCTGAATTCACAGTGATATTCTTCTCGCTTTTTATCACAACTCTCTCAAGTTATTTTTTCGATTTCGTACCAAATGATTCTGTATTTGTATATTCACTTTATGAATGTTTCTACATACTAGGATTATATTTACTGTTCCATAACAACTTATATATTGTGGATTAATTATTAAACAATATACGAAAGATAAATTGACAAATACGGCCCATCAGCACTTACACTCACAGAAGAGAAATCCCAAAGAGACAAAATGTAAACGAGAAAAGGTATGTGCGGTAGAAATAGAGAGAACGTGAAAGTTCACAGATGGAAGATATCAATACGATTGATAAGATTGAAGAGTAGTAATGGTCTACTCTCTGCAATCGTCGTATAAGGTATCACCATCATCATTCTACAGCAATATCACTAATTGCATACGAGGGTAATTTTGGAAGTAATAAATTATGATCAATGACATCAAATGCTTTTGAAAGATATAAAAATATGTCGATGGTGCTTCATTTTCATCTATTGATGAAGCGACATCTTTAAGAAAAGGAATTATCACTTATCCGGTAGATTTTGATTTCCTAAATTAATGATGCCACACAATTTGAAAAAGCCTCGTATTTACTAAGATATAGATAGATAGATTTAATTAAACTGCAATTGGGCATAACCCGGTGGCAGCTATTACAAAAAACATAAATATACACAGTCTCTCAGTAACATAGAGCTAATACCAATAATAATAATAACAACAATAATAATAACAACAATAAGAATAAGGTAATATAACTAGCAAATTGTATACTAATTGTAATAATAATAATAATGGTAAAATAATAAAAGTAATGTTAAAATAATAATAATATAAAACTGACTTCATAAAACATTAAATTACATTAGAGAGAAAACACACACACACACACACACACACACACACACACACACACACACACACACTACACTAGTATCACACTGCACTTCACTTCACTAAGACTTGAAAACATTTCCTTCTTTATTTCTCTCCTGTACACTGCACTACACCTCACTTCACAATAGAACACTTATGCATCGCTATATAACCCACTATTCTCCCTCATTTACTTAATAATACCCTAAATTAATTTCCTAAACTGTTGAACACTTTGAGGAAAGGGTTCAAAGGTTTTTGCAGGCAATATATTCCATTCCGTAATCGTTCGATTTGTAAAAGAAAATTTCCCGACATCCGTTCTCTGCTGTCTTAAATTTATTTTGTGCCTATATATATGTTTTATAAAACTGACAAATGTGAAATTGGCTGACAATTTCGAATTCCCCTATGCATATCTCCATATCTCTCCAATACGCTCACGAATCTCGCTCTTGATTCACTCACAACATACGAAGCTTTCCCGTTTTTTGATTGCGGTTCCCAATCAGCATAAATTCCCTAAAAATTCTTGAAGTATTCATCCATAAAAAGCTTAGGGGCCGTCCATAAATTACGTAACGCAAATTTCGAGTATTTTCAATACCGCCTCGCCCCCTTATATCGCACTCTTGAACCCCTATGTAACGCAGCGTAACGCTGCCTTAGACTCCCTCCCTCCCCCTTTAGCATTACGTTATTTATGGACGCTCCCTTGTTCAACAGCAGACTGACGATTCCCGATGCACTTCGACGTCCTGTATAGAATAGTATCTCTGGATAGTACAGAAGGTTCTTGACTACACCAACACAAAATTATACACTTTCGAGTTGTTTTTTGATACGAACTGTTGAAATCAGAATGTCGTAGAGAATTATAGTTTGCGAGAAACCAAGGCTTCTTTGCAGCTTCCAGGCGCGCATTTTAAATCGGTTGCCTCGCTGATGGACACGCGATCGCCGTTTTCGGATGACGGTAAGCCGCCGATTATCCTGGGAGCGAAGGACTTGGCAACTACGGAGAGGTTTCTAGACCTACTCTCTGAATCTGAATCAGTGAAATTGTCACTGATTCAATCAGTGAGAATCGAAGTCGCTGATATATTCAGTCGAAATATATAGTTTCATTGGCAATCAGTGAATATGCGAATCTTTTCAAAATGACTGCCAGCATTTCACTGGTCATTAGTGGTAAAAGAGCCGCACCACCATCGCTCACTGACTGTTCAGTCGTTCACGTGCTGCTGTTGTTATACAAACAGTAAAGTTTCACTGATTCAAAAAGTGGACCCGATTTTCACTGAATTGTTCAGTTAAATTCACTGATTGTCTGCGGCAGAATTACAACTGACACCATCAGTGAATAGTCACGAACATCGTTGTGGCATAGGCGAGTGCGGAAGGGAGCGGCTCAGGTTTTGAAATGGGCCCCGTAGCCGTAATTTAACATTTTATTTCCGTAAACAATTTCAAGCATCGATTTCCCCTATATTTAACCTGACATTTTGATAAATAGTAATACATTTTCCTAAAAGTATATTCATGCCGTCTGGCAGCCCTATAAATACTTCATGAAATCTATTTATTAACGTATCATTAGTTTGTAATTTGATTCTCCTTGTAGTACGTATGCTTTATTTCTTTACAATACTTAGAAAAAAATGACATTTGTAAATTGTTTAGTGGAGAGCGGGACTCTTAACCCTTACCCGACGTTGGCGCAAAGCGTGCGCCATTGGCGGATATTGTTGAGCCATTTCCGATAGATGAGTCGACATTCGTTATCACTTCTTGTAACCTATGAGTGTAGTCTTGACTTCCTGTGTGTGACGTTTCGCTGTCCTCACTCAATCCTTTTTTTTTAAATTTATTTTCTTCCTGTTCGGCAGTTTTGCCTTTCAGGGGTTTTAAATTTTACATAACATTACATGCATAACATTTTGGGCAAACAACCTCTTATTATTGTATTTTTACTACTAGCTATTTTACAAGTTTTCATGATTATATTTCTAACACATGTAATCAATTTACATACAATACTCGAATTTAGCGTTAATCATTCTTAATTCTAGATACTTCTATAAACATTAAAAAGAAAATTTATTTTAAACATACAATATGATTGAGGATACTTATTTTTCATGGGGGTTTATACATGTCCTTCGGGTATCGTGAGCGTATTCTCTTGGGATTATTTAATGTTTTTCCCATTGTAAATTTTATACAGCAAGGAGAGGACGGAAGAAGTGTAAAAAATTTATCACAGTTCTTTCTTATATGTTCGATTAGGGGCTCAATTTGAAGTTCTCTTTGCATTTGTGTATTTGAGATGAACCAAGGAGCCTTTGCACATTTTCTTGAAAATTTATTCTGTATTTTCTGCAGTTTTTCAATGTTGCTATTTGCTGTGTTATTCCAGACTGGACAGGCATATGTGAGCGATGGCCTAATAATCGATTTAAATATTAAAATAGCACATTCCAAATCACTCAATCCTAGGTTGAATTATTGGTGGATTAGTCATCGACGGACCTTCTGTTACATACTATACGCCGCGTGTCGAGTTATGTAGAGCCTCAAATTATCCTTCTGTTATGAACTTTGTTCTCTCCACGTTGATGGAAATAATCGTTTTATACTCACTGTACGCAAACTAGTATATCTCACTATACGCAAAACTGTAAATTCAAATCGTATTCTTTTGAGAAACGATAAATTTTTGTTCCAGGGGTGATTTTGAGAGAGAAGCCAGTCACATTACAAAACTTTTCCTCGAATACGAGGAGGAGCAAGACGTAGGTTGTAATGAATTGACTGTGGCTTTCATAATTGACTGTGATGATATGTGCCATAAATTAAATCACAAATATGACAATATAGTCGCAGGAAAAACCGAAATCTGCTTGGCGCACTCCGTGCGCCGTGCGCTCACTTACGTTCCGAAATTTTACGCGCGCGCTTAAGGATTAAGCAACTGTCCCTCCTTGGTTTAGGCTACACACGTCTGTGCGCGCTGGAACGTTTCATCCCTTTCCTAGACCACGCAGCACATCGTAGGTGCAGCACATCGTAGCTGCAGCACGCGTAACGTAATCATCTGTTCCCTACCTGGCAACATGGGGCCTTTCCTAGAACACCCTAAAAGACAACCAGAACGTTTTGAGAAGTCGAGTAGACTGGGTTCGAAAATCGAGTAGACTGAAGTCGAAAAGGTTCTCAAATCCATGAGCAGGAGATTGAGTACTGTGTGTTATAGATTGCACCCGAACTCTTTGAGAGGTCGAGTATACTGGATGGAGAAGGTTCTGAGGTCTATGAGTAATGTGTTTATTACAGTATATTAATGATTCCACAACAACACTTTGAGAGATCGAGTAGACAGGATCAAAAATATTCTGAGATCCATGGGTAGTGAATTAATTATTGTATGTTAAAGATTCCCCCAGAACGCTTTGGGAGATGGAGTATAACAGATTGAAAAGGTTATCAGTTCCTTGAGTTATAGATTGATTATTTAATGCTATTGTTTCCATGAGAACGCTTTGAGAGGTTGAGTAATTTAGCTCGAAACGATCCTCAGATTCATGAGTAGTGTATCAGTTATTGTACGATAAAGTTTCCATCAACAGTGGAATATCTCAGTAAACAATATATGAAATGTAAAGTGAGGAAATTTACACTTTTGTTGAAAAAGTTATTATTTCTCAAGAACGTTTGAATAGGTTGAACTGCTCATGGCATCAACTGATGTCACTGCATAGCAGTGCCTCTGAACGGATTGTCCTAGGGCAGGCCGTCAGACGAACGAGCACGCAAATGGCCTTCGCAAAGGTTTGGGGCACGCGGCGATATCAGCATAGCGAAGTCATTCGTACCACAGGCGGGAAGCAGGGTTGAGAAAACTTCGTGCGAATACGGCGAGTTGCCTCAAACACACGCGCTGGTATATCATAAAGAGACATTTATTAATTTTTACCAACCTTTAATGGAAATTGACATGTAAACAGAACCTGCCGTTATATAAGCATTGATGATTAACCAAGGAAACATTAACTCACATTTTTACTTAGAGAATGCTGTATATGAGAACTATTAACACTAATTACAAATAACTCAAATGCAAGTTTTTAAGAAAATAAATATAAACCAAAATATATACTTAATAAAGGTAAGTATTATATAACATAACTTGAGAAAAACACTGACACTACTATTGAAAATATAGATTTAAAGAAATACGAGGTGCATATATTTGGTGTGAAAATACACGTAATAAAACCACTTAAAAGTTGCGGAGTAATGATGAATAGAGGCCGGAAAAATATGAAGTATGAAACGTCAAAAACGGAAATAAATATGTAATGAAAACAGTGAAAATCTGTAATAAAAATGTAAAATCGACATCCGATCGCGTCTTAACGAAAATGTTTGTAGTCTCCATGGACGATTTCCTAATGCTTTTCAACGCTACTCATTTTTGTTATTAAATACTTTCTGAATATTAAACGGAGTGCATCACTTCCGCTCTCACTGCACAAGGAAAGAAGATCTCATTCGAACTGAAACTTGTTATACGTCTTCTTGCGTCCCGCCACGATTGCCTTCTGTGCTGCTTTGATGTTGTGCTCAAAATGTGCATTTGATGGGTGCAGTTTTCTTTGCATAACGTTGGCAGTGCTGGAAAAGATCCTCTTTCTGTCCCTCTTCTTTTACACGCTCTACGCAATGCTCTTCCCTGTAGTTATTTTGCGAATATTGATTTGAGAACCAATGTGCGAAACAATTATCTTGAGTGTTAGTTATCTTGAAACAATTATCTTTAGTGTTAGTTATTGTATAATTGTTGTAATTGTTGTTTCTGCTGCCGACAGATTATATTTCTCAAGGAAGTGTGTATCTCTACCGACTAAGAAGGGAATACATTAATGAAAAATTACAGATCTTTCTATATATCATAAGTTGGTCCATCATTGATAAGACAGAAATCTTTTAAGAACAGCTTTATATACAAATTTTCCACAACGTTTCGGAAACATTTGGATTCCACCATCAGGTGACAAATAATTATAATATATAAAAAACAATGGAAAACCAACTTATGATACATAATACGTAATATAGACAGAAACGAAAAATATTAAAATACAGATCTTTCTCTATGGCTATGTATACCATGCTAGTGAAAGTTTCGAAATAACAAATTTATTTCAGATTCATCATCACTAGTAGCAGCAATAACAACTAATACTATGTAACCAAGAAGTGTTAAACGTGTACAAACAATAGTGCGTGTTACAAAGTGTTGAAGGGCGACCACCATAGTTTTGAAGCCTAGTTCGTTTTTGTTTTGAATGAATTCTATTACTGGCATTTGTCCCAATGTGGAATTAACACAAAGTCTCGAATGACCACTAGAAATCAAAGCCAAAATTATATGCGCAGGAGATTAACATCTGACATGAACACTAGACAAAACTTGAGTAAGAAATGTGTAAAAAGTATGACTTTTATTAATCTTAGTTTTAGCTAATTTTTCGCGAATTGCTTACGTTTTATTATGTATTAGTATACCGAATTTTGTAAAATACGTTCCTGTCATTCGTTCTTGTTCTGTCGTTCCTAATCGTTGCGTCGTCGCCTCGCGTCTCACGTCGTAGAAGCTCACGGATCTGCCTGTCGTAGACGGCCTCTGGCGGCGAACATGGAGTTACAGGCAATGGGTGGGAGCCATGATTCAAGAACATGGGCGAGCAGGTCCAACGCACCGACTTCTGCTCGTTCTGCGCAGCACGAGATGCGTCACAAACCACATGACCACAGCACGGGCATTTCTTTTGAAAAGCCAGACCAGACTCCGACCACCATGGTGCTTGGAGAGCGAGAAGTGTTGGGAAACATTTTGAACGTGGCACTAAAGTGACAATTTTCACAATGGTAACCAACCAAAATAAAACGATGAATGTGAATTTGAAATTTTATCAGTGACACTCCTTTAAACCCTGTTAACATGCAACACTATAGGTTTGTTAAGTGCACTTGTACCTAACTGTATGTTAAGAAATTGAACATCCTTAGCAACGGTTTTAACCTCTTAGCAACGTAAATAAACAACCATCGATTCATCGCAAGTCAATATTTGTTAAACAAAACAGGGCGATGAACAAAACAAATCAGATTCAAACAATTCAGAATAAAATTACTAACTCATATTAGTTTTGGGGATAATTATAGTTAATTGATATTGCACAAGTAGAACAATATATATTTGCTAAATTAACCTCATTTTCCTGGCTTTCCACGAAATTAATCTCTCCTCCGGTAACCATATGTTCCGTTGATGTGAAAGTCACAACTGGAAGTCAACGCGCCAATTTCCTCACCGAACAGCATTTCTTTTAGGCAGGTATCCTTTGGTTCAGGAGAATTATTTGTATCCATCTTTCTCAACGTACGGTATACGAGTAATGTTTAAACAGATATATCGCAAGAACATCCCACAATATCGTACTAACGTGCCGCAGAAAACATAATTTATTTGTTTACTATCGCAGTAATCTCATAAATTTTCGCCTAAATCGTCAGAATTTATAGTGACCGATAAAATACAGAACATACCACGAAATGTTATAGTGTTATTACTACCTTGTCCAAATTAAAAATCTCTGCTCCGCTACACTCCGCCTCGATTTTTAACTTTTGGCCTCTGCAGTAATAACACTCATAACATTTCTAGGTATGTTAATAGCTATAAAATGCTATATTTAAAAAAGTTTCATATATCTGTTTCGATGACTTGCAACAAGGTGATAATTGCATTTAAAATTGGCGCTCACATGGCGCCGTGTGAAGCAGCTGGGCTGTGGCATCACCAGTGAGCTGTAGAGTAGACTGGAGACAACACTCTGTGCTCAGAAATCGTGACGGACTACCATGAGGATGAACGTCTATTCCGTCCTAGTTACCTTAGAACCAAACAGCAGGAAATAGGGTATCGTCCAATTTTAAACATTTATTCTCTTTCATGTTCACTAGAACTTAAAAAAAGTTGAAAGTAATCAATATTTAATTCTTTGAAATTTCAATTTATCTATATATTTAAACAAAATCCAATCTTTCATCTCTTGGAAACGTTTTTAACATTAACGGAGCGGAGTCTTCTTGATTTGCGTATCTTTAATAATTTTGTTAGATCGACTTATAGCAAATAATAGTCGTCGAAAACATAAAAAAATGTAATAAAAGTAATGGCTAAATATCTCATGTAATAACATTCACATCTAGTTTACAGTTTGTTAGCGTTATTTACAACCAATTGCTTTTGGCATTTTCTTTGTCGGAGACGATTGTAAGCATTGCTAAGACACGTTTCATTCGTAAGAAAGTCTGTAGGAAGACGATCACCGCAGCCAACCTAACGAAAAACGACCGTCACGATTTTCAGCACTTGAAAGCATTGCGGTTATGATGTTGAGATCTCACCTTGTTGGAGCGCAGGGTGACCTTGCCGCCGCAGCGGGCGCAGCAGCGGATGTGGCAGTAGTTGCAGACGTGGCCCACGCCGTCCGCGAACTTGGTCTTGAGGCAGATGTGGCAGGTGGCGTCCAGCTCCACGCCCGCCTTCTTCTGCTGCTCCGAGCGCTGGCGGATCGTGTCCTCCAGGACGGCCACTTCGTCCTGCTTCCGCCTGCCCAACACACAACCATTCGTCAGTCACAATCCTCATTCATTTATAATTACAAAGAGCATAATGGGTGAAAGAAGAAACTAGCATGAAATTTTGCAAAACAAGGGTGCCGGTAATGATGTATGGGAGTGAGACATGGGTAACAAAGAATAGCTACATAAACGCAATATAAAGTTCCGAAATGAGGTTTTTAAGAGCTGTTAATCAAACCACTTTACTAGATAAAATTAGGAACCAAGACATCATAAATCAACTTAAGACATTTTCACTTAATCTCTATTTCAATATGTAGAATGCAATGCCTAAACCGTTACTCTTCTTTTTCTCAGAACCTACGTATTGTGGCAAAACATGTTAGTACCCTACGGTATTAATTTGTTTTTGTGTGTTTTTCAATCAATGATACATTTGTATTTAATTGTTATACGGGTCATTCCATATTAAATCAACACAGTCATTTTACATCACCATCTCAGATTCAAATGAAATTTGACACATAGGTAATATGAATGGAGAATAAGAAAACTACAAATTTTGAGTAAAATATTTCCACCCGTTTCTGAAATACAGCCATGTAAAATTTTGCAAAATTGGCTTCCCGAAATTTTTTTAATTGATGTAGAACCTCACCAAATTAAGATAGAGAGCTGGAACAGGTGTCATTTTGCAGCTTTCTTTATTACCTTTTATATGATATACAACTCAATACGGGTTGCGTTCAAAAAGGTTTTCAAATTTGAATTTCAAATTTTGATTTTGAGTTTTTTCAAAATGCTCATCTTCAAAAAAATTGAAACAATTCTATAATAATCGTTGTATATATCCAAACAGATGGTGCAAGATTAAAAATGGGACTGAAATGGGTTCGTATGGTAATCTTTATTTAAAATGCACAATATTTACTTACTCTAGATTTTACTGATTTAAAATGCATTTTATTTCAAATTATAAGCACTAATATATACAAATTATTATTTAGTGTTTTTTGTTGGTGAGTGTGTTGTGTTTTATTGTTATTGTTATTATTATTATTATTATTATTATTATTATTTTTATTAGACTGCGGAACTTCATGCAATTGCAAATGTTTTGACTGTGCATATCGAAAGGAAATGTATATAACTTTATCTAACACCAAAAATAAAACAAATCTACCCTATTTTTATTTTTCATGTGTGCAATTTTTTAGTTTAAATGCGTATATTAATGTATGCGGTATATTTTAGTGCATGTATTCCAGGTTTTTGTGGAGAAGAGGATCGAGGTCAGATCTTTTGGGGTATTTCTCTTTCATCTTAGAAATGGCTTTCTTCTGACAACGCGGCTAGGGAAATTGAACTTCCTTAGTACCCTTCGCACGGTTTCGGGATTTAGTTTCTTGCCAATTCCAATTTATAACTGTGGAGTAACTTTTGGTGCATTAATACGAGGGTCCTTCTTTATTATTTTCACAACAAGATTCTCTTCTGGATGAGAAAGTCTTCGGACGTTCTCCTCCAGGTTGCAGTTCAATCGCCTATTCATTGATGGACCATGAGATTGTCTCTCGCTGTGCTTTATTCATTAATGGCATTTTGCAAAATTTTGGGCATCATTAACCCTTTACATGATGGTAAATAACCAGCTGACGCTGCTCAAAGTTGGTGTTCATTCCTCAACGATTCATTTCGCTTAAATATTTAGGTTCCCACGTATCTGGTTCATCAACTGAAAGGTGACCATGGTTTGTTTTATTTTTGTTTATAGGTAAAGTTATATACATTTCTTTTCGATATTCACAGTCAGTAAAAATATGCAATTGCATGACATTCCGCGGTATAATAATAATAATAATAATAATAATAATAATAATAATAATAATAAGAAGAAGAAGAAGAAGAAGAAGAAGAAGAGAATTCATAACAATAAAACACAACACACTCGCCAATAAAAACACTAAATTAATAACTTGTATATATTAGGTCTTATAATTTGAAATAAAATGCATTTTAAATCAGTAAAATCTAGAGTAAGTAAATATTGTGCATTTTAAATAAAGATTACCATACGAACCCATTTCAGTCCCATTTTTAATCTTGCACCATCTGTTTGGATATATACAACGATTATTATAGAATTGTTTCAATTTTTTTGAAGATGAGCATTTTGAAAAAACTCAAAATCAAAATTTGAAATTCAAATTTGAAAACCTTTTTGAACGCAACCCGTATTGAGTTGTATATCATATAAAAGGTAATAAAGAAAGCTGCAAAATGACACCTGTTCCAGCTCTCTATCTTAATTTGGTGAGGTTCTACATCAATTAAAAAATTTTCGGGAAGCCAATTTTGCAAAATTTTACATGGCTGTATTTCAGAAACGGGTGGAAATATTTTACTCAAAATTTGTATTTTTCTTATTCTCCATGCATACTACCTATGTGTCAAATTTCATCTGAATCTAAAATGGTGAGGTAAAATTTTAATTAAAACTGTGTTGATTTAATATGGAATGACCCATACACCAATTGTAATTTCAACAGCTCAGAATATTCAGAATCATTAATAATATATTATTATCAATATTAATAATCATTAATCAACACAGGTACTTTTACACTTTTCAAGAACGTATGAGTTTCAGTTTAGCAGCAAGACCAATGTAAATATTTTAAAATTCGTAAATCGATTTTAAATGTAGAAATAACTTAAAATTAATTAGAAGACCGTGAAATTATCTTTTAAATAACATCCCTTTAGTGAAGTTTTATTGGGTACAAGAGTCGAAAAATACCTCTTTATAAGAAAAACAATAATTGCATTGTCCCAAATGCTCGCGGGAGAGCAGACGTGTCGTGCGTGTATGCGCATCGGAGTCGTTAAGGCGAGAGCGCAACGTGTCATCTCGGCTCGAGGGGCCCAGTGTTCGAATCCCACGCCGGAAATGACGTTTTTTGCCCGTTGCGGCGTGATGAAGCATCACAAATCACTTTCAAACCCTTATCCTTCCACTCCTTGCCAGTCTTGTGACGCAGGGCTTTGGGACGGCTGCACGAGGAACGTGGTTGTGGGTTCAAATTCATCATAAGCTAGGGATATGTTTTGCGGCATGGTAGGATAGAACCAATCTCCATGTTTCACCCTCCAAATCACCCCCCCCCAACGGACGTCTCTTAGTCGCTATGGGCTTAAGGAGACTCGGACTGATGGCAGAGACGGGGCTCTGGTCATCTGTGACACTCCGACAATAGCCAAATTGCATGTGAGGAGGGAAAGGGCAGATATCCCGAAAGCTAACGACGTGGGAATTTCAAATGTTGGGGCCGGTCGCTAAGAAGGCTGCAAGGCTAAAATATGATCTGTTCAAAAGTGAGCGTACATGTTTGATCCTTCTTCCGGTCGCGTCATTTAGTGAGGTGATCAGTAAGCAGTTGTCGTAAGTGCAATACATGTTAGGGGAGAGTGGGGTGGCCCCGATCAGCGGGTAGCCCCGATCAGGTCTGTAACGACAGTAGAGTGCACTCTAGTAAAGTCTGGTGAGTGCTACGCTCTTCCTAATTGAGCAATAAATTAACTACATGCAGCTACCGACCAGTTCCGCACATGCGCTTGGTGTGAAGTACGCAAGTGTATTTCAGGGAAAATCGTTCTAATTTCATGTTTTTAAAGCGATGTAATTAACATGTACATTTGTATTTTTAATTACTCAAAGGCGCAAATGGATTGTTAATCTTTTTCAGCATCATTTTAGTTCACGGTTTACGTTTTTAAACTAACTTATCGAATTGTTAAGTTATAATATTCTGCAGTATACATGGTTGGGTTGCACCGATCAGATGAGTGGGGGAATGGCGATCAATGATCGGCACAACCCCTCAGAGATCTAAATACTAATGCGCTGCCCTTCCGTATTTGTACTTCTTATGGCCAAAATATATTGCAAGAGACTGTATTCTCTCTAGATGCCTAGAACGTGGAAAAGAACTACAACCAGAGGAGGATGAGGTGATGAAAAGCTGCAATAGGCGATAATACTTATCCATGAAGGACATTCCATATTGTAGTGATACCGAATAGATTCAAGTTTATTCTGCCGCAAAATAACTCCACGCAGGCGGCAACGCGAGAGATGCGAGGCGCCACGGGGGCGACCCGAGGGCCAGGCGAGGCGCCACGGTGTCGGCACCCTTCGCTCCATAATTCGTCGCGGACACGTGTGCCCCAACTCTGGGTAGCCGCTCTGCACACGACCCCTTCAGTATTTTTCCACGACGCCTGGAACTCTTCCGTCAACCTCCCTAGAGATTCCTAGCCCCTCACACCCCCCCGGTCGTTAATAACTGCCCCTTTTCGACGCAAAATTAAAGCGAGAGGGAGCGATAACCAGCCCCTCTCTCACTCTTTTCTCGGCCTCGAAAACATCCTCTGATTGGGCAGAAAATATCTAATGCGCAGTACCCTTTCGCCAATAGCAACCAGAATTCGGGTTTGTTCTAGAATATTCCAGAGTCACAGGGATAATTTTGGTAGGGGGAACGAGGTTTCCTAAAACTTGGAGCGACGAGGCACAAAGGAGAAGCTGGGGAGCTGTGTTCAGAATCGGACGCAAGTGGCGGCCGCAGGGGGGAACCTGTTATATTCTGTTGTGGCGTTCGGTTCGATGGACTTAGAAAAATTATTAAGTTTCTTGTAGAGTTTGGGTACAAGACTTCTGTGACGAACGCAGGCCGCAGAACAGTATTATGAACATTTGACAGCAATTCGTATTATATTACGTCCGATTTACGTGCGAACTCGAGACTCTCTTTTCCTTAGTGAATTTGTGCGATAATTCACGGGCTCATTAGTATCAAAGTATTGTGAGATCGACCGGGAATGAACCGACCGTGTCAGTGAATGAACTGTGTTGACCCATTCACCGCAGCGAGCAGACGGCGCTTTTGTGTTCCGGCCGCCTTGGCCGCTACCCTCGCAAGTACCTGATCTGACCTACATTTTCCGAGCGGCGCCCCTCGCTCGCCACGAACCTCGCAGCCAGCTGACCTGAGGTCGTTCAACTTCAGTGGGTGGCGCAGGCCGCCTAACAGAGGTATTTTCTGTTTGAGTGTCTTATGTCGTACCCGCGATCGAGAGGTGTGAACAGTACATCAGACAATCAGTGTTAACTTCCTCTCGACCGGGCGACGAAGAGGAGTTCCCGGCCGCGCATGGCCGTCAAGCGGGAATTCGCGCGCGAAGAAGAGTTTCATCTGATTGTAATCACTTTGTAATTTTTTGTTCTCTTATGTGCATGACATTTCATTTTTTTGTTTTATTTCGATTTTGGGGGCATGCTCGCCAGAGTTATCATCACCAGACCATTAGCGTTTTTTTTTTTTGAATAAATTCAACTTGTTCTAAATTCACATGTTTGACTTCTCATTCAACCTAGGCCACCGGCTTCCTCCATCTTCGCCGTTTCAGGTAATCTGTCGACTGAGCGGGCCGGCTACCCGTCTGAGGCGCCCAACCGAAGACCCGAGGGTAGTTGCAATTGGCTTTCCCACCGTGGGGCTCGATTAACGCGAAATAATCGTAATTTTCATTTTTTAATATCCCAGATAAGCGCCCTGAGATTTCTCTGCCTAAATTATTAAATTGTTTAAATTATTAAGATGATGGATGGAAGCACGGTGTAGAGAAGTTAATAACTTATGGTCTGTTGAGGATGTCATTTTGTACTGTGTTTTCCTTGTAAGTGTCATTGTCTTGTGTTGTGTTGTGTTGTGTGAATACCGTGTGCGCGTACTAAAACAAGTGAAACCGCGTAACATTGTAAAAATGCAGGACGAATCAGGTATTGACGTGACGGGTGAAGACAGTTTTGAGGAGCCGTCGACGCAAGGTCCCACCTTAAGTGAGATCTTGCGCGTTATGAGAGAAATTTCAGATAACACTGTTGCCAAATTTGAGGAGAAATTTTCAGACAACGCCGCTAAATTGAAAGAAATTAAAGACCAGTCAGATAGCAATGTCGCAAAATTAGAGGAGAAAATCTCAAATAATGCCGCGAAATTAGAGGAGAAAATCTCAAATAACGCTGCCAAATTACAGGAAATGTTAGATGAACGGTTCACAGCACATGAGAGCAAGTGTGAGGACAGATTTAACCGAATCGAAAGTCATTTGGAAGCCCAAGCAAATAAATTAGAAAGTCTCGAGCAAAAACTTAACCATGAAATAGGGATTTTAAAGAATCAGGTCGAAGGCAGATGCGGGGAAATAGAGGGGAACGTAGAAAAACTCAGTCAGGAGTTGGGAAGGGCACAAGCGGAAACTACCGAAAATTTCAAAATTTTTAAAATCGAAATTCAGACCAAATTACAGGCATGCGACGACAAAGTAGAAGCGTGCTGTGAGTCGGTTACTGAAAAGATCATTGAAGTTAAGCAGGAAATGGGCGAAAAATTTAATAAAATCGGACAGAAACTCCATTCAGAAGTGTCGCATATCCACGAAAAGTTCGCGCAAGTAGGCAATATTAGTGAGGAAAACATCAGGGAGAGAGAAGCCAAATTAAAAAGGGAAATTGATCGTACTGTCCTAGAATTGGTAAAGGAGGAAATTGAAAAGGAACGCGAGAATTACCCAAATCCGAATTCTGGTGGCTCAGGCCTTCGCTTCTCGTGGGCTCCACCGCAAAACCTGTATTTTTCCGGAAAACCCGATGAAAATCCCAAAGTTTTCCTTGACCGGGCGGAAAATTACATGAATCTCACGAAGGCGGTACCTTCACACTTGAAGGCTAAATTTATGCAAGAATTGTTGAAAGGCAATGCATCTTATTGGATTTCCGCTTTAAACCCTTTCCCTCAAAATTATGAAGAGTTTCGGGAGAAGTTTCTGAATCGATACTGGGGCGAACAACGGAGATATGAGTTCGAGCGGAAGATTTTAGAATCGCGATGGGAAAACCGCCACGGGCAGTCCTATTTAGACTACGCCATGGAGAAAATCTCCGCCATCAAGCTGTGTGACCCGCAGGCAAACGACCGAAAAATCATCTGGTTACTGACAGCTCATTTCCCAACGTATGTACAGAATATTGTCAACAGCGTGGAGTGTAGAGATTTAGAACGTTTCCAAGAACTGTTGGCACAATTTGATAGAACGCGGGACAACTATCACAATGAGAACCGCGACAGAAATCGCAGGCCCGACGGAAACTACCAAGGCAGGCCGCAGTGGCATAGAGATAATAGGGCCGGAGGGAACGAGGCAGATGATCGGCGAGCGCCGCCCGAATCCCGTGAGAACCGTGGACATCGCGATGAGAGAGATGGACGGCAAAATTCATCCCGGCCGGCTTCAACAAATTAGAAACGTCCCAGCTGTCTCGGTATCTGGGTGACGGACGAGTTTCTTTAGAGATACCATTTCATGCGATCATATCAGTGAATTATGCCTTTTTTGATTTTAACGAAGACGAGGATGTGACTATCAAAGAACGTGCCAGAAAATGCCCTATTATTGAATCCTTTATGGGAAATTTATGTGTCCAAGCTCTTATTGATACTGGTAGTGAAATTAGTGCTGTGTCAAAGAAATTTTATGCACGACTTATAAGCGAGCGGATTCCAGTACCGACATTACCTACCGTCAGATGCTATGTCATAGGGGTTGGGAGAAAACGAAGCAAGCCAATTTCAATGCAGGTCCTGATTTCAATTAATATAGGAGATATGTTGTTTGATGTGCCCTGTCTAGTAATTGAAGATCTTAATCATGATGTTATTTTGGGGGTTGATTTTTTAAGAGAAAACGGTGGAATAATAGATTTTTCCAGAAATGTTATGAGTTTCGGTGCCGGTAAAGAAATTATTATTCAAGATGACGGGGAAGATAGGATTGATCTTAGCATTTCTAGTGCAACTTGGGAAGGGGGGGAAACGACGAAGGGGATTATTTGCCAAAATGTGCAAAAATGTGATTTTTTGAACTATGATGAACGCTCCCAGTTGCAGACAGTGCTACTTGATTATTTACATGTCTTCGGTCGCCCCGTTCATCCAATTAAAGACTTTTGTTTTCGAATTAGGGTTACCGATGACTCGCCGTTTAAGATGAAAAACTATCCTATTCCACAAGCTTTAAGGGGGGAAGTTGATGAGACCGTCAGAAAAATGATTGACGAGGGCATCATCGAGAGATCAGTGACCGCCTATCTAAATCCGATTGTCGTTGTAAAAAAGAAAGACGGAGGGGTCAGAATTTGTTTAGACGCTCGCAGAATTAATGAAGTGACCGTTCCAGAAAATGAGGCGCCGCAGAATATTGATGATATTCTTTGGAAGTTTAACCAAACAAAAATTTTCTCAGCTTTGGATTTTTCTAGTTCGTACTGGCAAATTGCTATTCACCCAGACGACAGAAAATTTACAGGATTCTTTTACAACGGCCTCACTTATGTCTGGAAGCGGATGCCTTTCGGCCTAAAGAACAGTGGCGCAGCCTTCATTCGATGCTTAGATGGAAAATTAGGTGACGAACTCAAACGCTTCGTTACGCCTTATATTGACGACCTTGTGATTTCATCTCGAAATTTTCAGGAACATCTTTGTCATTTAAGGCGACTGTTAGAATGCCTTTCTACCAATCAAATGAGATTAAATGTAGCTAAGTCACAGTTTTGCACACGTGAAATTTCTTTTCTAGGCTATTGTGTTAATACAGAAGGTGTTGGTTCGAACCCCGCGAGTGAGTGATCAGCCTGCAGGTCTTTTCCATAAGTTTTTTCCATTGTTTACTGGACCATTTATTATTGAAGCCATTCCGCACCCTAACGTGTGCCAACTTAAAGATGCAAACGGTCTCCCAGCAGGCAAATTCAATTTTTTTAATCTGCGACCCTTTAAAGAATGAAAACTTAATTCCAAACTTTATTAATCTCTAAAATAAACTCGCCAGAACCGTACAGCTTACCGAGTAGTTCGTGATAGCCGTGCCTTCACTGTTTAAGAAATAATATTTGTAACCGTAGATTAGGGAATTCAGATTTTCTTGTAGTTTATTAGTTTATTTTATTACTCCACCATTATTAGGGTTAATGAGTTTAATTTAAGGGTAATTATTTGAATAAGACCTTTTATGTAATTGTTATCACAGAAATTAGTCGTTAGAATTCGGTACCACTTTTTTTAAATTTTTTTTTTGACGAGATAAGCATCTCAGGTTTCAAAACTTCTCACCACGCCTTACGAATTTTAAAACACGATGCATATCTCTACTGCGGGAAGGGAGGCCAATGTAGTGATACCGAATAGATTCAAGTTTATTCTGCCGCAAAATAACTCCACGCAGGCGGCAACGCGAGAGATGCGAGGCGCCACGGGGGCGACCCGAGGGCCAGGCGAGGCGCCACGGTGTCGGCACCCTTCGCTCCATAATTCGTCGCGGACACGTGTGCCCCAACTCTGGGTAGCCGCTCTGCACACGACCCCTTCAGTATTTTTCCACGACGCCTGGAACTCTTCCGTCAACCTCCCTAGAGATTCCTAGCCCCTCACACCCCCCCGGTCGTTAATAACTGCCCCTTTTCGACGCAAAATTAAAGCGAGAGGGAGCGATAACCAGCCCCTCTCTCACTCTTTTCTCGGCCTCGAAAACATCCTCTGATTGGGCAGAAAATATCTAATGCGCAGTACCCTTTCGCCAATAGCAACCAGAATTCGGGTTTGTTCTAGAATATTCCAGAGTCACAGGGATAATTTTGGTAGGGGGAACGAGGTTTCCTAAAACTTGGAGCGACGAGGCACAAAGGAGAAGCTGGGGAGCTGTGTTCAGAATCGGACGCAAGTGGCGGCCGCAGGGGGGAACCTGTTATATTCTGTTGTGGCGTTCGGTTCGATGGACTTAGAAAAATTATTAAGTTTCTTGTAGAGTTTGGGTACAAGACTTCTGTGACGAACGCAGGCCGCAGAACAGTATTATGAACATTTGACAGCAATTCGTATTATATTACGTCCGATTTACGTGCGAACTCGAGACTCTCTTTTCCTTAGTGAATTTGTGCGATAATTCACGGGCTCATTAGTATCAAAGTATTGTGAGATCGACCGGGAATGAACCGACCGTGTCAGTGAATGAACTGTGTTGACCCATTCACCGCAGCGAGCAGACGGCGCTTTTGTGTTCCGGCCGCCTTGGCCGCTACCCTCGCAAGTACCTGATCTGACCTACATTTTCCGAGCGGCGCCCCTCGCTCGCCACGAACCTCGCAGCCAGCTGACCTGAGGTCGTTCAACTTCAGTGGGTGGCGCAGGCCGCCTAACAGAGGTATTTTCTGTTTGAGTGTCTTATGTCGTACCCGCGATCGAGAGGTGTGAACAGTACATCAGACAATCAGTGTTAACTTCCTCTCGACCGGGCGACGAAGAGGAGTTCCCGGCCGCGCATGGCCGTCAAGCGGGAATTCGCGCGCGAAGAAGAGTTTCATCTGATTGTAATCACTTTGTAATTTTTTGTTCTCTTATGTGCATGACATTTCATTTTTTTGTTTTATTTCGATTTTGGGGGCATGCTCGCCAGAGTTATCATCACCAGACCATTAGCGTTTTTTTTTTTTTGAATAAATTCAACTTGTTCTAAATTCACATGTTTGACTTCTCATTCAACCTAGGCCACCGGCTTCCTCCATCTTCGCCGTTTCAGGTAATCTGTCGACTGAGCGGGCCGGCTACCCGTCTGAGGCGCCCAACCGAAGACCCGAGGGTAGTTGCAATATGAGCAGCAAGTAAACAGTTCAACAGTCCATTCACAAGACTGGTTGATAGAAAATTTAAGGGGATTTCAGGAGATCCACTTCTTGGCCGAAAAACAGTTTTTAGTCAAGAGCAGGAAGCAACATTGTCTGAACGAATAAAATTGATGGATAATCTTTTTTTATGGTCTATAATCACTGAAAATCCGCGAAGTGGCTTTTGCATCTGCCGAAGCAAACTAACTATTTTTTCTTCTAACTTCCTAACTATTTTTTCAAAAAAATCCTGAATAGGTTGTAAGTGATTTTGGTGTCTGGCTTTATGCTTTTCTCAAAAGGAATCCCTTAAGTGTCCGAAAATCGGAAGCAATTAATATCAACCTATTAAAAGCTTTCAACTGACAGAAAGTAAAAATATATTTTGATAATTGGGGAGCTGTGATGACAAAGTTGCTTCCACACCGTATCGTATTTTTAACATGGATGAGACGAGAGTGCCTACTGTCCAAGATCCTGAAAAAGTAGTTAGCACTAAAGGACAAAATACAAAGTATTCGTAAGGCGAGAAAGTAAAAAGAGTTGGCTCTGTGGTTAGTTGGGAACGAGGGGAAAAATAATGTAAAAGAAGATGAATTGTTTGACAATGATGAAGATAAAGATTTGCTGGGCAATCAAGAGGAAGAGGTTTCCTTCGTTCGCAGTAAATTTGGGGAAAATGGCGAAGGTTGTAGGAGTACAGACTGTGGACTTTGGAACCATGCACTTTGCAGTGGATCTGATTCAGCTGTAAACTATTTTTGTGACCTTTCGTTCAAGAAATAACAAACTAAAGTTTAAATTATAAAACTGGCCTAAACTTATATTTGTTTTATTCAGATAAAAGTCGTCAACCGTTCCCTTAATTTTTTTGAAAGATAGTCAATTATTTACTCTTTTGGTTAATTATTATTGAAAGTTTACATTATTGAAAGAATTTTAGTGTAATAGATCAAATATATAGGATAATAATTACATTTCAAAATTTCTCATATAAAATACACGGGACAAATATACGATCAGTATTACCTCACGGGTGAAGGAATGCCGATCAAAGCTGTTTTTTTCTTTTACGAAATCTGTGCTAAAGAAAATAACTTCAGCGACTTTTAATTCTCAACCACAGACACCAGGAAATATCCATGTGTCGTTTCATGCAATATTTTAAATTTACTGGTGAATACATTCCATATGAGCGATCAGTTTCCTTAAGTGATCGGTGCTACCCCATTCTCCCCTATATCCCGGAAGATGGTCGTGGTCCTGGAACATGCAAATCGGCCACAGCCTACTCGTCCGCTCGCGGACTTTTCATCACCAGGCATTTCCCAGTCGCCCTCCGGACGCCCGGAGCACCCGGGACGAAGTTTTAAGCGCCAGATCGATCTCCCGACATGCGCTGTAGCTATTAAATTGAACTATGTAAACATTAATAAGTAAATAAATAAATACGTTGGTAATGTATGAGTACATGTAAGAGTGAATGAGTAATGGGAGAGGATAGGACATGGAGGAGAAATATGGCGCACCACCCGTGATTCCTTTGTTAGGTTACGGCTTCAGCATTTGCCTGGCATTTATCAGATGGCATTTATCAGCATTTGCCTGGCAGCGTTTGCATGCCATTTATCAGCAATATATTACTGTGAATAGTACTCTTCGATTGTACTAATCACAGTAATAGGTGACAGGAACTCTCAAGACAGAGATTGAATTTGCCCCAGCTATGTAGGTAGAGCCTCGTGGCTAGCTCTTGTTCAGCATGCTCGCTTTCTTCTACGCGGCCCCGGGTACGATTCTCGGGCGAGGCAAGACTACAGTGTGGGTTATCCTTGCAATGTCCCAGTATTTGTTGCTGTGTGACGATGAGAAAATCCACTTCTCAGGTGGAGAAGACCGGAATGCGGTGTGGGGATGTCTATGTGCTAACCACACGTACCCCATTAACTCATGGTCGCGAGGTAGGGACATCGCCGGTAGGCCTGAGCCCGTTCACGGGCTGTCGCGCCAAGTACATACATACATACATACATGTACGTAGAGCCCAAAATTCTCAATCGTCGAACTCAAACCCCTATCAGCGGCACGACGCAAGGGTGTTTCATAAGATGCAGCAGTGGCTAAGCTACGAAGTGAAAGCCGAATATTGGAGATGGGAAGCTTAAAAAAGCTGTCTCTTACCCGCCACAACCTTCAAGAAATCCGGCACTAGACGCAATTTTACGGCACATTTTTTGCAAATGTAAGAGGGCTGTCGCGGATGTTGTAGCTTCAAAACGTAGGTTGGCATTGCTCGCAAATTCGCACCAACTGCGATGGAATGTGCAAAAACGTGGAAGATTCTACTTTGAACGACGGTGATGAGATTTACGTCCTTGTCGGAAATCTTTTTGAGGAGACATCATTAGGTGAGCAACCACAGGACCCTTCCTAAGGTTTTCTATAGCTTCAGTCATCATTCAGTTTCTTAATAGAAATAGGTGGGGATGCGATTATGGAGCTCAAAAAAATGTGCGCAGATTATACTTGTCCCCATACGTTATATAAGAGTTGTTTTTACTATTTTATCTATAAATGGAATAAATAAAAACAGAATTTTGGAAAAAACGTTAGCGCTGCAAAAACGAAATTAGTTCGTTTCACAACAACTACCAAAAAATGTCCGCGAGTGACTCAGGCGCTCATAAACTCTTCTCGAAAGTTTCCATACAATGCGATATCGTTAGCTAGTGCCACGACACACCTTGCATATTTGTTCCTACCCGTGGATCTTTGATATTTCCCATAATGCCAAGAAAGCAATTTAATTCCCCCAATAAACCAAAACTGTGTGCATTGGTATATGCTTGTACTAGGTGGAAGACCATGGTTGAAGCAGCTAAGACGGGAAGGACCTGGGTTCGAAACCATATAATGAGGATTTTCCATTCTATCTAGCATGTGGTCCAGTTATTTTAACTCATCAGTAGGAATCTTTGATGGACTCTCTTGGAGTAATAGAGATAATTCTTATGATTTTTTTGCAGAGGAATATGCATAGGGTAAACGCGAAATTGAAGTTTAAAAGTTTGCCCTTATCGACTTAATGAAGTACAATGATGCATAAACCAAGCATAATCTACTGATGTAATGAACCTCCAGTTCATTATTAGGACATTTTAATTAGCGAATATACTCCATAAATGGAGACAAGAAACATTAAACGTAACCCGTGGGTAAATAGAAATAATTGTATTTTTGATAAATAAAGAAATTAACTGCTATTGTCGTTCGTTTTCTTCAACATACCACTAATGCAAATACACCATTCTTCATCCAGAGCTTTCGTTATTTATTATAAAAGATGTATGTAATTTATAAAATAATTTCTAAATTATATAGACATTGTTCGAAAAGTATGTCACTGAATCGAGTGAATTTTTTTAATTTACAAGTTATTTACAATTCTTCATGAAAACTTAATCAATTTATCTGGAACCCGGGTGATGACTTCTTAGAGTGTATAGGCATAGATTAGAGAGTGTGTAGACACACATGTGAGACTCATAATCACAACCCCTCGGTGAACTGCGATGATACCCTGACAATAAACCAGCGTAGTCTCCGACGACAATGGAGCAGAAGCTGCAGTACTTAGGGGCTGAAAGTGGGCACACCCTCATGCAACGACACACGTACAAGCTTCGTCTGATAACACAGCCACATAAAAAAAGTGTTCGTGTCTGAGAATCAGACCGTGTTATATATATGTTTTGGGGGTCCGTAAATCCGAATGCGGTGTCCATTTTACTCGATTACATCAAGTTTTTGACATAACTTAAAAAATATTTAAAAAAATGAAATATATTTCTAACCGAGGGTCAGACCATGCTACCTCTATGTTTTTGGAGTCACTGAAACCGAATAAGAAGTCCATTTCACTTCATCATATAATATTTTTACATAACCTCAAAAACATGTCTGCTTGGAGAGAAGGCTAGAGATCTGGCGCCAACAATATAGGCAATCTGCCAAACAACAACGTAATTAGTGTTGTTCCATCAGGGGACAATGCCACCTTCTCTCTCAATTATAATTGATCTTAATTTTTAAAAAATCCGATGTGATGAACTAAAATGGACTTCAGATTCGGTTTCAGCGACTCCACAAACCTACATAGGTAACATGGTCTGACCCTCGGTTAGAAATATCTTCCATTTTTTATATTTTCTGAGATGTCAAAATACTGATGTGATGGAGAAAAATGAACACGGTTTCGGATTTAGCGACCACTAAAACATAGAAAACATGGTCTGATCCACAGATATGAACCTCGAACACAATTTTCCAGTTTGATCCACGAACAGAATTTTTTTGGTGTTGCTGCGATAATTGTGTTGGTACAAATTGGTCAACACCCACAATAATTAATATTAATTCGCACTACGTGCAGGCGATAGTTCCTAAGTATTCTCCGCTGGCGGTCCATCTAGGACTTCCAGGCTCTTCGTGACAGATCTGGCAGATCCTCTATGCCCTGCAACGGCGAGGTTTGGTAATTCCCGACAATAATAAGAAATGTCTCTCATATAAATCATACACATCAATGAATAATGTGTAATTTACCGATATGGTAATGGCGCACTCATGCCTTATAATATCATGCTCCAGGTATCACCCCCATTGGTAAATACTCAACCGGATCAAGCTCTAAAATTCCTGTCTCCTATCATGTCTGATAGTTTAGGGCATATATCTGTGTGTGAAAGGGGAGCGGAAATGATAAGAAAGAGGAGGTAATGATCGCGCTCGGTCCGTGAACCTTTTAACACAATTCTGCTGCAGAGTTCGCCTACCCCAAGGTCAACTATCCCACGGTTAACTATCGATCAGAGCAGCCGATCGCTAGAATTCTCCTCCAGACAGCGCAGCGTCAGAATTCGTCCTAGCTACTGTCGTAAACCCGCCTCCGTCATTTCCGGAACCCTATAGTCCTATTAATATTAGTTGGTTACTGACAGTTGTGTTTCTGAAGCTGTAGCATCATACAATATGAGTGTGAGATTTGGTTACTTTTATAAGTATTTCTTTCAAGTGTTTATTTTCGTGTCCCGTGATCACGTGCTCAGTGGTATGTAACCTGTCAACGTGGCTCCTATCCACCCGCAACTGTCAATTAACTTCTTTTAATCGGACCCTCCAACGCCCAGGTGAGAGTGGCTGGGAAGGCAGCGGCCATGCTGGGCACGAGCCAACGCAGGCGGTCCTTTGTGCAGGACGTCCATCTGGCGCGGCGGGACAGCGCATCGATTGTCCGCGACTCGACGCCCGACGCCGACGAGACGAGGCTGCCCCTCCCCCCCACCCGTCGCGACGGATGCCGCAGCGGCCGGCCGTGCCTCTCCTCCCCGCGGCGCTACAGCTCCTACTTCGCCTCACCCTCACTAGTAGCCGTAATGCACGGAATATTACCCTCAAAGCATTCTTGTTGGTTTCTTCCCACACTAGTAGTGACTAGGTCCTCACTAGTAGCCATAATGCACGGAATATTACCCTCAAAGCATTCTTGTTGGTTACTTCCCACACTAGTGGTGACTAGGACCTCACTAGTAGCCAGAATACACGGAATATTACCCTCAAAGCATTCTTGTTGGTTTCTTCCCACACTAGTAGTGACTAGGACCTCACTAGTAGCCAGAATACACGGAATATTACCCTCAAAGCATTCTTGTTGGTTTCTTCCCACACTAGTAGTGACTAGGACCGCACTAGTAGCCAGAATACACGGAATATTACCCTCAAAGCATTCTTGTTGGTTTCTTCCCACACTAGTAGTGACTAGGACCTCACTAGTAGCCAGAATACACGGAATATTACCCTCAAAGCATTCTTGTTGGTTACTTCCCAAACTAGTAGTGACTAGGACCTCATTAGTAGTTACAAAACACGGAATATTATCCTTAAAGCATTCTTGTTTGTTACTTTCTCGTATATGCAAGTAAATTCTAATATACTCGTAGTAAGCGTGTAACCCGCGTCCGTTTGTCCGTCACTCACGGTTAGACCCCTTCTGGCCCACCAATCCAGGCAAACAAGATGTCATTTGAGGCATCTCGCTCTTCTGGAGAGGAAATTATACGTTTTCAGGCTCCATCCAGAAGATTCTAAGAAATGACACACAAAACGGTATTTTGCGTTTTTAGGGAATTTGAACACGGTTTAGGAACGGTTTAGGTTTGAAAACGGACAACTACAGAGGTAACTTATTCGATTCCTCTCGTCGATATAAATCGATTGGCACAACTTTTTACCTTTAGGATGTACGAGAAGAATTAAAAATCTCGTGTTTTTATTGTTTTGAAGTATCTACTTTTGTACGATCTGCATGTTCTCACAGAATTGTGCAAAATATATTGCTACGGAAGACAAGGGTGCTGTGTGGTGCATGAAGGAAAATTATACAGTATGCTAAAAAGAAGACATAACGTATGATTTCAGTAAACATAATAAATGTGATGTTATAATGATAACGAAATATTAATTCATCGTTATCTAAAGGAAATAGCAAGCAGCAAGACAAGTGTAATAGATATTTACAATACCAGGTTGCAATGCGACTTCAATTGATTTGCTGAAACGCTGTGAATTACTTTTGTAGCGTCGCAATCGTCAGCAATGCTAAGGTTAGACATGGACCAGACAACTTCCAGTCAACTCTTCTTCAGAAAAAAATATTTTCTTTCTGAACAACAACTTTTATTATTTCTTTTCTAGTAATGCAGGACCTATGGATATATTTAGAATCTATCCATAGCTTATCTACGATAAAAGCTATCGTAGATCGGCTTAAAGTTATACTTACTTCGACTTCTCAAGGCTTTCTGATTATTTATCTGTAAGTTTCTCAACATCTTCTCCTGTTGCTAATCAGTACACACGACTATGTTGCACTCTTTCCGATAATTACATGAGTCGATACAACTTAATTCATTGAATACAATAAAAATTAATTTTGCAATGAAACGAAAAACTAACAAATATTTCATTCAACAATATTTGATACAACCTTCTATGTCTGAAAATGGACGAGCAAGGCGACTGGAAATGTGTAAAAATGTATTTTTATCATGAATTGCAAAGCACAAATAAAACGTTTCAACACGAAAATACCTGTCGGAGTTGCCACGCTAACCTAGTGTGGACCAATATAAGTAGAGTAAGAGAATGCTTTGTAATGCTGCCAAAAACTGAAATGGATATTTTAACGAAAATATTCGTCTTTAGGTCCCCTGATCTCGGAAAAGTGTTTTTAAAACATACGTATGCCTGTCTGTCAAACCATCTTCCGACCACGACTTAGGCACAGATGCCAACGTTTTGGCCGTCATACTGCAACCCCCTCGCATTTCGGAATTTTGCTCTGACGACCAAAATATTGGCATCTGTGCCTAGGACATGGCAGCTCCAGCACAGTTATGTAAATAATGATGTATCACAGTTTAAAACGACAGTTTTTCTTAAAGCCTGATTATTAATTTCACATAGTTTTTATTCGTTTCAATATACTTGTTCAATTGCTTCTTACTTTCTCCTATACGTAAAATACTCGTATACGTAATATAGAGAAAGTCATGTAATGTTACAACGAGAAACGGCGATTGTCGGCAGAAAAAATCGTCTTTTCGGTCCGTGATAGCTAAAACACGAATAATTATCGTTCCTATTTCTATGAAATTACTTCCTCTAATACATTTATAAAGTAAGAACGCAGTTTTGTGGGTCCTCCATATCGAAAACTTGTTTCCGGTACACCGTCTGTGAATGTACAACACTTGAAGCTGAACCATAAGCTGCATTTTCTCCAAAATTGTTATTTCCCGATGGATCTGGTTGATGTGACACTTCTTTGAACTTGAAACGGATAGGGGGGGAGGGGGAATTAACATGATGCCTCAAAGACATTTTCAATTTTTTGTTAATAAATTGTCTCAAATTTTTGGATTAAATAATTTTATCGGATAGAACAAAGTACGCCTATAAAATGGGGCAAGTTCATTTTTATTGAATTCTCTGAATTTTTGGCATTTATGAAAGTAAATTATTCGGCGTCGTCTCACATTTACAATACTGAAGATAGAGATTTTTCTTCTGAATGAAATCTCTTCTTCAAAATTCGAACTTCGAGGTCATACACATTTTTTTTCAAAATATCATTAGTTTTGACGTAATTCTGTTTGAAATAAAAGCAAATTTAAAAACTAGTTTGTCTCAAAAAACGGTTCCAATTTTTCTTGTTTAACCTTGTGTATGAATAGTGCTAAATACTATATTGACTAATATTACATGAAGACAATATTGATGTATTCTTTTCATATTCGGAAATTACTCACAGGTAATTTTTCATATATCTGTCTCATCGGTAAAATTTATATTACAGGTGTTATTTTTATGCACTTTTCCATTTGTAAGTACAATTGCTTTAAATGAATACCATAGCATAGTGGTCACTGCTCGGAGACGACTGATAAGTAATAAGTATAGGCGCAGAATTGTATCCTATGCATGGGTAAACGAAAGAATTGCATATTGGTGAATAAAAATAGACAGGCTACTTTGCTGTTTTAGCTGTATACGCGCCAGAAGAAGTACGATCTAATTTCTCAGAATTATTCCACAAAACTCAATGTGTACTTTCTAGAACAATTAATAGAAAAGAGGAGAGAATGCAATATTATAATATACTTTGTATTTGTAGATTTAAGCAGGGCATTCGATTATGTTTTAAGAAATAAACTGTGGAATGTCAGGGAGAGAAGAGACTTTACAAGTTTTTGAAGTTTGTAAAAACATAAAATGGTACACAAATGAGGATAAAGATAACGGAGAGATCCTACTCGAAAGAATTGAGGAACTCTCTTGGGAAAGCATTGAATCGCAAAAAAAGCAAAAAACTGATTAGAACCCCTTTTAAAAAAAATATTACTTTAATCATCATTACATGCCACCGAAAGCAAATTAATTTTCAACAACCGTAACACATATTTGAAAACAAATATCCATAAATATAGAGGTAAAAAATTCTTATACTTTTCATTTCAATCTTCCACCATGACGCGTAAGTCTTTTCTCTTAGCCTCGATGATGCTGGCATTCCTTGGATTGCTGACAGATTTTGAAGATTAACTACATCATTAAGTTTCGAATAATCTCTGCATTGCTTCCTGTCCTCTTATTTCATTGAATGTCTGTCGAGTTTGAATGCTTCGTAATCCATACTATACGAAGGAGGACGATTTAATACCATTGTACCTACTCATTGGTATTCGTAAGAGGAATATCCTATTAAATATATTGGTTATCAAAAACAGGAACACCCAAAAAAAAGCGTCGTAAGTAGTGACAATGTGATCACATGTGCATGCATGCTTCGCTTGGCCAAGCCGACTGGACTTACAACAGCGGAAACCCGGGAAGGTAACCTGCTTATTCCTGCAGATCCATAAAAAATCCAAACAAGGGATTTTTACTTTCCTTTATGCGTACTACGGAGTATAAACGTAATATAGAGAAAGTTATGTAATCCTGCGCGAAAAAACGCCGGATTTTTGGCAGAAAAAAATCACTGCAGGGACCTGATAACGAAAGAATGGATAAATTCAGTTGATAAATTAAGAATCAAAATCCTCTGACACGGGGTGCAGCCAGAATCCCTGTTTTTTGGGTCCTTGACGTCTGTTCGTCCGTCTGTCTGTGAACTACGCTAGCGACTAAACCGTTCAGCCGATTTTCTCCAAAATTGATATTTCCTGATCGATCTGACTGCTCTCGTGGCTCTTTGAATTTGAAACCGATATTTCAATTTTGGGGGGTATTTTACATGAAGCCTCTGGGACAATTAAAAAAAATGGCGACAACAATTTTGACTAAATGTTGTTGTTGGATAGTCTGGAGGTCATTTAAGACAACGGCGCAGGTTTCATGTTGGTTGACGACTCTCACTTTTCGAAAATTGAAAACATTCAAAATTTTTCGGCGTCTTCCTACAATTACAATTACGAAGATACAGATTTTTCCTCCAAATAAAATTTGTTCCTCAAAGTGAGTTCTTTTTATTAAGGTCATGTACAT
Organism: Acheta domesticus; assembly: GCA_031308135.1. Taxonomy (NCBI): domain Eukaryota; kingdom Metazoa; phylum Arthropoda; class Insecta; order Orthoptera; family Gryllidae; genus Acheta; species Acheta domesticus. The sequence continues at coordinate 185,616,684 of JAHLJT010002406.1, forward strand.
TTTTTTTAAAAAAACAGTCGTTTTTTGCGCAATATTGCGTGCAATATGTGCAATTAAAAAATTAAAAAAACAAGATTTTCTCAAAAACGGCTCCACATTTTTTTAAAACCTTTGGTAGGGATAGTAATAAATGTACACTATGAGATGAGATAAACGCCATATTGCTCTATTCTTTTGTTTTTAAAAAAAATCCAAAAATGTAATTTTTTATTTGTTTCTATCGTTGTTGATATTTACATTAGTGGCGATTTGTTCACATTACGAGTAAGAGTACACAGGCTTTAAATAATGTCAAGTAAAGTTTCGCAAGAACACAACCGTTTTCTGTGAAAACTAGTTCAAAATTCCGCCTTTTCAGAAAAGCTCAAATGTCATTTTCTCATAAATGGCTCCTAATTTTTTCGTCAAACTTTTCAAACTGATAGTGCTAATTACTCTTTTTTATATGACGTAAAGTTCAATTTGAGTAATTTTTTTCCAAAATTACACAAATGCATTTTTTGAAAGATCTCCCACACCGTAAATATGCACATCTATAGCTATTTGTAAATACTATTGTATTTTTAAGTTAAATTTCTTAAAATGACGCTAAAGAAGTTTTTCGAAAACTTGAAAATTGTATGTGAAAAAGAGATTCAAATTTCGAATATGCAGTAGCACTCAAACGCCTTTTGCTTAAAAACTGCTCCAAATTTTTCATTCAGAACGAGGATTTTGTGTTTTTTAATATTATAAAATTAATATTTCCGTTCTACCATTAGGAAACCAAAAAATGTCACAAAAGATGTCAGAAAATTTAAAAAAAAATGTACATTGGGTGGCAATAGATGGCAGCTGTGAATTTCGAATAGCTAGCCCAGACCGAAGGAAATAGAAAACTAATACGGGAAAGTCTGTGCGATTCTGTAACACCACTAGTTGGACTTGTGGACCCATGGGAGATCCACAATTAATAAAGGCAAGGGTGTAAGTTCTCACCAGTCTTATTGAAGCTTTATTTAAACAACGCTGTAAGAGAATGGAAACAGCGGCTTCCATTAGCAGGTATTGTAGGTAACAAGAACAATTTACAGTGAGCTCTGTTTGAATGACAACAGAGACCAGCAGAGAATAACTTACAAATCTTAGAAGCCAAACCCAAGTTTATGGTTTTTCAATGTTGCTTTCCTGATGCAGGTAAACTGGTAGTAAGTGATAAAATCATTATTGTCTCTAGACTGTGATATTTTATACACAGGAGAAGTATGTGTGGAAAGGAAAATACTTCGTTTTAATCATGCGTAACAATTAAAATAACCTATCGAAAAAAATTCTAACATTTTATAAAAATCAAGCCGTGCCAAGTTACTACTGATCTCTGTAGAAGCGACATGTGGGTATTGAATAGAAAATTCTGCAGCAGAATTCAAGTTCTGATAAAGTTTGAGACCATTATTGGGCTTTATGTAAGAACACAGGATAAGAAATGACGCAAGAAATGTTGGGATATTTAATTTAAACAAAAAATAATGCAATACAGGAATGCACGGACAAACTACGTTCAGAGAATGTATAATGCTAGAACACCAAAAGAAGTGACACAATATCACCCTAAAGGATATTGGGCTGCTGGACGACCGAAAACAAGATAGAAGCATCAATAAATGCCCAAGCGAACCACGTGTTTGAAGAAAAATAAGTTTTGATATTATTAGCTATACATTATTAGAGTTTTTATTCGGGTGTGCTGATATGGCTGTTCGAGCTTGGCACAGACAACTAAATCATTAAGCTGACCGATACGTGCTATAACTATTATATTACTCAACATTTCTTTTAGAACAAATTAATTTTGAGGAAATTTTTCTTTACCGAGGGCAAAGCTGAACGATTTTAACGATAAAATATCTTTGATTGCATGCTTGCTATGAAAACCAATGGTGTGAAAGTATTTCAAGTAAATAGATTCAATGCTGCAATTCATAAAAAGACTGTAAAATAAGGGTGTATAAAAATGTTAGTTCTGGTTATATTAGTAGTTTTATCAAATTATTTTTCTACATGCCCGTAACAAGTTTACAAATACAGTCGAGGAATTCGGCATCGTACGATAGCAGCCCGGGACACGTGAGTCATAGTATGTGAACCCTAATGTGGTGGGATCGATGATTTAAGTTGTGTTTGTGGCGTTGTTGGAAGCATTCCCTGTCTCTTCTGCATTACATCTTCCATGATTTCTTGCCCTGAGAGGCAACCATGTGTAATTAAGGATGTGGCTACTTACTCTCGTAAAAATGGAACAACTCGGCCTATAACACCAAACATCGATGTGAACAAAATATATCATGGACCAGTAGCTTAGATTGGGGGCACCCTCCCCCATAAAAATTCAAATAAATACATTTTTTATTTGAACAGTAATTTAATTTAATTCGAGGAAAATAATTGATAGTATTTGATATATATAAATATATATATATTTGTATATATATAAATATATATAAATATATGTATATAAATATATATAAATATATATATATATATATATATATATATATATTATTTTTAATAATCAAATTTGTTCAAAGAATTGGTCGGCCCGACCGGCATTCCAATCCGGGCCTTCTGGTTATTATGTCTATTACATTATTTTTAATATAATTTTAGTTTCAAATTAACTTTTGTCCGTTTGCACTTAAATTGCTATGCACACAGACACCGAAATTCTGAAACTGATCTTCCCGTAGATTCTAAATTAATTTTGGACTATACTATAATGATGGAAATTTCCAATTATGAGTTTGAAAATCAAAAACCCAAACACTAAAAACAAATATACTGGCCAACTGATTTAAGTTGAACAGGTTTGAGTGTTTTCAGTTTTGGCTTTTAATATTGGTAATTTTTTCATGAAATACGATTCAGTAGTTTTAAACTCTTAACGAAGGTTCTACAATTCTGGACGCAGATACACATTTTTTTAAAATACCCCCAAAGGTGTCGAAACGTAATAATAAATTGTTAACAAAGTATGAAAGATATCTCATTTACAAATGTCAAAAACTTAAAATTAAAATGACGATATTACAGACGTCAAGATATTGCTTAAAATGACCATTATCGGAAGTATTTATATTAAATATTAGTTTAGTATGCTTTTTGCAATTAGAACGGAACGCCAACAATCTGTCACGATGCAGTCACTATAGCCACAAAAACCTCCAAACTCATTGGTCGCCAGATGTTACGTCAACAACCCCGAAATAATGGACCATGTGATCGCAGATGGTGCCCAATCCTCTGCAATCGTATTGGCAGTTAGAAACACATCTGCATACTAGGAATGAGAGGAGGATTTCTAAAATGTGTGTTTTCTCTTTGAAAGGTTGTTTAAATAGATTCACTCATACAAACCCACCGACATGGAAAGCTATCAGAGAAAAACTTGAAATGCCATGCTTCTTAAGTAGGGGCGACCATCCACACAAAATGAAACGCAGAAAGCTAAGAACAGATTTAGGAAAATTCGGCTTTGCGAGTAGGACCATTGTTGACTGGAACAATTTACCTGCAGAGCTACCGGCGACCCTTCCCAGAAGCGCGCGCGGGCTGTACGTTCGAGAGTTCTTAAGGGCACAGTGATGTGCACCGACCTGTAATGTCGTTGTTCAGGAAAAGGAAATACCAACAAAAGTCCCAGAGAAATGCGATGCACATTATTCTGCTCGTGACCTTCAAATGCAGCTTTGTATAAATCGGAGTATAATTTCTTATGATTTTCTGATTAATAAGAGAGGGTGATCCAAGGGAAATTAGAGATGCTTCAGAATGGCGCAGGCATTCTCGTACCAATTATCGTCCTACCTATCGTACCAATTAGTTTCCGATTCTCTTGCCTCTGCCGGTTTTGACCTACTCGCTGTCATCTATTGGCGTCTACCCTCCTCCCGTTTCCCAATTTTTCGTCCCTTAATTGTAGAATTGAAATGACACTCAGAATATTTTACAATAGTAAAACTGCTCTTACATGCACATTGTTAACGAAGATGATGGAGAAACTTTTGAGAAAATGTCATTTGAGCGTTCCAGAAAGCTCACAATTTTAAATTCATTTTCGCAGAAAACTTTTTTGAAACGAGTTTTTGAAAAACTTTCGAATAAAATTCTAAGAAATTATGCTCACAATTGCAATATAAAAACGCACGTAAGATGAATATTAAAATCGTGAGAGATATGAAAAATATATTTGTGTAAATTTTGAAAAATCAAAAGAAATAATCAAAATAGCATATACGTAATGTTATTCAGTGCATTTCGGGCTGTCTGTACAATAAGTTTAAAGAAATAATTTAGGGCTGTTTTTGAAAAAAATCGTGTTTTTAAAATTGATGGCACATGTTGCACTCAAAATTACACGAAAATCACAAATATTTTCACAAATATGTACCTGATATTAATTAAAGAACTAATTGTGGAGATCTAATTTCAATTGCAGACAACAGCCCTAATGAGTTTCTTTTTGACTGTCTCATTAATTTAGATTATTTGTCCATCATTCTATTGAGTTATGACAGACATGCATTTACAAGTTCACAGTTGGAACTAGCGGTCATGTAGAATGACACATACTTTATTGTTTTTTTCATACTAGTTGGTTTTATTTAGTCTTGGCTTTGCTCCATCCATTTCCCAGCTGATACATATCGGTGCTTAAGAAACATTTTTTTCATAATTTCTCAAGATCCCATTATAGTAGAATCGAAAAAGTCTTTAAGAATATTATAAAAGAGTAAAACAAAATATTATACACAAATTTTCATTGAAAAATTTTGAGTCGTTCTTGAAAAAACATTGTTCCAGCGATTCGGAAGGTGCACAATAATTTTGAACCTTTTTTAATAGAAAATGTTTGAGTTTTCGAGAAATTTCGTAAGAAATCATTTGAAGTCCTTGTTTTCATAAATGAATTAATGTATTTGTACGTCCGTAAAGCAAATATTAACGGTATGAGAGATATATACAAATAAATTTGTGTTTATTATGAAATTATAAATATCAAAAGAATAAATCAGAATGGCGTATACGTTAACTAGTGCACTGGTGTAGAGGAAATATGGCATTACTTCAAGTTCATTGTGCTAGAGAGTATCAAGCTTTTTGTTAGCACAAAATATTAAAAATAATCCGGTTCTCGAATATTGTAAAGAACACATTAAGAGACTGAAGAACTAGTGGTGCTACAGAATGGCACACACTTTCCCGTATTAGTTTTCTATTTCCTTTGGTCTCTGCTAGCTATTCAGACTAGACACATTCTCTTGTCGGCTACCATCTATTGTCATCCAAAATACATTTTTTTTACATTTTATTATTTTTTTCGGTTTCTTAATAGTAGAACTGAAATATTATTTGAAGAATATTAAAGAACAATAAAACCTCGTACTAAATGGCAATTTTCTTTGGAAAATTTAAATCTGGACATCTTATGAGTGAAATAATTAGGAAAATATTCGCAACATGGCAAAATAATTATTAGAGGCGAAGGAAATTGCCCCCCCCAACAAAATTCTGGATTTGTTTTTATATCAAAGGGCAAGACATGGAAGAAATTTTACAAGTATGTGGAAAACGCCGGGAAAACAGAAAAAAAATACAACTGCTTTCAAAATAGGAGACGGTCGATGCATTTTCAAGGCGAAGGTAAAATCAAACGCATTTCATTTGTACTACGCGTCCGTATTTACACCTCGATGAGAGATTCTTCGTAGCGTAGTGGGATTGTTAACATTTTCTCACTAAATCATGTCACGGGTAAGTAACGTTTTAAAACAAATACTATCTTGCTATGGAAGCGAATCTGGTACTGACTAAAAGGAAATTCAGGTGTCTGACGGAATTCCCGGGAGTATTCTACGATTGGGAGGGGAAGCCGTGATTCCGTACCTTGCGAGAATTCTCGAGGTTCCTATCAGTGGTGGTTATGTCCATAATGACTGAAAAAAGACACAATAGTTCCTATTTACGAAGGTGGTTCATTTAGACCCCTTAACATCGGTAGTAGTAAACTGTTAGAACATCAAATTGCCGATTATTTGCGGAACATGTGGAACATATGGAACAAGAATAACCCTCTAGATCAGCCTGTTCCAACTCGGGCTCTCGCGGGCACGGGCGCCCGCGTACGCGCCCGCAGGGAATTGTGGCCGTGGAGGAGGTTGTGGAGGGGGAAGCCCTCTTATCACTTTCTCTTTGCTTTTCGTGGAAGCAATATGAGTAGTGCGATGGCTGGCAGAGGAAGTCACAACCCCTTTTTTTCTGACGCACCGGATATCATGCCACCGACGATGTAGTTGGAGATAATAGATTTGCAGAACTTGCTACTTCTAAAAGACATACGAGAATTTGAATACATTCAATTTGTCACAATGGTATCAGAATTGACATGTGGAAGTCTTCTCCAAACTTCATAAACGCAGCGAAGATTATATCTATGTTTAGGTCAATATGTTGTTGCCACCAGCTTTTCTGTGCAATGAAAATAATGAAAAACAGAGAAAGAACCCAACTTCAGGACAAGATATTGAAGAGCGTTCTATCGCAACAGTCCAAGGACTGGCATCAGATATTGTTTCACTTGTTAAGAAAAAGTCTAAAATTAATTCCATAAAATTGCTGAACTGAATCAAATTTTGCGTTTCCTACTAAAGGTTTCTTTCCAAGTATGAGCCCCGGAGTGACCTCCGCTCCCTGCTTCGGCTATCAGCGACAAATTGTCGCCTAAGACCAAGGCCAACTCGCGCCCCGAAGGCTCATATTTCTCCAGGCGACGGCAGCGAATGTTGACGGCAGTCTTTGCTCGCCAGTCTCCGCCAGTGCCCCCGGGCAGCTGAGTTGGAACAGCCTGTTCAGATGAACACCAACATGGCTTTACACCAAGATATTCTTGCAAAAGTACTCTCGTTTGTCAAAACTGTCGATTCACTCAACCAAGGAGACAGAGTTGATGCTATCGTTAAAGACTTTTTCAAAGCTTTCGATTTAGTTCCTCACGACTTCTTAATAAAATTACCGAATCGGAAGTAGACTCGCGAGTAGTCATCAGGTTTACAGAATTTCTCCACGGTCTGTCTCAGTGCGTTCCAATGGTGACCTCCTATCCCACGAGGTTTGTGTGATGTTCGAAGTCTCTAAGAGAGGCACGTCAGGGCCTTTCCTTTCTCTTATCTATATTAATGATATTGTTACCAAAATTTGAACGACAATCGGACTTTTCGCGAACGACAGCATCATGTATCGAAAAACTGAAGACAAATATGACATTGATCAGTTGAAAAAAAGATATTGTCCAATTGTTGAAATGGTACTAGGAAAACGGAATGAAAATAAACCCAGATAAAAGCAAAACAATTAGTTTTAAGAACAGTCGAACACAGGAAACACTCCAAAATACAATAGGTAAAAATAAAATTTCTAAGATAGGCAGCTGTAAAATATCTGAGTCTACTAGGGGTGACCTCAGCTGGTCTAATCATATTAGACAACCCCGAAGGCTGGAAAAGCTCTTCATTTTGTTTTACGCATATTCGAGAAGCTATTTGTAATACAAAAATACAGGCTCACACTTTATTAGTTCGTCCCTTAATCTCCCGAGTAGCATGCTGGGATCCTCAGAGGGAAGATCAGGTTAAAGCGTTAAACTGAGCGCAGAAAAAAGCGACTAAATTCGCGAAGAGAAACGAAAGGCTGAAAGTCAATTGAGAATAAAAGTTATACGTAGAAAGACAGCACGACTGTGTGCCTTCTTCAATACGTGCACACAACAGGAGGATCTAAGAGAAATGGATGTAAGAAGATGGAGAGAAAGAGTGAAGTACAGAGCAGAAGGGAGGAAGAATGTGCAAGAGACTGTGCTTCTTAGTAGACCGTAGTGAGGCCAAATGAAGAAGACGAAGATAGATAAAAGCAGAATGGATTTAAGCACAGGTTTTCCGGGGCTAATACTATTAATGAGAGCCGTTTAGTCTTCTTTGATTCCTCTGAAAATTTATTGTGAAACAGATGTAAAATAATCATGTTAAAAAATCCTATTCTGAAATATTTTGCTGAAATTCTCTTTTAATGTTTTATTATATAGGAAAGCATTACGTTTTCTTCTAAGTCGAACATGGCTTTTCATTGCATCAATTCTGAGAAGTAACAATTTGGCTTATTCGATAATAAGTGTCAATTTCCACAATTAATATTACTCACATTAAAAAGCACAGCGATACTTCACGATGCTTGCCTTCAAAACGAAGAAGCAACCGAGTGAACGTGTGGCGTGTGAAACGCAGCACGCCAGCAGCACAGATGTCAGTCGCGTCCTGATTACGAATGCTGTCCATCACCCATTCCGCAAAACCCTTGCGGGCGAAAAGACGGATTGGCATTGTCTCGTTTTAGATAATACTAGGAAAACCCAGCAGACTTGCCCTTCAGCTCCCTATTTCTTCTCCCATCACGGTTTCTCACTGTCTCTCCCTCCCACACCCTGTCTGTCTCTGTGTACCTCTGTCTCTGCCGCTCTCTGTCCCCCTCATTCACATTTACTTGCAGATTCTGCACGTCTCTAAGCAGGTGAGGTATCGGGATGCGCCGGGCCAGCAAAAATGTAATAGAATGTTCAGGAAGAGTTCATTCTGTGGATTATGGTGTGAGAAACGTTTCCTTGAGGCCCTAGGCATCAAAAGTTTAGTTTTTAAGGCCCTAGAACGCCTCGTTTAGGAGTTATTTAACGATATGGATTAAAAATGCCGCCGAGTGTGTTGCAGGTTGCATTTGACGTGAATATGTAGTGGATATGTAGTGAATATGTAGCGTCATATAGTGGAGTTACAACATAATTAACAACACATAAACCTTCTCGGTGAAAAAACACGAGGTAGTGCCTACTTTCACGGAGATCGGTCCACTGGTGTCGGAATTTTGCTCTTATATACATACCAACGTCCAGTTTTATGTATATAGAAGAAGAAGAAGATGCGTTACGAGCGAAGAAAACATGCAATTGCCCGCTGCGCTTCATTTCGAGTGACTTGCGGCTCTAAGTCCGCTAATGTGTAGTCGAGTTATAGTTAAGGAGTACTGAAGAGTACCTCCCTCCCACACCTTCAAAATCAACGAACGTAAGAAAAAAGTTAAAAATTGTTTATCAAATTCCAACAAAGTACGGCATATACAATATTTAATATTCTTATTCGTACATTCCGATTTAGCAACAAAAAGTTACTATATCTCGTCGTAAAATAATGAATGACGATTGTAAAATAAACCTCTTCAGCTCAGATGTACGTCGGCTCTGGAGGAAGTCAAATACAGGCGATTGCTTCGTGAATACCAATCCCACGGTGAAGCATGATGGTGGATCAATTATGTTATGGGGTTGTATGTCTTCTAATGGGGTTGGTCAAATTCACTGATGCAATAATGGATACCAACGTTTATCTCGATGTTTTGAAAAACAATGTAAAACAAAGTGCTGAGAAAATGGGCTTACCACCTTTTACCGTTTTCAAAAGGAAAATTACAATCGGCACAAGGCCCGATTCAATATGACATGGTTAATATGGAACGTGCCAATATTACTCCAAACATCACCTCAAAGCTCGGACTTAAATCCCATACAGCATTTGTGGTCGGATTTAAAGGGGGTAATTTACAAAACTGGCGTGAAAAAAAAGAACTAAAACTTTTTGTGGAAACAGAATGGAAGAAAATAAAACCCACAGCTTGTAAGAACCTTCTTCTTTCCATTATGAGGCGATGCCTAGCTGTGATAAAAGCCATGGAATATGCAACAAAATACTGAAACCATAGTTCACTTTCTTTTATTAGTTTTTATTTTGTTTTATTACTTCTAGTGTTCGAATAGGTCACACAAAACTGAACATTACTGTCTTTTTTTTATTTTTTTAATTCATGTACTAACTGATTCTAATACAGAAACTATGTTTTTCAGTTTGTAATGAAATTCATTTTCATTTTATAATGACTGTTTTTTTGATAAAACCTTCACGTTGACCTAAATAATTAGATATTACTTTGTAAAAGCAATGCGTATGAATACGAATTTTAGATAGTGAAGTTAGCGAGATATTCATTCTTGCCACCTCGATTGCCCAAATTTGACACTGGGACGGAGGGATTAACACGCATTTGCCGCCATCCAATTTTTCGCTCTGAGTGACTCACAAATCATTGTGTATACAAAATGTGTTAGATGAAATAATAAATCACAAGTAGAAACAAGAGTATTAACTTTTTTCATAGCAGGCCCAACAACGAGTTTCTTTTGTCGATTTTTGCTGCATCATTACAAAATATTCTCTTTCTTAGGGAGATAGTAATAACGCGAGAAAGTAAAAACATTCTTCCACATCGATCAGCATTTTGGAACGTAATAGTTGAATAATCTCTTTTTCACATTCCCCACATTTTTGTAGGGATTTTCTTGGCATTCTTGCATCACATCCGGATAAAACTAGCACTCTTGTTATGGTGCTGTTATGAACGTCTTTTATCTCATGCCCTTGAATTTCAGATGTTATTAATGAAGCTGAAAGCTTAGGTTTTTTTGACCCTTTGAATTATTCCTCTTTTCTCCCTGCTATGTTTATGCCCTGTGACGTTTACACAGTCTGCTCTTCATTGATCACAGTTTCATTTATTGAAATTGTTCATCATTGTTCAAACTTTCTAGAGGCCACAGTGTACAATTGGTGCAATGTCATCGTAAGATTTGTGTTCTTTAGACAAATTCACTGTAAGACTCTCCCTGAAAGGCTTCCTTACTTACCTTTCCTTTCTTTCCCATATGCTTTCTCGTCACGAACACTACTTATCACTTGAGTGGAAATGTTTTCAGAGCTGAGAACCACTGAGATGTGCCCTATACAAAGCTAATATGCGCGGTTTTATTTGTTATTTGCAAGGAAAGTCTACATTTGTGCCCTCTGTGAGGATACCTATGTATAGAAAGCTTTCCCTAATTACAAATGTTGACCTGATCTTAGCAATTCACGGAGAGAAGTGAACTTGGATTTAATGTTCCAATTTTCTGTGTTTAAGTTGGTCGTTTCTCTACATTAAAATATTATAGATCTTCCAGACCTTAGTTTAGGTTAAATGAAAATATTTGAAGTATTGAAGTGTGAAGTATTTGCCTGTTCAAATGTTCATAATTTTTCTAGATTAATCATAGTCAACAATAAAGACTAATTATATTGGCAACCTACTGTTCTAGACACATTAAAATAGTATAGTAACTGTGATTGTAATGAAGGTCTTGAATTGAAGGTCTCCAGGTAATCAAGGGCGATGTTCGAGGAAGACCTACACCTTTCATTCATTTTCGTTTCTCACGGAGAGATTTTGCACGGCCGAGAGCCGTCACGACCCAACTGATCACTTTAATTTATGACCAGTTTAGTATGCAAATTGTCATTTATGGCTAACGCTATTAGCATACTTCATTCCACTGAAATAGGGTCACATGCAGCCGCATGGATTTGAGTTTAACGTGAAGAATTGCAAAAAGGAACCTAATATAATTGCGGCCTCAAGTACAAATCAAGACTCCCATCGCTTCATGATTTCCACTGGTGCGTAACATCACGTACGTTCAGTCTTCAGTAATAGTTCCGTTGGAGGTAGGCTACATTTTTACTTGTCCGCCAATTTTTATCTTGCTGAAACATTTCAATCGATGAATCAGATTCAAAATCTATTCAACATACCCGGTATTGTTGCACTCACAAATCCAGCTTAAATGAATCTTGCAAAGTATAACAACGCGGATATGATAGAATAGATTTTGATACAATAGTTAAAATTTTTTGAACAAATAAAACTCTCTATATCTGCGCCTATTAGTCGTTTCAGTGCAATTAAACATCTTTAGAAGTGTTTAGTATAAGCGCGTCTGGCTTTCTTTACGCCATTAAACAAGATTAGAACATTGCACACACCTATTTAGTGTAATTTCTAGAATTCGCATTTCTTTCGTTCTTTCTTTTCCTGTATTTCTTTAATGACAAAAGCAATTTAAAATGTATATGACGTGTGGGAATAAGCGCAATATCTTCATGTGATCTTAAGCGCTGGAATTACTACTCTAACTCATAAACTATATTAAGTTAAATTGCAAATACAGGGCGCAACGAGCGTTTTTGGTAATATTTGATAATAAGGAATTTCGTTCCTGTGAAATAGAAATTATTGATATCCCCAAATGAGATACATATTTTTGCTATTATATCTTATCGTGCTCTACGTCAAAGAATCGGTTTCCTGCTATAAGATCATGGAGAACAATTATTTGCATATTCACATACCCCAATGGGCTCTAAGAAACGTGCACAGACGGTGAAGCTACATTCACTATGTTCAGAATCTAAACAAGGGGTCTCCTCAGAATTTGCTGAAAAGTTTAGGAAAAATATACCAAAAACCTGATCAAGATGATGGTTACTGACCCAGAAGCCGAAGTATTTTCATTGTCTCAGGCATATTTATTGTTTCACAATTATACATTACAAATGCTAAATAATACAATACATTTTATTGTTAAACGCATTTTTGTTGATTAGTTTATTCTCTAATTGTATAGAAACAGTTTAGCAGCAGAATTTATTGGGCTCTTAAACTTGTGTACCTATTGTAATAGTAAAACGGCACCTGGCAATGTGCTGTAAATAATGAAAATGTATTTTCTGTAGCTAATAATTCTGGCACCTGATGAAAACGATTCCTCCGACGAGTGTTATAGTTAGTGTCATCTCTATTCGTTGAAAATATGTTCTCATTCTTGCGAAAGTTATGTTAGAGAAAACCACTAACTCGTAATGGAAGAGGGAAGGCAATGGTAGGATTCACAGATAAGAGAAAGCCTTACTAAAACCACGTGGGTGGGTTTTCCTTTATTATTCAATTCTTCTCTGTGAACTCATAATGTAATATTATATTTTGCCACATCGAATTCAACAAAATCTGTTTATACAATTATAAAATTATAATTGAATAAACAATGTAGTCGCTAATAACCTTAGCTGTTGATGCGACTAAATATAAAGGAATTAAAAGAAAATCTGTGGATTCAAATGAATGTATCAAATAAAATAAAAAATGCTTCAAAGAGACACTCAGTTCTCCAGATACATAAATTCGAAACCGGTTTGTAACCTGCAGAAGATGGTATTCTCTCTTACATTCCAAGGACATCTCAGCACAAGTTAATGGCGAACGGCTGCTTTCTTGAAGCCTTACTATCGCATGTCGTCAGACGCGTCGTAAGGGCATACTCAGCGTGAGGGTGCACGCAGTGTTGAGAAGAGGCGGAATAACACAATTAAATGTTCAGTCGAAACCGAAACCAGAGTTCCTGGGTATCTAACGAAACCGCAGACACCTCTCAGAAGGCCGGCGGCTGCGTGGTTTTCCTCCAATTTTCGCGCGCATTGGAATATCGTCGTGCTAATTAGCAAACCTCGCAACTCCATATTCCCTCCTCTACTTTCTTTTTACTTCATGATAAAATATCATTATGAAAGAAGAGTAAGATACGAAAGTAACAAATCGGGCATCTGAAATAATTGACTCCCCCAGTATTGATACGTTCAACGAGAAACGAAACTAAAATTCTGCTTCCCGGCTATGTTTATTCACTTCATTGCAAAACTGTCCGATCTGGAGTGATGAGATATGCTAATTTTATGAAGATATATGCCTGTACGTGGCGCGAGCCCGTTACGACCCACGGCTTACCAACAGCGTCCCGGCCTCGCAGCCATGGGTTAAGGGGTACGTGTGGTTAGTACCAAGACATCCCCACGCCGAATTCCGGTATTCTCAATATGAGAAGTGAGTTTTATCATCGTCACACAGCAACAAATGCTGGGCATTTCAGGGAAAACGCACACTATAATCTTGTCCGACAAGGAATCCCGGGGTAGCGTCAGGGAAAGCGAGCATGCTGATCAATGATATACCCACGAAGGCTTATTGGAATATCTACATTAAAATAAAATGTAATAATATTTTAAGTTCTTTTGATAATTTGAGCATTTTAAAATCAACAGTCTGTTAAGATACAATAAATGCAAATGAGGGTAAATCAGTCGCAGTGATTTAAATAACAAATTAAAAATACTAATATAATAACAACTTAATATCCAGTTAAATAAAATATAACTTTGTACACCTAGAAGAAATGGCCTTGAATTTGAAGTTCAGCAGCACATTTAGTGGCTTGGGAACTAGCCGCTAGGAAGGTTTCCAAGAAACTAAATGTGCTGGTGAACTTCAAATTCAAGGCCGTTTCGTCTAGGTGTACAAAGGTACATTTTATTGGACTGGAATTATTCAATTATCTTGTAATATATTTTTCATTAGTAATAATTTTCCACTTAAAATTAAAGTTTTTCGAGCAAATTATGGACTGTACAAACAAGACCGTTACCAACTGCATGCTAGTGCTTCTTAGGGGGGACATACAGGGGTGCACAAAGGCCTTCCTTTCAGAAATATTCCTGTTTTGCGTCCCGTCCGTGTCGCGCGCACGGCCCGTGGCCCGGGATGTCAGGTTGCCCAAGGCGGGTGGCGACTGCCCAGGACATCGCTTATACTTGGATTCTTATTTTTTGGCTTGTCTTCGCGATGGAATATCTCACGATATTTCGCGTCGTTCTCGGTCGTGCCGCTAGGACACAAATGACTGTGTCGATCATGCGACTCCTAGCAGCACGCCCGAGAACGACGTGAAATACCGTAAGGTCTTCCATCGCGATGACACGCCCCCGCGCGCCAAGAAATAAAAAGCCAAGCGTGGGTGCGGGCTGACGATGTGGCCGAGTTGCCTTCAAGGGCTGTGCGGGGGAGAGAGAGGGCGCCGCTCGCATCGCTCGTGTACTGAATGCGGCGCGTCAACTGATAAGGTCATTAGTCTCGGAAGCGGAGATCACGTTTTTTAACGCGAGAGGGGGCGGTGATGTCTCCCAGCTGGATGGCGAGTTCCTTGTCCCACCTGCACGACCGCTTACGAGGCTTATCCCCAACCAGGTATCTCCCACCGGTGGGGCACCGCGCCAGACTAAGCTCCTGACGTGTGTGGTAGTGTGGTGCATGTAAGTGTGTGTGTGTGTGTGTGTGTGTGTGTGTGTGTGTAAGGGTTGAGGATAGGACAAGGAAGAGGAAAGAAAGATCGCGTGCGTTTCTTGGCTCGTTTATTAGAGAACTGCGCCGGTATACGTCTATTGTTGATCGGAGAAACCACGGAAAAATACCGATCACTGCAACAGCCACTAGAATTCTCCTCCAGATAGAGGATGAATTCGACCTTCTATGCATCTGGTGTCGAAACAGCTGTCACCGTTAAGAATTGAGTTTGGAAGATAAAGGTAGTGCTCGTTTAGAGGTCCCTGATTATGAAAACAATTCATTTAAATTTATATGGGTCCACCATTTCGTCAGTGTGCTATTCCGTCAGTACATGAACAACACAAGCGCCTAAACTGTTCACACGATGATCCGAAAAATGATATTTTTGCGTTAACTGGATAAGTTACACTTCTTTTAGTACCTTCCCGACACATTTAATACTGAAGATTACATATGTTATTTAAATTCAATATATTCTTCAATATTCTACCTTTAAACATTTATGTAATTTCCCCCCCAATTAGTCGTTTGAAAATCTGAAGCAAGCCATAATCAGCAATATAATGCAATCATGGAATACGTAACTATTTCAAATAACCCGAGGAAATAATATGTGCTGTTCTAACACCACTAGTTACGAATATTGAATGACCTGGAGGTTCGGTAACTGACGACTTTGTTACGAGAATTTGCAACACTCTTGGAAACTGCCCGTGTTGCTTTACTCGTAGTCCGGGACCTTGCTGTGCCTTCTGACTTCGTCATAGGAAATCTGGCCAGTGTACTGTGAATGGACGAACAAAAGTCCAAAAACATTCTATTATATTGAACGGAATTCTAACCTGAAATATCACAAACACATTATTTTAGAATAAACTAATCAATCAACTACGAGATAATGTTCTACGATGCAAAATTCTTTAACATTGTCACATTTGAGTCACTTGAGAGACTTGAGAGAGAGACACTATTTCTTCACCAGGTGTTCCCAATGGGAACAGTGTTGACCCCCCCTGGGGTTCACGAAATTTTAAAGGGGATCAATGACGACCAGGGCATCGATTGGGGGCGACGATTGATCGTTATAATAAATATTAGTATCGTATTGTTTACAAATAAATATTCTTTGTGTTGATAATTAATTGTTTTCTTATTTAAAACTTCAAAACATCTAATATTCAATTACAAATTTGTTCATCTTCTAGAATAACATCCTTCTCATTAAAGGAAATAGAACATTTTGGCAATTAGATACTGTGAATTTGTATCTGAAAACTTGATATTTGTAAAATTAAAAATGATGACACTGCAAAACATTTTGTATAACACAAATTGTTGGTCTAAGCGTTTTAATACTCAAGTGATTTATGTGCAATTATTTCCTTTATTGAGATTTTGCGGTTTATGATAAAAATCAAGGGAGTCCATGGAGCTAGCCAATTTTGAAAAGAGTCGATGGGGAAAGAGGGTTGGGAACCCTTATTAAAAAAAATTGAAAAATATTAACTTCCAATTTTTATGACCCAAATGAAACTAATATTTAGTGCAGGCTGCAGCCTAGTTTGATGAGACTAGTCTGTACAATAATTAATTTCGAAAAACTAAGTAATGGAATTTCCATAATTAGTTCAATATGATGAAAGGATGATATCTGCCAGCAATACATGAGTCAATACGTCCAAAATAGCAAAATAGAAAAAAATCCTTTCTGTGGTAATAAAAAATACCAAACGATTGATAGTTCAAGTCATTTACTACAAATTTGTTACCGTCCTAACATACTTTCTGCACTAGATTTATGACGTATTCTATAATAAATTACAGGAATAACTCAGGAAGAAAATAACTGGTCTAGGAATAGCATTTCGACAAACGAATTCTGATTTTTCTGTCCACACCCATTAAGAAACTAGTGGCGCTTCAAAAGTACATATTTTCTCGCATTATATGTAACTGTTGCAATTTTCAAAAATTAGAGTTCAACGTAAATGAGACCTGCGTCATTTTAAGCGTTCTTTACTCAGTCTGTGAAAACCAATTTAGAACCCACTTTAAGAAAATGTTTTTGTTTATAAATTGCATTAGCTTCAAGCAGAAATTACACGAAAACTACTATATTTTAAAAAATGTACATGATCTTTTCTCAAGATCTGATTTTTTATAATTGATATAATTTACGATCAAATCTCTATCTTAAATACGGTACATTGGCGTTATTGATTTTTTGCAATTTACGAAAATGCAGAGTTCACCGAAAATGGAACTACCACCACTTATTCACCATTCTTTGATACATACGAGGATTTTGGAGCCTTTTTGAGAAATTAATTTTTTGATAATTACCAATATTTCATGTAAAAGTTTGCGAAAACTACTTGTACTACATGATGTTCTTTTAAGATCTGTCTTTGATCAACAATTTAATTTAGTAAAAAATCTGTATCTTCAATATTGTAGTTGGTAGGAAGACGCCGAAAAAAATGAACTTTTACAATTTTCGAAAAATCAGGGTATTAAACGGAAATTAGACTCATGCCATTTTTGAAGAGTGTTTACGTTATCCAAGGACACAGTTTAATAAAACAAATTTGGAGTCATTTTGACGAAATTTAGAAAATGTTCAGGTTTCTTGTAAAGTACACTCGAAAGTATTCGTTTTTAACTCGGAGGTCGAGTTTGTTTAGATCGATTAGGGAATATTAATTTTGGAGAAAATCTTCTGAAGGGATTGGGGCGCTATCGTTGATCATAGACGGACACAGAAGTCTTTGCTGTCGAGTTTTCTATATCAAGGACCCACAAACCTTGAAATATGACTACACAACGTATTTGAAGTTATTTACTACATACAGAAACACGTTTTATCCACTTTTTCTTTACCAGGACCAGGCAATAACAGTTTTTCTGTCGAAAAATCGCCCATTTTGTTCACGATTATAATGCTTTCTCTTTTTAAGAAGTAAAGCGAGAAAGTGACAGGCAAGATAGAGTACACAGTCTAGTCATTATTGCATATTGCAGTATATTTTGGTTTAAATGAATTACAAGGAAACTTTATATTAATCCAAGCACAGACACAATGAATGCCGATGCCTCTGAATTCAATCTGGTTTACAGAATTTGATTGTGCGAGTGATCTTGTATCTTTGCTATTTACATGGGCACAAAATTAGAATGTAATGATGGATTTACTTCATTGTGCCATCATCAAATCGTCATACACACTTTTACTACTTCCACATATTTACTCAACCAAAACTGCATAGAAACTAGGAATCCTGTATGCATCTCCTCATACTAATACTAAGTAGTGTAGCAACTTTTTTGGTTTAAAGCGAAGAATTGGGTTTGTACTTTTGCCTATTAAATCTTTGACCTAATGAAGTGAGATGGACACTTTATTAATGCGTATAATCAATACCCAACGGAAACACATTGTTTTAACCAGATACGAGTGTCCTAAAATTCTCTACATATTTGAATACGTATCTACAAATTTGGTAACAATCGATCGATCTACAGAGGCTACTACTAAAAATAATCTTGTCTTCGAGGACAGAACTCACAATGAAATGCATACTAGAAAAAATCGTTCAACTCAAGGACTGTGTGAAATTGTCATTTTCTTCCGTTAACACGCAATTCAGGTAATGCAGACTTGGGCAGACTTTTATTAACGAGAAATGGCAAGTCCAGCTGTCTATAAAACTACTCTAGTTTTGTAGCAGCACTGCAAATATCCATGAATTATAAGACGATCCAATGCAAACATTCTTATTCTAAACTTACCGGCCCACATTATTGATAGGTTGGTCGAGTAAGAACTAGAAATGATATGCATAGAACCCTACGACTGGGAAGACGAAGATGGGTTCCGTTTGGCCATGGTAAACTACCCACAACGAAAAGATCAAGCCCACCACGAGCCATACACTACAGACACTACAGCCCAATCTACGCCACTACACTCCTCTACGACTATCTACCCAAGACATTCGCAGGAGGCCGCATCCTCTTACCTCTCACGTATCGATTTAACACATCAGCGACGGCGACGTCCGAAAAGGAAAAACAAAAAGAAAGAAAAAAACGCGGGGTCGAACCAGTGCACCGGGGCGCGCGTGCGCCACGCACTGGCGTGCGGCTGCAGCAGCTGCGGCGGCGGCGGCGGGGGCGGGGGCGCGGGCGGGGGCGGCCGGCCGCCAGGCGCGGCGCGGGGCGGCGCGGCGCGGCCGATCCTCCGCCGTCGAGCGGCGCTCGCGTCTGGCGAGGCGCTTGCACTGCCCCGGCTCGGCCCGGCGCGCCGCGGCCCGGCCTGGCCGCAGGGGCCGGCATATCATTGCAGGCCAGGCGCGATAGCCGTCGGGGGCTTGGGAGGGGGCCAGTTCGCCCCGGGGGTCGCCCAAGAATATCGTTTTTACGACGATCACCGCCGGCGGGCGGCGGCGGGGGCGGGGGCGGCGCGCGAAGCCTCCGACGGCGGGTGTGGGGGCGGGAGGCGGGGGGCGGGGGCGGGGTGGCACGCGAGGGTCGCGTTAGTCCGGAGGTGTGGGGTGGGGGAGGGCGACGCGACGGCGGCGCTCGGCCTTCGCGCTGGCGGAGAGTGCACCGACACGAGCGGGGGGGGGGGGCTGGGCGCGAAGGGCCGGCCTCGCCGCGCCGCCTAGGGCACGGAGGGTGCGGACTGGGGCTATTTTGACACTCGTGTCCGCCAAATCCTCTAGGGGACGTATTGGCTGGGCTATCCGGGACAAGCCGCGTCTCGTTCGTGGTGGCTAACGTTGCGGCCAACATACTGTGGCCTTCCTCAGGGCGTACTGCTGCTAAATGTTTTTTTTTTAATTTTTCGGCGTAGCCGAAAGTCAGTGTGAATTGGATCGTCGTGCTATTGGTCGTCACCTTGACCTATCCCGCTCAGCCCTTCTCCCCCATATAAAGCGACCTTGCTAGCCCTTTGGAAACAGTAGGCTCTGAGGAAGGCCACAGCATGTTGGCCGAAACGTCAGCCACCGCGACAGAGACGCGGCTTGTCCCTGATAGCCCAGCCAACACTGGCAGCGGAAGCCTACGCCACCATATCTGTAGGGGACGTGGTCGGCGAGAAAATGAGACGTGATGGCTGACTGTGTTGGAGCCGTGGTACTACCTCTTATTTTTTCAGTCCGTCAATCCGAGAATGTTCGCTTGAAAACAGGCTTCGTCCGTGTCCAACCGCGCCCGCACGAGCTACGTGCCCGCCTTGGAAACTTGCCGCGCCTGTGAGAATAACACCATATTTTTTACTCTGTTGATTTTCTTTTGAAATTCAGCTTTCTATAAACATTTTCCCAAGTGGCAAGAAAAAGTTTGACAAATTCTTTTCTTGTTTTCGTTTCGCATTATATTTTATTTAATATTTCAGCTATTTCTATATGTAACAATGTGAAATATTACAAATGAGTCTCTATAAGTTAACAATTCTCGCTTAGGAAGGACAGCTCTTTACACAGACAAGAATCTGTGTTTAACCTTCAAACCTGAAAGTAGAAAGTTAATGCAATCACAGCCCTCATAAGTAAACAGATTATGAAATCAAGATACTTTCGATTCAAATCGTTTAATTTTATTCTCAATTGATAATTTAAAACCTGACTGACGTATTATCTTATTTTAATGGATCATTTATTTGCTTTAGTAGAGAAAAAGGGAGTTAACGTAGAGAAACAACTGTCAACTGACTTCTCGAAAAGACTGTCATGGGCAGATAGCCAGAGACGTACCGATGACGTACCCCGGAGCCAGTGGCGTACCCCGGAGCGACGTGCACAACCCTTACTTTCATATCTCGAGCCGGTTTCGCGGGCACAGCGTCCCGATGAGACACTTTGGTCCCGAGCACTCTTGAAAGCTACTTGGGCCCAGACCTTCACATGCCTTCTAGGTTGTAAAGGAACTGCATTTTCACACACAATGATTGGCGACTGAATGTTGAAATTGAGAAAATACTGTTTCCTCTATTTTATGAAACTAAGAACAGGGTAAATTGGAAATACTCGATATTTCAAAGGTTTTGAAATAATAACATTTAATTAAATAGTTTAGAATCAACGTAAAGATACAAAGTCTAACCAATTAATCCATATTTTTTACTCTGTGATTATTACAATAAAAATTCAAGTATGAAAAATGGACATACTTTCCATCATTTAATGTAGAACAATGCATATGCCAGAACTTCAATATATCGAATTGAAAATACAAAGGAGATTATTTACATTGCAGGTATTTGTGGTAATGTGTTGAAAATGTGGTTAATTTCTAAAAACAATGAATGATAACCAATGTACTCTGAAGGTTTCCCGAATTTTCTAAAATATCACCAAAATATTCAGTTAATTTCCTTCGATTTAGAGAACTCTTGTATATTTACAAGAATAGGTCTTTCATGACTTTTAACAATAAGTACTTGGTAGTATGTGTAACCATATTTATTTTAAAACAATTTTATTTTATCAGAAAATAATCTGATAATCATTTTGTGAATACATCTCCATGATAATTAATTTTTACACTATCCTCTTTCATACACCAACCTCAACTTTCTGAAAAGTTTCAAGGCAATACAGAGACAATGCTTGTGGGCACAAAAATATCTGGTGTGATCGTTTTATGTACTTTTTATTTAGTGTGAATTGAATGTGGGCGTATCAGTTTCTACCCAATGTGAGTAAGAGTTGGGCGCGCATGAAGTTTTTCAGAATAGGTTAGAAGAATGATGTCATATTTACGAACAGGCACGTTTGGTCAAGATTTATCTATACATACAAAACAGGATGCTGGTATGTATATAAGAGCAAAACAAAAAGTTGGCACTTCCACGTGTTTTTTCACCGAGAAGGGTTATATGTTGTTAATTCTGTTGTAACTCCACTACATGGCGCTACATATTCACTACACATCCACTACATATTCACGTCAAATGCAACCTGCAACACACTCGGCAGCATTTTCAATCTATATCGTTAAATAACTTCTAAACCTAGGACCATAAAAAATTAAAATTTTGATGCCAAAGGCCTCAAAGAAACGTTTCTCACACCGTAATCTTCAGAACTCTTCCTGAACATTCTATTACATTTTTCCTGGTATGGCGCTTCCCGATATTACCTCACCTGCTCAGAGACGTGCATAATCTGCAAGAAAATGTGAATGAGAGGGATCGAGAACGGCAGAGAGACACACAGAGACAGACAGGGACAGGGTGAGGGAGGGAGGGAGGGAGAGATAGTGAGAAACGGAGATGGGAAGGGAAAGAGTGAGATGAAGGGCAGAAAAACGTCTGCCGGGTTTTCCTAGCATTACTTATACGTAGTGCTTGATTTTTAAAATTTTAGGTCCCGGAATACTCAAGTTAATTATTAATTTAATAGAAATAGTTATGTAATTATAATATAATTTAATAAATACGTCTTCCAGAGGTATCGGAACTCCGTTACGTCGTGTTTCGCCAGAAATCAAGTCCTGCTTGTAAGTAATATATTATTTATACACGAGATACGTCTTATAAAGCTGAGGTAACCTGACGTTGCACGGGTATTTACGAAGCTCCGCCCTGCCCGGCCTCGATCAGACCGTCGCGCTTCGCCCAGGAATGTCCTAGCAGCATTGCTACCGCCCGGCAACGGCGCGTCACATCGCAAATTTCCAGCAACACAAATTTTGGGCTGTAAGCCAATATAGAGTAACATTTGGGGACGAGAACCCCCCTGTATTCGTTTAACGCGGACGACGGGATGCTCCCTAGTTTTGCTCTCCCAGACGTAAATGTACAGCTGGTCCTCCCCCTCTTCAAAGGTCACTACTCTGTGTCAATGTAGATTGAGTGGTTAGGTGGAAGAGCAGGCCCTATGGCCTGAGCCTCGTCATTAATAAAGACGAAATTATTATTATTATTATTATTATTATTATTATTATTATTATTATTATTATTATTATTATTATTATTATATTTTTTCCTCGACTGCTGAAATTCATGCAGCATCCGTTCATGTGGCTTTTGAAAGCAATCACTCCAATGGTGCAATAGCCATTGTGGAAGAAGCACATCTTTATTCAAATACATTAATATCAACAAGCAATAGGTTATTGTTACTTATGTTTTTCTTAGAGTACAATGTATCACTTTGCTGAATGTTTTCAGATTAACTCAGTCCATATCAAATGTGATCCATTTTCACTTTATTAAAATTGTCCACGAATACCACACTACAATGCAACGCCTACTTAATCACAATCGATTGTAGCGCCTGTAATTAGTCTCTTAAATTGTTCTCTTCCGTCTACCCAACAAGACCGCAAACATTCCCAAACCAACGACGCAAATACAGAAGCGGGGCAGTGGGCGCGCGGAGGCAACAGGCCTCTTCATCAAGGCGTAACCGAATAAAGCGCGTAAAAGGTTAGTGCGAGAGACGCAGGCAGGAGGCCCTCAAAGGGCGGAAGCACTCGCTCCAAGGGAGAGGACGGGGGCGTGGCGTGGCGGGGCGGGGCGGGGCGCTTCCGCGGAGATGGCGACCTTTCGAAGGCGCTGGAAATAAACGCGGCCGCCGCTGCCGCCTCGCAGCTCCCGTCGCGCGGGGCGACCCCTCCCCGCCCCGCCCCGCCCCGCCACGCCACGCCCCGCCCGCCCCACCCCGCCGCGCGACGCAAAGGCCAGGGGCCCGGCGCATGCGAGACGCTAATTGCCGCCTCGCTTCCGACAAGCACATCACACCAATGGAAGATGTTGCTCGAGAATAATATTCATTTACTTCAAAATATAATAATAGATTACTTTCTGCACGTAATAAACGGTGAATGAAAGCAGTGGTGCCGTTGTGATTTCGGACCGAGGGGTCGCGGGTTTTGTGTCCCGCCCCGGGCATGGTTGTATGTGTTCGGCCTTTCACCACTTATCATCACCATATCGTTTCATCTTCACACTTAAATCCAAAAGTGGTGGCCAATGACCTAGTAGTTAATTAACAATAACAAAAAAACAACCGTGAATTCTCCTATAATCCCATTACAAATATAACTAGAACCAGATCGACCGGGGAATATCCATTTTAGAAGAAATCGTACGTATGGTTTAGGCGCTAGCAGTGTTCATAGGCAGACAGACAGTCAGACAGACAGACGGACAGACGGACACACGGACAGATGGACTTTTCCTTTCAATTGTGTTTTCGGTATTAAGGACCTAGAAAACAGGGTTTCTGGCTACACCACGTGTTAGGGGATTTTTTTTTCTTAATTTAGCAACTGGTTTTATTCACTTTTTCGTTTTCACGGCCCGGCAATTAATTTTTTTCCGCCGAAAATTGGCCATTTTTTGCGCACAGCATTACATAACTTTCCCTATACTACGTATATTACTCGATGTATACGTACGTATACGGGAAAGTAATATACTTTAATTTAATGTATACTGTACTTGTATTCTGTCATGTATATTTACATGGTTTTTACTTTTTTCATTAATCAAAAGTATAATGGAATAAAGTAAAAATATTCATTTAATATTTATTCAGGGTCGATGATTCTATGGTATACACCGCCGATCTGAATAAAGCAACTTTCTGAAAATATTAAATTAAGTTAATTTACAATTCAAAATAAAACATAACATTTATTTATAATAAAAAAATTAACATACATAATATTGTTTTGAACGGAAATAATTTACACGATGTAATTAAATTTAATTCTTAATTATGTGACCAAATCTGTTATCCTTCAATTGACAGTACTGATTCAATTCATGCGGAATTTCTGTAGAACAAAGATAGCCAGCTGCAGATAAACCTTCGATGTGATCCTTTTCCTACCAGAGTAAAATGAACGGACTTTTTGGTATTTAACACGATCCGGGAATAAAGTGTTGATTGGCCATTACTGAGTCAGTAGGTAGCCACGGGATCTGTTCAGAGGGAAGTAAGCTAATTGTGCATCGAATTATACATTACGCATTTAGTATTGTAATTTAAGAATTTTGAGAAAACTAGGAAAATATCTAGAATTCTGAGAAACTACAAAAGAGGTCTTACTATACAAATATTGCAGGGACTTTAAAGTTTGGTAACAGTGGCTCAACCATGATTTTCCTTCGGGTACTTTGTATGTACCCCATGTGATGCGTAGTGTCCTGTTATTTTGATGTTTTGTTATATTTTTTCATTTATGGTGAATTAAAATCTATTTTTATTGGTTAATTCATAGTTCTGACGGATTTAATTGAATGTTGAATTCACTTTAGCTATAACAATTAGCAAAAAATAATTAAAAAATATTATTCTTCGTTTTTCGGGGGTTTCCTAATTGGGTGTGCCACAATTGACAGTTGTAGTTGACATTCTTTCTTAGAAAATGTTACCTGTGAAACATAAAAGAAGCAATCTTATACTTCCGTCTGTGCCGGTAAAATTACATTTCTTAGAAAAAATGTTATAATTGAATATTCAAGTATTTATATATTAAATATTGTTGCATTATCTTAGAATGTTGAAAATGAGTTCTGTTAGCGAATTAGAAGTACTTCGTGTCACCAACAGGGAGTGAATAGTTAAAATATTACTGTACATCAGTTTTGTATCACTTGCAATAAACACAGATTTTACTTTTCAGCATTTACCCAAATTGGGTAGGCATGTTATTAAAAATTATGGATTCGTATCAGAGTTAATAAGTTTCAATTTGAGGAATGACTCACTATTAATTAATGGACATTGCTTCAGATTGCTGCTGTCATTTTCTGGCAATTGATTGAACATGTGCTTTGGAAATACGATGTGTGGAACTAGAATACCTACATATTTGGCTTGGGCTCTGTTTTAAAACCAGGCATGTTCATATCGACTGTTGGCAGTCTGTCTTCACAGTTGAAATCACGGTGTAAGATATACAGGTGTGTCAACAAGCCGCCTTTGGGGCAAATTTTCTGAAGCCAGTTTGAGGCTAGTTTTCGCTTGTCCGTACGGTGCGCACGATCGGTTTGGGTCACGGTGTAAGACATATGACACTTTAAACTGTGGCTATTATACAGTTTTGCAAAACATTTCTCACCCATTTTCGTAACTGTTCGCTCTAGACTTTACCAAGTCCACCGCGAAACAACAAATCACTGACTTGAAATTAGAAATCAGCTGGCCATAGAGCTGTCGAATGGATCACGACCTTGCCCAAATGAGACCCATAGATTGCAGCGCTTATATGCAAGAGCTGTGAGTAATAGCCTCACATAAGCTTCAGTTTTAGACTGGGAGTAAACACACCTGAATATCTTACACCGTGGTTGAAATAATCTTCGGAAGCGCTCTGCTCCGCACTTGAGTAGAGTCCCTAGATACAGAGAGTAGCGCAACCGCCGCCATTTAATATCCTCACACCCGATAGCCCTATCAAGCAGAATTCAGAAGTTGAACAGAAATGATAACAATTGGTGACGTAATGGAGATTATTAAGAATATTATCATTGATTTGGGATAGATTCATGGTTCTCAACACACACAATATCTCACAGTTCTAATTCTTCTGTCAATTGGATATAAAATGGCGGGGTCGGTGGAACAATGGAATGCGCTACTCTCTGTATCCAGGGACTCTACACTTGAGATGCGGTGGTTGCGGGCGCCTACTTTCGTCCGCCGCCGCGGCGGCGTCAGCAGAACGAGGCCACCCACTGCACGGGAATTCCCTCCGCCGCCGCGCGACGCCCATCCCGCCCGCCCCGCCCGCCCGCCCGCCCGCCCGCCGGCGTTGCTTGGGCTTCCCGGTTGCTCTACGGCAATGCTCAAGCAACCCCATTAAGGTACAACGGTAGACAATGTAACACTTTAAAGAGATACCTCTAAAACTGAGGCAACACGAATCTCAAATCTAGAGAAAAAAATGAGTAGGAAAAAAGGTTCGATTGCTTACTCTTGTTTCAAAAGACAGGTTAAAAACTGCCGAGATACTGTTGCGTTATTTCTGTTCGTGTCAAATGAAATGGAAGTGTTGAATAAATGATTTATCTGAGCTCCTCAAGGAATTGCGAACTGAGTTACAGATGGCATATAACTTTATCTCCTTAAAATGTTTATGTACCTTAGTGTTATCGAGTGCGCGTATATGGACGGGAAATTGGCACTGTAAGTAGTGTAGTTTGTTAGGTTTTTAGTTGGAGAAAAATATTTTGTATCCATTCTGCGAAGAATCTTTGTAAGAAACAGAATCTTTGTGCAACATCCAAGAAAGCAGCAAACATAATGGCTTCTGAGAACTGCACTGAAAACATGCAAGGAATAACAAACGCCCGTCTAAATGCAAGTCAACACTCTTTAGCGAGTACTATTATGCATTTATTATTACTATTGTTGAGCCTCGTGGCAGCTTTTGGTCAGCGTGCTCGCTTTCCAATACGCAGCTCCGGGTTTGATTCTCGGTCGAGGCAAGGCTATAGTGTGCGTTTTCCTTGCAATGTCCCAGTATATGTTGCTGTGTGACGATGAGAAAATTCACTTCTTAGGTTGAGAAGACCGGAATACGGCTACGTGGGGTGTCTACGTGCTAGCCACACGTTTCTCTTAACCCATGGCCGCGAGGAAGGGACGTCGCCGGTAGCCCGTTCACGGGACTGACTGCCGACTGAGCCGACTGAGCCCGTTCACGGGACGTTGTGCCAAGTACATACATTACTATTGTTATTATAGTTATTATAATTATCACTGTTATTATAGTTATTATTAATAATATTATTGTTTCTACTACTATTGGGTGATTGGTATGAGGTGCACGGGTTAATCCGTTAGATTTAATTAGTACAAGATCAAGGAATTTACGTCCATCTTGATCCATTCCACGTGAAAGGCTTCCCCCAAAGCGCGAAGAGGCGCCTGCGCATGCGCGGGTTCACGAAAACGAAAATCGTGCGTCAAAAGGACACTAGTTAATCGAGTACTAAAATCGTTTTAAAGTTCTAACAATGAATTCAACGCCCTATGTGTAGGTAGGTTTACTCGCACAAGAAGCGTCTTTTCACGCGGATAGCTAGCTGAAGGACAGTCGGCAGGACAGCGACAGGCAGCGTGATCTAGGGGCAGCGGGGAAAACATTTCGTGGGAATGGGAACTGTCCTGCCAAACATTTGTCGAGTGCGCTTCCAGTTTTGAGACAGGACAGTAGGACAGTCATCTGTCGCCGTGAAAACGCGCAGCTCAGTGCAGAAGACGTAGAGTGTGGTCGCGTGCTCGTAACGAGTGGCGCTGCGATTCATTTTCATTGTGTGCTCGGCTTCCAATTATTATCGGAAACTGATTTGTTCAATTCAAATATGACTATAATTGTTATTAGGGAAGCCAGGGAAGCGCTCGGGCAAAGGAGGCATCAATTGCAGTGCCTTTGACCGGGAGGTCCTAGTTTCGAGTCCCGACGGTGGCAGGATTTTCGATACTAGCTTGTCAGCTAGGTCGGGTTCAGTCGCTGTCTGGAGGAGAATTCTAGCGGCCGGCTGCTCTGATCGGTAGTTTCCCCTGGTTTCTCCGATCAACACCAGGCGAATGCCGGGGCAGTACCCTAACAAACTGGTCACGGACCGCGTGCGATCTTTCCGTCCTCTTCCTTATCCTATTTTCACCCCTTACACATACAGAAACACATGCATTGCATTACCAGACATGTCGGGAGCTTAGGGCTTGTCCCGACTGGGGCGGTGGCGGCCCGCTGATGGGAGACACCTGGATAGGGAAAATCTCGCGAGCCGAAGGGTAAGTCGACGCCGGATCTCACCATCCAGTGGGGGAAGATCAAAGCCACGCCCCCTCAATAAAACATGCACTCCACTTACGGGCCCAATGAGCTTAGCAGCTGACGCGCACGGAAACACTGATCCATCTAGGACAGCATCCATCTAGGACAGCATCTGTGAGGGCAACTTGCCTGTCACGCTCGCTTCCACGCGTCCAGCGCTTCGAAGGCAGCGGGTGCCTTGCCGACTGCCCTCGTGGAAAGGCTCCCACAGAGCGCGCTAGACGCAGCGGCGGACTTCGCGGGTCCGTTCGCACCGCAGCCTCAATTAGGAGTCAGCGCTTGGACACGTTTTCCTCAACCGCTCTCTTGTATTCATGCGCGAGATAGAAAATCTCAATACTCGTGTCGATAGGCTGATTGCCGTCACCGAAATAGTCTCAAACAGTGCGCGATGGAGTATCTCGCAGAAATCCTGCATGTAGTACAATTTACAACTGAAATTTTTTTATCAAATATCTTGTTCTTATTATTGTTTGACATTGTAGATTAATTAAGTTTTAAAATGTCGATGTCAGTAAGCATGTTTAATGGGTGCTTGTGCCTAAAACGTAGATCGCTAAACGAACAATCAGTTTCTACAGCGAAATATTAAGTTAAAATTCAAATGATGCATCTGAGATATCACTGCATGTACTCGAATAGCTTTCACTAGCGCGTCTGCCACAGGGTTAAGTATTTAAAGTTCTGAATTAGGGATTTTAAAAGCATTAACTATCCGAAAAATGTATTGTTTAGTTGGATTTAAATGGTGAAATTATTTCACTCTAAAGAAAATCTTTCGGGAAACGAGAACGGATTAGAGAGGGATTACTTAAAACCTTGCCATAATTGAATTCAGATACATCAGTTACTGAGTTACTCATCAGTACCATCAGAGACTGAAGAGTGAAACCGGGTTGATTTGTTTGTAAGAAAAAGCATAAAAGTTGTTGAACTCTTTAACCACTAGTGAGTTGGGATTGAACCATTGGGGTTTGATGATTTTTGTTTTGTGCACGTTTGATGATTTGTGCATGTTTAAAATTCTTAGGAGCAACGCTGTTCCAAATTGGTCACAAGTTAATGTTGGATACAAGACTTATTAGTGTGCCTGTAATCTACAATCTGTTTTTAATGACGTTTGAAAATTAACGATTGATTGGACATTTTTATGTATGTTTTATTAGACGCTGCTTTAATGTGGGTTTTTCCATGTTATTTTTGTATCTATCAATAATCATATACATTTAAACATGACATTTTTTGGCATCCACGGAACAACGGATTTAATACTTTTTAAGGTCAGCGCGTCAAAAGGGCGTTACAGCGTAAAAAAATTAGCTTCTGATTACTCTCGATTTATCTTTACTCTTCATTTTTTGGTCCGCTTAATGTATCTATCAAGGTCATTTTAGAGTTCGATGCGCAATTATTGCTGCGTAAAATTCGCCGGGAGCGAAAGTGCTGAAAATAAATCCAGAAACTATCATGTGAGCCCCTACGTCACTTAACACATGCCCAAAGCCATATTTCGATATCCTAAATGTGACAGAAATATTACACGTGCTAATACGTATTGAATCACATCATATGCAATAATGTGGTAAGGATGACTCTCTTATCAAAAATTGACATAGAATATCTCAAACGTTTATGATACTGTACACAATTTGCTGTGTCACAGCTCAAAGTTCACACTACGGTCCTGTCATTCCCTTGTTGGCTTTAACTTGGACGTCCCGGACTTGGAAACTTCAGCTGTTCACATTCACGCAAACGGCAAAATAGCAGAAGCGAGCACACACCGCCGACGAAAAAAACACATTTCAAAATTATCATTCGCGATTTAGTGAAGAAACACATTAGGAAAATTTTCTATATTTACTTGCGAATGTTTCATAAAGTTTGTTATTGTGGAGTAAACAGGTGCGTCCGCTCCCCTGCAAAATGAATTTCTTTGAGGTGTGCAATGGTGATTCAAGAAACGACAGCACCCTCCCTCGCTCTGGGAACCTCTCATGCAGCAGCAGTCGCGAGGGGAGGCGTGGGCGTTGAACCCGGAGCCTCTGGGACAACGATGGCTGCGGTGGCCGTGGCGTTCGCAGAGGCGTTAGGAGAGCATGCGTTGGAGGGGGTGAAGGGGAAGGGGAGGGGGTGGAGAGGGATGGGGTGGAGGGGTAAGGGAAGGGGTGAAGGGGGAAGGGGAGGGGGTGGAGGGGGGAAGGGGAGGAGATTGTCGCCTCTCGCGCCAGTGATCACACGTGCGCCGGGGCTGACCTTCTGCCGGCGCTGGAAATACCCTGCCCACCCCTCGCACCCTCCCCTGGCGAGGCGCCGCTGCTTCAAACAGAGGGGAGAATGGACGCAGCACACTTTAACATTCTACGTTGTTGTTTGTTGTTTTTTTTTTTGCCCGCGAATAGGCCGTCTTGGACCACGGGTACCTCCCTGCCGTTACCGGAGCTCAATCTCGTTATCTCGGCAGCAGGTGCATGCAATTTGATCTTGGGATCAGCACTTAGCTAAATTCGATTTTTTATCCCCCAGGGTTGTTAGCCCTGGGGGTATGGAAGATGAAATGAGATAATAAGGGACGACACACATATAGACATACCCATACACACCCATGCCCTAGGCGGGACTCGAACACGCGATCCTTCAGCCCGAGATCACCACGGCACTACTGTTTAACAATCTCGGCTATCCGGACCGGCCATAGTTCGTTTTGTTGTTATACTTTTGCATAAAGATCCTGCAATTGGCAAAAGAAAGCCAGGTTGTTAAACAAACTGATTAAATCACCTATAGTTATAAAGTTGCCCACCTGGAATTTGAAGTGACGTTGAGCGCGGCGCGGGGCGAGGCGCGGAGCGGGGCGCGAGACTGACAAAAAGCAAGCATGGGTCTCTACAAACAAATTATTTCCAAAATGTTTTTTTGTTTTTATGCTGAAACATTTCTTACAAACAGACGTGATGCTTCACACCCAATCACTTTAGTTTCACTAGCATCCAGTGACTGATAACGAAATTAACCGGATGAAGTCCGAAACGATCAGACAATCGTAATTCACACAACTTTATCCAAACGGACTGGTTAATAAACGATTAACCGGCACAGCTAACGTTGGCCGTATTTTGATCTTTACCCAAGACTTAAGTATAAACACGTGCTCTATATTTGAGGAAATTTCATCGTGGAGTTGCCATTAAAATTTAGTGATCATGGATGAAGCATTAAATCTTTAAATTAGTCGTAGACATTTGCTTTGCTTACAATGTGTATGTGGAGACTCTTTTATGTAGTGATAAGACAGCTTCCCTTCCACATGTGGGTACCAAGGATCACATTCCCGACGATTCATATGGGATTTGTGCTGTGCAAGGAGGGTTTGTAACAGGTCCTTCTCATGGTTCCGTTCTTTTGCCTGCTTTTCATTTGACAATTATCTCGTCATTCATGTCATATGATCGTATTTACATTTTTACGTTCTCTGTTTTAAGTTTTGAATGAGAGAATCAGCGATAATTTTGCTTCAGTTTCTTTTCGAAAATTAGTGATAAGAAATATCGCTTGTATAATTTTAATATTTTATTTCAATTGTTAGACGGTAGCAGGTAAAGGTAGTAGGTAAAGAGCAATAGGAGTTTATGATAGCGCTATGATGGGGGAAGCATTCTTATAAATTATCGCTGAGAGAAGAGAACAACCGTGAATTTATTAAAGGACTGCCGTTGCAATATTTGTAAAAATAGATAAATAAATTTATAGATTCTTCCAAATTTCTTAAATAATTAGAGATAAGAAGATTCTTAAATGCTTCTACTTGATTTCGAGAGAATGCCCATGTGATCGCGTGACCTTGTTAATTCTGCTTTAAAAGTTCCTCATAAATATTGACACAAAAACTTGTATAATTCTGAACGCCAAGGGCAATTCAATTCGTGAAGTGAACAGGAAATTACTTTAATTTAGTGACTGGCGCTTTGTTGGTGATGAAGAACAACATGCCCCTAGTAACGAGCAATCCCTTCCAGGTGCTCCGCAGCGAAGAACAGCAGCTCGTGCGGCGCGCTGTGGGCGCAATGAGGCCGTGTCCGGCACCCCCTCCCACGCCCCCGCCCCCCCCGCCCATCACCCCCCTCGGCGCCGCGCCACCGCTTTGAAGTTGCCCTCCGCGCCGCTTCACGCCTCCGCTCGCCCCCGCCCCCCCCACCCGCTTCGCACATCGCCGCCCCGCGACGCGACACGCCTGGCCCCGCCTCGCTCCGCCTCGCCCCGCCTCGCTCCGCCTCGCCCCGCCCCCGCCACACATCGCCCCCGCCGAGCCCCATCCCGCCTCCGCCCCCCGACCTGCCTCGCCTCCCTCACCAACCCGGCCCAACGCTCCCCTCTTCGCCCCACCCCATTCCGCCTCCGCCCCCCCGCCACGCCATGCCCCACCCCACCCTCTCTCCGCCCCACCCCATTCTCTCCCCGCCCCATCCCGCTTCCGGCCCCACCCCGCTTCCACACGCCCCACCCCACTCTCTCCCCGCCACGTCCCACTCACCCTCTCCCGCCCCATCCTGCCTCCGCCCCAACCCCACCCCGCCACCCATCCCGCCACACCCCGCCTCCGCCACACCCCGCCTCCGCCCCACCCCGCCTCCGCTACACCCAGCCCCCGTCGCTTCGCGCATCGCCGCCCCGCGTCGCCACACGCCTCGCCCACCTACTTCCACGCCCATGGGCCTGCGCGCTCTTTCTGCCGGCGCTGCGTCACCTCCCCCCCTCCTCTCGCCCTCCCCGCTCTGTCCTGTCGCTCACCTCCTCCCACGCCTCCCAGCCTCGTTCTGCCGTCGCTTCGTCTGTTCGACCCAGCCCACTGCTTCCCAACGCATCACGCATCCCACTCTCTCGTCTTGTCCACTCGCTCCGGCTGCGGTGGCTCAACGCAACGGTCTCGGGCTGGAGGCCGACCAATTTTTCGCACTAGCTAGTGAGGTCGAATTCACCGGCTGTCCGTAGGAGAATACCAGAGGCCGGCTGCTCTGATCGGTAGTTTCCCCCGTAGTTTTTCCATTCAATACCTGGAAAAATGCCTGACGCACAACTTTTCCTCCTTCATGCTTGTCTTCTCTCCCCTCCACACACACAGACACACGGACACTTCCATACATACAGTGCCTTACATGTTCGGAGACGAGCTGGGAATCTAGAGCTTGTCCGGATGGGGCGGGGCCCCCCTCGCGGAGATATTTGCAAGAGAAAACACCCGCAAGCCGACGAGGAAGTCGACGCCGGATTTCACTTTATAGCGAAGGCGGAACACTGACTTCTTCCGCAATATAACATTAAATACATTTACGGGTCAGATAACAATAGCAGTTGACATGCTCGGAAACACGATTCGTTCAATCCATCAGACACCCAATGTCGAATACTCGCCACTGCAGTGCCTCTGACCGGGAGATTCTAGGTTCCCCCACGGCGGCAGAATTTTCGACACTAGTTTATCAGCTAGGTCGAAATCAGTCGCTGTCTGGAGAAGAATTCTACCGGCCGGCTGCTCTGGTCGGTAGTTTTCCATGGTTTCTCCAATCAACACCAGGCGAATGCCGGAGCAGTACCCTTACAAACGGGCTACGGACCGCGCGCGATATTTCCTTCCTCTTCCTTGTCATATCCTCTCCTCTTACACACACACACACACTTACACTAACATGCACTACATTACCACAAGTGCCGGAAGACCAGTCGGTAGCTTAGAACTTAGTCGGCTGGGGTGGTGCCCCTATGGTGGGAGATACCTTGTTGGGGAAACCCTCACTAGCCGACGGTAGGTCGGCGCCGGATCTCGCCATCCACGGCGGAAGATCACCCTTTCCCGGATGAAGAAACATACACTACACTTACGGGACTACTTACGTCGTCGGGTCGAGTCGAATCTTGCTTGACGTCACGCGCTCCGCTCGTCCGCCCCTCCCCGCTCGCTTCCTTCGCTCCTCCCCGCCCCTTCCCTTTCATCTCGCCCTCCCCGCCCCGCCTCCCCTACTTCGAGGCTGTTCTTTCCGCGGCCGCGCGCCCCCACTGTCGCCGGGGTGGGGGAGGGGCGGGTCAGCGCGCGCCCTCCACTTTGTTCGCGCCTCTGGCTGGAGGGTGAAAGTGCGCATTTATCCCTGCCACACGAGCTCAAAATATCTTGTTTACATCCGTTCATCTGTAGATGTTACGCAACATGGCAGGCGAGACACGATCTTCTCTGAGAGCTATCGAACGATAGAAATACGTTTTTACAAAAACACTATAAGAGGAAAAAACTACTAAATTTAGATTAGTGCAACTTTTGTTATACAATTAATGAAAAATTTAAAAAAGAATATACTACGTGCTATTTTCATCAAAAGGAAATATTCAATTTAAAACAAAGACAGTAATGAAGCAAAATCCTGTAATGAAAGTGTTTCCGTTTTTTGTGTTGTTTTGGCAACAACAAATTAACAAAAACATTGGTCAATGAAATCCAACATTTTCATAAATTGATGTACTTGATGTATTCTAAGTAAGAAAATGTAATGAAACGGAAAGGCAAAAATTGTAATGTATTAAAGAAATTCAGCATACAAAGTATATCCACATTAACACTTTACCTATTTACATTAAAATATTCGTGAAAGAAAACACACATTGCTTGTAACAAGAACAGTTTGCATTTTTTAACGAAATCTTTCGGAAATGCATAGGACATTTTTCAGTCACTACTAGGACGCGCAAAAATTTAATAATATTATTTGTCAGACATATTTTTTCTAACATTAGCAAGTTGTAGATTCCTGAAAGAATAGAAACTTCAATGCCCGTTGTCCGTCCTCCTTCAAAACTGAATAATACTGAAAATACTGAATAATAAAACTGAAATAATATTCGGTAATAATAAATTTGATATCTAAAATATATTTTATACGAAATAAAACAGCATGTTAACAATAATTCGATAAAGAAACTTAAAATACCTATACAGAGAAAGGTTCTATAAGAAAAGTAAAATGGTCAAGTTTTGTATTGCATACGGATATACAAATCGTGTGTCAAAAATTTAGACTCTATCATTTGACAAGAAGTACTTGATTTAAATAGATGTAGCCTATTGCAGGAGATAGTACTTTTACTCATTAATAGCGTATTCCTGAGTATGAATGAAATCGAAGCACATTATTTGTACGAAAAAAATATTAGTTTCACTCTTCAAATGACTACTTTTAAGATGAGAAAACTCGCGATTTCTCTAATATAGATGAAGAAATGTTTATGTTCTCTAAATCCAAACCCAACGTAGGAATATCGAGATTCTCTCTGAATGATGGAGGAATCTTTAGGAATAGGTATATTTGAATATCGATTTTCGTGTCCGTTTACCCAAAGTATCTGTATGTACTATACCAAACATTCTTATATTGGAAGTCTATATATCGATAGCTAACATATTTTAAATTTTTTTAATTCCTAAAATTTTATATCATAATATAACGTTTACTGAGCAAAAAATGTATAATTAGACAAGATTACCAATTTTAACGGTGTGGATAAATCATTAAAGACTATTACTGAACTTCCCGAAAGAAATGTACAAACACGTACTGAAATAAGGTGTTTTGCGAGGAGAAATATCCTCAAGCTTTTGAAATCACATATTTTCCCGACTTCACTGAGATAATTATAAAATTAACTTATCTGGAAATGGATAATCTCATGGAGTAAATGCATCCAATTTTGAAGTAATATTTAGCAAATATAAGATTATATGTGCATTTTTAGCTTTCAAACATGCTGATACAACTGCATGGTGCAACAGTGGTTTGGGGGTTAAGAAAGTTAGGCTAGTTTATAATATTACGCCTATGCTGTTCAGAGATACATACAACTAACAATCTTTGTATATCAAATTTGCATATATTGCTTTTAAAAAATAAGAAAGCATTTTGATATGACATCCTTTCCTACTGTCCAGACTTTTGTAAACATGGGCAAGTAAAATTTTGAAATATTTGAATTTGGCGCATAAATTTGCCCCCAACATGGCTGACAGCGCGTGCTTCAATAAACAGTGGGAAAGGAAGACCATCTTCATAGGATTGTGAGGCGGTGGTAAATTGTCTATGTAGTCCACTGTTAGAATCATTGACTATATGCCATTTTTCACGTATATGCTAAATATCATGTTACCACATCTATGCACTCGCAATTTTTAATTTTGGCTTCTAATCTCTAATGAGCGTTTACAAGCCCTCGTTGGGACCAAAGAGAAAAAAATGAAAAAATGAGTGAGCAAATACACTCAAATTAAGGAGTAGTACTTCACAGTTCCACGCCTAGGAAGTACCACTAACCAAGCAAACCGGAAGACGACGTGATGCGAAGCTTTGCGACGCTATGTTCTCTTTGGAAAACGGCATTTCTTACTAGGCATTGTTGAAATGCGAATCAAAGCTAGTCGTTGTGAGTCACAGTGAAAAACACCTTGCACCTAGTATCAAGAGTTTGTCATCCATTATCACGTATACAAGTCAATGAGTTGTTAAAACTTCAAGTCCGCAACACAATATAAACTCTTCGCATATTCTGATAATCCTACGCGGCAATGTCAGGCAGGAGCCCAAGCCATGAGATAAACTGATTCTCTCTCCACGCGGAAATTGCAAAAAATGTGCACAAATAAACTCCAAAAAGGAAGCCGAATCGTTTATCGCTGTAGAGGCCACCAGGGCATAAACTCACAGCTGCCCCAGAAGCATCTTCAGGCTCTTCTACAAACTTTAAAATGTTGTTTAGAAGCTTGAGCACCATCAAAATACAAAAAAAGACTAAATATGCTACATTTGTGAAAACAAATTAAAATGAAAGACAACGCTGCTCTAATCATTGAATTACATTGCACTTCACTACAGAGCATTTAGGAAACTTAATAAATATCAAACGATACGAACGCGTTTATTGAGCGTTAGTGAACCGCATGTCGATGAGCTCAATGATTACATGTTTGTATTAGTTTTTTTCTGCCACAAAAGCAAAACTCGTAACATTCACTATTTAACCGGGATTATGTGTTGACAATGAATGGAACGAGATATTTCACAGCGTTATTGGTGAAGTGGTTACCTCCCAAATTTACTGCATTTCCAAAATTTTGAGAGGCAAAAAGAAGGAAAGAGGTATCTCTGAATAAATGTTTCAAACTTCTAGAGTCTAAAGGAGAATCGAAGATGATAACTTCTTACTAATGGAAAATCTAATACACGGAAAGTGAAACTGTAGCCCCTGTTTGGTAGGCAACACTTCGTACAGCGGTGTTCGCCAGCTGCGTTCTGGCGCAAAGATGTGTATTCCTGGCCCCGCCAAACAGCACCGCAGGTCGAGTTACATATTAGTGTCGAGGTAGCAGGTCGAGTATACTATTTTTAGCAAACAAAGTGCTTATTTTCTACTGCCTTTCGCGGCCTAGACGTTTGAGAGTTAGAGGGACGCACATCGCCAGAAAGAGTCAGAGTTGAGGGTATTTGCTAAACAATGAAACTATCCTGATCAGACACTGGGGCGACCAGAAAATCTACACGAGCATTCGATTCCTACACGCGTGCGTGCCGACCACTCCGCTCCGACGGTCGATGTCCCTTTCGCTCTATTTCTTCGCACATGGCGTTCGCGCAGACGCGCCACGCCTGTGCACGCGGCGAAACAGGCGGCTACCTGGACACTCACACGCCGCAACCGTTTCCTTTAACCGCTGAACAGTTTCTTGCTACGTTTCTCAGTTTTTGAGAAAATATATTGATTTATTCGTGTTTCCGGGCGCGTCAACTACTCAGGTCATTAGTTTCGTAGGTGTAGTGCGTGTTCTTTCCTCGGAAGGTTGCGATGATCTTTTCTCCGCTGGATGGCAAGATCTAGCGCCGACCTACCGTCGACTAGCCGGGTTTTCCCCTCAACCAGGTATCTCCCACCAGCGCGACACCGCCTCAATCGGGACAAGCTGTAAGCTCCCGACCGGTATCCCGGCATGTGTGGTAGTGTAGTGCATGTTAGTGTAAGTGTGTGTGAAAGAGGAGAGGAGAGAGCAAGGAAGAGGAAGGAAAGATCGCGCACGACCCTTGGCTCGTTTGTTAGGGTACTGCTCCGGCATTCGCCTGGTGTTGATCGGATAAACAACGGGAAACTACCGATCAGAGCAGCCGGCCGCTAGACTTCTCCAGACATCGACTGAATTCGACCTAGCTGACAAGCTAGTGTCGAAAATCCTGCCGCCGTCGGGACTCGAACCTAGGACATCCCGGTCAGAGAAAATATATTAAATTATATTCAATTCGGTCCATGTTATTTAGAATAGACTTTTGTAAATTGAATAATAATTCACTTTAATGTATGTTCATTTAACTAACAACAATTTCGAGGATTATTTACCTCATCTTCAGCATAGAATACAAAATTATTAAAAAATTCATTTTGAGAAAATATTTTTTTCGAAGCGAGTGTCTACTGTCAAGTCCTAAGTGAGTGAAATTCAGTTGCATTTTCCCGGAATCCAAATTTTCAGCACATTCATGCACTTCAAACATCATAAAAAAAAACTATTGAAGATAATAATATAATTCTTTTTACAGCATGAAACCAATAAAATTCTCTAGTGAAGGAAGTACAATAGTTAATATGTCATTAAAACTTTGAGTTTTATGAACTGAAATGTTCAAAAAATGTATAAACAATTATTTCTCGAATTAACAAGTCCTGGCCCTTCACTTTTCACAGTATCTTTACCATTCATGTTTATTCTATAGATAAATTAACTGTATCTAATGTCAATGTTTTGAAGAGTTATGATATTTGAAGTAAAAACCTTTATTTTTGCCAATTATTTATAAACAAATTGAAAACTTTTTTAAAAATATTTGATCTCTAAAATCTTAAAGAAATCAAATGTACGAAGGAAAGGAAAATATACTCAAAATTGTATATTTTTTTTCTCAGGCAGACAACTTCCTTAAAACGAAAACCAACACTTAAAAGTTGATGAAATACCGAGGAGTGACTGCGCCCAATGGAATTTTCTGGCGACGTTTGCGCCACGACGACCGCTCTTCCGCCAGCTCTTTGGTCTGATGGCCCTAACGCCCCACCCCGAGCTTTCCAGAAGTTGACTCACATCACGGAGCTGCAAGACCCTCAACATCCTGCTGTTCTCCACTTGCAGCTCGCCGGTTGTATGCCGCGTGCGTTGTAGCCTCCAGGAAGCGACACTGATTTGACCTTCAGGCCAGCCGTACGCGCACTGCCGGATAATCTGATTTGATCTTAATGGAAGGACGTTGTTATGCAATTAGGAGTCAGAGTAAATGTAGAAGCGAAAAAAACAATAATATTCTTTTGAAGTACCAAATTTACTTGAATTGCGTAAATTGTTTTTCCTGCGCCAACATGCTACCGCTGGCTCTGGGTGCAACTGTGCAATGTAGCGCCACCCCAAAGTGTGTAGCCTGAAGCACTTAAGCGGGGACAAGACGCGTGTAAGCTCCGGGCGAGATAGCTTTCCGAGAGCGAGCGTGCCACAAGAGCACTGTGTTCATATGTTAACCGCGTCCACCGTCAGCATTTTTAGAAACCAGAAGTGTCTACGTTCATCGCGACTGGGAGCGTCACGATTCGGACACTGATCTTAGATAACGAGAGCATACCGCAACAGAACCACATTCACATAACAAACACTCGGAACGAACGTTTGTTGTGATATATCTAGAGTGTGTGCGACCTAGGAATACGGTTTCGCACCAAATCCAACCAGAGCAAATTTCTTTTCTGAGAAATAGAGGGCGTGTGTGCCTTGAAATCCCCGTACTGATGCCGCTACCACTTTGAGCGACAAGATTATCAGATACTAAGAAGGTCTAAAGTTAATATCTTCTAGGGCATGAACGGAAAATAATCAACTAATCATACGACGGAAATTTCATGTGACAAAATTACACAAGTGATATTTTCTCCTGATTGATAGGACCTCTTCATGCAATGATGTTTGGGAATGTCAAGGAATAACGTTAACTGCGTCACAACGTGACCCGGCAGTCACCAGTTCATGACAATTTGCCTTCCAACTAGGCACCAATGCCACATGCGCAACTCTTTTTTTTTTTGTTATTTAAGGTCCCCTGAACTACTACGTCATTAGCGACCACTATTGGGTTTCTTAACGTTATGGTATGAGGATGAAACGATATGGTGATGATAGGGGGTAAAAGGAAGAAAACGTACAACCATGCCCGAGGCGGGACTCAAACTCGCCGGTCGGTCCGAGATCACTACGGCACTACAGCTTTAGCCATCTCGGCCACGGGGCCGACATGCGTAATTTTGTTACACGAGATTTTCCACATGTGCATTGGCAAAAAGAGGTAATATTCCACGCACATACATGCCCTAGAAGATTGCAACATTCATTGCGAGACACCTGCAAATGAGGGCTCCTGGGCACGTGAGAAGTGTGCGCCTCTGCTTAGCCTCGTGCGAGCGCGAGGATTCGGTAGCGTGGGCGGGGGGTGGCGAGGCGGAGCGGGGCGGGAGGCCCGGGGCTCCCGCTGCGGGGACAGCGCTGGCGGCGGCGGCGGGGGCGGAGAGCGTCGGGGATCGATCCGTGGGGCTGCGGGCGGGCGGGCGGGGGCGGTCACTGCAACGGCGGCGGCGGCGGCGCGTGTGCGCGGGCGGGCGGGCGCCGCCGCCGGCGCGTGACACACGCGCGCGCGGAGCCTTCAGGTGCGCGCCCCCGCCCGCCAATCGATACGCCCGCACGCCCCCGCCCTCGCCCCGCCCCCTCGCCCCCGCCGCCGCCGCCGCCGAGTGGGTCGGTGCGACGGCGGCGCTGCCGCTCCGGGGGTCAGAGGCTCCTCCGCATCCCCTCCCCTCCCCTCCCCTCCCCGCCCTCTCGCGGCACCAGGGAAATGGGAATGTGACAATGCTGTTACGGCTCGTCTGTACGCTGCAACCAAGTGCACGTTCAAGCGTGTATTGCCACGCAAATCTATGTACATGTTTTATGCATGTGTCTCAGAATAAACGTTACAAACTTCTCGGGCACAAAGATGATCACTTTTTCCCCAATGACCACATGGTGCGAAATGGCATTTTACGAAGAGTTACACACGTGATATTTGCAGTTGTTTGGGAGACAATGCATTGATGCCTGCAGCAGGTTTCTCACGGTCATCGCCAAAGAGGATCATCTTCGACCCACGTAAGCACCCGAGAAGTTTGTAACGTTTATTCTATTTGACAAAAGGAGTACTTGAAACGACTCAGCCAGTTGCTCCTCCGCTAGAAAATAGACAAAGAAGGAACGTCCGCACACTTTTTTCCATGGCTTGTTCCAGAATCAAGGATTTTCTGATTGTCAACTAATTCAACAACTCAATTCACATCCATTGTATATTGCAATTAAATCACAATTTACTATCTTTCAACTGGTACTACTATCTCATACAAAATGTATTCCTATGTAGCAGTCGATGCTGTTAACGGTTTATATCTCGTGAGATAAATGCGAATTCTGGTATCAAGAAATCACGCTCAGGCGCATTCGCAGTTTAAAAGCACTGAAAACATTTTCCCCATACGTTATTTTTAATTTAGTTTTAGTTGAGTGAATTTTTTGTCAAAATGATATAGATTGAAAATATAAAATATAGAGTATCACAATAATTCTCCCTTAATTTAGATTCATATTTCCTTCATTTTTCTATTTTTTGTTTCCTTCATTTATAGACGGAAATTAATACGATCAGCCTTTAATGAACCAGAAATTGTAAATTGGCTTTCCCTTTCCCAAACTTGCAATGCTTTCGGGTGGATCTACTAATCT
Source organism: Acheta domesticus (assembly GCA_031308135.1). Lineage (NCBI taxonomy): Eukaryota > Metazoa > Arthropoda > Insecta > Orthoptera > Gryllidae > Acheta > Acheta domesticus. Next base: position 185,659,519 of record JAHLJT010002406.1, read on the forward strand.
GGTCATTAGTCTAGTTACTATTGTGATAGCTTTTATACCAGGAGGTGCCGGCAAAATGCAGTGCCAACCTCACGCCTATATGTATATCCCACCGCCAGGATATTGTTCCAGCCGGGACAAGCTCTGATATACCGAATGATCTCCCGACATGTAAGATAGTGTAGAGCAGTTATTGTGGGTGTATGTAAGGGGAACGGCCCATGATTAGGACACTGCTCATGCATTCGCCAACAATTGTCCGGAGAAAGAGAAGCGCTGAGATGGCGGTGGTGTTTCTTGCCCGCTGGTACACAAAATCCGGCGCCAATCTAGGGACACGCCGACCGGCAGGGGGCGCCCCTCCATACATCTCCCCAAGAGAGACTTGGACCTAGTCATAAAGAGATATAAGCTTCGGTCTGATGCCCCTATGTGGGTAGTAGGGTAGAGCAAGTAATTGTAAGACACGACAAGGAAGAGCAAGGAAGGATAGCGCGCAGCTTACAGTCCGTTTGTTAGGGTTCTGCTCTGGCGTTACTTTGGTACCGAACGGAGAAAATATCTATCAAATCTACCGGTCAGAGCAGCTAACCGCTAGAATTCTCAAGACCACAGGTGAAAAGAGTGAAAAATCCTTAATCGTCTGGAACCGACCACTGAGCCCCCTCTGTCAGTGATTAATGATTTCGGGCGCGTCAACTGCAGTCATTAGCCCCAAAGTGTAGTGCATGTTTTATCTCGGGAAGCGGTAGTGATCTTCCCCTGCTGGCTAGCGTGATCCGACGCCGACCTACATCGGCTTGCGTGGAATTTTCCTCAACCACGTGTCTCCCATCAGCGGAGCACCGCCCCAGCCGGGACAAGCTCTTAAGTCTAGTGTGTGTGTGTGTGTATGTAAAGAGTGAGGATAGGACAAGGAAGAGGAAGGAAAGATCGCGCTCGGTCCATGGGCCGTGCCAGGCATTCCCCTGGTGTTGATCGTAGAAAGCGCGGAAAACCACCGCTCAGAGCAGTCGTCTTCTAGAATTCTCCTGCCGGCTGAAGTCGACCTAGCTGTTTACCTCGTGTGAGGTCGGGAGTGGAGCCCTAGGACAATCCGGACAGAAGCACTGCGGCGCCATCGAGCCCCCGCTGCCGGTCCCCCGCGTCGCAGCCGGAAGGCCCTTTGCGCGGGAGAAGAAGCGCTCGGGGCACACGCGCAATTGCCTCGCGAGCGAGCGCTGCGTTGGCGCGGCTGGCGCCACCTGTGCACACAGCGCCGCCCCTCCCACGCGGCGCGCGCACACGCCGTCTCTCGCGAAAGGCCCACGGCGCAGCGCAGCAGCCCGCAACGGACTGCGACCTACAGGAGTTACTACACTAACTTGCACTGCACTTAAGAGCTTGTCCCGGCTGGGGCGGGGCTCCGCTGATGGAAGACACCTGCTTGAGGAAAATGCAAGCCGATGTAGGTCCGAGATACCTGCTTGTGTCAGAAGGAACCAACTTCACACGTCGGAAAACAAATGAACGTCGTGAAGGGCGATGAAGACGATCTCGCGCAGGGCACGAGAAGCCATTGACAAACGAGCTAATTGTGAACGAACGCACTCACGAAATGGGTGCATAGACATAACGTGCTGTTGCAAGCAGTGGCCAAGCAGCAATTGTCAAAGCGGTCCCTTCTTATAGTAACCTCTCTGTCAAGTGAAATTTTGGAAGATTTGAGTTAGATGCATTGGTAGATGGTTTAAGCATTGCTCCATCACGGACTAAAATGGTGTGAGTTAAACTTAAAAATTTCTTAGCTAGAGGTCAGCACAATGCAGAAGTAGCCAACAAGTTTCTCGTATGGCTGCGTGCAACTGTGATGTAAGTCACAAACAACTTCCCTCGGCTCCTAGGAAACAACTTCTTGTTTATGCGCACCCATCATACAAGAAGAATCTCGAAAAAACAAACACAAAAAACAACAAAAAACAAACAAAAAAACAACATTTAATCGCGTTTAGCAATACGTGCATACGTCGAAATCGCACCTTCAAAATTGCCCTCATTTGGTTGAAAATTGTGACAAAGCCCTATTTTTCCCTATTTTAATATCACATTCCAGTTTTCAGAAACGGTGTGTGCAAAAGTGGTGAAAGTCAAAAAAATAGTTCATTACTTAATGAATAAGCAATACTTCAATTCAAAATCTCTGAAGTAAGTTAAAAGAATGCCTCCTTAACACGTTCCTAACATTTTAGGTCATTTATTTTTTAGCATTATTGTTTTATAGTGTATTCATTTACACGTTATTTTCCGGAGAGAGAGAAAGTATGTTTGTCGACTTACACCACTTGTGCTCAATTGTTCTAAAGAACTCAAATAAGAATTCCACATAATTATGGACAGGCTTGGCTGTAAGAAGAAGCAGGAGTTTCCATGAAGCTATTATGCCTGTCGGCGGTTTCCATTTTTTAAACATTTGATAAGCCATGTACGACAAAACTGTCTCTTAGGGTAAATAATGGTTGTAATGATAAAAGCCCTAAATGATGTAACAGAAAATCCTTACCTAAACAAAGATGCCGCAAAGCGCGACATTCAAAAACCTTTTTTTTCTCTTAGTGTTTACTCAACAGTTATTCACATTTTTTAAAAATGCCTTGCACCGTTTCAATATCTACAATTCAATAAAGTTATGCAGAAATCTTCCAAACCACAATAATTATTCTGGCTGTAAAATAGCTTGGAAAGTTGGGATATAATATATAAAATATTTTGAATAGTTGAGATATATTCAAATTTTGAGCATCAATAATGCGAGCGAAAATTAGATGTGTGTTGTATATCGCTGTAGAAACATCAGGGAAGTTCTTTGTATTCACGATAAGGAAAATAGAAAATACCAAATTCAGTCTTATGCCTTTCCGGACTGTCTCGAAGACTAATGAAGTAGAGGTGGTTTACAAATGTTTAGAACTTATGGTTCTAAGCTTATAAGTTCTAAAATGTTAGAACTTATAATTCAATCAATATTCACTGTGCTTGAGACTGCAATTGTAATTTAAATATTTTATATTTACTAGATCTGTACATGTACGTTATGGTGAATTATAGCATGAAACCGTGCTACTCATCTTAACATAAAAAACGAATGAGACCTCCATAATTATAATCATTGATTTTTGTGTGTGATATTACACATGTGTCAGACCTTGGATAGACACTGCGTTGCGACATCACTAATTATCACATCTGAAAACAACCTAGGAACTGAAAAGTTTCGCTATCTTCACTTCGCTAACTAGCCTCATAAACACACACGCTTGCTACCTGGAGCCTTCTTGAAGAATTTCTTGATGCAACCAAAGAACGCATTGAACAAATGACGGCAGATAAGCATTCGTTTAATTAATTTTACGATTCAATTAATGTTCAGAGTTTGTACTACAAAAATGTTTTATAAAAGCAAGCGATAAGACATCTGCTATCCACTACCTTTCATTCAAAGCAAACATCATGAAATTTGCTGTCTTTCTAAACGAAAACCCTTAGTTTTCGTTTTGAATACAAAGCTTTAAAAATTTTCTGAATGTTACAAGTTTTAATAAAAATCAAATACATACGGTATTTATAAATGCACTTTCTTCTATCCAAACAAAAAGCTTCTAAAAAATCACACATTTGCCAAAAAAAATGTTGAAAATGTCACAGGGGCTCAGGTAAAGTACTCCCAAAAATTAAAAAGCTCTGGAAGGGTATAATCTCTTTTAATGAGCTCTCGAAGGGTATAATCTTACGTGTGACGTATTTACCAACTTTCACCTCAAAAGCTTCTAGTCTGACAGTTATGCATGCTACATTCTTCCCTCCAGACATCATCCAGATACTATTTTTGGGTACAAAAATTCCGTCTGTTCCTTTTCCACATCAACTGATGTTAACAGTCTTTGGAACAACGCTAATAGAGTTAATTATGGCGCATGAACTTACGAGTAATTACAAGTGTTAAATTCGCTTATAAAGTGTTACGCAAGAGAAATCTACAACTTCTTAATGATATCGGATTTACGGTTTGCAAGCCTAAAGTAGGCGAAGGCACATTGACCGTAGTCATGTAATCACAGGCTCCTGAATTTTGGTCAACACAAAAGAGAAGACAGATTATAGGAACAGGGCTGTATTCGAAAATTACGAAAGTGTGATTTCACGGACGTAAACAGCGTGCACATTTAGGTGTGCTTATTACGTGAGATAAATTGATTGATTAATTGTGATTCCGGGCGCGTCAACTAATAATGTCATTAGTCCCGTACGTATAGTGCATTTTCCTCGGATGGTGGCGCTGATGTCTGCCACGCTGAATGACGAGAATCGGTGACGACCCACCGTCGGCCAGCGGGGTTTTCTCCAATCAGTTATCTCCCATCAGCGGGGCACCTCCGCAGCTGTAACAAGCTCGAAGCTACCGAGCGGTCTCCCGGCATGTGTGGGTGTGTAGTGCATGTTGGTGTAAGTGTGTGTGTGTAAGGGGTGAGGATAGGCCAAGGAAAGATAGCGCGCAGACCGTGGCCCGTTTGTTAGGGTATTGCTTCGGCATTCATCCGGTGCTGATCGGAGACACGAGGGAAAACTACAGATTAGAGCAGCCTGCCTCTAGAATTCACAAGACAGCGACTGAATTTCGACCTAGCTGACTGATAATCTTGTGATGGGGGGCTGGGCGCGTGCGCAGTGGTGTCACTGCTCCGTGGCACAAGGAGGCGAGTGGTGGTCCGTGGGCGTAATATCGCAGTTCGAACGCGACGTGCTCAAACCTGCGAACATCAAGTTCAGACTGTGTTCAGACTGGGCAAATAGACTTCAGAGTCGTTATCGGCCCTATTGCACCCAGGCCTGGACAGTCTGTCACTGGAAATTTCTACGTGGAAGTTTTGCGGAATTTGCATGCCGCGGTTCAGCGGACGTGAAGGGCCAATTGTCAGGGAAAGTGGAGTCTGCGTCACAATAACGCGCCCAGCCACGCATCGCCTATTGCGCAGGAATTCCTCGCCGAGAAAACACAACCCTCAATCACCTTACTCTCCGGATCTTGCTCTCGGAGACTACTGACTGTTCCCTACTCTTAAAATGGGTGTCAATAGCGGACATTTTGCAATCGTGGAGATCCTGAAATCGAATGCGACGTCTCAACTCCGACAGCTGCCGAATGAAGCCTTCTGTCGCTAATTCCAAGATGGAGAAGTGTATGGGTACGCAAGGGTTCCACTTCGAAGGTGACGAGGTTACTATTGCTGTAGGTTATAACATTAACTTGCTGAACGACCACACCGGAACTTTTTGAACGCCCCTCGCATTTCGCCTAATTCAAAAAATATTGCATGCATCCCGTACACGATTTGCGTACTTGTTTTGTAACTTACTGTTTTAACACGCCGTGTGCAATCGCTCTGTACCCTTACACAGACATGCACTTACTCTAACACTATCACATACCGGGATGTAACATTGACTATACTATCTAAACTCATGATCATAGTTGTAGAGCAGATATAAAATCCGGACTAAGTGCCAAAATGTGAAAATGTGCATTATGTGCTGAAAAGCATGGTAGGTGTCCAGTCCAACCCAATGTGGTGTAAAATGAGCTATCTGAAATTCTCATTTTTAGGGATTCGAAGTGTCGCCACTAGACTGCCCATAAGCCAAGTTCCGCGAGCATTTAAAATAGTTTTTCTTCACTATCTCAGAATTCCATTTTTAGCACTTAGCTCTCCAGTCGCTGGCGAGCCCTTGGCGCGAGGCTGGCTCCCGCCGCGAGGCGCATGCACGCCCTATTCCGCCCCCCGGGCCGGGCCGGGCCGCTGACCCGCGCGGCGGGGTGGGGTGGGGGAGGCGGAGCTCAGCTGTCGCAGGGCGCCGCACCCCGCTCCTTCTCCCTCCCACTCCCTCTCCCCCTCCCCCTCCTCCCCCGCGCGCGCCGCGACCCCGCGACCTTGGGACGGTAACTCGGCGTTTACGCCGTATGACGAGCTTTCTATAAAACGGCTTTAACGATCGACGGCGGCGGCGGCGGCCAGGCGGGGCGTGGGGGGGGGGGCGCTGGCGGAGGGAGGGCCGTGTGCAGATGGGCAAGGGGGCGGGGGAGGGGAGGGAGGGGGTAGGTACGGTGTCGTGCCGGAGAATGCGACGGAGGGGCAGATTTGAGTCCCCGCAGGAGGGGGGGATAAGTTGAAAGGATCCACCAACTGTGGACGTGTCGTTGTGTCACTCAAGTGAGCGGCTGCTTGCATCCCAATTCGTTCCCAACTAAATGGGAGGTGTGGTCAGGGAGGATGCGTTAATCGTTGCGTTCGGTGAGGAGTCGCATTCATGAATTGAACACAGAACCATTTTAATAATTTTGGGGGCCCCTGGATCTACGTTAATTTGGAGGCCCCTTATTCTTACTTTCACCGATCCTCAACTTAAAGACAAGTTTATTTAAAAAAATAACTTCTCAACACTGATTGACGTTCTCGCAATAATCAGCAACATTCCATATTATGAATATTATCCAATAAGTCGCGACAGATCACTCCGTAAAGCCAATTTTTGCGTATAGTTCAACCGTACATCACTTTTTATAAGTTTTTATTTTATTTTTTGAAAAATGTGGTCTTACAAATTCTTAAGAACCATCGGGGGCCCTTGAACATTAAGGGCCCTGGGGCTGGGCCCTTCGGCTGCTCGTACAAAGTTCTTTTTGATGGCGGAATCGGAACGAACTAACTCGGGCGCGAGAACAATTCTGAATGTCCGATTGCACTCACTGAACTGACAGCTCAGGAGCATTATGGTTCGTTCAAGACGCTAATAGTACATTATGAAACGATGATGTAATGATAGGTATTAATACATGAGTGTGATATTACGATACGAGGGAGTATCGTAAACTTCACACGAGTGTATTAATACCATTACATGGAGTTTCATACGATGCTTTTTCTACGACTTTTATAAAAGTTAAACTTGTTTTGTGTCAGTTAACATGCAGGATTCAGCCAAGGCTACCTAGCGCACCGCTCACTAACCTACTTTCCGCAGGTGAATTTGGTTTACCACTGCGCTAGTGAAATAGGATCATAGTGAAACTACGATCAAATTTATTTTATATATTCAACGAAAAAATTAATAGTAATAGAAAGTAAAGCTGATAAGCATACCATAATATTAAATTAAATTTTAATGTACACAATCGAACGAAACATTTACTCGAACGATTCTCAATGATTAATTGAGTGTCAATACTTGGTTAGTAAACTTCCCTGTGATGGGTCAAGTACCTCATTATAAGAAAATCTCTATCGTAACGAGTGATTTACATCATTACAATTCAATCACGAAAAGAACATAGTGAGAATTGACACAAATCATGTCCAAAAGCATATGAGAATACTAGTGTGATGAATTAAGTTATCAAACAAATGTAATTGCACAGGTCATAAATAACGAATTTCAAATAGTTTGTCGTTGTGAAAGTCGTTCACTTTCAACACGCTATTAATTAAACTCGAAATTGACTAAATTTTATTTATAGAAATCTGCATGTAAATATTATTCCTGTTCTGGCCTCAAAAGCATTGAAATAGATTTTTGTAATTTTACCATTTTGTTGCTGCCTTTGTATTACATGCACGTGTTCGATTCTCAAAGTGCTGTTGAAGACTGGAGAGTCAGCAGCATCATTTATGGGGTGATTAATTTTGATGTCCTAAAATTGAGTGCTATCGCAGGGTCGGACGCAACACACGGACACAATCACAACACGGACACAATCAGCATCTCGGTTCCGGCAATTCACAATATTGCGTTTTCCTTCGTTTGTAGAGACAAACAAAATTCTTCGGTAATTCTCACAGGTATCCCCATAGCTTTGACTCACTACAAACTACACATTCTGAACGTTATAGAAGAAGATAAATTGCCATAAAAATGCGACGAAGTAACAAAGAGCTTCTCAGCAAAATTACAAAAGAAACATTTGTTCATTTTATTGAGTAGAGGTTTTTTACCACCTGAAATGATTTATCCTATAAATTTATTAACTTAACTAACAATACTATATATATAACACTTTCCTTAAGCCCAGACAATATTAATACTTTGTAATTATACATTTGGTTTAATTTTGTAGAACTTATCTGAATATATTGAACAAGTGTCTCTCTCGGGTGATGTTGCTGTAGATTAACTTGGCAGAACAACTGTGAAATCTTTGAGAAGTGGGGTGAATTTATATTTTGTATTTCAGACTACACGGCACGGAGTGTTTCTGGTTTCCTGATATTTATTTCTTAACTTTTAAATCCGGAGAGAAAGAATTGCTTAATGTGTACTACTGTTCTAGGAGTTAAAAATGTGGATAGAAATGCATGTTATAATACAACATTCTTCAGTAAATGGTCAATTTAGTTGAATCGTTTTTTTGGTACGTAAAAATTATGATACTTAATGAAATTATGAAATTTATAATCTTTTAGATTGCAGGGCTGACCACGATGTATCGACAAAGGCAAAGATCACGGATGCAAGAAGATTCCTGCAATCAATCTTAACACTGTACACAAATTCGAATTCAGAATGACGAAGTAAAAGCCAAACTGAGCTTCAAAAGATTATTTCAGGAAATATAGGACTGACAGACAAATTTATTATTTCGTGAGGAAATAATGGATGACAATGGATTTCCAAAAAAAAGTACACAACACAAGAAAAAGGAACAAACAACCCTTGCAGAAAAAGTGGAATAATCATCTGAAATGTTGGAACTCTAAAGTGGACAAATCTTTGACAAAGCTGATAAAAATTGCGGTCCTAATTGATTTAAATGCATTTTTTTGAAACAGCTCTTGTCAAAAATTATAACAACAGAATTTTGAGGAATGGACGATATGGAGACTGCGTACGAACAACGGAACAAGCATCTAATTATGAACATATTCATATTACTTATTCATATTTTAAGTCCAATGTTTGGTTATGTTACATTTTGGGGAATCATTAACACTCGGCATTCCATAGGCCTGCTAAGGAGTTCTGGAAAGTTTGGTAGCTCAGGCAAAAATGAAGTAAATAACGAAAAATACGCAGTTTCAACAGCTTGATTCCCTGAAAAATCTTTTTCCTGCAAGTGTACATTTCCCGCGGTAATCGGCACAACTCTCTTAAGATTTTGTGGCAGCGCGGCTAAAGCCCGTGGTGGAAAGAAGTGGCAATGAACAGGTTGGACGTTCTCCTCTCAACCCTCGCCGGCGCGGCGCGGCGCGGGCGCCCGCTCGCCAACCCCTTTGCAAACATCTAGGCGGCGGCGGTGGGGCGACGCCCTGCCAAGGACGCGGGCGTGGGCGTGGGCGAGGGCGAAGGTGAGGGCGAGGGTGAGGGCGAGGGTGGGGGGGATAGGGTGAAAGCGAGGGCGAGGGCGGAGGAGGAGGAGGCGGGGGCGTAGGCGAGGGTGAGGACGACAAGGGCGAGGGACAAGGGGCGATGGAGAGATCCTCAGGTGCAGGAGGGGGCGGCGGGCGCTCGCACTGGGGCAGGGAACCAGAGCACTGGGTGAACGAGCTACGAGACGAGGGCCACCGCCCTCCGAGAAATGGGCCCGTTTACTTTGCCCGCGCTCATAAATACTGACCGGTGCATTACAATAAATGCTGATCGGTAGTTTTCCGTGGTTTCTCAAATCAACACCAGGCGAATGACGGAGCAGTACCCTAACAAATGAGCCATGGACCGTGCGCGATCTTTCCTTCCTCTTCCTTGTCCTATCCTCTCCCCTTACACACATATTTAACACTAGCTTGCACTACGCTAGCACACATGCCAGGAGACCGGTCGGGAGCTTACAGCTTGTCCCGGCTGGGGCAGTGCCCCGCTGGTGGGAGATACCTGGTTGAGGAGAAAACCCCGCAAGTCGACGGTAGTTTGGCGCCAGATATAGCTATCCAGCGGGGAAAAAGATTATCGCCACGTACTACACTTACGGGACTAATAACCTGCGTATCTGACGCGCCCGGAAACACGAATCAATCAATAACTGCAAACTTCTAGCTTACGTAGTGAAGGCGACGATGATCACTTTCAGTCAAATGACAAAATAGGGGACAATTTAATATAACGAAGTTACGCGTTTGACATTAACCCCTAATTGTTAGACAGCTCCTTACAACAGTTGTTTGGCGTAAACGAACGTTCTTTGACAGCGTCAGAATGTGGCTTACCGAACAGCGCGGTCGTCTAGAAATCAGTGGACAATACGTCATGTATAACTTCATTATGTGAAGTTTTCAATCACATGTTCATTGGACAGAAAGTATCACCTTAGCTCTCTCTACAAGCCCTCAAAAACTATGGCATTTATTTTGAGATGCTCTGTAGCGAGAAATTTTATGTTACTGTGCAGCTGTAATCCATTTGAAAATCTCTAGAAATTCTCGCAGCTTTTCGTTGAACCAAACGCCTAACAAGGTGTAGAATGTAACTCGCAAAATTTAACACCTGACGTGCAATTATTTGGACAACAGTAATAAACACAACTAGAAAGGAACATATGTCGAAATTTAATAATCTGTTGAAAGAATTGGTTCCTTTAGTTCACATAGGCGTGAAATCATGACACACTCAATTTAGTCATCTGAAATATTTTTTTTAGATCTGTAGCAGGGGCTTTGCGATATTTACGAAACGGAGAAATAAGATATTCTCTAAGAACACATTCTCTAAATGAAACAATCGGCAGATCATGTAAAGCATGTGAACACGAACGATTATCCACACGAACCATTATCCGCTACATGTCAATTTTGTTTTAGTACTATGTAAGAAAATACAACAATCAATCCAAACTTCCCGCAATAAAACGTACCATTCTCACCAGAAACAAAAATGGAGAGTTTCATTGCGATTATCTAGGAGAAAATGTATAGATTTGAACCTTTTTTTAGATTATGGCGGAAAAACGTCTTCCATCTGCTCGTCTACAATGTGCAAAGTGTTCTGCAATGAGCGCTAAAAGAAACTTGGAATTCTTCCACATACCAGGCGGTGTGACATTTACCTGTGACAGGTTAAAAACGAAGGTAATTGCAGTTTCCAATCGAGGTGCGTAGCTTTCCTCTCTCAGTTTGATCGTACACCCATGTTAGTTGAATATTATAACCAGTACAAACATATTAACGTACACTAGCCACTCACAAGTACATTATTCCTTCCCTCGGATAGACTGAGTTTCCCTAACGAAATATTCAACACATTCTACTTCACCACCGCCGGACCTTATAACTCCCCGCGTTCTCAAAGTGCCATATTTTGTTTTCATTTGATATGTGATGATCAAATTTATTTGTAACATTCTGGTGTAGGCTGCTCCTCTGGCACATTATGATTATTGAAACTCAATATACAACCAATAGAAATGAGAAAGATGAACACACATTAATAATCCCGAATAGACACCATTTGACGTTCTATAAATAAATTGTAGCAGTAACCTGTGATAAGTCCAAAAAAGCTCGTGACATATTATCACGGTATTTTAAGCTTCTGTTTAATTCTTTTCTCTATTTTGAGTCTAAATGAGTTTTAGCCAGCAACCGTGCGTGCTTCAGTTCGGGCTACTAGATAAATGGAAGCAGATTTCATGTACATGCCGTTTCTGAGACGAAAGCTTTGTAAAAAGTAGATCCATATTTCAAGTGAGAGTGGTAAAGCGTGCAGACATTTTGTTCGAACAGAGATGGACAACACGCTTCGATGTTATAAAAAGCTGGAGAGGTGTGTCATTGAAAGTGACTTAAGGGCAAGTATGCTATTAATGCAATGCAACTTTGCTAAGTCTTCTTAAAGGGATTAACTGGAAAAGCTTTTCATTGGAAATCAAAACCGTATATTAGTAAATAAGTAATTTTTAATGGGATACAAATTCCCATGTTTTTTTCACATATAAAACCACAGACATACATTAAATGCACAGTAATAAAGGACGAATCTTACCCACATTGTTGATAATACGCCATTGATAGGTTTAATTATACGGAACGCGAAAGATGATAACTTAATCAAATTCATATTACTCACATAATCAAATATGTTATTTTCATTTCGGTCTTGTAGGTTTAGGGATTGTATACTTTTATTTTTATTCAAATATTTTCTTTTTTGTTCAGTTCGTAGCATAGCATTTAATTGCACAGTAAATCGATCTGGAAATTTTATAGTAAATTTCTAAGGATAATGTTTGAGAGTACCAGATACCTAAAATGAAATTTCCATAAAAAAATTTGCTCAATAGTCTGATTGGACGATTGTGAACAAAATAATCACAATGATAGTATTTTATAAGTGACCTGCGAAGCTAAAAGTTACTTTTCTAAATTAATATATTGGATATTTGTTTATTAGAAACGCATTTGTTTAATATATATAAAGAAATACATCAAGTTGGCTCCACTGACCCACATACGTATATTTTAGCAGCGTAGCTTGGAACACACATCGAGACGTCGAGTAAAAGCTGCGGGTCGCACTCGTAAATCAAAAGACCACCAGCAGCGGGGTCAGTTGGGTCCACGTAAGGGCTCGAGTGGAGGGTCTGGACTAGTTTCTGTTTTCCTGCTCTTGAACAAACGTCAAAACATTGCTGTCTTAAACATGTCATTTTGTTAGTAATATTTTTCGTGCTAAAACTATCCTCATAGATATTTGCTGTCTGGATGATCATTCTGTCTTTTCAAGATATAGAAGGGGATAAAAAATTAGAGAGGCATTCGTAGCTAACCGATTATTGATCTCTGAATTAAAAAACAATCTGACACTTACTACCAAAGCACACTTTATAAGAGGAAGAACTTTCCTCCGTGTAATAGATGTCATCCAACAGAATCATAATGATTGTATTATTAAAAACTTGCTAACTCACTAATAGACTAATTTAATATCAGCCTCATTCAGAAAATTAACGCTCTAAAAACTTCTACCCACATACTTAGAGAGCTGGGCGGAAAGATAATCCCTCTCCATTCATAGGCTACCCGTAAATTGTGTAAAACTAGCTCCGAAAATACGGATTAACTCGACCACAGTATCTCCCGTCGCGGCACACTGCCTCAGCCGAGACAGCCTCAAGCTTCCAACTGGTCTCCCGACATGTGAGTGCGTGCAAGTAAGTATACTGGTTCGTGTGTGTGAAGGGACAAGAATAAGGAAGGAAAGAACGCGCACGGAACATTACCCGTTTGTTTAGGTGCTGCTTCGGCATTCACGTAGTGTTAATGAGAGTAACTACGGAAAATTACCGATCAGGGCAGTCAGTCACTTGCCAGAATTCTCTTGACAGTGACTGAAACATTTCTCTTCGAGTGAACTGGACTCGAAGAATGCCGAGCATAACAAAAACATAAGAGAACCAGAAATAATAATAATAATAATAATAATAATAATAATAATAATAATAATAATAATAATAATAGCAATAACTGCTATTCTTTTGTCTATTTCCGCACGTTAGTGGGTCATTCAAGCGAGGTTCCGAAATCACTCTATTGTATTATTTTATTTTGAATTTTTTTCCGACTGCACAAATAAACTCTACCCTTACTCTTTCCCTACCCATATGTTTTCCATTGCGAAATTGAGTTACTTCCATCTTTCTTAAATTTTGAACTAATCAAGATATTTTATTGAGTAACCAAACGATTATGCGCGTGGGTAATTAAGCTGTAATTAAAAATCAATACGACTGACACCAACATGACAATGTTCTAAAGAGCACAAAATTATCTGATTTAACAACTTTTTAAATATGAATTCCACTATTAAAAAGCGTAGTGAACCGCATATACTAATGGATACTTATAATATAATATAATATAATAATATAATAAGGGGAGCCACCACGGCTCCCCTTACCTAAAGAAATATATTTAAAAAGCGACGTGAATTTTGGGTGCATACGCAAATTATTAATATTAAAGCTCCTAATGACGTAACAAAATGCACTTGAAAGGTTAGTTAAACAGAATCATTGATACGGAAACACACATATGAACGTGTAGCTGACTAATTAATTAATAGAATGATCTTAGAAGCTTGGACGCGAAGTTTTCCTGCTCAGTGGTTGAAAGTATCACTACGTCACTACCTATTGTGCCGAAGTATGGGAACTGATTAAAAGAGAACGAGACAGACTCCTTGCATTTGAAATGGATTTTTGGAGAAGAAGCAATGTCACTTCTAAATTGGAACACGTCCGTCATGAGAAAATAAGGGATATTTTGCGCGTTAAAAGAAACATTATCGATAAAATTGAAACCAGTTTTTACTGTTTTTTTGACAAATAAATAAACCAAACGCCTCCTCTGATATGGTCATCTAGAAAGAATGGAGGAGTTTAGACGGCCTAAATTAATATAGAAATGGATTCCTCCCGAGAGAAGAAAACGGGGTCGACCACCAAGAAGCTGGGCCCAAGATGTTCAAGACGCGATGGTTGCCAGAGGACTACAGGAAGGATATTGGGACGATAGAGAGAAATGGAGATCGGGAAGCGAGACAATTTATTTACAAAAAAAGAATATATTTGTTCAGAAACCAAAATTAAGCAAGATATAAAAAACAGTCGAATTGTATAAATTGGGTGCTTTTTTATTTCTGGATTAATTTTTCTTTCTGAACAAATATATTAATTTATTTTGTACACAATAAACAATTTACATGTTTCTGGAGTGTTTATAAGCTTCTGCAATGCAAATTTTTGCCTAGAAAGCCATTTTCAAACCAACTTTTGAGTGCATATTGCGGCTCACCTATTCGGAATATCCACGCAGTTTATTACACAAAATATGCTTAAAATTGTCTAAAGAGCTTTTTTTTCGAATTTTCGAAGTTTTCTCCCCGGACACCCTACATGTATGTGTGTGTGTGTGTGTGTGTGTGTGTGCGTGTGTGTGTGCGTGTGTGTGTGTGTGTGTGCGTGTGTGTGTGTGTGTGTGTGTGTGCGTGTGTGTGTGTGTGTGTGTGTGCGTGTGTGTGTGTGTGTGTGTGTGTGTGTGTGCGTGTGTGCTTGGCGCGTGGCGCATGCGGGTGCGATTGGGAGGGCACGCGCCGAGCGGCGCATGGGGGCTCCGGGCCACGCAGGCGCAGCTTCTGTGTCAGGGCCGCGCCCCCAGGGCCACCCGCACCTCCTCGCCTCGCCTCGCAAAGGGCCATCGCCGCGCCCTCTATTGGCACACATTCACTCGCCCTGCGCCATCCTCCATTTAATGTCTCAATCTCTCTACCTCTCCCTCTCTCTCGTCTCTCTCCCTCGTCTCTCTCCTTCCTCTCTCCCTCGTCTCTCTCTAGTCTCTCTCCTTCCTCTCTTCCCTCGTCTCTCTCTCCCTCGTCTCTCTCCTTCCTCTCTCTCTCGTCTCTCTCTAGTCTCTCTCCCTCGTCTCTCTCCTTCCTCTCTTCCCTCGTCTTTCTCCTTCCTCTCTTCCCTCGTCTCTCTCTCTCCCTCGTCTCTCTCCTTCCTCTCTCTCTCGTCTCTCTCTAGTCTCTCTCTCTCCCTCGACTCTCTTCTTCCTCTCTCTCGTCTCTCTCTAGTCTCTCTCCCTCGTCTCTCTCTCCCTCGTCTCTCCCATCTCTCTCTATTTTGAGGAAGAAGTAGTTCAACATTCAGTGCGTTACTCTGATAGATACACTGTACTACACACAGATACTAAACCAAGACGTCAACGTGACGATGGGCTTGCCTGACTGAAAGAGAACGCCGTAGTTTCCACGAAACAATTACGCGCATGGCGACGAATCCGAAATTTTTTTCAACATCCGAACACGTTCGCAAATCTTCTAATAATAAAATATCTAAATGATACAGTCATTCCTTACCTATATAAAAGGTAAAGGTTTCGCAGTTCAATTGCACACAGGCCGAAGTGGCCCACAGGGGAGGTGAAGATAGGGCTCCACCTTTTCGTCACCGTCAGCACAAGGAGAAGGTTGTGTGGCGCGCACAACGCTCCGGCCGCCAGGAAAGTTCCTGGTACTCACTTGGAAAGGAGGCTGAGTAGACACCAGAGCCCTTCTGAATTGAAAGCACCAGATAAAGGTTCCAGCCTACGCCGGGATTCAAACCCGGTTTCTTTAGGTCAGGAAGCCAGTGCCCTTCACTGAGTCACCGCGTCTCCCCTTACCTTAATAAATGTATTAAAAACCTGCGCTATAATCCGGGCTGCCCCCCCCTTATTGTTCGGATAAGGGACACAAGAGGCGGAAGGGTCCAACGGTGGCGCGATTTCGGGAGGTCGATTACGTTGTTTTGTACTCCATGTGTAGCACGATATCGGGTGGTTTCGTCGAATGTACGAAATGTGATGGATTTCAGGAAGTTTGAGAAAAACATTAGTGGTGTGATATTCACGAAGAAATGCCACAATATTTTTGACTTCTCTTATTCGAGTCGTATTTGGCGATCGTCGTTGGGAGTTTTGGAGGTCAGGTGCGTGGCAGATGAGAAATGAAGCCGTGGGCATCGGCGAACGGAACCAACGGTATCTCGGCTGTGGAGAACCACAAAACTTTAATGCTCATGCGTGACAGCGGCTCAACCCTACAATATTACGTTCTGCGAAGTCTCTGCATTCGCTAAAGCACAAAAGGGTATTTCACGCTCAAATCAATCAGTTTGTTTGCATTTATGACGCTGACTGAATCTAACTGGCAATACAAAATAAATAATACGAGAATCGATTTGCAAAGCTTAATTCTTATTAATGGCAAATGGTATCCTAGAACTTGTGTAGAACTACGTTTATGGTAGCAAATTCCGTGAAACATTGAAACGCAGGTACGATAATGCAGATAATGAGATAGAGAGGGAGAGAGGGAAGCTTTAGCAGAGAATTGTGTGCACAATTGTGAGAAAAGAATTGGACGACTCATTCATGTGCAAACATAACTACTCTAAACTAGTGTATAAATCAGTAGTTTACCTCCTGTTGTAGTAGAGAGAAAAGCAAGCGTATTGATGAGGGCGAACTGATTGAGAGAAATTAACCACTTTCATTCTTACTCTCTCAGGCGTATAGATTTGTCTGGCAAAAATCCTGTATCCACCGCTTACAGCTTGAATCGAAAGGAGACTGGAGAAAGAAAGGTTTTGTGAATTCTGTCGTTCGCCACAACAACCAATGAGAGGCTACATGGCGGGATATCCCACGGAGTCACAGGTACGTATCGATCTGTAGGCGTTGGAGATGCAAACGTCGCGTAAATGGAGCAAGAATTTCTACTGCGTCGTACAACGATTTCGATTTTATATTTGTACGAAGTTTTCTTAATTTCAGGAAGACACGATGTAAATTTAAATGAACTGATCTACATTCTACTGCTATTTATGCAATATACCCAATGCATAAGTGGCGCCGGCAATCACAGTGCCAAAACATAAGCAGGATAACTACAGGGAAAAGCGTATTACAATGCCTTAAATTTGTGTAAAAACAGCAAAACGTACTTTCAATAAGAATTTGAATTGCACATTTGTGAGTTTGGATATTGAGACACTAGCAAATCCGGAAGAAGTGTGACATGAGATCATGACCCTCCCCAACATAAATTGACGTAGGGCCGAATTCATAGACGATCCTTAAGGAATAAGGAAATGCTTAAGCAATAAGGAGTTCCTAAAAATGAGATCTCACTTAACGAGGCTTGTATTTCATAAACGTCTCTTATGGGAGCAGAAATGAATGTTCCTCAAGGTATCGGAAATGTTGCACCGTTGCAGGTCCGTCAGCTGACTTAAACAGGGGTTTGTTGGTCGTAACCGCGTGGTTTTGTAGTGACTTTTTGTTTGTTGTCGAATTTACATTTAACGCAATTTTATGAAGCTTATATACGTGAACATTTTGGATTTTTTTCAGTTCAAAATGCGAAATCTCTCCATCTGATGGAAACTACAAAATTCTTGATGTACCAACGTTTCTGACACTACATAAATTATTCGTATATTATTAATTAAATGTTAATTAAGTCGTAATGCTATTTTTAGCATCTTGCCCTTAATATACTTCAAGAAATCATCGTCGTTGTCTGCCATGTCGTGCAAACTTAGTATGTGCTCGTAGACTTCACTTAACCAAACGTGGTTAACCCTCTGGCAAATGAGGAATACTTAAGGCCACAGGCGACCTTCCTTATACGAATGAGTGGTTACTCATTCGTCACTCATTTGAAAGTACGGACTCTTTATGAAAAGGATTATCTTACTTAAAGGACTCTCGTTATAAGAAACGACTATGAATTGGGCCTGTAGTGTGCCCTTTTTCACCTGTTGCCGTACATACACACGTATGAAGGCAATATCATTGCAGGACTACAGAATTGTTCCACTTCAATAAAAAATTCCTACTCCACTCCAGTAGAGAGAGTGTAGATTTGACCGTGGCAATATTTCGCGCAAATATGAGACATTCGCCGTGACGTCCTTGCAAGGATAGTTGCATATCCCCTGGAGGCGTTCGAGGAAAGTATCGTGTCCTCTTCTGATGTCTTACAACTACCCAGAATCCGATTTATTAATCACGGCACGCATAGAGCCCAACGCAGACGAGTTTAACATTGGCAGGTAGCACAGACGGAAACATTATCAACTGCATTACGCAGACCCGATAGTCGCAAGTTTGAATTGTACTTTTGGCATCGACCCGTTTTCCTTGCGACTGTGGCGTGCAATAGACAGATATGCAATCGTTCTGAAATCAACTCTTATCTGTTGATTCATTATTTCCCATGAAAGCGATGTGGCATTTTCAATTGTTTGATAATCCCTCCCCCCAAACAAAACCTTCAGGAGAAAAGCTGATACCATTTAGAGCCCCGAATCAAGTAATTCAAATATTGGAAGCACCATTGAAACCAACGTCATTTTTAAGACGTTTCAACCTATGCCTCCGGTCCACGGAGAACACTCAATTAGAAGAGGAGCAGAAGAGTATTTTAAACGAACGCACATGATGCGCACGTAGAAGACTATACTTCTTCTACAACCTATTCAAAATAGATTTCGAACAGGTGTTTATTTGAAACTCAGGTATAAGAATTACCAACATGAAACAGTGTTGTAATATGTATGAATTTATTTTTTTTTGTCAAAATTAATGGTGAAATTACTACAATTAGAAATATTTATCTCTGATTGTGTTGACTCTTCGTGAAAACAAACATCAGTACTACTATTCGATGATGTTGGTAAGGCATTTTGCAAGTTTTTGTACTGCTTTACTGGTTGCAATATTTTTATTGCAGAGTTCATTTTGTTTGCCATAGAATCTTCTATATAGCCTTCAGCTACTGACGTTCTCTTCCAGCCCCCGTATTGTTTGGGAGACGTAACATCTCCTCCTGCATCAACTGACAATGTGGCAGAAGATCTACGGAAACTATGGCCAATGTAAAGATTTGCATTCATTTTCTGTTGAATGATCAATGTAACGAGAAACACGAGTACAATGCCTAGGCTACGTATGCGTATGAAACTGCAAAATCTTTCATTTTTCTACCGCGGTTCAAAAGGAGAGCGAAATTCAAAGAGAATGCAATTCTGCCCGTGAATTCCGAAAATTCTAGCAACGTGATAGGTCGACAGGCCGTAGATTCCGAACTGGAATCCACGGGTGTGTGTAATCGATGTCATTCGTCAATTAAATAAAGAGCAGGAATACGCGTATTATTAAATGGTCGTAGAGAAACTGAATTATATGTAAGATCTAATAAAATAAATGCATGTGTTTATAGGATGAGTGGTTTCGAGATCGATTAAATAAAGCTCCTTGACATCACTAACTTAAATCTCGGACGTTCAGAACAAGTATTCACACATTATGCGCCTCTCCTGGTTGCTGAGAGAGGATCCTGGAACCTAAGCAGTCTCCGGCTATTTGAGTGGGTGTCTATGGTTTTATTGGATTCCCTGGAGGCCGGGAAAATCCAAAAATTATTAAAATTGTCTATTTTGAGTAAAAAGCAAGTTTACTTGTGTTGTTGAGCCGTCTCTCATAATGCATACCGAATAAGTTCTCAAACACAGTGCGTCACTGCTTAGGATACTTTTCACTTACGACAGCAAGACTCCAAGGGGACGTCCATAAATTACGTAACGCAAATTCGGAGTATTTTGAATACCCCCTTTCTCCCCTGTAACGCACCGGTAACGCGCAACTGCACTCCCCTTAAACAATTAAGTAACGCTTCAAGAACCCGCCGCCCTAATAAATGCAAGAAGTGAAAATAAACTACAGCTCAGTCAAAAATTGTATTAATTTGTTTGGGTTGTTTATTAAAATTTATGGTAATTAAAGTCGGAATTAATTGTCGATGCTGACTGAACCTAATAATAAAATTGGGAGCAAATTTTGAATGAAGGATCGCGAGAAAATGTTTGATCACACGCCGCCGTTTTCGATGACATATTGGCGAGGATCTACTGCACCAATTTAATTGTATTCTACAAAATACTACATATCAGTTTTGAATATTCTCTTCGTAATCTTACATATTCAATACAAAATTGAATAAAAAATTAATATTTCCATTTACTGAAACAACTTCTAATTACTTTAAATGATTTGTTTTAAAACAAATTAATTAAATAATATTTTAATGTTTTAGTAAAAGACAAAAAGGAATTATTTCAACAAATATTAAAAAATGTAAAAAATATCAATGTTACGTAACACTAATATATGCTCTCGTATTAAGGAGGTACTGCTCCCGCAATGGCCTGGTGCTGATCGGAGAAACCACGGGAAAGTACCGATCGGAGCAGTCGGCCGCAAGAATTCTTCTCCCGGTCAGAGTCGTTGCGGACACAATGGTACTTACGTCTGTGATTTTAATTAGCCTGTTCTTAATTTTAGAATCGGGAGGATCTGTTCATGAACCGACATGGTTATAATACAATCCGCGCACATTTTCTTGAGCTCTCATTTTGCAAGACATGAGAAGATTTTGGCTATTTGGATGGCGTCATCATTAACTTCAATATGTTCTAGATCGTTTGAGAACGAAAATAGGTTGTGTTACCCAAACGAACATTTCGAGTTATTAAGCGTTATCAACAATGATCGTTGCTATCTTTTATTCAGAATTCAACTGTTGGTGAAGGAGAATGAGGAAGAGTACGGTTCTCAAGAAATCGGGCACGTGTAGTACCTAATATTACTACCATCTAATATTACTTCACTTGAAATCTTTTCAAAAATGAGGTTACTGAAATAGCATTGTATTGTAGCAAATATTTTTCCACTATAATGTGGACCAGCAAAGATAAAAAACAATTTTATGCTATAAGAGAAAGTTTCTTTTAAAAGATTTAAACAACATAGAGATATAAGTCATAAGAAGGATAAAATTCGTTTTGTTCAAACGTGTTTATTCCTTTTGTAATATGAACAATTTTGATATCCATGTACGTACTACAGCAATTACAGCCCAAGTGACTGAGTGGATGTACTGCGTGTGATACATGTACGGGATCTGAGGCCCCTGCTACGCAAATTAGTCGCAAGATGAGTCGTTTCTGTCATTGTCAGTCTGCGGTACTTGCTGCTCTCCGCACAGTGGTCAGTGTGTTTATTTATTTATTTATTTACGTCAAAAACAGTTAAAAACTGCGTATGACGAGCTATGGGGAGAAGTGAATTTGTGTGATGGAGTCTGATGGAGTCTTTGTGTCTGATGTGTGATGGAGTCTTTGAGAGATGACTTTGAAAGTCTAAATATATCATACGTGAGCATATGTGTATGCGATTTGTATGTTGTAGCTAGAAGAATTCTCTTGTACTATCTAATAGTACCCTTTAAAATGAGCGATTTTTTTACTCTCACTGTGAGTTCAAACATAAATAAATTTATTAGTTTTCATGGAGCTACTACCCGGTTTCAAACAAAATAATTGCAATTAAAATGTGTGATACACTTCTAAGTACGGCAACTTGTCCATTTTAAATGTGACGCACTTTCAATATTATCTTATTATATACACGCATTCCTCCATCCACTTCACTTGCTTTCAAATGCCTTCAAAAGGAATTATCAGGTTGTATTGAAACGACGGGAACTCCGCGACACGGCAGTTTGTCATTCTGAGAATAACTTTTCATTGTTGGCGGTGGCGTGGTTGAATGTAACAGTGTTTTGGATTGTCGAATTTTTGTTGATTGTTGAATTTGCGTTGATTGTCGAATTTGCGTTGTCGAATTTGCGTTGATTGTCGAATTTGCGTTGTGTTCAGTCTCATGCGCTACGACTGTTAATGATTTTTACAAGTGATGAATAAAATGTGTTAATATGGAGTATTATTATTGTAGGAAACCGTTAGTGAGGCGAGAACGTACGTCCTATTGTAGCACCATTAGTTACTTTGTCGTATACATACGGAATGAATACACGTAGTTTCTGATGATAAAGTTACGCAATGCTGCGAAAAAACTATTACTAGATTTTGACGGCAATACACGTTTTGTGGTCCTCTGCTACCAAAAACGTGATTTTTTCAAAACGTTCATTCGTCTGTCTGTCTCTCTGTCCGCCTCTGAATAATATCAGCGCCTACACTATTCTTTTTTCTAAAATGATTATTCCCTGGTCGATTTACCTAGAATCAAAGATCTTCGATTTTGAAAACATTCTGTTTATTTTGGAAGTATTTTACATGAAGCCCCAGGACACTGAAATGTTTCTAAAATGGCTCAAAATTCTTTATATTTATTTAAAGAATAGATTGACATATATTTTTCAAAGATGGCGTCAGTTCGATTTTTCTTGTAAACGCGGACATTACACAGACATGTTTCATCGGCCGAAGCCACGTATATAAACGTGTATTCTCTGTGATCAGTTTGTTCTTCTCTTTCTTGTTCTGAATTCATCTCTTCTTCGTCGCCTTCTTCGCTTCCACACCCTTGTTCTCCTTTTTTTCTCCTTTTCTTCATCATCATGCTTTTTGTTCTTGTACTTTTCTTCGTGTTCTTCTTCACTTCCTCCTCCTCGGTACTCCAGCAAATGCTAACTACGCATGACAATTGTAGGGTTTGCTGTAACTCATCAAGATCAAATCCTAATAAAACAATAGGCAGACGACAGCGATTCGCTGAGCTGTGTTCACATTACTTATCAGTCATGGCCCCGTATTAAATCAAGATTCCCCAAAGATAGACTGAGGCCACCGTAACTTATGTTCGTACACCTTTCCTAGCACTACCTTAATTTCAACGTAACACCTCAAACCAAACCTTGAAGCCTGAACAAATCTTCGAACTTTAGACCATGATTTCACAAGTAGTAAATACTCATTTGCTATGGATGGCAATATCGAAAAAGTTATAATGTAAAATGTACCATCGTTTTCAAACCCCTCGAGAGACAGAAATTTCGAACGAGAAGTAATAAATTTAAAGAAAAAAAATTACTTATCAGCGATTTGTCATGCAATGTTCTCTCGCAGTGACGCACGGGGCGAAGTGCGCGCTCGCCACTGGAATTCCCGTGCCGCGGGGGATCACGCAGCGAATGCGGCACGGACACTCTGTCCGGAAACGCCGGTGGCTCAGGGAACACCTCTCCCTGGCGCCTTGGGGAAACTCCGTGCTCTTCATTGCAGCACCGCAAAACCGACGTTCCCCCTTGGTTGTTTGAACCTAGAGTCCCTAAATACAGAGAGTAGCGCGACCTCCGCCATTTAATATCCACTCACCCGATAGTCTCGTCAGGCAACATTCAGAAGCTGAAGGAAAATTATAACAATTGGTGACGTTATAGAGATGTTTCAGAATATTATCATTGATTTGGGATAGATTCATGGTTCTTAACACACAGAACATCACAGAGTTTCGATTCTCCTGACAACTGGACATAAAATGGAGGGATCGATGGAACGATAGAATGCATTACTCTCTGTATCTAGGGACTCTATTTGAACCCAGTTCGACTACGGACCTAACGCCAGCGCATTCAACGGCCGAGTCTTTCGAGGTCGTGGGGGATAAATCTTATGGGATTGGGGAATGAGCTCTTCGCCCAGAGGAATGGGAGTAGGCACATGATGAGAAGGAAACATGCTGTGCGGCCCACGTCCCGTTCTTGAATATTCTTCTGTATTCGCCTCGAATTTATCGGCAGAAATCATGAAAAGGAACGTTCCGAGCTGCGATCTTGTCTTTGAAGCTGCAGTACATCCGACCTTTCTTAGATGTAGTCGAAAGTCTGCTATCGTCGGTACTCGATGCTATGGTCTCTAAGTCGAACCAGCGTTAGTCGTGGAGTGGCAGCTGCAGATGCTAAGGCATTCGTTGGCAAAGGAATTTGTCAGTCAGCCTTTCAATCGTGGCGCAGGATGTACGTGCTGTCTGCAGAATCATTGCGTCGAACTAGAGACCGCTGTTTTAATTACGGAGGAACTGTGTCTTTAGAGTGATCACTTCTCTTATTCTAAGGCTCTACGACCTTCTCAACTATATTTTTTACTCAACTATCTAACTTGGCTGCTCAACTATCCTTTTTCGTTTTCCCCGATTATTCGAGTGCTCTTTCCCATTTTCAATCTTCATTTTCTTCATGTCTTTGACATCATTTTTTCGTCTACTTTATGGTCATACTCTTCTCTTGGTGCTCTCTGGATTCCAGCTAAAGATATTGTTCACTATTCTGTCATGCGATATCCTATTAAAATGACTAAGGCAATTTAATATCATGGCTTTGATAAAATTTAATATGTTAGGTTTTTGTATACTGTCAAGGTCGGAATTGTTCTTAATCCGCCAATCCCCATTGGGCATTTTAATTAAGACGTTGTGCATTACACGGACAACTCATCGATCAAAATATTGTTACATTGTATTAACTTGTAAAATGTCAAAGAAAAAAGTAAATTTTATCAATCACAGTTTATGATAATTTGTTTGTACAGGTGCCTGAGTCAGAATAAAAGTTAAATTTTTAGGAATATAGAGGGGACGAAGATTATCACTTTTCTCCAATAAGCTTATAGAGGGAATGTAACGGAGTAAAAACCTATGATTTTGTGACCTGAATTTCAGTCAGCCTTGCATGCACAGATGTTCGACAGGTACATTCAAACTCCTTGGCTGCATCACAACCTGGACAACACCTACGCTTAAGGAGGTACCTAATTATTAGGGGAAAAAGTCAAATGTTGAATTCCATTATAAGAAATTTCCAACTGGAGGCTCAATGATAAAAAGTGATCATCTTTGTCCCCCCCACATTCCCAAAAAATCTGGTAACTTTTATTTTCACTGTGAGACACCTATTTATACACATTATTATAAACTACATATGATTGGTGGAATTTAATTTGTTCTGTAACATTTTAAAAGTTAATATATTGTAAGGCTCATTGGGAAAAGGTGACCATTTTCTACCCCTCTACGTTCCCCAAAATGATATTTTAATTTGAGGCAACTGTACGTATAATAATGTATTAGTAAAGATGATAAACCAATGCTTAAGGAGTCTGGAATGTCCCAAGAAACATGCAATATTGATAATGAAACAACAAGTCTTCATGGTTAATAGAAATTACTTGTAAATATTTTTTAACCAGCGATCAGAGTCCGTTTGTTGGGAATTTTTTGAGGTCTTGAGATTGTTTCCTGGATATAACAGCAATTATTGCAAATATAATAACACAACGATGCAAGTAATTAAGAAAATTCAGTAGAAAAAGATTATACCAGAATATTGATCGTTATTCGAGATATTCAAGCAACTGATGATATAGTATATTTATCCATTACATATCAGTGAAACATAGTTCATTTTTGTTGAACTTAACAGAATGTACAAACTATTTACTTCTCTAGCGGATTTAAATGATTGTATTTAACCCCTGTTATAAATATTTACTTACTGCTAGTACAATTTTCTTGCGTCAACACGCGTCGATTAATTTCCAATGCCTTGACAATAATCTCATTAAAAAAGGAAAAATATGTTCCGTTGAAACTCACGTTCAATACTTTTTAACTTTTCGCCTTCCTTCATTAAAATATGGTGAATACATCATATAATGGGATATAACACTGCATGACACTGGAGAGGAAATAAATGTTATTCACTCGCTCCTACCATCGCCTTGCAGTATAAACTTTGTTTGTGAATTAAAACCCTTTTGATCGTATAGTTTTAAAAATTACTGTAATAATGTGTTTGCTTTTCTCTATTCTAAGAACTCTAGTCTTAATGACAACAAACAATTTGTTTTAATATTGTGTTCCTTTTTAAATATGAATACTTCATGCAGTTTTCCAATGACACCTATTATGTTTTAATTGGTTAGGATTTTATTTTAGCGAGTCCACTAGATAAAACCAGAAATTGGAGGATGAGTAGTGAATATGATTATTGTACAATAATACATACATACATTTTATACATTCTTTTCGGATTTATAATTTTGTTGGACATAGTCAAAATTACTAGAGGAAAGAATACTTCGTTATAATAGGTACAAGGGCATATTTATTATGCAATGGATGAATTAATATTATTAGTTACATTACCACAGTGATAATTTTAATAATAAAAAATAAGCAAAATATTTAATTACTATTAAATTATCTGAAATTAATTTTGAAATGTCAGAGAAATAATTGTACTTTCATTTCATCAAAATTATTGAATCTTTGCATACATATGTATTATCACTGAAATGTTAATTGATCTCTTAATTACTTCCAATACGCTACGTTTTTAGAGTACAGAATTAAAATTCAACTTACGACGACTTTTAATTTCTTCCACTTCGCGATTCCACTTTCTGCAAAATCCCAAGTTCTTACTATGCTCGTGCTGATTCCCATTGCAATGTTATTTAATTAAAAAGTTATGTTCAAACCAACGCCACCTAGACACTAGAATAAGGCCTGTCGACTGACGCTGTGACGTCACATGGGTAGTCATCACAGCAAACGAATCTTTCGCCGACTGCTGACAGTCAATAACGTTTACTTACTTTCTTCGGCACCTTAATAATGATTTTTTGGTAGAAAAGAATGTTCGCAACATTTTATTGCACTTCATTCAATTAACAGTTAATTTTAACTAAAAAGAGATGAACGATTTAACGATTTTAAATTTAAAGTATTGCCATATTGTGCTTGTTAGATTAGCACATATTTTTGAGGCAACTAATTGATGCTGCATGCATAACATCATTTTCCATATGAAGAAAATTAATTTTGGTTATTTTGATTTACCCAGTGGTTTCTAATGGACTCCAAGAGGTGCATATTGTCGTAAGGAAAAAGTAATTTTCTGTGGGATTTGCATACATGTTCATAAACTATTTCTAGTTTTGGAGAATCGGGAAACAATGAAAGGCTTTTTGGTTCACTAGATTGTCAGAGATCACTGCAATCACTTCAAAACCAATCTTTTCAAGCCATACAATTATGGTTTTGATAAAATGGTTAAGCAATTCACCAGTCAATTTTCTGACCGGAAATATATCAACTACAACTTTATATGATGAAAGCATACTAGTTACCATGAACACACAAGCTGCTGATGAATTTCCTTCATTAATGGCATTTCCGTCCATACTTCCTCCTTTATAGTCAACACTTGACTTCAAGAATGTTTCATCAATTAAGAGCACTACCACAGTCTTGCCCTTATCATTTAACAAACTAAATGTCTTTTCTGTGTACCAGAATGCATGCTCTGTTGTTGTTTTAAACGTTGGGGCTGAATTGTATGGAAAGCAGTTTCATTGTGGGAGTGCGCGGAAACCACATAACGCGAACTTCTAAACGTTCTTACAAGTTGTTGAGAGAATTTACCTTCTCTGATGCAAAATTGCTCTTCTACACATATCTTCTGTTCGCAAAACATTTAAGTATAGATATTATTACAAAATAAAGTGGATAAAAGCGCTGTTCTCAAGTATTTCTTTACACAAAATTCACAGTTCACACTTATTCACACGCAAAACACGCTGTAATGTTATGACTACAAGTAGTGACGTCAGAAACAAGATGCCCGTCTGCCAATAGGCCTGATGATTTAGATGGCATTGGTTCAAACTAAAACCATTATTATGAACAAATGAAAGATTACTAAAATAAACAATGTTAGTAGTCATGGCTAACATTTGACAGGCGTCCCTAAGAAGGATACAATTAAAACTGAAGATGAAACAACATTAATGAACCGGAATGTTTTCGATATTGTCAAAACAAATCGTGTGTATATATATATGAAGTTTGAAATTGATTTCGTACCATAAAAATTAATTGTAAAGTAAATATGATTTAATGCATTCTTTGATTTCGCGTAAACAATTGCATACTGCGTTGATAATAAACGATGTGCCATTGACTAATGTTAAAGGCGCAAAACATTTTGGTATCTCAATTCAGTCAAGCCTCAAATGAAGCGCAAAGATGATTTGAACACAAAATTAATTTCATTATGGTACGTATTCACAATTCTTTAAATTCAGTCTTCCTACAGCTCATTGAGTATAGCTTACCAATGTGTATTCCTACTTGACTTAGAACAGAATATGCTGAGAATCAAATCCCGTAGTACCCATACTTGTAGATCACAGAAATAAATTATGCAATTCTTATTGTTGCTTATTCTATTAAGCAAATGCCATCCTCGTGATTTACGTATGCCCCTGTTTATTGAACATGGACTGTTACTGTTGCCTTGCCTCTTTATTTAAAAATAGGTTTTTCTTAAAAGTTATATACCCAATGGTGGGAAAATATTTGCATCCGAATCATATATTTATAATTTATAACACACTAAATGAATCATAATCATGAGAATCAATAGCACAACAAGAATTCGACTTACGTACTTAAAGTAGTATGTTTTTCGATCGACCATGGTCAAATATCCTCCAAAAACACGTGAAATAAAAGTAAAATATCTGTTCTACAAAATTTGGGCCTTGCGGCTTATTGACGGAATAAAATAAATTTAAATTAGCACAGTCTCTTATGGAAATACTTTTGCGGGCATAGGATTTTTCACATTCTTCAAGAAGTTATATGGTCAAAGTAGCTTTTTATTTTTTTCAGAATATAGTAATTATTTTGAGGAATCAGATGACATTAAAAGAAGCATACCTCACCGGGTATTCTGAGAACTGATAAAAAAACCCACGAAAAAACATTCATCGAAACCGGAAGTACTGGCTCTCGGTCTGCGAGTTAGATTATTCACTTATTTGGTCAAAAAACAGTAAAAACTTTATATGACGTATGGGGGGAGAGATTATCTGCGCACATTTTCTTGAGGACCAAAATTAAATTATTAAAAAAAAACACGAAGTTAGCAACATTTGAAAAAATAGAAAAAGAATTTAGAAAAATTATAATTTTAGAAAAATAGAAATTAAAAAAAGTGTCTTCGCGAGTTATACAAAATCAATTTCAACGGTAAATGAACTGCTGATTGGATTTTTCTGCATTGATAACAAAATAATAAAGAACATCTTTATCATGCAATACTATCACTACAAGCAAAAGGAGTGCTCAACAAAACGTGCACACAGTGAAGCTACATTACGTCCAGAAGCAAAACAAGGAGTCATCTCAGCATTTGCTCAATGGATCAGGGAAACTGTTTGTTAGCAGTGTTTCTTTTCAAATACGCTTCAAAACCGTGCGAACTTGAACATTTGTATCACACCCAACCACAAACTATTTTACGATAATTCAGTTTCGATGTAAGCAATGTGGAGTAATTTTTAAGGCAGAAAGAAAGAAATATGGGTGTACAAATCAACCTATATGCGGTATTGCCAACTTATGAAAATTATACGAGAGACAAAATTTTAAAATAAACATTGTGCTTAAAAGTCAACAAAATAATATTTTAAAATCATGAGTACATTTTTTGTTAATAATATGTCTGGATTATTAAATGATACAATGCTTTTGGTTTACTGAGTTTTGTTTCTGATTATGACTTATCATTCATTGATGATAAAAAATAGAACTGTACTACTTTAGTAATTTAATTAAAGTAAACTACTAGTGCTAAACAATTAAAGCACTAGTTTCTAATCTTATAATGTAGCCTAGCTGTTTAGTATTGCCCTACCCCCTTCCCTAGCTGTTTCCTATTGGCGCATCAAATACATGTTTTCACATTTTCTCGTTTTTTCGAACATCTGTTTGCAGAATTGAAACAAGACGTTAATAATATTATAGAAGAGTTAAGTAGGGTCCTACCTGGTAATTTTCATTGGAAAATTCGAAGCAGTTATTGTGGTTCGAGTCCCGACGGTGGCACGATTTTTGACACTAGCTAGACAGGCTGAATTCAGCCGTTGTCTAGAGGAGAATTGCAGCGGCCGGCTGCTTTGATCAGTTGTTTCCCGTGGTCTCTGCTCAACATTAGACGAATGCCGGAGCAGTACCCTTCCAAACGGGCCACGGACCGAGCGCAATCTTTCCTTCCTCTTCCTTGGTCCATCCTCACCCCTTACTTATTTATGTGCACTACACAATCCCACTTGTGGAGAGACCAGTCAAGAGCTAAGAGCTTGTCCCGGCAGGGGCGGTGCCCCGTTGTTGGGAGGTATCTCGCACAGTGCAGCGTTGATAAGAAATCTCCTGCTCCCACATGCCATCTCTATGACTGTGAGCTCATTTTGTGGCATAAAATATTGCATTGGGGCAGAGAAGCACAGAGTTCTCGGAAACGATTCGTGGACACTTTTGCTCGAAGAACGTGCTACGCTCATCGCAATTCTGTATTACCGAGGAGTGTATGGAGTAATGAATCTATATTTTAAAAGTCTCTGTAACAAGAAGTAGGAACCTCCAATTTTTGCTGTGATAGAAATCATGAAGTTCCCAAATTAGATATGAACGCTATCAAAGCTAATAGGAATCGATTGATAAGTTATATTTGGCTTCAGAAATATGCTACAAATGTATTATCAAGTTATAAACCATTAGGTTATCTGATACCAAATGAGCAACTATTCCCCTTATGTTCATTTACTAAATAAATGGGCAACAAACAAATTTGGAAAACAATTTTGGCTTGCTGCAGATGCGGAGTCTGCGTAAGTTGCCAACGGTTTCCCCTACTCGAAAAGGTTGAGCCAGCTGGAACACTCGTGAGCATGTCATCACTTTGCGACTCCTCTTTGTGACATTAGATGGAAATGAAAAAGAATTTCTTGAAGAATATTCATAAAGAGTGTTGCGAATGAGGTGGCATGGCCATGCAATTGCAGCAAGATGAAACGGACGGAACAAATGTTGAGGTTGAACTTCTCAGTTTGCTAGTCCTAAACAATGCCACGAAAAATACTTTGCTCTAAATGCAAGAAATAAGTACGTGGCTCGTGACTCAGTAAGACATTCAAAATGTGGAAGTATTTAAATGTGTCAGCAGTTGATATTAGTCAGAAGCGGTTGTCTGCAGTAATCAAATGCGGATCAAAATAATGTTTTGGATAAGACAGATGTCTCTTTTCAACATTTGCCGAGCAGTTGAGAAATAGGCATATAAAACCTGCCAATATTTCAGAAATACATTTCATTTTGTCGTCTTCAGAGAGAATAGTCCCACATCTACGACATTACTCCCACGGGCGCAAATATTGAAAGAAAACTACGCAACTTCCGGTCACGTGAGAGATGTCTACGGTTTCCGGTCACCCAGTAAGTCGCGAAGAAACAAAAACAATAAAATCGTTTCTAATTTGTACTGAAAAAAATGTAACTGTGGAATTCCACCTTATTTTATATAATATTTCATAGATACACGCGCTCGTTTATTTCTCTGACATGATATGGACAAATGACTATTACAATGCGACTTTTCATTGTAGGAGCAAGAAATATAAAATGTTTCGAATTCTTCTTTGATTCAGCAACGAGCTAGTAAGCCGTGAAGTTGTGTATGCACCACGGGCGTTACTAAATTTTTTTGCACCTCAGGCGACTTACAACCTCTCGGGCCAGAGGCTCTCGGATGTGGAAGTCACCCTCGGGGCAAAAACATCTACTTAGCGCCCTAGATACATAAATAACTATTGTATTATTTGTAATGTACTATTTACTTTCAAATTTCTTAATTATATCAAAACTGGGAGTACTCTTATATTATTAATTATTGTATTATTAATATTATTGTTCTTATTATTATTATTATTATAATCAGATTGTTTTACTATTGTATTGCATTGAGAATATTGTTCTAAGATTCTATTGTTCTAACTTGCCACCGGACCACAGTGCACTTGCAAGGAAATAAAAGTATTATTATTATTATTATTATTATTATTATTATTATTATTATGCGCTTACGAATTGAATTGTCATCATCAGTGCATCATTACTTACGGCACGCGTCTGTGTAACTGAAGTCATGCGACCGCAAGGTTCCTAGAAAGAGACTGTCCGGCATTAAATATTTTTTATTCATATGTTGAGTTACGGAATAGAATCTATTGTACGTAAATAACTTTTGTAATTGTAACAGTAATATTGTTGCAAACTGTTTTTGTTTAAACATTTAATGTATTGTAGGGTTATACGAGAGTGCTACTTATTGAAAAACACTTTTGTGTGGTTTAGTCCAACAGGGTTTGTGCTGCTAGAGTGAACTGGTACTTCTTTCAGTCAAGAGCTAAGGTAAGAAAACTTCTCTTTCAGTTCAGCCAAGCAGCATCCTTCGTCACGGTGCAAGATATGTAGGTGTGTTCACTCCCAGTCTAAAACTGAAGCTTATGTGAGGCTAGTTCTCACAGTTCTCGCATATAAGCGCTGCGATCTTTGGGTCTCATTTGGCAAGGTGATCCATTCGACAGTTCTGTGGCCAGGTGATTTCTAATTTCAAGTCAGTGATTTGTTGCTTCACGGTGGAATTGGTAAAGTCTAGATCGAACAGTTACAAAAATGGGTAGGAAATACTTTGTAAAACTGTGTCATAGCCACAGTTTAAGATGTTATGTATATATTACACCGTGACCCAAACCGATCGTGCTCACCGTACGGACAAGCGAGGAACTAGCCTCAAACTGGCTTCAGAAAATTTGCCCCAAAGGCGGCTATATCTTACACCGTGGCCTTCGCCGCCCGGCCGAGCGAAGGCGCGAGATGAGTAGGTTGCAGGAGAGGCCGTGAGTGCGAGCGGGGGCGCTGGACGAGGCCTTAGGACTTGCCGGCGCGGCGCGGCGTCTGCGGCCCGGCCCGGCGGCGCCAACGCTTTTGTCTTGCAAATGGACCGGCCTCGCCTCCCCTGCCCTGGCCTGGCCTGGCCTGGCCTGGGACTTGTTCGGCTTCCCACCGCCCGCCCGCCTCGGCGATGCGCGAGAACGTCTTCGGTTCCTCGATTCGCGAGTCAGCAGGAATCGGTTCGTGCGCCGCCGGCACTCGCCGGCGCTGAGTGGTGCTGTTTGTGCAGATCTTGCACACGGGGAAGGGTCGAGGGAGATGTCATCGGGGAAGGCGCTTGAGGAAGGTCGAGGGAATGGCAAGAATTCGTCACCGAGTCTTTTCTGCGCACGCAGGCGTTAAAACAGTTTCGTTGGCATAACTCGCCAATAAAATGGACGAGGAGGCATTACGTAACCAATACTCCCTTCAGCCTCTTACTATTACTTATTATTATTATTATATTATACAACATTGTTTTTCTCGGTATTCGCCGGATATATATTTGACTTTGTGTCGGGGTTAGTAACCAAGACACAGGCCAATTCATGTTTCATCCAAATTTAGGAATTTTCGCACAATCCTGCATGTGTTTAAGATTATTGACTTTTGCTTCATTTTGAAAGTATATTTTGGTATTTGAATAAGTTCTAGATTTTTATGGACGTTATTTGGTACAACTCCTGTGCACGAAATGACCAGAGGAATAATATGGACTTTTTGAAGATGCCATAGTGCCTTGACTTCTGCTGCTAGTTCTGTGTACTTCGTTACTTTTTCTGCGTGTGCTGTTTGAAGATTTGCTGTTTGTGGAATAGTGATGTCAATCAGGTAGCCAATCTTTTGCCGTTTGTCTACGAAGGTTATGTCAGGTCTGTTGTTGTTGTTGTTGTTATTATTATTATTATTATTATTATTATTATTATTGTTGTTGTTATTATTATTATTATTATTATGCTTTAATATCAAAGTCCTTAATAATTCTACGGAATGAAATAAATGAAGTACTATTTCTAATATTTACGACCATGAATTATCAACTGAAGTTATTTGCTTTTATTACAAAGAAGTATTAATTAGGTCCTCTTTGATGAATTATAGGAGAAAAAATAAAAGTGTAATTGTCGCAAAAATAAAACATCGCATTTTCTATAATACTGTAGAGAGGTTGCAAGATAAAGAGATTGCACATCAATGATACTTAAATATAAGTGCAGAATTCCTTACAGCCCTAAGATCTTCCAAGAACACTGTATTCATTTCTCACTCCAGAAATAGTCAGTCCTTTCAAGTTCCAGGAGCATATTTCATACATTAAAAGTGCCGTTTTGGCGTTTCCCTTGCAAAATATGATGACGAAGGAAATGTCAACAGGTCGACAAATGCGCCAGAACATAACCCATAGAAATTACTCAAAAGAAGATTTACAAAGTCAATTTGGCGTTTGTGTCGAAAAAAATACGTAAAACAAAGCTGAATGAGTTACCATCTCCACGATTTCAGGATTTACTTTACAAAAGGGTGTATTTAATGCTTTTCTTTAATAAAAAAATATAGATAAAATTGAATTTAAAGTCGTTGGTAATTATACCTGACAATTTATGCGAGCGAGCGAGCGAGCGAGCGAGCGAGCGAGAGAGAGAGAGAGAGAGAGAGAGAGAGAGAGAGAGGCAGACAGACAGATCGACAGAGACAGAGAAGAGAAAATGTGTGAAATTATAAATTTACATTAAGATATTTATCTTTTGGATTTGTATTCCTTTAATTGGTATATTTTATAACATTTTCATAAAAAATATGATTCATTAAGTTTAACCCACTTATAATTGTAAGGTATCGTGTACTGATATGCACTCCTCTGCAGGTTCTTAACTTGTGCATTGTGTAGCTTAGTTTAGTCGACATTCACAAAAATAAAATAAATTTGTTAAAATATTCACATATAATCAAGAAAATCGTCGGAAAGGAGTGTGAATCAGTGTATTCAAGGTTCTCTTTCAACAG
The DNA here is from genome assembly GCA_031308135.1 of Acheta domesticus. NCBI lineage: Eukaryota > Metazoa > Arthropoda > Insecta > Orthoptera > Gryllidae > Acheta > Acheta domesticus. Next base: position 185,694,699 of record JAHLJT010002406.1, read on the forward strand.
CATAATATTGTACATGGAGAAATAAAACAGGTTTCCGAGTATTTTGTTATCTTAAAACCTAAAGGTACCTTCCCAAAATAGAAACATTTCTCGTTATATCTTGCATACATTACTCTCGTGATCATGTGACGTTAATTCATGAAATCAAAACGTTTGGAAATAACTACTTCACTTTATGAAGGGAAAAGCAATGAGTTAATTATTTAATTTAATCATTCTCAGGCAAGGATTAGAATAATCGGTTGTGTTATGCCAATAATTTTCTTTTGAAAACTGTTCAGCTGTTGAATTTTCTCATACTGCTCAACATCTCCTGAACTTCTAAAATCTTTTACTACCGTAACTTATTGCTGATGGTTACAATGTTTCAGGAAAAACATGCTCATTAATGGCGTTTATATTTAGTTTGTTCAATTATGTAGATACACCGTTTCGGGGTTAAGTTGAGCACGTAGGATACTTTAATTGGATATTAAATACTTTAAAAGTCATTTACTCACATTCACATATCTTTCGAAAATTCAATACAAGTTAGTGAAGCTACGAAGTTAACTTCGTTTTTCAATAATGTCAAAGAGTTAATGGGTAATGTATTAACTGGTAGGAGAAAACAAGATTCTAAACATTGGGAGGAGAAGGAAACAGATGTGAATAGATTGACCACGTCATTCAAGTATGTTCATACATTGAATATTGAAATAATCTGTTTATACTCATACCAATCGTGAAAAATGTAGAGAGAAATAAATAAAAATACTTGAAAGACAAACTCCAGAGATTCAATTTTCTCAAGAGAAGCAATTGTGTTTTTTACGGTGCTGCAACGACTTATTCTTCGTAGACTTTTTATTTGATTAGTTCTCTTAGTACCACTTTACTTCATTCCTCCGGAAGTAAATAAAGTAAAAATAATTCACTCGTAATAACCATTGGTTTATCAAAGTAATACAAATATTCATAAATGAATGTAATAATATTGTTCAATTCTTGTTTAAATATTAATTCTACACTCCGGAGAAGAAATTAACTCAAAAGTAAAATGATACCAAATATACTTATGTACTTGATACATTTTCAAGAAATAATTCATTATTATTATTATTATTATTATTATTATTATTATTATTATTGTGGTTTCAACGTAAACAATCGTGTGGCTGCAATAAATTTATTTTTATGAAATCAAAGTTTTTTTCTTTTATTGATTTAAAGCCAGTTCAAATTCAACATGAGACACCTTTACCAATACCACGAATAATTAATACTTTTCCTTTGTTGTATTAAATGTATTAGAAATATCAAAATTTAATCTATAAGTACAGTCCATTTTACTGCATTCTGCAACTAATATAAATGGAGCTGAAGGTGACTTATCAAGTGCCTCAGATAATATCAAATAGTAATAACAAAAAGGACTCAAAATACGTTTCTAAAACATTTTTTTGTTCATACCAGAACATCGGTTCTCTAATGAAACCACCCGAAACAATGTTTGATTCCAAAATTTGCATATGGAAGCATACAAACTGCAATAGCTGCAACCAGGTATGAGTGAGAGAACAAATTCAGTTCCGTTCTTAATTTTAGACTCATTTTAGAAGTCCGTTTTTGAAAATATACATGTCTATCGATATTATTTTTGCACTGAAGCTTTCCTGGCGAAGAGCTTGGCTCGCAAGGGCGTTGATGCGGAGTGGAAGGAAGATTGAGGTTATGTTGGGAAGAAGGCGTCGATCAATACGGGGCCAAGCACGCCGCCCGCGCCGCTAACGACACGGCCAGATGGCGACGGACGGCGCAACTACGCTGGGCCCTCGGCCTGCCTGCCTGCCTGCGGACGGCAGGCAACGCGACGTGGGAGGCACCGCACATTCTGGCCCAGCCGAAGCACCGAGTTTGGGCTATTCGCAAAAACAGAGGAAAAACCTTACTCAAATTATTTTCAAATACTAATTACGAACGAAATACTGAACTATTATTTTGAGAGCTAATGTAAAATTATGACAAGTGTAATAATTTATAAGAAAATATTACAATGATTGTCTGGTTCTCAATATATAGTCGACAGTGCCATGGCCATTGAATGAAATGGAAATAAATTGACATGTAGGATTCATATCGAATGAAAATTTGAGTTCATTTTCACATCAATCAAGGAGTTTATTTTCTAGGATGAAATAAAACTCCTCTATGGCACTCCCACAATTCTTCTTCTAAACATAAATCCATTGCCCTTTTCTTCACAGATGTATGTGCCGTCTGACGCCGTTGTCAGCAGCGCCTAGGGCATGTGCCATACCCGCCGTGCGGTATCGTACGTGCGCCACTGAATACGCAAATTTCTGTGTAGAGAGTCAAACTGAAGGAGTAGGCTCTTCAGAAAATAATAACACTGCCATCCACCAATAAACATTTTTCGACGAAAGTATTAACATAATCTTTTACGAGGAGGAGTCAACAGGTCAATGTTGAGTTTTCAAAAACTTCTACGAGACAGTATTTTATACTCACAAAAAGTCTAGTTTTAATTTTGTTGTGGAATCGTTGACCTATGTATAAGGGAATATCGTTGACCTACATATCCAAATTGACCCACATAAAATTTTAGATTCACCAATATTCGAATTTTAGTGACAGATTCCACCCAATAGGTAAATGTGATTCATTAAAGAAATGAATTGTAAGTTTACTTGGTATTCTCAGTAAGCAATATTTTCAAATTAAGCTACATAGTTTATCTCACGCATTCATGCTAGAAAATATAAATGTAAAGCAGATAATATTGCCCATATGCTATTTTGTTCATTTCATAAAATGATATTTTTAGACATATACATACTATGTAACTCATTATTAGAGTATATTAGAGTAAACTGTAAATAAACATACAATTCTGGGTTGACGGCTATTTTTTATTTTATTCCACATCCCTTTGAACATCATCTGAAGTAAGAATGTGTTGATGAAAATGTAAAAAGAAAAGATTGGTTAATGAATTCTTAGAATGTTTCTTCAAAAGTACATTAGCAACGCACATCGTTTCCAGAGAACGAAACATGAAGTGCGGTTTTATTTACGATGTAGACAATCTTGAACGTCAATATTCCACAGACGCCATTACTTCTTTGAGGTTATGTCATATCTCCACAGAACATATATGAAATTGAACAAACATTGAAAAGTTGGCATCTAAAATGAAGGATTTTAAAGCAGTGAACACTTGTGAAAGATTATAAACGCAAACCATGGAAGTTGAAGCAAAGTTTTGCATAGGAGATATTGGTGTAAGATAATAGGTTACAACTTGACCAAAATTATGCGGGACTAAACGTTCATTATTGTTGTAAACATAAACGAATTGAATACATTTTTTACAAAGATCAGAAAGCCATAAGATGTGTTAGATGCTACTCTTCTCTATTTATTGTAATAAATGTTGTGTAAGAAATAATGTCTTTTTTATGTACAGCATTTTAGAACTTGTCTTTTTAAATATTTAGTTCTATATTTCGACACAAATTGAAGTGACCGCATTTTGCAAAATATTATGAAACGTTCAGAGATATATCACGGTCTCTTACTGTTTGGAGGTTAGGACATTGCATTATAATTGACAATTTTCAACTCTGACATTGACAACAACAGTAAATTTCCCATATTGCAGGGAACATTTTTTTTACATGGCCTGGCAGTGGTTTCATCCACATTGCATGCCGAGAAAGTATTGCACCATATTGAAGAAGGTTTCTTGTTACGAAACCAAATTCTCTCCTTGAACATTTTGTTAGAAGGATTAACCGACGGTGACTCCTCCACGAAAAAAAAAATTCTGTGACAAAAGTCGAGCTTTGTTTTGAACGTCCTACATTCCGAGCCCGTCTTTTCACCTGCTGGCGAAGTTGCTATGTGTACCAGAGGAGCCGGGCCCCTGCTAGTTCGGTGGGGGGGGGGAGGGTGCAGGGGTGTGGGGGGGGGCGCACGTGGGCGCCACTCACCTCATGATCTCGTTCTCGCGCTCCTCCTCCTGCTTCTGGCGCAGCATGACGCCCTCGATGATGCGCCGCTCCTCGGCCGTGAGGTGCGAGAGGTCGGGCATGTCCGCCATGGTGCGCGTCGCGGCGCGTGCCGGCGCGCGGGGGGGCCTCCACGCTGCCCCCCGCCGGCGCCCCCGCCCCCGCCCGCGCCCCCGCCGCCGCCCCCGCCGCCCGCCCTCGCTGCCCTCCTCGGCCGCGGTGGCCGCCGCGGTGGCCGGCCGGCGTGGTGGAGGTGGTGGTGAGCCGTGCGCGCGCCCTCACTTTTTCTTCTTCATGGCGGCGGGCGGGCCCGCGCCCGCCAGACGGGCCGGGGCCCGGGGCCGGGGGCGGGGGCGGGGGCGGACGCCCGAGGCCGAGGCGGCGGCGGGTCGCGCGCGCCGCCCCCCGCGCTGGCCGCCCCCGCGCCGCCGCCGCTCATGCACCACGCGGCCACCCGCGCCGCGCCGCGCCGCGCCGCTCCGCGCCGAGCCCTCCCCCACGTGATCGATCTAGGACGGCGAGCGCGAAGATCGGCCCCACGAGCGAGCCCGCCCGCTCTTCCTCTTCCTGTTCTCCTCTTGCTAGTCCCGTGGGCGCTGCACTCGCGGGCCACTAGTCCCCGTCCGCGCTGGCCGCGCTACGCGCTCGCGCTGGCTGGCCCACTGACGCGCACTGCGGGCGACGTGGCCGGTGCGTGTGTGGGGCGCCGATGCGTGAGGGCGCACCGGTGCTGCTGCAGCTGCCGCTGCGCGCGCGTGTATGTGTGTGTGTGTGGGAGTGTTTGTGTGTGTGCGAGCGCTGCTGCTCCTGCTGCTGCTGCTGCTGCTGCTGCTGCCGCCGCTTACATCATACGGCGCGCGGTCGGGCGCAGCTAGCGTTACGTCGGGCCGGCGTGGCGGGCGGCGGGGGCGGGGACGGGGGCGGGGGCGGGGACGGAGGCGCGAGGGCGGCCGCTGCTTCTCCTGCTGCTGCTGTGGCGGCGGCGGCGGAGGGCGACGGCGTGCGGCGCGGGCGCGGGCGAGGGCGCGGGCGGGAGCGCGGGCGGGGGCGAGGGCCAGGCGCCCGGGCCCGCGCTGGGGGCGGGAGGGCCCGCGGCGTTGGCGGCGAGGCGGCCGGCGGCGGCGGCGGCGGCCGCGCGGCGGGCGAGGCGGCGCGGGGGGCGGGCGCGCCCGAGCGCGGTCACGGCGGCAGCGCGCGGCGCCGGCTCGAGCTCAGGACCCATGTTCGCATCACAGGACGAGGGCGCGGGCGGCAGGCGACGGCAGGCGGCGGTGCAGGCGACTGCCCAGGCCCAGGCCCAGGCCGGGGCGCGCGCGGCGCGGCGAGGCGCGGCGCGGCGCGGGGCGCCCGCCCGCGGGCTGCCCCCGGAACCCCCCCGCGGTCGCGGCACTCACTCGCGGCGGGCCTCCTCGGCACTCGCCGGCCGCGGGCCTCGGCACTCCACGGGAAGGCGGCGGCGGCGGGGGCCGCTGCGGCGCGACGCGGCGCGACGCGGCGCTGGGCGGCGCGCGGCTCTTCCCCTCGGCTGGCGGCGCACTTCGCGGCACTCCCGGCACTCGCGGCACTCCCCCCGCGCGCGCGGCACTCCCCTGGCGATGCTGGTGGCGGTGCGGCGGCCGGACGGCGCGGGCTGCGGCGGGGCTGCTGCTGCTGCTGCTGCTGCTGGCTGCTCGGTCGCTGGCCGCTGCGTCGCCCCTCGCTGCCTCCTCGGCCGGCAGAGTGTGCGCGGGCGGCGCGGGCGCGGGCGGGGGTGGAGGAGGAGGGGGCGGGGCGGGGGCGGCGCGCGGGTGGGCGCGGGGCGGCGCGGGGCGGGCGCGGGGCGGCGCGGGACGGCGCGGGGCGACGCGGGGCGGCGCGGGGCGCGCCGGGCGTGGCCGGGGGCGCGCGGGGGGTGCCCGGGGACGATCGCCGGGGTACATCAGGGGCCCATCCTCGGGCCCGGCCCCGTTTTCGTGCAAATGGCCCGCTCATGCGGGTTTAATAAATTAACGGCTGCGTTGCGCGCGGGCCAATGGGAGGCGGCGGCGGCGTGGCGTCACGCGCCGGGTATTGATCCGCGGCCCGCGGTGGCGGCGGCGGCGGCGGCGGTGGCGGCGCCGACCCGGCGACGTGAATGGGAGCGCCGTGGTTGCATGCGTTGCCGCGGGGAGCGTTGGCGGCGCGCCGCGGCGGGCCGCGCGACTCCGGGGGCCGCGACCTCCGACATTCAGCCTCCCCCGGCGCCCTCGCCGCCGCCCCCGCGCCGCCCCCGCCGCTGCCCCCGCCGGGCATAGTGATAGTGGAGCTGGGCGGATGGCGTAGCCCGCTGGACCCCTCGCCTAACCTCTCCCCCTCCCCCTCCGCCGCCACCGACCCACCGGTCACAGGTGCACAGGGTGGCACTCACTGCCAAGGAATGTCGACACACCAGCAATCCATCCCCTCAATTTTGTGTACACCTCAATCGCATTGCTTTCCTTCCAGTATTGTTTATTTCCCTCCCTTTTGTATACACCTCAATCATACCATTTTTTTAACAGCGGTCTCAATATTCTTTATGTCTTAAGCAATTGGACACACAGAATGGTTTTCGCGGAATGTTCACAGCCTCAACATTTAAAATTATCGGATTCTAAAAATTCACAATAATTGCCTTAGAGTTCCATCTCAGTTTTGACCTAATTGAGCTCCTTTGCCAGTTTCCTCATTAACCCTTCTTTAACCTACACAACTAAATATTCTTGATGTTAATCACCTTCTTCCCTTTTCTTCTGTTTTGGAAAAAGAAACACTTCTAACATTTTGTAAGAAAAAACGATTTTTGTTATGTATTCATCAGTTACCAGACAAAGATTTATATTTTTTGGGAAAGATTTCAAAGAAACAAAGTTATGAGTGAATTAGTTTTCTTTGGACTTTGGTTATCTCAATTATTCAAAATAGATTAAGGTAATAATTTTGCTCCAACAAGAATTATTATTCTCTCTAACGTTCAAGGAAAAATGTCTATATAGACCTAATATTATGATGAGTTTCAAACCATGGTCATTTACTTCAAAATTTGCGTAAATATTAAAACAAACTGGCTGGCCAATCTTTGACTTTGTGTCTGGCTACGACCACAAATAAATAAGTCTAGCATCTCTTTAAAATATTATTTTAGCAGAGGTCAAATTATTAGAGGGAGTAAAAACAAAACAACTTTACCGCAAAGAGAAACCTAGAGAAAAAACAAACCAGTCGCGGTTCGCGATGAAAAGTCGAGATAGGAACCATTTAAATGACAAACGACATCACTTTAGCCCTTCCAAATCCAAGTGACACTTCACTTTAGGTAATAATACAGCGAATGCCCTTAGAAATAAAATGCTTTTAGAACGAATCTACGAGACAATGTTACGAGATCCATGTTAATGTGACTTTAATATTTAAGGAATTAATACTCTATAACTAAGGACGATGCTGCCAAATACACACCGCCAACGTCATTCTGGATTTGACCATTCTCGAAAGTGACACAGGCGATACAAAAAAGGCAAGTGATTACGCTTGTTGAAAGATGCAGTGCGTTTTGCCACTGGGATAGCGTAAACGCACAGCGCCGCTCTGTAGCTTATCGGGAAAGAACAACGTGATGTCGTCCTTCACACTGCCACTGTGGAGCAGCACCTGCTACGTTGCGTTCGTTTGTTCGAGTTCCAGACTATTCCACGGATGGCAGCACAGTCCTCTACACCTGCACTAACGCCCAGTGTTTGTAGGTACACTTGTATACTATATAACAAAGCATACATAACCCTGACTGAAAATGGAAATGCGAGTGAATTTGCTTCAAAATATGTTGATCAAGATTTTTGAGGTCACAAAATTAAAATATCGTAATAAAATTTCCAAATTAAAACCGTCATTAAAGTGGTAAATCGGATTTTACGAAAACGTAATGGATTCGTGTGTACAAATCGCGACCTTGAAAAAATATTCTATCCGCTTTGAAGTAAATTTTACAGTAGAGGCATTTGAAGCTGAATATTTAACTCAGTTGACAAAATGACTCTGTAACTTTGTGAGCTTCTAGCAATTTTCCCTTCCTAAGAGGATATTTATTGACAGTAAATTTGAGAGAAAAATAAGGTTTGGAAATATAGTAATTTTATATGTAGTTTTGCAAATAGAAATTTTGTCTTGCGAAAACAGACTTTTGACTTGCTATCATACGGATAGAACCTGTAGTTTGCTAGAGGTGCTACAAAATGATAACCACAAAATGAAAATATATTTTTATTGAAACCGTTCAGTCAAACAAACTGTTAAATATGAAATTATTTATTCTTTACAAGATTTTATTATCAACGCAGTGAGTAGTTCTGTAGCCCACATAATTTATCTTTATTAGGCATCCATTTCATGATTGACTTTTATATCTGATATTTTGTCTTTCAAAAGCGTCACTGAATTATTACTAATACTTTCGAATGTCTGGAGGCGTAGATTGATCGAACGCTTACAGAAATAAACGGTTGATCTCCATGCTTCAGTTGTGCTGAATTTTACCTATTTCCTGTGTAAAATTAAGTTGCACGACTTTGTAAAATGGTATTCTGGAAACTTTAAAATATTGTTTTGGCTGAAGCTGTATGACGTGAAATCGTCGTTTTCTACTCACAGCAAGCAGAATACTGAAATATGAAACGTGAAAACTGAAAAAAAGGACCACCATTCACAGAGGGACATTGATTTTTCTACTTCTAAGTTGACATCAATTTCTTGAGTACAGAATGTCGTGGAGTAGAACATTTCATATCTACGCTCTCGTTAAGAGAATGATTAGCAATAAAATCGATCATTAACAAACTTGTACTTACAGAACGACAGGAAAATACTCTGAACCGGCATCTTCAAGACATTTCTCCATATCACCATCACACAATATTGTTTTCCTTTCCAAGGTACGCTCTTCGAAACTTCTACAAGGTGCTACTGGAAAACTTCGTATCTTCAGGCGTGCCAACATAATAATTTTAATATTTGTTACATTCAAAAGGAAAACAATATTTTCCTTTAATTACACAGTTCATAAGTCGAAGTTGAAACGAAATTGACACTTCAGAATAATAAAGTCGATAGAAATACTTTTAATATATCCAACCACGTCGAAAACTCATTTTTACATTAAAGTGCAGTTAGAACTGTTTTATTTTAAGGTCGCAAAATGTCACGGAAAAGAGTTTTTGAAATAATGTCGGGAAACGTCAACCTTAAGAACTACGCAGCTATCGATGCCTTAATAAACAAACAAATAAGTATATAAATAAATAAGTAAATGAGAACATTATGGGGTGATTGGAAATGGGTGTAGAAAGTGGTGAGAAGTAAGCGCAGAGGCGAGATTACGAACAATTTTTGCAGAGCAGTTTCATTTCAGGGGCTGAGAATGCCAAAGTCTGGAAGGAGAATACATGACATCCACGCCTGGAAATAAATAGTTTAGAACGATTGGTTCAATTAATACTCTTCTTCTGAGAGCAGGTTTGTCCCCTTTCAGATTTTCCCCCTCATTAGTACCATAATGTCTTTTCTCCCGCAGCTTTCATACGATGGAGCGAATCGTAGAATGAATTCCAGAATTAGAAAGACTAGCGTACCCGTGCGCTAGAGAACTCTTGCATGCTATACCCCACACTCTTCCTTATTTTTCCATTTCCATGTTAACCCTGTAATATATATTTTTCTTCAAGACTCTCTTATCATGCGTCACTTGTTCTGTATATCACCTTGTAATAGATAACAATATAATGCACCCGTGTCAATACAAACTATTCTCATTTAACTTCATTATCGAGAAAAGAGATACACCCGTTTAATTCAATCGCATAGAATATCAAGTAATTAGTAATTTCACATAGAGTTGCAGATTCTAAAGGCTCTAAACAGGTGGCATAGAATCGAGAAGCGTCGAACTTACAAAAATGTAATAGAATAGTCAAAGAGATCTCATCCTGTAGATTACGGTGAGAGAAACGATTCTTTGAGGCCGTCGGCCTAAAATTGTTAGTTTTTAAGACCCTAGAACGTTTCGTTTAGGAGTTAAACAGTATAGAGTCAAAATTCCTGACGTTCGTTGTGGGTTGCATTTTACACGAATATTTAGATGCGTTTTTAAAAAATCCTTCATTTCTTAAAGTCAAAGTGCAATTCGTCACGTCTCCATGAAGTTCTCTTTCTTTATTGACCTCATTTATAAAGACTGATTTCGTGTGAGAGCCGCAAAGAGAAGGTATACTACTGGAATAATAGAGGAGATCAGAATAACGTAGGATGCTATTGTAATGACTTAAAGCCTAGCTACTTGTTAGGTTACCGACCGGTAAAACGGTTTCTTTCAAAAATGAACTTTTTTTCTCTAATTCTTTGTAAATTTTGTAATGCTGCAGAAAAATGATGTCTTTTACTGAAAAGCGCAGGAGGTGCTCGTTCCCGAAAAAGAAGATTACTCCTTGCTCCTTTACTTAGAATGCAAGGCCTGGACAGCATTATTTTCTGAAAGATATGTTATCGGATCAGACAATTTTATTTGTGTTGTGAAAGAAATGCTGTTCTAATGTGTGTTCACAAGAACAGATTGCTATGTGAGTGTCTCAGCACCGAGAACTGTTGATTGAAAAAAGTCGTCGGACTACCCCCTTGCGAGGTGAATGTAACGCGTTTGGAGCAGCGCTCATACTCCAAGATAGCCGTTCTCCATAGGAAAAATGCGCGAGAGTGTCACAGGGAATTTGTGGAAGCTGTTGGGGATAAAGCCCTTCCATACACGACAGTCGCGAAGTGGGTAGGAGAATTTTTGCGAGGTCGTGTGGCATCCAATGATCATCAACTTCCATGACGACCTGTGAGTTCGCTGATCTATGTGGCAGTGCGGTAATCGAGAATCAGCATCAAGGTCATTTGCGACCACTATTGGGCTTAACCTTATGTAACTGAAGATGACATGATATGATGATGATAGGGGGTGAAAGGACAAACACAAATACAACCATGCCCGAGGCGGGACTCGAACCCGCGATCCTTCGGTCCGAGCTCGCTACGACACTACTGCTTTAGCGATCTCGGTTAGAATGGGTTTGTAATGCCTGAAATGTAGTGAACTCGTATGTGATACAATGATTTGGAATATAGAACTACTACTGCCATTTCAAATATCTTAATAAAAATGAGAAGCTCAATTTTGGTGTGTGGTAAAATGTCCATGCACTTACTACACACACCCTTTCATGTGTATATTTCACATTTTCCACCGGTGCTGGTGATGTCACACACACACACACACACACACACACACACGAAGTTAATTGCCGTGACTTATGCCCTGCCTTATACCCCCCTATTTCATACAAGTACATGTCGTGTAATCACTATGCCGATTTTGGGGTCCACTTTTATGTGCATGTAACCTGATACTGTGTGGCTTCCTTAGTCAATTTCTTTTCAAAAATACGAATTAGATTCGGTCTTGCTTTACATCAGCTCGTATTGAATCATGTCGTAATTATTTTTTTAATCGAAATTAACAATAGAATTCTCTCCAATGCGTCCTCTATGCATCGTCCCCGAGAAGTCGACTTCAACTTCCAAGCCCAATATATACGCAATTGCCTATATCGCACTACTTTTCAGTTTTTATTTTTTGTTTGGCAAAAATTAATTTTCTTGACCTACTGCAGTTCTGAGGGACAATTGTCCAGATATTTTCACTCTTAACCCTATTTTTTAAATACGTGATTTTAAGATTTAATAGTAACTTTCTTAGTAACCTGCAAATGGGGCAATTTAAGAAATAAGTTTCCTAAATCGCCCCTGTGGTTTCCAAAATTACCCTTCTCGTATTTTAAATGGATCACGGCTTACAAAATACAGCATCCTTTTAAGCTATTTTATGATGCAAAATTGAACATACAACAGAACAATTTGAGCTAGTTTCAGACAATAATATAGACTGAAGTAAATGTCGACTTAAGTTTGACTTTTCCGTATATGTACGTATACACGGAGTGATATATGTAGTATAGGGAAAGTTATGCAATGCTACGCGAAACTAGTGGTGCTACAGAATGGCACAGACTTTCCCGTATTAGTTTTCTATTTCCTTGGGTCTTCGCTAGCTATTCGGAATTGCCACAAACTATTTCTTGCCAGCTGTCATCTATTACCGTCAGAAGTACATTTGTTTGTCATTTTCTTAATTTTTCGGTTTCCTATTGGTAGAACGGAAACATTAATTTTAGAATATTAAAGAACAGAAAATCCTGGTCATAAATGGCAATTTTCTTTTAAAAACTATGTGCCGTTTAAGAGAAAATGGCGTTTTAGCGCTACTAAAAATGCGAAACTTGAAGCTCATTTTCACAGAAAATGTTTGAGTTTTCAAAATACTTTATTTGAAGTTATTTGAAGCACTTACACTCACAAATGTAATAATGTATATGTGGCAATTGCGAATAGCTAGCGAAGACCCAAGGAAATAGAAAACTAATACGGGAATGTCTGTGCCATTCTGTAGCACCACTAGTTAAAACAAATGTGAAGTACCTAAATGTAGCAACTACAAAAAGAGTAATAAGAATGAACTTTCAGTCACAAATGTTCAACTTCTGCAAAAGCCACAAACATAAGGTTCTGTCTGCCTGGACGAATATCTACACAAGCCTCATAAGCCCACTTTGAACATGAAAACTTTACAGAATCATACAGACCACAATGCCAGTCTTCGTGTGCTACATCAAATACACTGCCAGAGAACATTTGATGAACAGACTGTCGATCTCCTTTCTATTGTTTTACTGCTTTTGCCATCTTAGTTATTTAATGAGTTTTTGGATTTTTTTGCGTTAATCTTCCTGTAAGAAGCAGGTCTAGGGACTGGGCTTATTTGTGGAATTGAAACCAGCAGTGTCGAGCTTGTTGATAGAAGAATTTTCTGAGCGATTACTGGAGTAATACTGCCATTTTCTGCCGAACTTTGTAACATGACTTCGGATTTATAAACAAAAGGGGTAATTCTATTCTAATTTTTAGGGAGCTCTCATTCAGTATTAAAATTTTCACTAGCAAAATGGAATACAGTAAAATATTTCGGTCTACTGGCCACATTCCAGACGCTCTAAAGCAACATTCTTCACTGATGCAGCGTTTTCTTAGGCTTCTCCAAGTAGTAATGAAACTTTCGGTTGGGATACTGTTCTTTCAGGATTGCTGGGCAATCACTTTTTCACTGGATCGTTGAAAAATGTTTCAAGAGGATCTAGTATTAGGACATCTGAGCAGGTGAGAGCAAAAGAGGTGTAAGTCAAAAAACATACTTCCTGGAAAATGACAGGGTCAGATAACTTCACTTTTTACTGCAGATATTTTGGACAGAAACGTTTCTCATTAATTAAGTAATTAATTATTTTGTTGACTTTAACCCCTTATGTACACAACGTTTCTGAAAACTATGACTTACATTCAAATAATTGGCATGCACAATTGTCGTCTGAGTTAGTAACAAGATGGAAAAATAGGGCTTTGTTATGATTTCCAGCCGAGTGAGAGCAACTTTGAAGTTGCGATTTTGACCTGTGCACGTGTCACTAAAAGCGATTAAATGTCGTTTTTTTTCGTGATGATTCTTTTGTGATGGGTGCAGATAAACAAGAAGCTACTTCTTGGGAGCCCCTGAAAGCTATTGTTTCGCTCCGCCTGTGACGCACACCACAATTGCATGCCGTGGTACGAGCAACTTCTTGGCTACTTCTGCATTGTTCTGGCTTCTAGCTAAGAAATATTGACGTTTGAATCACACCATTTTGGCCCGTGATGGAACAATGTTCCAATCAGTGCATCCGACTCACATCTTCCAAAATTTGACTTACACCACTTTTGCTCTCAACGGCTCATCTAGAGGTAGTAATATGTAGGCGCCGGCCCCGTGGCCGAGATCGCTAAGTCAGTAGTGCCGTAGTGGTCTTCACAACATTTGTGTGAGTTCACAAAATTTCAGGCGTTACAAACCCATTCTAACCGAGATCGCTAAGAGTGTTGTCGTAGCGATCTCGGACCGAAGGATCGCGTGTTCGAGTCCCCCATCGGGCATAGTTGTATGTGTTCGTCCTTTCACCCCCCTATCATCGCCATATCGTGTCATCATCATGTCATAATGTTACTCCAATAGTAGTCGCTAATGACCGAGTAGTTGATGCGACCTTAAAATAACAAAAACAAATCTGCAGGTGGTGTGTCCCGGTAACTGCACCATTATGATTTCATTATCATATGTTAGGCTGATTGCTTGCAGATTTTTGGAGTGGGTGGTGTGTCCATCAAGAACAAGGAGTACTTTTACATTCGAAATGAAATGCTTCAACACACTACAAACAGATCGGAGTTCGTGTAACCGATTTCAGAAAATTCCGCTAAGCTATTAGTCGGCGCACCATTTGTCAGGGTAGGACGAAGGCGCATTATTTTGAAGACATTCATCGGTGGAACAAAATTTGTTGTCAACCAGCAAAAGAGTGTTTACCCATCTTTGCTCACTAGCTACAGTCCCAACTTGATGTTTTCCGCTAAGCTATTAGTCGGCGCACCATTTGTCAGGGTAGGACGAAGGCGCATTATTTTGAAGACAATCATCGGTGGAATAAAATTTGTTGTCAACCAACAAAAGAGTGTTTACCCATCTTTGCTCACTAGCTACAGTCCCAACTTGATGTTTTCCCTTATGAACAACAATTTTCCCTCCCTTGCTCTGAACTGAAACCTGGTTCATCAAAGTGGTAAACTATCAACGCATCAAGTTTTCCTCCAGCAATTCTTCTAAAATGTCAAAACAATTTCTTACATAGCCTCACTCACCTTCAACACTAGCTACGGAAACATTTTCAGGTTGTGATATCGCGATATAAGGCTGCAGTACCACTTATTACCAACAAGTTAAACCTGCTAGATAAATGATTTGATTGTAGAATATCATGAGCAAATTTCCGCAAGTCTGCGTTCGTATTGTCCGTACGTATTGTTAAGCAAAGGCATTAATAAGAGGCTTGCCGTGTGTGATGTGAGCAGGCTTTTTATTAAACGTGAAGCAAAGCAAAGCAAAGCAAAGCAAAGGCCTTCTGATGAGGAGCACTGTGTGTCATAAGAAGATATTTTACGAAAAGTAATAATTTTTTTAAATAATCATTTGTCTAAATAAAATAATAATAATATAAATATAATATAATAATGTGAATATAATATAATAATGTAAATATAATATAATAATGTAAATATAATATAATAATATAAATATAATATAATAATATAAAGATAATATAATAATAATATAATAATAATTTTTCTAAATTCTTGTTCTAGTTTTTCAAATGTTGCTTATTTCACGTTTTCAAGAAAATGTGCGCGTATAATCTCTTTCCCCATACGTCATATACTGTTTTTTGACCAAATAAATAAAAAAGTCAAGCAATGTAAATGAAAGCGTATGCTTTATGAGGAGGACCAGGGCGTTATTTTACGAAAAGTAAAGCGAAGCGAATCCCAGCAGCGGCCTGCGGGCGAGGCGCGACGAGGGCGTGGGCGCGGACGCGGCGGCGAGCGGTCGCTCTCGCAGGCGGCGCACGTCACGACACGTCGCGTTGCGTGACCTCCGAAGGTTCCCTCCTCCAGACGCGCCTTTGTCGACGCAGCGCACTTTGCTACCGAGCGATTGGCAGCACTCGCGGCGCAAGCACGCTGCAGGAGGCGGAGAGGCGATGCACAAAACAATAGAAAAGGGGAACACGCTAGAAAATACGAGCAGAAGTCATGGCAACTGATTTTTTGTGTAGGGGTGGAACATTTCAAATATACACATGAAAGGACAAGGTATAAACTAAGTGCTTGGATATTTATCGACATAAAAAAATTGAATTTATCATATTTATTTAGGTTTTTGAAATGACCGTACTCGTTTAATATTCTAAGACATTTTAGAGCAGGGTCGTCAGACGAATGAGCACGCGAATGGCCTTCGCAAAGGTTTGGAGCACGCGGCGATATCAGCTTAGCGAAGTCACTCGTGTCACAGGCCGGAAGCAGGGGTGAGAAAACGTCGTGCGGTTGCGGCGAGTTGCGGCAAACACACGGGTTGGTATATCATAAAGTGGCATCTAAAAATTGTACCAACTTTGAATGGAAATTGACATGTAAACAGAAATTGCAGTTATACAAACATTGATCATAACAGAAAGGAAACAATAACGCACATTTCTACTACGTGTTAGAGAATGCAATATATGAGAAATATTAACACTAATTACAAATAATCAAATGAATATTTTTTAGAAAATATATAGTAGCCAAAATACATATTAAATCAAAATAAGTATTATATAATATTTCAGAAAAAAACTATTGAAAGTAAACATTTAAAGAGACACGATGTGCATATCTTTCGTGTGAAAATACACGTAATAAAAGCACTTCAAAAATTATAGAGTAATGATAAACATTTATTAAACAAAGTTCATCTCCTCCGCACTCGCTGCAAACGAAATCAAGACGCCACTCGGACTGAAACTTGTTATACTTCTTCTTGCGTCCCGCCATGACCACCTATTGTGCATTCCTGAGAAATCGGAGCGCGGGCTTCCCTTCGCCGCGGGCACCGCGTGCCCTTGCAGAGCGCAAGCCCCGAGCACGCACGTGCTCCGTTTGCAGCCTTGTTTTAGAGAATACGACTTCACAAATTCGCAAAGCATTACATACCCATTCTAAAGACCTGATTAGGTAGGTACACAATTGTCGCACATTACATTGATCCGCACACTCACAGGTCGTCACGTGCGTTGCTCATCACCGGTTGCTGCGCATCTTTGCAGAAACTCTCCTGCGCATCTCGCGGCTTTCCGGTATGGAAGGACATTATTCCATGAGCTTCCATGACCAATTCCCTGTGACATTCTCGGGAATTTTTTGCATGGTGAAGGACTCTCCTGGAGTAAAAGCGCTGCTAGAAACATGTTACATTCACCTCGCACGACGGTAGCCGGACAACTGATTTCAAGTTGCTCTCTGTGCTAATAGACACCTGTAGAGCTATCTGTTGATGTCAACACACCCTACTGCAGCATTTCTTTCAAGATATAAATGAAATTTTGCGATCTGATAACATTTCTTTTAGAAAAAAATAGTTGCCATGACTTCTGCTCCAAACCATGTATAATTGACAATATAAACCAAATATGCTGCAAAGTCTTAACACCTTAGCAAGAAATATTATATTTGTGCCAATTTGGACGTGTCGGTTCCAGCAAATGCAACGTATTCAGGTAAATTCTTCTAAATTCTAAATAGAGAATCGATAGGCTTAAATGGAGAATAAAATATATTTGATTTAGAAAAATCTAACTGAAGCTTAAGGACGTCACATGTCTAAAATTAACAGAAGAATAAATTCAATACAACAACAAAGCAATGCAATTGAGTTTATTCTGAAAACACGAAGTTGATTTCGATTTCTCCCTGGAAAGAAGAGCGCGAAACGATAGGGTACAGCTTGTTCCTGCTGTCGGAAAATTGTTGCGGAAAGGAGTAGAACACAGGACTTCCGAGGAAATTAGAAAACATTTTTATTAAAATTTCTCTCCAAATACTACCGATATTTATATCATTGTTTTCCCGTGTTTGCTGAAATGCTGGTGGAAAAATATACGTTTCTATTTACAAATCCAATGTCGTGACAATATATTTAAAATTATAAACGTTACAAACAAAAGCACGAAATATGTGGTTTTACCCATCATCTAAAAAATTTGGCGCCGCATCACAGTGCGATACCTCAAACAGTTTTCAAGACATTTGATCTTGCCAACACAGAGTGTTCTTGCTGTGTATGATTTCACTTTTGAAGATCTCTTTTTCGTCTTTTAAACCCAGTGAATCTTTACAAATGAGATGTCATTACAAATATAGCTTCTCTGACTGTTTACAGATATTAAACACGCTAAGTTGATACTTTTGTATCATTAATCGAAATCATTAGCACACCTGGTATGCGTGCTCGCACTAGAGAGCAAATTACCCCCCACTCCTGGACGGGAAATGTTGGAGAGGTGACAGGAACGAAATTCACGAAAAAGAAGTTGAAATCAAATCTTTGGGTTAGGTTATGTCTTATGCTCATAACAAATGCAGTTTTAAGATTCTTCCTACATTCTCAAGAAAAGCTGATTCAAAATTCCAGACTGCATACCCATCGCGGAGGGCCACAAAATATAAAACTCCGTGTACAATGTAGATTTGTTACACTCTTGACTCGTATCGTGGTTGAAATATCTCAGCACTATCCTACATTATTTGATATAGTATGAAACTTCTTTATTCAACGCTTGAAATGCTTCTTTTATCCTAATGCTTAACGCAATGACGCTATTTTCTAAAACTCTTCTGAACGTTGTTCATTACGACCGTATAAAGTCGCCAGTCACATGATCAATAGTGTTTAAGGATGTCTCCTTACGCCTGGAGCTAAAACTCCCTAATATCTGTAGGCAAGAGCTGGGAGGTTTCGCGAGAGCGACTGGCGGGTGCTGCGTGTAGTGACTTGGGTTTATACCGCTTGCCGCCGCTCTGCGGTCTCCGTGCAACCTGACCACGTGGTCAACACTTTCCCCTGTGTTGAGAACCTTACAACACGAACCCTGCTCTTTGGTACCTGTACCTCTATCCTCAGAGTTCCATCCTCAATTTTTCAGATGCCACCGGCTATCCTTTTAATATTGGAAAACAATCTTAATCGAAGAGATTTAAAGAGAAAACTACAAATATAATTATTCGATTCTTCAGAAACTTTTTAATCCACCTTTTCCTAGATTCTTATTAAGAATCAAACAAATCCCATTCATTTATGTGCGACTACCAATGTCATAGTAGGCACACAACTACTGAGCGCCATTTGCAAAGCATAACAAAATATTCTGGAGTATTGAGAATTATTGCAGCTATGCCTTCATTTGCAAAAGTTTCCATTTTAATATGTTTCAAGTGCCGTTAGTTAATTTTTCAGTCATTTCAATTAGTTTTTATGAGTCGATAAAGAAAATGTAATATTATTTTATTTTATTCAATTTTGACAACCATAATACCAAAACGACAATTATAATTTTGTATTAAATGTGTATCTGATAATACTAATTTATATTATGTAGCAGGTGTTATGTGTGTCTTTAATAGATACAATCAGTGGAATATGTTATTCAAAATACTCAGATAATTTTCACTCCTTGGCCATTTTGTTGACGATTGACAACATTTTCCCTTATTCGAGAAGGGCTGTTGTACTGAAACCTCAAACGCGTTGAATAGTGTTGTAATTACAGAAGAGTTGTGGGGATTAAAAGACGCCAATGTGCATTACTTGTGGCTTAGGGGCTCTTCATCTACTGAGGCCCATGAGTGATGTTTTGATGAAAAGATGATAGAAGAAGCCCTAAACGAATTCTCCACTTGGTCAGAGAACTGGCAACTAAACCTAAATCCCGCAAAATGCATTGCCAAAACCTTTACCCTAAAACATATCCCGCCAGCTTCCCCCCTCTATATATCATCTACACCCGTCAAATGGGCAGAGCGCAGCACATCTATCCCCTACCTTGGAGTCCTTCTCGACACCCGTCTAACCTGGAAAGCCCATGTACGTTCACGCCTAAACCTAGCATATTCCTCCCTTCGCCAACTCTATCCCCTTATTAATAGAAAGTCATCCCTTAACCTAAGAACGACGCTTCATTTATATAAATCACTAGTACTCCCTGCAATCACGTACGCAGCCCCAATATGGGGGGGTGCAGCGCCCTCAACAATAAAACGCATCCAAACCCTACAAAATAAAGTCCTCCGTACAGCCTTAAATGCCCCATGGTACATCTCAAATGCCCAAATCCACAATGATCTAAAATTTCCTTCAGTCGCCCAGCACATTACCCATCTCTCCCAAAGATTCTTTAACAAACTTCATAACCACCCTTTTCAACCGACATTCTCACTAGGAAAAACCACTCATCCGCACCTAAACCGCATACCATCAAGATTTCCCAAAGATAAATTCCGCCCTCCATAAATCCAACTGCTCCTCCATACCATAAGCCTGTTATATCAACCAATTAACCAGCACCCAGCAATAATTTCTAAAATACCCTCCGCGATTTCCCATTGAGGAGCCCAGTGGGGTCATCCTCCTACTTAATTATACTTTGTATTATATTGTATTATATATATTTTGTACTATCCCAATCAGTTCTGTAAAGCAGCTAAGTGCGCTGTACCAGAGAAAGTTTCAATAAAAAAAAAAAAAAAAAAGATGATAGCGATAACGATCTGATAAACGTCAGATCTGCGATGGAACGGAAAACAGGGGAAACGGGAGAATTCCGAGAAAAAAATCGCCCAGAGCTCGCTTTGCGCGCCACTCGTGTCACGTGGGCTCACCAAAAAATCAAATCCCGGCCCTAGCGGGAAGAGGCAGGCGGTCGACATTACGCCTCCAGCACCCCAACCACTTGCGCTAACGAGTTGCACAACTGAGAAAACGCACCTGAAATCTTCTGAGAAGACCACGTGTGAGTTTAACTCAAAAATATTTAAGTATTCTTTGTTCTTAAAGGGAAATATACTTCATTAAGATAAGAATAATGAGCCACACGGTTTTCTTGAGGATCTTCCTTTCTCAGACGGAGCGTACGGCTTCAAGGGGCTGACATAAAACCTGACCTGTGCAACCAGTTTCAGGGAAACAGAGAGAGGGGGAGAGAAAGAGGTGGCCACAAAGAGGAGAAAGAAAGAGAAACAGAAAGGGGGAGAAACAGAGATGGAGAGGGGGAGAGAGGGGGGAGAGAGGGAGAGGGGGAGAGAATGAGAGAGGGAGAGAGGGAAAAGGGGAGAGAGGGAAAGGGGAGAGAGGTGGAGAGGGGAGGGGGAGGGAGAGCGAGGAAGAGATAAAGGGAGAGAGATAGAGAAGGACGAACTCATGCGTCATCATAGCTAATAATTGATGTAATGTTAATTAAAGCAATTCGGAGTTCAATGAATTTACTTACAGCATACTCTTTTGATACCTCTTGCACGTAACAGTCACGTCGTGATGAATGAGCGAGATACTAAGGGTCGCTTCTAACTGACAAGAATCATACAAAACAGATTTGCCAAGTGTTTCTTTAAAATATTCCTAATCTTATTAGGGTGCGGATGAAAACATGTACTCGAACAACAATTGAAATTATCAGTAATCATAATAATGTTCTTGAGGAAGAAACAAACCTTAACTTCAATTAAACTGACTTTCAAAAAAAATCTGAAATCAAATTAAGATGTGAAAGGGTCAAAGGCAATGAGACAATAACAAGTATTTCACTCATTCGAAATAAACTCTTAAAATTTTCCTCCAAAATAAAAATTGTAATCTTAACACTCTAACAACTCAAAAAATCATGCATACTAATAGAATGAAAGAAGAAAGCGCGAGAGAGAAGAGAAAAGATGAAAAAAGAGAGAAAGAAGAAAAGAAAAAGACAAAAAAGAGAACTAGAAGATATACGAAGCATAAAAAGAAGAAGAAGAAAGAGAAGAAGAAAGGAAAGAAGAAGAAGAAAGGGAAGAAGAAATAGAAAGAGAAGAAGAGAACAAAGAAGATATTTTGGCATATCCTAAAACTATGTTCCTTTAACGAATTACGGTTTTATTCTGCTCGATTTCTCGGTTAAGTCCTTTCGATACAGGACAGCGCCGACAGGTAGTTGCTAAAATAGATAATTTAAAGACGGATATAAAACTACTATACAGCTCAGAGAAGGAAATACGAGAACAGCTTCGTTGTTTATTCATTACATTAGAGAATCAAATTTATGCAAAACGTCTTGAAGCAGCCACAAACAGCTGCGTCAGAGCAGTCAACTTTTTTTCTGCTAGTCACAAAATTCTGAAGGACATTCAACCCACAAACATTCTCGTCGCTTTTTTCTCCCAACGATATGCGGTTTCACCTCCAACATTTTCAAACTCCCAAACTCCCCATTAATCCCGAGTGGTGTCAGATATCCGTGGTTATGAATGACCGAAATGCCGAAAGAGTCGACCGGTTGCGTGCACAGAAAGAGTCACCACAGTGAAAAATCATAATAAACAAGCAATGCACATTTCAACAGGTGTTTTATGAGTATTTCTAGAATAATTTTCTTTTCAATTCAATGATTTGATTAGTCTGCGGGCTAGATTTTAGTTGATGGAAGAAAATTAATATTAACTTGTAATTTAAGTGGTTCAAATCGTCAGTCACACCAACAACAGTACAATCTATACATAGCCGACTCCCATTGTAGTGAACTTCTGGGGACTAAGATTTTTGGTTCACTATATCAGAGGTTCACTATTTCCCATGATGTCAAAATTAAATATAATTTCTCCACAATTATTGATTTTATTAATACAAAGATTCAGAAAAATACATTAACAACAGGAACTGGAAATTTCAATATCTTTATTTGCTCATAAAAATCAATTATTTTAATTTGCTTGCTTCGTACATTTTTCATTAGTAATTTCTCTAGATCCTTCTCCAGAGTTCGAGCTCTCTCCATAAATGATTCTGCATTGTCCACTGTCTCTAAGTATCGTAATGCAATCTTGACACCCTTCAATCCCTCTTGCACAGCTGAGATCCCGTCCCTCTTTCCGAAAGCCCCTTTATTCGCCTAATAACATAGGAGACGCTTTCGGTGGCGAGATGGCGCAAGCGGCTAATAAAAGAGATTACTCTTCCGCGCGGTGCGGCGGGTATCGCCAGGCTGTGGGGGCAGGCAGCCCCGCGCTTCCTGTCACCTGTACAGAACACAACACGTTTTGTCCCGCGGAATCTCAAGTAACATCAAGCTTAAAACTGAAGCATGCAATCGCTTGTCACCGCCGCCAGTTGTAGCCCACGCAGGACGCAGTCTTCGTTTCCTCAGTGAAACTGAGTGGCATAAGGTCATCAGTAAGGTGCTCATTCCGGGTCCGCTACCTTCACCTCAAGGGAGACTTCTTCGATTATGACCTTAGGCCGATATTTTTTGCAAGCTGCCTAAGAGTTAGAATTGATGGCACTGAGGCGATATGTTATTTTCCACGACGGAATTAATTTCCAGGTCGTTGTGTTTCCTATAAGCGATATTCAGGTTCACTATAACCGAATCTTCTTATGCTTATTTGTAATGTAAGGGCAACGGGATCGGTGACTTAAGTTCACTACAACCAAGGGTTTACTTTATATGAGCTCATTGTAACCAGAGTGGACTGTAATATTTAAAAAAAGTGAAGATTTTCGTTTACAAAGAAGTTTGAGCTTTCTACCAAATTTCGTGATTTTTATTTTAACTGAAAGGTAATGTACTCTAGATCTGTCATCACTTGCTCTTGATTTTATAGTGAACACATTAAATTTTATTAATATATTAAAATTAATAGAAACATGTTTATCTTCTCTCACTTGTTAATTACGTCGTTTTCAAGACTATCTGCAATACAATTGTAGTTGTCTTGGTCATATTGTTTTGCGAGTGACTGTGAAGTTATAGATGATTCAAGAATGTCCTTACAGTTGGCGACGCGAAAATATTTAATAATAATAGTTTTTTAGTTTGTTTGGAAATTTAGAGATAAGGGCATAAAAGCAACGCCCAGCAATTCTTTAACGTGTGAGTGTCCCTTTACAGAAAAATGTTAAGCGATTTTAATGTTATGCATTACGTCTCTAAGTTTAGGAAAATTGAAGAATTTCCTACAATTATCCACTACAACATGCATGTACTGGACCTTGATAAATATAATGTTGATAAATATAACACACTTCAATTATATTTTCAAAAACATGTTATCAGGGCGTAGTGGTTCAGGGCATCAATTGATGCCACTGCAGTGCCTCTGACCGGAAGGTCCTAAGGTTCGAGTCCCGGCGGTCGCGGGATTTTCGACACAGGCGAGGCCGACTTCAGCCACTGCCTGCAGGGAAATCGTACCGTCCGGCTGCTCCGATAGATTTCCGTGCCATCTCCGATCAACACTAGGCGAATGAATGGCGGAGAATCTCAACAAACGTGCCACAGACTGCGTGCGATGTTTCCTTCCTCCCTCGTCCTATCCTCACCCACTAACATGCACTACACTAAGAAACATGTCGGGAAACTGAGAGCTTAGAGCGTTTTCCGGCTGGGGCGGTGCCCCGCTGGAGGGAGATACCTGGTTGGGGAAAATCACGCGAGCCGACGGGTAGGTCGACGCCGAATCTCATCGGCCAGCGGGGGAAGTTCACTCCCTCCCAATACAAGCACGCACGAAGCTATTGACGTTAGCAATTGACACTTACATTATTAGCTCTGTCACTCGGATATATGATATATTTTCGCATAGCATTAGTTATTTACGACACGGGTGGACATGTATGAAATAGTCTATGGAAATCATTTGATGCGCTTGTACTCACATATACAATAATGTATAAAAACGCCTTTAATGTAAATATTATCAACCTGAGTGATATATAAAGAAAATTACATTTGTGTAATTTTTGAAAAATCATAATAATGCATCAAAATAGCGTTTATCTTATTTTTCTGTGTATGCAGCGCTGTAAGCAAAATATAGAGAAAACAATTTGGAGCCTGTTTGCGAAAATCTGTTTTTTTCTTCTTTTTTAATAGTCCGTATTTACGCAATAATATTGCCCGTATTTTAGGCGCTAGCGTTGATCACAGACGGATAGACAGTCGTTTTGTAGACCCTTAATTTTTCGGTATCAAGAACCCACAAAACATTGATTGTGACTACACAACCTGTTAGAGGAAGTAATTTGCTATATACGAACTTACTACATACGATCTTATATGAACAACATTTATCCACTTTTTCGTTAACAGGGCCCGGCGAAAAATAGTTTTTGCGTTGGAAATTCCCCTTTCTCTGGCACACAATTACAATCCTTACACTTCCTACGAATTAGAAGCGAGAAAGTAAAATTTTTGAGCCATTTTTCAGAAAAAGTTGAAAATGCACAATGGACTTAATCTAAAGTAACCCCAAAATTTAAAGAAATCTTCGCAAATCTTTGACTCGGACCAGAGTGGCCTGGGAATATTAATTTTTCCAAAAAAAAATCCAAAGATAGCTTAGGCGAGAGTGTTGTTGTCAGACGGACAACCGACGGACGTTTTGCCGTAAACCAATTTTTCGCTAGCAAGGACCCACAAACCCTGAAATCTGACTACACAACATGCTAGAAGAAGAGTTTTTATGTGGACAGATTGACCTACTTTTTTCTCTCGACCTCAAAATACGAGTTTTTCTGTTGAAAATTTGCCGGTTTTTCTGTAGCATTACATAACTTTCTCTCTACCACGTATATTACTCCGTATGTACTGAACGCACTACCTCTCCATGTAAACTTGTGGGCCGGCGCGAATGGTTGACTTGGGAGCTATTAGTTACGCCGCTGGCGACCCAATGGATAATGACCGAATCTCCCTGAACGAATCATTGGAAACGCACTGCGCTTTAGCTCGTGACCTCAATCACGGTGTAAGAGATATAGGTGGGCTTCACTCCCGGTCTAAAACTGAAGCTAATGAGAGGCTAGTTCTCACAGCTCTCGCTATATAAGCGCTGCGAACGACTTGGGCATTTTTGGGACAAGATGGTGATCCATTTAATAGCTTTGTAACTTCCGGTGGAAGCCACTAAATCGCGAGACGCCATCATGAATGCCCAACTCGATCGTGCGCACCGAAGTGAGGCGAGGAACTAGCCTAAAACTGGCTTCAAAAATTTTGTCCAAAAGGCGGCTAGTTGACACACCTATATATCTTACACCGTGCCTCAATCCACCGAGAGAATTGAGAGGTTCTAGGTTCGAGTCCTGACGGCGGCAGGATTTTCGACACTAGATTGTCAGCTAGGTCGAATTCAGTCGCTATCTGGAGGAGAATTCCAGCGGCCTGCTGCTCTCATAATTTCACGTGGTTTGTCAGGTATACATCAGGCGAATGCCGCAGCAGTGCTCTAACAAACGGATTACGGACCGCCCGAGATTTTTTCTTCCTCTTTCTTGTCTTATTCCCACCCCTTACTTACGAACACCTACACTTACATGCACATTTTCGCACATGCCGGGAGACCAGTCGGGAGCATAGAACGTGACCCAGCTGGGGCGGTGCCCGCTGGTGGGAGATACCTGGTTAGGGAAAGCCCCACTAGTCGATGGTACATTCCTAATTTGAAGTTGCTAAATTCAAACATACAAATGCTGTGACAGCATTCCTCCTCCACCAACTCTTTCCTCCCTCGCTTTCATCCCTGTCTTCTATGTGAGAAAAGTTTCACCCAAATTGCGTACGTATTTCTCATTGAATGACCTCCTTCTATTATGCACTAATGTCGTAACATTTTGAAAGTGATTAGGCGGAAGAGCAGGCTAAATGGCATGAGCCTCGCCACAAATAAAGACATATATTTATTTATTTATTTATTTATTTATTTAGGTCGGTGCCGGATCTCGCCATCCAGCGGGGGAAGATCACTATCACATCCCGCGAATTTACATTACTCTCACGGGACTATTGAACTCAGCAGTTGACGGCCCGGAATCAGTAACCAACGAATCAATCTATCCGCATTCACAGGATGGGCGGGGAAAGGAAATCAATGAAGGAAATACTCGACATGCCACAACGCACTAAAACAGGGGTGTCCAACTTGCAAGGTTTCAAGGGCCACAACTAAAATCTTTAAAACGGTTGCAGGCGACATTTGCACCACTCGGGCGATTCACACCTGCCAAGCCCGTTCTGTTGATCTCGGCACTTTGCCCGGCTGCTCTGAAACGGGTGTTGCATGATATCACGCTGTACCATGTATAACGCAATGAAACACATTGGGATGATTTTGAATTTACTAGAAAAAGTTTCTTAACTGTAAACTTAACCTATTTTTACATTGAAGAGGATGTTGACCCCAGCAGAGCGTGTGCCCTAGGCGCACAATGTTCTCGCAAGATACGAATGCAAGGGACTTTCACTTTTCATTAATAGCCTTTCACGGGCCACAAGAAATGGCACCGCGGGCCGCCAATTGGACGACCCTACCTTAGACAGAGCCTGTTGTAAAGAATCAGCTCTTTGAAAGAGGTCATGTAGAAGTTTTTGAAGAAAACGATAGTTTTTGGGAAGATTTTAATTTCTGAATTGACGAGAAAAAAATCTTAAATCTAACCTTAACCTGTTTTCATATCTAGGGCATGTTATTCCTTAAAGGGCACGTGCGCTCGCCCGACAGTGATGCTAGAGGCTTCCACTTTTGGGTAACAACCTTTCGCGGGCCACAAGAAATGACACCGCGGGCGCCAGTTGGACGACCCTGCCTTAGACAGAGCCTGTTGTAAAGAATCAGCTCTTTAAAAGAGGTCATGTAGAACTTTTTGAAGAAACTGGCCGTCTTTGGGAAGGTTTTCAATTTCTGAATTTAAGGGAAAAATATCTTAAAACTAAACTTAACCTATTTTCATATCTAGGACATGTTGATCCTCAAAGGGCACGTGCGCTCGCCCGACATGGATGCTAGAGGCTTCCACTTTTGGGTAACAACCTTTTGCAGGCCACAATTAATCGCACCGCGGACGACCCTGCACTAAACGCGGAGCCTAGGGGCAGCGCCTCATTGGGCGCAAAGCGAAGACCCCAGCGCCGCCCAGGCCCATCTCATTCCGAAAGAAAAGGGCGAAAGCTTGATTCGTGTTTTGGAGTCTCCCCCATGTCGCAACTCACAAAGATCCGTGCCCGAGGCGGAATTTGAACACCCTGTGACGCGAGCCTGCTAAGACCTCATTCACAATGCCAACTATAACACAACGTAATGCAGTGAACTTAGCCGTAAAATTTACTCGTAAAAACAAACATTCACAATGACGAACGTAAGCCGGAACGTAAGTTTCGCCTGAACCAATTAGAATTCAACGTACTGAAAATTTTACCGATTCGTTTGTAGCATGGTGAAAAGATCTTTCCACCATGGTTTCTAGCTTTTTCTTCGACATTCCTATACATTTGTCTTTATACTATATTTGCGAGTAGCTGTTGTAGTAGTGCTCACATTTCCTTTGTCTTATAAACAGGGATTCTTTTGTGCCAATTTCACTAGTAATTCGTCGAACATTATTAATTTATTCGCCATGTCAAGTTAAAGTTACAATAAAAATTGTCCAAATTTTTACATTGAATTCACTACACGCATCAAAACCGTTTGCAAACTAGTTCTTTACTTTACGATAACACTGACATAACCACAAATTACCTGAACACAATCAGATATCGAACTTCCATGCTGCTCTCTGTTTGGTCTTCAGTAGAAATCCGATGTAAACGTAACGTAAAAGCTTGGGGCTTGTGAACTCTCAGTTTACGGTACTACGTCTACGGTTACGTCAAGCCATTGTGAATGGTCTCACTTAGTAACTCATTTCTAAGTTTTGCGGCTACGTTACGTTTACGTTTAAGTTTGCATTGTGAATAAGGCCTAAGACAAGCCAAGCTGTAAAGGAGAAATTCAGTGCATAAGAACACTTTCTCGTTTTCAGTTTAGTGACTTATTGTCTTCTTCATCGGAAATCACCTTTGTGTTGGTTCAGCAGGACGAAGCGGGCACGCCCCATCTAAGCGAAGG
Organism: Acheta domesticus; assembly: GCA_031308135.1. Taxonomy (NCBI): domain Eukaryota; kingdom Metazoa; phylum Arthropoda; class Insecta; order Orthoptera; family Gryllidae; genus Acheta; species Acheta domesticus. Next base: position 185,723,438 of record JAHLJT010002406.1, read on the forward strand.
CTCGCGCGCGGGTAAAGATTCAAAATGTCGAAAAATATCTCCACAAGGGGCAATCCTAAATAAATAATCTGAAAGAATAAATGAGGAAACTAATTGTTCCTGACTATAGAGGAAACTCTAGGAAACTTCAGAGGTCACTGAAAATCAAAGAACGGACATGTTCTCAGTTCAGCAATTTTGAAAAAGTGGAGGTAAATAATTTCATTTTTTGATCTTCCCTTAATTTAAGTATACAATTATTATTTTTCCCTCGCGTTTCGTGAACATCTAAGCGAATAATTTTCAGCTATTTTCTGCAATACCTACTTTCAGCACAAACACTAATGATTGGACTTTCATTTTTACACTGCTGTGATGTGACGTATTTCTTAAAAGGAGCCGATAGTCCACATTGTGAGAATCCCGTCAGAGGAATCCCGAAATGCGTGGACTTTTCATTGCAAAAGATCCGCATGCAATCTTTTGGGAGGTGACTGGAGGTGACCATTCGATCCTAAGCAACTTCATCTACAAACTGCAATGAGGCAATGACCAGAAGAAAGTGCACGAACATTTCCTAACAAACTTGTAAATGGCTTGTACGTTTCATCACAATTCTTCCGACTACGATGTCACGCCGGCCGCTTGCATTATTAAGTCGGTCACTCGGGTATATGATTTCAATTATGCAACGTTGCAAAATTATAATTTTAAAAAAAGCTTTGGCGTTAAATCATGTTTTCGTCATCTTGTGACACAAATTTTGTAGGCAGTATTGTCGGACATTCTTTCTAGAACACATAATGTTTAAGGAATTAACAATTTACCGCAAATCATTATTGTTTGTACAACTACGAGAAAAATTAGTTTTTTGTTCAATTTTTGTAGTCATTTACCTCATAAATGAATATAAAGACAGACCCAATTTTGGACGTGTAAATAATTACATTCGTGAACCGATGTATTGGATATACAGCAGAGTACTGTAGTTCGAAGTCTGAGGTGTCTAGTTCGAGACCCGTCGACGGTAGAGTTTTTCGATTCTAGAAGTTAGGATGGATCTATGATCCAAATTTCTGGGGATTCATGTGATCACCTCCTGGTGGGATTAGAAGCAGAATCGTAAACATTGAATCGTGAAGTGCATGCAATTCTTCCTTCTCCTCAATGACCCACTCGCATCCGTTCCTAGTCCGGCGTTGGACTGATTCTTCCACCACTGAGGTTCGGGTTCGATCTGTGGCCTGACCATAGAAGCGAGCACTCGGCAAGCTCTCTAGGGGTTCTCCCGTTTCGCCTTACCTTTCATTTCACCATTTCTCCGTTTTCATTGATCCCATCATTGCCATTACATATTCATTAACTCACTCATAGTCCTTAATGACTTTGATAGTTGAGGATTCTTGAATACAAATAATCGATAGACGCCTATAGAACTGCCGCTGTGTGGATGTCAGACTTCAATGAGGTTCTGGCACGATAAGGAGAAACCAACTCTCCGTCATATGCGTATTTTTTTCAGATATTTGTTTGGAGAACGAACACTAGGAAAGGCACGCCCCCAGTTGCTAGTGCGTTTGAGCACAGGCTGTGACGGAGAGGAGAAATATGCGTTGCAACGGGAGACTGTGAGAGGACTGGAACGGAGCGATATCGATCCAAACTGTACGAGATGAGCATCGAAACGGTTCTCGAAGGGTCGAATAGGATCAGGCCGGAATGGGTCAGAACGGAAAGAGTGACAAGTGAGTGGGACGGGATGAGACGGGTCAGAATGGGGCAGAGCGGGTCGGGTCAGGTCGGGTCGGGTCGGGTCGGGTCGACATCGACCGGAAATGCTTAGGGGGCTCAGGGCATCAATCGATGTCACGGCAGTGCCTCTCACTGGGAGATCATAGGGATTGCGCCCAGACGGTTGCAGCATTTTCGACACTAGCTACGTAGCTAGGTCGAAATCAGTCGCTGTCTGGAGGAGAATTCTAGCGGCCGGCTGGTCCAATCGGTCGTTTTCCGTGGTTTCTCCGATCCACACCAGGCGAATGCCGGAGCAGTACCTTAACAAACGGACCGCACGCGATTTTTCACTCCCCTTCCTTGCCTTAGCCTCAGCCCTTACTTATACTTTCACTTAGATGCACTACACAACTACACATGCCAAGAGACCTGTCGGGAGCTAAGAGCTTGTCCCGGCTGGGGCGGTGCCTCGGTTTTGGAAGATACCTGGTTAGGAAAACACCAGCAAGCCGGCCTATAGGTCGGCATCGGATCTCGCTGTTCATCGGGAGACAACCATCTCCCGCGATAAAAATAAGCACTACACTTACGGGACTAATTCCCTTAGCAATCGCCGCGCCCGGAAGCGCCGGGAATCGATGAATCCGACAATGGGGTCGCGTGGGGTCGACGAAGGTCAGCCGGCAGCGGAAGTGCAGTGGCCGGCGCGGCGCGGCGCATAGAGGAAGCACGCGCGTTTGGACAGCGGGGGGTTTGGGGTCGGGGCGTGGCGGGCGGGCGGTCTGTGCGGGACGGTGTGGGGCGGGGAGAAGCAGAGCGGGGAGCCGTGGCGAGGGGGCGCGGGGTGGGGCGTGGGGGGCGAACGGCCTTGTGCGGGGCGTGCGCGCGGAGGCCGTGCCCCTCTTAAGCCGCGGGCGGCGGCGCGCGCGCCCAGTCGCCCAGTCGCCCACCGCCCGCCCAGCCGCCGCCATGGCCCCCGTCCGCGCGCTCCTGCCGCCGCTGCTGCTGCTCGTCGCCGCCGGCGCCGCGCTCGCCAAGCTGCCGCTGCGTGAGTTCCCTCTCGCCTCCGCACGCCGCGCTGCTCCTCGCCTGCGCACGCGTTTCGACAGCCATTCCGATTCATTGTTAGTGATTACGGCCGCGTCAGCTACTAGGGTCATTAGTCCTGTAAGTGTACTGCATGTTTAGATCAGGATTGATGATTATTAGTAATTCCGGGCGTACTAGGGTCATTTGTCCCGTAAGTGTAGTGCATGTTTTTGCTCGGGAGAAGGCTGTGATCTTTCCCGCTGGATGGCGAGATCCGGCGCCGACCTACCGTCGACTAGCGGGGTTTTCCCCCAACCAGGTATCTCCCACTAACGGCGCATCGCCCCAGCCGGGACAAGCTCTAAGCACCCGACCGCTCTCCCGGCATGCGTGATACTGTAGTGCATGTTAGTGTAAGTGTGTGTGTGTGTGTGTGTGTGTGTGTGTGTGTGTGTGTGTTAGGGCTGAGGATAGGACAAGGAAGAGGATGGAAAGATCGCGCGTGGTCCGTGGCCCGCTTGTTAGGGAACTGCTCCGGCATTTGCCTGGTGTTGATCGGAAAAACCACCACGGAAAACCGCTGATGAGAACAGCCGGCCGCTAGAATTCTCCTCCAGACAGCGACTGAATTCGACCTAGCTGACAAGCTATTGTCGAAAATCCTGCCGTCGTCGGGACTCAAACTTAGGACCTCCCGAGAGACTGTAGTGACAGCAGTTGATGCCCTGAGCCACCTCTACCGGTGATCGATTCCGAACAACATCCATGAAGCAATTGGATATGGATCTGATAACAATACCAGATCGTTTGTAATATACCATACTCTGCATTCAACATTCTATTCCGAAATGGGCATCGCGCTATCCATTTTTCGTTTACTTTTGCCATTACCTTTTTGGCAGGAACCGGTATTTTGAGAGATAGTATGTATTTTATGTGAACTGCATATTTCATTTTTTTAAATCTTGCCTCAGCAAGCCCTAGCATCACGCTTCTCCACACCTGTATGCGTTTGGAAATCGATACCGAAATGAGTTTCCAAAAACATCCATCCTATTCCATCTGAATCTGTCAACAATACCAGATTTTCGTAGTGTTTCAAACTCTGGTACTTTGAACTCAATATTCGATTTCAAAATGAACATCGTGCTATCGATTTTTCGTTTTTTCGGGCCACTCCCTATTTGAAAGGAGCCGGTATTTTGGGAGACGGTATGTAATTTATATGAAACGCATACTCAATTTTTCCCGCCCTATATTAAAATATAAGGAGGATAATTTGAAACCATTACAACAATAACGGGTAAAATCCGCATTTAATGTTGTTTTGAGTTGTATTTCTACACACACGTCAGGGGTATAGTCTAGTTCCAAAGATGGCTAATATTGGTACAGGAGGAGAGCAGAACATACAATTTTGTCCCCGGAAATTGTTTATATTCGAATGGATGGATGGATGGATGTGTCAAGTGCTATTATGACATTTTCTTCATTTTCTGGAAAATGGCTGAACATTTTTTCTTGATATTTGTTCTTAAATAGAAGAAAGTACATTTATATGTATAGCATAGTTCCGATTTTCATTAAAACTTCTGAAATTAAGAAAATCGCAAACATATGAATACTGTATTTAAAACGACAGGTTTTCGTTTAGAAGGAAGTTTCAACTTCTTACTCAACCAAATTTCATTATTTTTGCTTTAAATAAAAGGTAGTGGGGCCCCAGATGCTTTATCGATTGCTAATACTTAGCCTATTTTGCAATACAATCCTAAAATTCTAATAAAATCATAAAATCAATATGGTGAACGCTCATAGGCCCTTACTTCATTGTGCGAGTTGTAATCGATTTATTGAAAGCATTCGATATTTACTCTTCAAGAACCCATGTAAATGTAAGGCTGCTTTTAGAGAAGCTAATATAAAGAGGTTTTTTTTAATGTTGAAGAATGTTTTGTAATACAAAGATTTGTGAGTGTATGTAAATTCAATATCCAGCAATCCTCTTTTCATAAAAGAATCAGTGATTATAAATATAACTTGTGTATTATGTTTTTAAAGTAAGATGAACAGTGGGATTTCTTTGCCATGTTTCTCTAGAACATTTATGTACAGATCTTGGTAATTAGAAAAAAAATCCTTTACATTTTCAGAAACATGTTGCACTTTGTGTTCTCAGTGAATAGTTATTGTATTTTCTCAAAATATGTGAACTTGCTTCGTTTCATTTGTATTCGAGTCTTAATACTCATCGACTCGATACAATGTTGTTGCAGGTTTCAGTTTTCCAAATAGTAGTGAGTAGTGAGTAGTAGTAAATAGTGTTGTCTTCGCACCTTCAGTTATTTTTTCCTCCTTTTACATATTTACTCTTAGAAAAACTGTCTAAATTAGATAAATATTCGAGAAAAGAGTGCTCAATAATGAACTAAGTCTGATCGAGTTGCATGAAAATAGTGGTGTTAATGGCATGAGTCAGTGAGGGGCTTCATTGCAAATAAATTCACAAATTGGAAATGAAGTTATGAGATGTTTTGTAACATAAATGCATTTTTTGAATGTGTTGCCCCTTTTTAATCAGGAAAGCGTAAAAACATTTATGAATATTCATTTCAATTTTCGTACCTTGTCGGTGCTTTTTGTCTTCTGATCTTCCTTACTTCCCTTTTTGTGTAATATAACAAAACGAATAAAAATGATGTGATAACAGAATATAATAACTGTGCACTAAATGCAACAAAGTAAAAAAATGAATTTTGTTGATTATACACTCGTAAATAGGCGATTTATATTTGCCACCGTAAGCTATCTCTAGCTAATACTATATCAAGCAAACTACCAATTACAGTCATCTATCCTCTAATTTTATTTCAAAATATTTCATTTTCATTCATCGAAATTTTATTTTCACGTATAAAAACCATGTCTCGAAAACGTGTCAATTACAGGTTATAAACATGCAGCACAATGCTTTCCATTTCATTTTCTTTCCAGAATTTCAGTTTCTTTTGTTTATCTTTCTTTATTTTATCAAAATTGTATCACGTACAACTATAAATGACTAAATAGTGACTAAATAGTGATACACAAAAATAGAAAAGGACGTTTAATAAAGTTGTAATTAAATACAATGGATAAGTGTCACAGGTAAGCGTTACACATTGTCAGAGTCATTGTCAGATGATTAGAGTACCTGAAAGGTTACTTGAATTCGTGTTAAGAAGTTATCTAATTTAGGAAATCTAAAATCTAATTTGTAAAACTAAATCATTCTCATTTTTTATATTTATAATGTCAAAGGGAATTGATTCACAACAAACAAAAAGCTATGCACCATGTTAGAATAGCATACCAACATTTTTCATTATGTTCTCTGATGTTTAAGTAAATCATTTCGTTCTACGAATACTTCATTAAACTGGAGAAAAAATATAAAATATTTTGTAGGTTGACTTCCATTGGCGTCTTACTGTTTTCACTCACAGGCTCTCCGAGGCCAACTATTGCTGCAAAGAGATCTTTCCTATGCCACAGGTACATAACACTTGATTTTTTTAAACAAGGTATTCACTGAATTCTTCAGTAAGGTTTAGGAAACTGCACATGGCCGATTCCCCGACCAAATATTTCAAGAGTCGTTGGAAGGAAACAAATTCGCATCGGGCGGGAGCGTCTTTGTCTCCTCAGCTGCCGTCCTCTCCTCGGGAGGAATTTCTAATTCCCGCCGTCACTTGTTTCCCAATCTCTTCGCGTGTGTCCTTGCGTAACTGCACGTACACTACCGCCACTGTGTTGCAGGGGAGGCCGCCAGACCGCAGCACAGTTCCCACTTAGCTAGGAACGGGTTCCGCCAAAGATGTCCCTTTCACTCTTCGACCGCGCTTAGCACATGTTTTGTGTCATTCCAAAAACGCCTTTCTGCATTAACAGGGTTTTTGTGAATACAAATAGAAGCTTGTTAAATAATTTCTTAAAGATTGATATAGTGTTCATACGTATAATAACGAATGAAATATAAACATCATTAGGATTAATACATGAGAGAACATCTCAAATTTTCTGGAATCGAAATCGTATCATGGAATTACTTTCCTAATATTTAAAGAGTTATGCGTTTTGAAATTGCGTGATTTGTTTCATTTATTCCAAGAATGTCCGTTATTTTACCAAATTAATGAATCATTTTCGAAATATTAGTATATAATACAAGTATTAATTAATTTATTAGACTAGATTTCGTGAGAACAGTGATGACTTGAGCAAGGGGGGGGCAAGCTTCTTAGGGGAAAAGCAAGTTTCAATGAAATGAGGTTTCTCAATGTAAGGATAAGAAAGAAGGGACGTTTTAAGATATTTCGTTATAAATAGAAATTATAGTTAGACAAATACGAATGATTTTTTAAAATGATTGTAAAGGTAAAATTAGATGATATCTCACAATTTACGTTCAACAAATATTTATTTGTAATGAAATTTATATTTGTAAATAAAGTAAATCATTTCATGTCTAGTGTCTGTCATAAAAATATATACATTTTGTGAAATTTATAGACGTATTTTGTATGTTTGTTTTATTTTGTATGCTTCTCATCCAAATTGCAGAGGGCAGAGTCATGTACCCATGTCTGCCCTACAGCTAATTCTAATTTAGGAAGACAGCATGTTATATTAATGACAGAAATAATCGACTCCCATGATAGATTTCACACCAAAAAAGTAAATCAGGATAAAGGTAGAAATGGATAACTGTAATCGCTCAGTACAGGCCTAAAGAACTCTCTTTAAATGTTCAAGTTTAGAGACTATCAGGTCTAAAAAATTGGTCCAATCTCAGATGCAAACGATATTGGGAGCTTTTGAAACCTCATCTCATTTATCGGATGCACCACTTTATCTATATACATTTGATCCTTCGTGTGAATCACTGCAACAAAATAGAAAGAAGTTACATGTCCACATTTACCCCGACGGAACGCAGGCAAATGTTAACACGACGCAGAAGATTGATTTTTTCTTGAAATTCATTGTTGTTTTATTCAAAACTCATTGGCATTCCCAAAGAAAAATGATAAATGTTTATAAATATTTGAACAATATAAAAATGGAATTAAAATATTAGTCTGACTCCCTGAAATGCAAAAGTTTCCGTTTAAGCCAAATAGCCTAATTCAAATTGACCATGATACCTTCTATGTTCTTAGTTATTAAAATCAGCTAATAAAAATTACCATACATATATTATGTTTTTTTACATTTATTATCTTTATACGTCCCATAAACGGCAATTACATACAGCTTTTACAAAGCTCAGAGAGAGAAATATTTCAACTTGATTTATTATGTTATGAAAATGAAAATAAAAGGAACACATAAATCTCCAAAGCTTTAAATTCTTTAATTAACATAAATTCTTGCAAACATAGAACCCTGTTAAAATATCGAATGTCTCCAAAAAGGAGAGTTTTAAAATCTCCAGTCGAATGTACAGTAGTGAAACCTCGTCACCTAAAGAAAATGGGCATTCTGTATTTTCTTTGTTTTAAAGATCTTTCAAATTTTAAGCAAAAATTAGTAGAAATTGGTAATCATACGTTTTATGTAGATTATACGATGTTTCCGATTCCATTACCTTCATAACTCACTCGAATTTTGCAAATCAGTTGGTGTATTTTCAGGATTACATTGATGATTACAACTGTGAGTGAGGTGTTGCGGTTTTTTAGCACTACTCTAAATAATGAGGTATCACTAGTGCTGATGTGACAGATGTATTCAAGCATATAGAGAACACCGAATTTTACAAAATGTCAGTATTGAGTGATACAATCCGGAAAGCGGCAAACGTTAGGCCTCTTACACAATGCTAACTTAAACGTAACGTAATGCTGTAAACTTAGCCGTAAAATTTACACGTAAAAACAAGCGTTCACAATGACGAACGTAAGCTGGAACGTAAGTTTTGCCTGAACCAATCAGAATTCAACGTACTGAAACTTGATCGATTCGTCTCTAACATGGTGAAAATGGTTTCTAACTTTTTCTTCGAGATTCCTATCGATTTGTCTTTCATATACATGCAAGTAGATGTTGTAGTAGTGCTCACATTTCATCTTATAAACAAGGATTCTCTTGAACCAAATTCATGAGTAATTCGTCGAACATAATTAGTTTATTCGCCATCTCAGGTTAAAGTCACAATAAAAATTGTCCAAATTCTTACATTGAATTCACTACACGCATCAAAAGCGTTCCCTTACGCAACAGATATTCCCCCCTCCCAGCCCCCGCCTTGCGAATGCGACAGTCTCCTTGCCGACTCATGACATTGTTCTCTTCTCTCGAAGTGGAGTGTGGTTTTCTTGTATCTTTTTTTCTTGAAGCGACTTACACTTAGTACACATTAAAGCGGCATCCTATTTTATAACAGGGTGTCTTATTAATCAGTGCTTTCTGTAACTCTCTATAAATATATAGTCTTGAACTGCTTATTGTTGGATGAAACTTGCAAGTTAAACATTTTCGTATCCTCGGATCCTACAGTTTAATATTTTTTGGGATATTTTATTATTATTCATTAATACTTCCTTACACGTTGACCACTTTTCCCCGCATAATCACATTTATATTATGTAAACTAGTTCTCTACATTACAATAACAATGACATAACCACAAACTACGTAAACACAATCTGAAATCGAACTTCCATGCTGTCTCTGATTGGTCTTCGGTAGAATTCCGACGCAAACTTAACGTAAAAGCTTGGAGCTTGCGAACTCTCAAGTTTACTTACGTCAACGGTTACGTGAAGGCATTGTGAATGGTCTCCGTTAATAACACATTTCTAGGTTTTGCGGCTACGTTACATTTACGTTTAAGTTTGCATTGTGAATGAGGCCTTACAAAACCGAATGAGCTGAACGCCAGGGCTTAAGGAACGAAAGTGATTTTCGTGTGTCAATGCTCCCGGGTCTCTTCCCCCCCTCCCACTTTCGCTTCCGCTTCTTGCTGACTGCCAAGGTCATGGACTGGAATGAGGACAGGAAAACAGGCTTGTGTTAATCGCATGTAATTTACTACCTGGTTTTTCTTTCCTGCATTGTAACGGTGTCCTTGGCTTGAGAGATTTTGTTGAGAAGCACCGTGTGTAGCTTTCATACACTCATTTTATTTTCTTCAAACAAATCAAGAGCAAAACATGTTATAATTAAGTGATTTTGACCTTGAGGGTTCAGGACCCTTTTGGACAAGTTTTTATAGAATGAGAAAACTAAAATACTCCACTTCAAATTAAATGTGAACCCAGGACCGTTAGTGTGATAGTATCTCTATAAATGTTTTAATAAGTTCAGCATCTGCCTAATTTCGTTATCCTTTATCTTTGTGTCGAAACATGATTTCAGCAGAGTTTTACAGAACTGGAACAGTAATTATGGGCCATATACGATGTGTAAGCTTTCTGTCGTAACGTTCTGCGATTTAGTATACACTTCGTTTTGTGCAGCTCACAGGAGCCAGAAAATGCCACGCGACATTCGCAACTAGCAGCGGTGAGAGGAACAGGTTTTTGCCGAACTGGCGAACACTCTCAAACGCAATCATTTCAGTACACGTTTTCTCCTACTGTTCGTTAGCCCAATGATAATAACATTACTCACCCAGAATGATAGAAAATGTATTAAAATATGCAGAGAACGTAGTCTTGAACTGCTTATTGTTGGATGAAACTTGCAAGTTAAACATTTTCGTATCCTCGGATCCTACAGTTTAATATTTTTTGGGATATTTTATTATTCATTAATACTTCCTTACACGTTGACCACTTTTCCCCGCATAATCACATTTATATTATGTAAAAATTATCACGAGGAAATCTTGTTCATCCAATAAGCTGAGTTTTTTTCTTAGCGTTTATTAATATTCAAGGACGCCAAGATTAAACATTATTCCTCAGAAGAGTTCTTAGCGATACCTGTTCTGTTAAATATGACAACATTCTATCATTAACAATATGACAACAATTCTATCATTAATAATAATAACAACAACAACAAATATTACTGACGAAATTGTATTCCTGGATACACCTTTAATATGTTACCTATTACCAATTTACTTTCTATTACCTTACTATTACCAAGTAACAAATAACAATAATTCATATCTTTATTTGTAGAATCATGCATGGGGAATGGACTCCGCAAACGTTCCTTATTATCGTGTGCTTGCATCCTGTTAGGCTATCAATGCGTGTCCCTTGCCTTCCATTTGCGTTAAATGCTACTTCCATGATATATTTATAGAGAGTTACAGTAAGCACTGATTAATAAGACATCCTGTTATAAAATAGGATGCCGCTTTAATGTGTACTAAGTGTAAGTCGCTTCAAGAAAAAAAGATACAAGAAAACCATACTCCACTTCGAGAGAAGAGAACAATGTCATGAGTCGGCAAGGAGACTGTCGCATTCGCAAGGCGGGGGCTGGGAGGGGGGAAATATCTGTTGCGTAAGGGAATGCATTTGCGAGTCTCCGACTGAAGTTTCTCAGGATGGAAGATCCCTTTTTGAGACCCGACAATAGCGGAGTTTTTACTCCAACTGAATAGCTGCATCGTGGTCTCCGTCGCTAGGAGGAGAATTCCAAAGATTGGATACACTGACCGGCTGTTTGCATTATTAAAAAAATTGAATCAAAAGAATCTTGATTTTGTAATTTTGTTTACTTAAGGGTGATATAAAAGCATTAATTTTCTACATGCAGGTTACGATATTTAACAGACAATTATTCTTGTCTGTTAAAAGCGCTGTTCGTCCGTAAGCAAGAATTCTTGAATTGAAGAGACTTGGTAATTTGTTTCACACTGTTACTAAATCAATAAATGACTGAATGATTTAATAACACAGTACTGATTTAGCAACAATGTGAAATAAATTAACAAGTCTCTATAAGTTAACAATTATCGCTTTCGGACGGACAGCGCTTTTAACGGACAAGAATATTTGTCTGTTTAACTTCTAACCAGAACGTAGAAAGTTCATCACTCTTAAGTATCACTTTGCATCACTCGTAAGTAAACAGGATTACAAAATCAAGATTTTTTTGATAGATTTTATTAAATTTTACTCCAAATTGATAATTTGAAATCGGACTGATGTATTATTATTAAATTTAATGGACTTTTTTGCCTTAATGAGAAAATGGGAAGTAATATAGCTAAACTTGTGACAATAACTGTCAAGTAACTTCTCCCAAAGACTGCCATGAGCCAGATATCCAGTGACGTACCTGCCATTCAGGAGCAATTCTAAAGCCCTTTCTTTTAAACCTCGCGCCAATTTCTCTGGACGCAGTGCCCTCAAGCTCTAGTAAGCTTCTTTCCTTCCCGAGACCTTGACATGTTTGGACTAAACTATCACTTAGGATAAAGAAACATGCTGATAATAAAATAACTAAACAATGGAACATTAACTCCTTATTTAAACAACGATCGTCACAAAAAGCCACTCCCTTCTGGTAAGCGACTGACAAATCAGGGCTGCTGAGCGGCCTACGCGGTGAGCCCTGGGACAGCGCTTAGGCTGCGGGCAAAATGACAGGCAGGTCCGTGATTTTTTATTGATTCGTGTTTCCGGGCGCGTCAACTACTTAGGCCATTAGTCCCATAAGTGTAGTGCGTGTTTTTTTTCGGGAGGTGGCGATGATCTTTTCCCCGCTGGATGGCGAAATCCGGAGATGGCCTACCGTCGACTAGAGGAGTTTTCCCCAACCAGGTATCTCCCACCAGCGGGGCACCGCCCCAGCCGGGACAAGCTCTAAGCTCCCGACCGGTCTCCCGGCATGTGTGGTAGTGTAGTGCATTTTACTGTAAGTGTGTGTGTGTGTGTAAGGGGTGAAGATAAGACAAGGAAGAGGAAGGAAAGATCGCGCGCGGTCCGTGGCCCGTTTGTTAGGGTACTGCTCCGGCATTGGTCTGGTGTTGATCGGAAAAACCACGGAAAACCACCGATGAGAACAGCCGGCCGCTAGAATTCTCCTCCAGACAGCGACTGAACTCTACCTAGCTGACAAGCTAGTCTCGAAAATCCTGCCGCCATCGGGAGAGGACCTCTCGGTCAGAGGGACTGCAGCGACATCAGGTTGATGCACTGAGCCATCTCTGCCGGTCCAGGTCTGTGACGTGACGCAGCATGACTCACGGGGAATTCCTCACGGCAGAGTGAGTCACAGCGGCGATCACCGCAAGATAGGCCGCGTGTTTCTTTCACCATGTAGTTCGAGCGCTAACGAAGATATGGAGTACCACGATATTAGCGGATTTGAGTTCTGAATGATGAATTACATATGAATCACACGAGGAAAAGAAAAACACATCAAGAATTTGCTCTAAGGAAGTTGGTGATGACAAATTTCGGAACTATTTTAGATTAAACCGTGATCAGTACAAAGAAGGGCATAATTTGATCAAAAATTAAATTTGCAGAATGTTGCAACGTCACAAGGACTATTGGAACCTAAGGAAAACTAGCAGTATTTGTAAAGTTTTGTTTATTTTGTAATATTTTAGTTATCAATAGAGCCCGAATTTGTACGCATATGCAAATATTTAGCTAATGATTTGTTAGAATCTCATTTCTTTACAAATCAGCCCTTTTGGAGCTTTCCTGTCAATTTTCCTGCCACAATAGATGCGGTCTGGAATGGAATGCCACAAGAGATGTGATCTGGAAAGGAATGATCAAGACGAGATGTAATAAGGAGGAGGGAAAGGATGTATAGATGATTTATGATGGCGAAAGTTATAAGGATTAAATGGAAGCCCTGATGAAGGCCGAATTAAGGGGCCGAAACGCTGGCAACCAACAATAAAAAAGGAGCCAAAAAAATGTGAATTCCTTCTTTTTTAAAATTCCAAATGACCTTACCTCAAGAAACTGCGTCATCCTATACAAAACCAATATGGCGCTGCGAACAATGACTAAATATCAGAGAGAGTTTCCGGGCTGGTAGTCGCGGTTCAACGAGTTGCCTGTGAGTCGTCAGCGAACCGCCGCCCCGGATATTGCGCCCGGGATCCTACAGTCACTGAAGATGTCCACCGCAGTCGTGGACGAAATGTTTAGCCCTTCAACGCCAACTGGACCACGGCCTACCAGCCCAGAAACTATGATATTGACTCCGGCTGTGAAAGCCTAATAACTAAATACGTTACGAATGGAGGAGCAATGTTTTATTTCTTTAGGAACGACCTCCAAAATCCTTTTTAAGAACACCCAGCACGTAGAGAAGCTGCCCTAGGTGTATCACAATGCAATCGCTGAGTAGCGGACTGTCTGCCAGAAAACTGTCTTTATGTAAACGGTTCATTTAGAACCAGAAAATGTATAAATCCTCTATCTTCATACAGCCCGTTCTTCATGTAAAAAGACATCGATAGCATTGTGAGGAAGTGAATACTAGGGTCTGATTGTGAGATTTATTTTAATAAATGCATTTAATCAAAAGTCCAAAATAAATTTATTTTAATAAATCATTTTAATTTACTTATTTATGTATCTATTCGCGCATCGTCTGGCGTGGGCACCCTGCCGCATTGCGGTGTACTCGTATTGTGCGGCGTCAACGGTGTAACGATTAGCATATCGGACTGCTTTACCCAAGTTTGCGGGTTCACACCCGATCGAATACGTGGATTTTAACGGAGAAAAAATCCTTCGGAGGGGAAGTATAACCGGCTGTCCTATGTTAGTAGATGTACTGCATGTAAAAGGACCTCAAGATTAAATGAAGTCTCTGAGCTAAAATCAAGTCGCCTGTTTCGTCGTCCGAGATACTACCTTTTTTTCTCCTTTAGATGATGAATGGAGCGTAGCCAAATTTGCGTGGTCAGACAGAAGAGAAGGCCTCATGGCCTAAGTCTCGCCACGAAAACTAAGGCATCAATTCAATTCAATTCAATTTAATTCAATTTACTGTCTGTTGCAGCGCCGTACGTGCGCCCCACGTAAAATAAAGCATCAATTCAATTCAATTGAATGTGTGTTGCAGCGCCGTACGTGCGCCCCACGTAAAATAAAGCATCAATTCAATTCAATGTGTGTTGCAGCGCCGTACGTGCGCCCCACGTAAAATAAAGCATCAATTCAATTGAATGTGTGTTGCAGCGCCGTACGTGCGCCCCACGTAAAATAAAGCATCAATTCAATTCAATGTGTGTTGCAGCGCCGTACGTGCGCCCCACGTAAAATAAAGCATCAATTCAATTCAATTGAATGTGTGTTGCAGCGCCGTACGTGCGCCCCACGTAAATAAAGCATCAATTCAATTTCATGTCTATTGCAGCGCTGTACGTGCGCCCCACGTAAAATAAAGCATCAATTCAATTGAATGTGTGTTGCAGCGCCGTACGTGCGGCCGTGCAGCTTCAAGCTGTCCGACCGGAAGCTGAGCGAGTGCGCCGTGAAGAGCGCGCGCGACATCTGGCCCAACATCCTCAAAGGTGAGCAGCTCCTCCCTCTTCTATTCGTGTAGCTGATCTTCGTCTGTACTCACGAGGTACATTCCATGGCCCAACCCGGATATCATCTGCACCAGGCCATCCCTCCCAGAAACAATGCTCCTTAGGGCCACGGCTCACGGCAGCCGAGCGCACATGTCACTGGGGCACAGCCTTCCCGTTGACAAACTTGTCCCCATGGCTGCCCTGAGCAGTGAACCTAGGGCCACTGTTTGGGCAGGCCTGCTTCCCTTCTAACCTTCTAAGACCTGATTTGAAGAATTGCCCGTGGTCCCATTGACAAACTTGTCCCCATGGCTCCCCTGAGCAGTGAACCTAGGGCCACTGTTTGGGCAGGCCTGCTTCCCTTCTAACCTTCTAAGACCTGATTTGAAGAATTGCCCGTGGTCCCGTTGACAAACTTGTCCCCATGGCTCCCCTGAGCAGTGAACCTAGGACCACTGTTTGGGCAGACCTGCTTCCCTTCTAACCTTCTAAGATCTGAGTGGAAGTATTGCGCTTGGTTTGGCAAGTATTGCGCTTGGCTAATACTCGTATTTAAATGCGTCAACATTCCATTCATGTGGTCAACACTCACTTTCTATACTAGTTTCGTAAATAACTATTTACGTTGGGACCGGTTGCCAAGTATCCAGAAAGTTGGAAAGGGGGCGTTTGACTAAAATGATTCATCTGATTGCAGGTGACCCTAAGTACAAAGTTCCCGTGCTGGACCCCATGCACCTGGACCGCCTGGTGGTGATCGACGGCAAAGGGCCCCTGGGCATGCAGCTCATTGCGAGGGACGTCAAGATGTACGGCCTGCCAGACGCCATCATCAATGCGACAACGTACGTACGAGTAAAACTGAGCAATGCGATTGATTGACTCATCACAGCCAATCGCAGACCTTCAACTTGATGCGGGTTGGGAACAATTCACATTACAAAAGAATTGAAATTGTCTAAAGAATTTAGATGTATTTTTAAATAATTCCAAGAGAGTGATGCAGAAACCAAGCAATGATTGCAAACTCATTTAAAGAACTAGTGGTGCTAAAACAAGCCGTATTTTCCCGCAAAATTACGTGAAAAATGCTGAAAGTTTAGAAAAATTGTACATGACCTTACGACAAAATCTATCTTTAAAGAACATAATTCACTAAGGGAAAAATCTCTATCTTTAATATTTTAGCTGCAGGAAGACTAAAAAAAATTAGAATTTTTGCAATTTTCCAAAAATTAGGGTTTGAAATAATTCCGGTTTCAAATTCCAGGGGGCGCAATATCAGCCAGATCGATTGGGGAATATCAATTTTGGAGAAACTCGGCTGAGCGATTTAGCCGCTATCGTTGTTCACAGACGGACAGACAGACGAAGAGACGGACGGAGGGACGAACGAACAGACGAACAGACAGACGTATTGCCGTCATTCGATTTTTCTGTATCAAGGACCTACAAAACATGGATTATGGCTACACCACGTGCTAGAGGAAATTTTTCTAAATTTAGTAATTGGATTTATCTACTTTTTCGTTAACAGGGTCTGTAATGAGAGTTTTTCTGCCCAAAATTCGCCGTATTTCGCGCCGCATTACATAACGTTCTCTGTACTCCGTAGTGAGAAATAACCTAGTGGTGCTGCAGAGCGGCAGATTTTCTCGCACTATTTACTTTTCTATCCTCTGAGTTGGAGCTATCTCTTCGGATTTGTCCATCCTCTCACCACCTTTAATCTATCGTCCTGCAGAAGACCAGTGTTGCCCCTCGTCGTACGTTCCACTGCTGTGGGATATTCCTAGCGAAGCAAACCTTCGTGGTCTCGTATAATCGCATACGCCTATCTGTACATTTTGCCTGTGGGATCTCTTGGTACCATCTCGGTACTTGTACCATTGTTCTGGGTGTACGAAGCCAGTTCCTAAATTAAACATTCAAACACAGTTGCCTGTCAGGTGAAGAGATTGCGGAAGATTTACTGCAGGGGGAACTTGGAACGCCCCTCACGACACGAACTCAGGTTGTAAGTTAAAAAAATATGTTTTACGTTCGTAGCAAACTTGGGCTCACCTGCCACAAGCCCATGTCTCACGATGCCGAATCACTTGAGAGTACTATTTGCTTACAAATCAGAACTTTGCAACGTTATACATTAATGAAACATAATATAAATGAAGACCATGGGACAATAACATGTTAAGCCACATTTCCGATGAAATTGAGATATAAATGTTTTTCGATGCTCCATAGTTTATCTAGATGTTGAGTTTGTATTTTAAAGATTCTCTGCAAGATGGCAGTGTAATTCATAAAATAATGTGCTTTATCTCAATGTGTAGAATGCAATGTCTAAAGCTTCACTCTCAGTTTTCTCAAAACTTGTGTATTGTGGCGTAGCTTGTTACTACGTCGAGATCTTCAGATAAAACTGACATTTTGATGTATACGAGGTCTTTAATGTCCTGTAGAGCATCTTATCTATGTACGAGCGAGAATCAAATGAAAACTGAAATTATTTTCCCTTGTAAATTATTTTTCTACATATTTCCTTCCGTACTCCGTACACTTATGTCATAGGATAGAAAATTATTCGATACCTCGTGAGAAAAAGGTTTTTGGTGACATCTTAGGCACTCATGAACCCCCACTTGGACATTTTCATCAGACTTGAACTTCTGCTCTCTAAGGCGCTCTTTGAATGAACAAAGTTGTAACAATATGACGGTACCACAATATGGCAAGTGCGGCGGGATGTGGAAGGCTCTTGGTCGTCGATTATTTCGATAGGTGCATGAGCTGAATGCGAACTGGCGTTATCATGTTGAAGCAAAACCTGCACTCAGCAATCCCCTTCGCTTTGTGCGTGTTACTGGCTTCAAATGATCCTTGAGAATGTCGGGGTATTTGGCCTTGATCCCTGTGATACCTTGAGGCATGTAGTGTTCCAGAATACGACCATTCTTATCCCAGAATATAGTTAACATGACTTTCCCAGCAGAAGGTTGTTCGCGAAAGTTCTTTGATTTCGGTGAAGAAGAATATCACCATTCCTTGCTTGCAGTTTTTGTCTCCGGTTAAAAACGGTGCACCATCTTTCATCCCCCTAAAAATGCGAGCTACAAAATCCTCTCCTCTCTCTTCTTAACACCTCAGCAGCTCTTTACATGCATCAATCCGACAATCTTTCAGGTCCAGCGTCAGCCATTGAAGAACCCACATGGCTGACTGTTTTTTTGTAGCGGAGTTCGTCATGTGTTGAACTGAACCGAAGCTCATTTGCAGCAAGGAAACTATTTGTCCCATATTTCGCCTTCATTCTCTGATGAACATCAACCGGTATTATATCTTCACTCCATAAAAATCTCTATAAAATAACTCCATGCTGTTGTTTCTTGGTGGATCTGCGTAGTGGTGTCCCCGTCTTGAGTCTGCTGCTATTCAGCTCCAAACTTTACTACTGACACTGCTTCGTACTACCAACTCGGAAAAATGGTGCTTGCAAATTGACAAACACCTAAATAGAACAAATATTTTAATTACACTTTACAGGTTTTCATTGGAATGTGTTTTGTCCTATGTATTTGAATGTCCATTTGTTTCCGTACCAATACTACAATAAAGTACAATTACAACATTACAATCTGTCGACATCGAACCTGCAGTGCACATTTTTCTCAAAATTAAGTAACTACAAAAACGCTTTAGAACATAATAATTACAGAAGTTATCAACATAACGGTTCAGATTTCTTTCCTGTAATATTTATATTGAGGGAATTTTGTTTTTTTCAAAAAACACGTAGGTTTTTTCCCTATTTTCATAGTTTTCCGTCCGCTAATAGTAGAATTCAAATGTCTTTAAGAATATCAAACAGAAGTGAAAAATAGTATACAGAATTGGCATTTTTTAAAAGTATATTTTCATTGAAAATTGTGAAGCTATTTTTGAGAAAATGACGTTGGTGTGTGTCAGAGAGTGCGCACTTTTGAGCTGATTTTCACAAGAAAATTTCAAGTTTTCGAGGAACTTCAAAAGAGATAGTTTGAAGCACAATACTCACAATTGCAATATCTTATAAAAACGGTAATGCAAATATTATTGACGAGAAACATTCTTAAAAATGTAATGAATAGTTTTTGAAAAATCAAAAGGATAGATGAAATTGCAATTAATTAGTCCCATGGTAGTCAGTACCTTTACTTCTATCCGTACAAACAAATTTAAAGAAATATTTGAAATCATTTTTAAGAAAATCTTGTTTTTAAAATTGCCCATAATTCACTAAGAATTAAATTAAACAATTAAATTTCACTAAATTTAGTAATAAATCTACGTTTAATAATGAAGTAGAACATTTTGTAATTCAGAGTTAAAAGTGTAAACAAGACCTACGACATTTTTTAAAATATAGTTCACTCTTGCATGAAATTTAAAGAAAATATTCGTAATTCCTTCTTATAATAAAGGGAATTATATAAACAAGAAATAACATTTCTTGGAAAAAATGTTCTCCTTCGCCCTATTTGTTTCGATTGCTCGTAACGGACGGCGAGCTGTTGACTTCCTTAACGGTCGTTAAGAGTGTCTTTTCGTTGCTCTGTTTGGTTGTGTTAACATGAAGTAACTGTAAAGTATTAGCAGACAATATTGAGTGAAGTTCCGCTGCTCCTGCTGCGCAGGCACCGCTCCAACCCGCAGGACAACACGTACGTGGCCACCATCCCGCTGGTGCACATCACCGCCAAGTACAACGTGTCGGGCCGCATCCTGCTGCTGCCCATCGTGGGCCAGGGCAACGTCGTCATGGACCTCAGTGAGTACGGCCCTTCATCCCCCCCCCGACACAGTGACGAAATAGTCAGGACTATACTTGGGTTTTTCTTTCTTGGCGCACGGGGGTGTGTCAATAAAATGGAATATCTCACGGTATTTCGGGTCGTTCTCCGTTGTCCCGCTACGAGTCGCATGATCGCGACTGTATCGAGCAGTGCTGGCGATCACGCGATTCCTGGTGGCACAACGGAGAACGACGTGAAATACCGTGAGATATTCCATTTTATTGATACCCCCCCGTGCGCCAAGAAAGAAAAACCGAAGTATAGTGGCGGTAAGAATACACTATTCGCCTGCAGCATCCAACATGCTGCTGGACCGCACAATGGTTAATAACGATACGAGTGAAAATAGAAGCGCTGAAACAGCACATACTTTCTCGCCTATTTTCACGCAAAATTACATTAAAAGTACTTAAATTTTTGAAAAATTGTACGTGACCTTATTTCAAAATCTATCTTTAAGGAACAGATTCCATTCAAGAAAAAATCTCTATATTTAATAGTTTAGTAGTAGGAAGACCCCGAAAAAATTTTTAACTTTTGCAATTTTCGATGAATCAGTGTTTTTAACAAACATGAAACACCTTTCTCTTAAACGACCTTCACACTATCCATCAAAATTTAATAAAAACCGATGGAGTAATTTTTTTTACAATTCGAAAAATGTGACAGGGGCTTCATGGAAATGTAAGGTTAGGTAAAGCGTCGATCGAGCGTCCGATTATCGATAATATAGATCTATTAGTTTCCTTTACTTTTGTATTAATTTTCATATACCTAAAGCGTTTGTATGATTCCTAAGGAGAAAGTATAAAGTATTATATGCTTTGATTGCAATCTGAAATTTCAGAACATCAACTGAGATGGAAATATACAGATTATCATTATTTTTTAATTTACAATCATTAACAAATTTAGACTAAGATAACGTTTACAGAATTTATGAATAGCAATATTGTCCCATCAATTAATCATCAATAAATTTTGATCTAGAGATGTAGATTCTTACTCTTTGTGAAAAAGATGTTGAAAAAATGGATTGTTTAAAAAAACAATTTCGACTTTAAACACATTTAACTTTTGAAATTTCCAGTTTCACACGCGAATTCTTTTTTGCGAGAAAATATAGAGTTTGTATAATATTTTGGGTCAACAAACTCGAAAATAGAAGCGTAGAACATGCTTCATAGCTAGCTGCCGTTCAGTAGTGTTCTTGCACGAGTTCTTCCTCTGTGCAACACCGTCGTTGCCTGCTCCGTGCAACATCATTGCATAACCGTACCTTACTTGGCGCATCGGGTGTACGAACCTACAGAGCATATGGTTCAAGAGTTGAGTGATCAAAAATAGAAGATTATGTATTTTAGAAATTCGGGTTTGAAACACTTGACTTTTGTATTCGGGAGTAAAAACATTGATGTAAAATGCAAATGATATGAAGCTCAATGCAAAAAACATTTTCTTTGAACTATTAACTATTAGGATAAACATTTTTCTTATATTAGAACGGATTTTTATGAAAAACTTCAATTTTTCTGAAGTTCGCTCAAAAGACTCAGAAATTTTACTAATTTTGGGTATGAATAAAAACAAGGTCAAAGGTCAAACATGTGCACTAAATACGATGCTTCTAGCTTTTTTACATCGCCTATAACAAGTAAAAGATTTGTAGACCAATTGGGGGCATGCTTTTTTCGTCCGATTTCACGTGAAATTACCCACGTAGATATGGTGCACACTATTTACACACTTTGAATTGGCCGAAGCGGGGAATTAAAGTATTGCGCAATTTTGCAAGATTCCACCATTCTTCATAAAATTACTTGACTGAGTGGCGACTGAAGAGGGCGGGGGCGTGAACAGTTTATTGCCTTCTGCGTGAACACTTGTCATTTAATTTACATTAGGAAACTAATTTCAATTTCGTAAAGTTTGACTTTACGTAGAGGGGATAAATGTATTTAAGCACTTATGATTTTGGCGTCATGGCTAAACAAATGACCCGACAATGACACCGGGTGACTTAATTTTCCAGAAAACGTAAAGTTGGTGTACCAGTTTGACTACCGGCTGGAAAAGCTGGAAGACGGAGAGACCTACTACATCCCCCAGCCCGGCGCTCGCCTCGACCTGGACGTGGACGGGATGACCATCAAGATGGACAATCTCTTCAACGGAGACGGAGCACTGCGTGAGTAATTGGAAGAGAAAATAAACCCTAGATTACTAATAAATAACATGTAGCACGTCTATAGGGATGATTAGAAACACTTCTCATTCGGTGATAACGTTAGACCTAGAACATTTAAATCACGCAATAAATTATTAAGGGTTAATGGTGATGAGGGTTCATAAACTTATAAATTATAGAACGAAAATTTGATCGGTTTCATTGAATACACTTTGTGTCCTTGGTAATAAGTGTCTAAAACTGCATTACTCTCAAATTAGCTGTGTTAAGTGGCCTAAATATCGTATTCGAACTTGCATTCTTGCATGTGAAAACTCTATCCCCCCACATCCATATGAAGGGAAAAATGCAACACCTGTTCGCTATTATTTTAACAGAAGTCGAGATACAGCACGCATCTGGTAGAATTGGATATTAAATTCATTCAGTAAATTTTCGCTTCTGAAATTCAATGATTTTTGGGACGGGTGCTCTGTATACATATTTATTGGGTAAAAGTGTTTAATATATTAGTATTCTTTGAAGAGGCAGTCATAATCCTACGCAATGTGCTGGATTTAACTACATAATTTTACGGGTGATTTTCTGTCACTATGATTTCAATGGGTCTTATTTTAGGAATATCCCATACATATTCTGAGTCCTTGACCATAATGAATAGTGTTCGGTTTCTTCAGTACATTAAACTGAGCAGAGTCGTAGATCAATGACCCAGAATATATTTTGCATCTAATATTTTTTGAGCTCGTAAATGGTAAATTGCTGTGTTATCCCCACAGTAGGTGTGGGTCATACAGTGACGAACATTTAATCTGTTCTTGTAATCAATTAGTCTTTGGATAGGATTTTTCCTTGTCGTATTACTTTTGAAGAGTAATCCCAGTATTTTTGTAATTTGAATAAGTTTCAAATACAAAATGTTTTGGAACTAGCAATTTGGGTATACGAGAAAAATAATTGGCATTTTGTGCTTTTTGGCTGAAAACTTGAATCTAGACTTTAGGAACCACGCCTATAATTTGTTTAAAGCTTTCTGTACAATTTCCTCAGCTGTACTTGAGTGACTTTCTTTATACAGGTCAATGACATCATTGGCATATTTTCTAATTATTGTTGGAATTTCAATTTTTCATTAGCCTAAAGAATAAAGTAACTCTTGAAACATTTTGTTGAGGAACACTGCTTTCTATGTTTGTCATCCAATGCAGGTAATCATTAACTTTCACTTGTGTTCTGCGGTCAAGAGCAAATTTTATTTTAGATTATCAAACACATTTTGTGTAATTTTTATTTCCAGAATTTCAGTCAAACTCTGGTCAGTGCATACCATAAACCTTTTCCATAACCTCCAAAACGCTTTCTCAATGTCAAAATTAGCATCGAGCGTATAATAGTTGCTTATGAATGCCTTTGTATGTAGACGTCAATGCCATTAAGATGGGAAATTATGGATTGGCCAAATACAAATTAATTTACATCTAAATACAAATTTTCTTGAGAGTAGGAGAAACATTCTTGTGAGATCAAGTACTCTGAGTTTAATTTAGATATAGAAATTGTTTTATTAAGTTTGTACAATATCTCATTAGCTTCGTTTATATCTAGTGCAATGGGTTGCTCTTCCTGTTCAATTTTGCACGTGGAAAGCACTTTGAGACAGTTATGTATGCTAGAATTATTTACAAATGTGTCAAAAATATTATTTACAAAAATAATACGGCCTGAATAACATTATCTAGAGCTTGTGAAAGTTTTCTTACTTGTTTTGTAATCAAGTATTCTATTTCTCTATTGAGCCAATTCTAGGACAAACCCTTGCTTTTCTCTGAACAACAAGTAGCTTCTCTCCATCCCTACATTTTTACGGTTTAGGATGTCAAATAAATTCACAAGTCGTTGGTTATCTATTGTTTCTGAATGTGCGATTTGTCTTTGCAGTGGCCACCACCAACAACTTCCTGAACGAGGAGTGGCGCGAAGTGTTCGACTCCTTGCGGCCGTCGTTCGCGAAGGCCATCTCGGAGGTGATCACCGACATCCTCAACGGCATCTTCCGGCAGGTGCCCTTTAAGGACGCCTTCCTGGACGTGGACGCGGCGTAAGCGAGGCGGCGCACCGGGAGGCGGCGCTCTTTCTCACGATGAGTGTCTCGAGGCCTCCGGCGACCCAGGCGGAGACCCCTCCGAGGAGCCATGTGGCCGCCAGCGGACTCAGCGGTGATAGAAATTCCGGCAGCTCTGCTTCGAGACACCGAGTGATGTACACTGCGATTTTTTTTAACTTTGCCCCTGACAGGAATCAGCTGTTTCACTGCCATCCAATCGGGAGCGTCTATTTTGCTAAAGTGATGTCACTATGGTGACGTTTAAGCTTCCGATTGGATGAGACCGTCATCAGCTGATTCCTTTCAGGGGCACAGTTACGAAAATCGCAGTATAGTGGCAGCAACTCAGTGTCCTCTCTGGGAGGAGCAAAACTTTGAATCGAGGCCTTTAGATTACTGCATGTTTGCACGTCAATGTCGTCGGTGTACGAGTTCTTCAAATAATTCATAGAATTGCTACTGATTTAGATAGCTTCTCAAAATAAATAAAAGAAACGTGTTGTCCGGTATCAAATGTATATTGAGGCTTAAGATACTTTTGATAGCATAGCTATCATCATCAGAGCTATCCGAAAATTGCATTAATACATGAAATATAGATTACACAAATTATTTACAAGTTGTTAATACCAGATGAGTAAGCAAACTGGATCGTTAACTCGCAGCGTCTGAGCGGAACAATTTATAAATAATTTTTGTGAATAATTTATATAATATATATTTAATGTAATTTGAAGATAGCTCTGTTGATGATAGCTATGCTATCGAAAAGATCTTAAGCCTCAATGTACGATATTTGATACAGGGCAACACCTTTCTTTTGTTTCTGTTTTAAATAGCTTACGCTGTCCACAAAATTCTCTATTACAGTTTGGCCCCTGGCTGAAACCAATGCGCCTCTTATGAGTGGCACTCAATGTGTAGAAAGGACTACTCAAGAAGACTGCAGATTAGTTCAATCATTATCATTTATTATATTGCTTTGTTTGCTTTCACTTTTCGTCATTGAACGTTTGTCCAGTGGATGACATTGAGTACAAATGTATTTGAACTGAAAGACCAAATTTTTCCTAATAAAATGTTTGAGGTAATAGAATCTCTTAAAAGACATACGTACGATTAAGGATTCAAACACTGTCAAAATAGTCCATAACTTTTATATTACTATAAGTTAAATACATTATAAATATACTTTGAAATTTTTATAAAAGATAATTCAAAAACCAAGAATGCATTGCAAATGAAATTTCAAAAGCATTGGTAAAGAGTAGTAAATGTTTCAAGAGGCTTTAAGTTATTGTGTTTAAAAGCTTTAAGTTATTGTGTTTAAATTTGCAGAAGTTTCATAAGTTGAAAGCTTGTAGTCATCAAGATTGTGACCATTATAAGAAGTTAATGCCATTGAAGCATGTTTCTTTCATGTATCAATAATATGAATAATATTTTCTAAAAGTTTTCAGTATTATTCAATATGTACCAACGCTACTAATGTCAAATACTCTAGACCTCTTGGCTGTAATGCACTACATAATAAGCTTTAATTATCATGATGAAAAATTTTACATTGGAGTCAAAATGAAACTAAATATTTTTTATTAAAACCCAATTGCGGAATATCAGAAACTTGTTAAACAGGACCGCTACAGAGTTCTGGAATTTTTATTTAAAAAATTCAAATCTATTAGAAAAAGTAATTCCTTGAGTGCACCACTTCATTATCTACAGATGTCAATATGTCTAAAATATAGTAACAAATCAGAATTGTTTTTCTTAGTATTCTTATTGCTTGTCCAAGAAAATTTGCATTTGTAAATAAAAATAAAAGTTCCAAGATACAGCCTTGCATCAAATTTACAGAATTTCTTCTTATAAATTCACAATTTTTCAAGTCAATGTTACAATAACTTAAATAGAAACGTAAGTTTGATCATTTTCGTTGATAAATGAATTCATTATTATTAATAATCATATATTAAATTTACTGCAATTTTATAATTTTTAATAAAAATTACTGATTCACAATGAATTTCCGTTATTTTGTTTATCTCAATGAACGATTTTTTTCTTATTTCATTTTCCTACTCAAAAATGACCAGGAGATATACTACGCATAATAAATATTTTTTGATGTCGAAGAAAATAAATAATTGACGAGTTTTAAGATCCTACGAAATCAATATTTTATTGCAATGTTATATTTAACGTAGTCAGAAAGCAAGCATACATGGATGTATTCGTACATTAAAATTGCAACAATTTGTAACAGTATTACAATAGTTGTACTACACAATGGAACATACTTTCTCGCACTATTTTGTTTTCTAATTACTTTAGTGTAGGCTAGCAATCCGCTAATATTCCACCGTGTTCCCAGCTGCTACCTACCGGCGTCTGAAATACATTTTTTTTGCGTTTTCTCAATTTTAGATTTTCATACAGTAAACTTGAAGTATGACTTCAAGAATTTTCTATAAAAGAGTAAAGCATATTATCATCAAAAAACTTGGAGCCGTTCTTAAGAATATGTTTTGTAGCGTTAATGAAAATGCAAATTTATAGCTCATTTTTACAGAAAAATTTTGGGCTTTCAAGAACTTAACCAAATCACAGAAAGCATTTGTGCTCGCAAATGAAATAAGGTATAAAATGCCAGTAATGTAAAAATTAACGACGTGAGAGATATTAAAAAATACGTTTCTGTATTTTAAAAAACAAAAGAATACCTCAAAATAACATATATGACATATACTTTGAGGCATGGAGTACTATCTATACCAAACGTTTCAAGAAAAGTTCAGAGCCATTTTTTGAGAAAATGTCATTTGAGCGTTTCTGAAAATGAGCAATTTTGAGTTCATTTTCACAGAAAACTTTAGATTTTTTCGGAAACTTGCGCTCTCAAATGCAATAATCTACAAGAAATTCTCGTTATGTAAATGTTGACGACGAGAGAGTAAAACTGTGTGTGACGAGCTATGGGTAAAAGTGAAATCTATGCACGTTTTCATAATTCTGTGATCTCTATCCTGAGCCATATTCTACACAAATTTTGAATACAGAAAAAAGAGCGTTTTTTCATGTTTTGTTAACAAAATATTCGCTCTTGTATAATACAATATATTTTCAGAGGTAAAATAGTTATAAATTTGTGACCTTAACTCTCATCATGTTCTTCATGAAAGAATAATACTTTTTGCCGCTACAATGTGGAGAACGATAATTTGAATAGCTATATTTCTTACAGAAATTTAGAAGACTTGCACAAATAATGAAGTTACATTTATATCCAGAAGCAAAACAAGGGACCATCTCAGCGTTTGCTCAAAGGATCAGGGAAACAGGACGAAAAACCTGATCGAGATGGGGGCCATCGACCCAGAAGCTCTAGTACCCTCGCCGCCACATAGAATGAGCAACGGCATATTCTGAAGTCCCAATCCTTCTGCACATTCTGGCAGCACTGTACGGAGGATAACGCCATCTGGTTCTTTCATAGTTAACTATTACAAAATAACATTCTCTACCAACTGCCATCGCCTGAGAAGCTGATAGGGCAGATTTCCCCCAGGTTTCACCCAATCATCATCTCTAGTATGATCGTTCCCTATGGATAGGTGTGTTCATCCTAAGGCTTCAGAGTATTGGCGCAGAAGGCACACGGGGGGGGGTAGTCTCGTTGCGTCCTAGTGGAAGCCATTCAATCGCATACAAGAAATATATCAATAAAATTAATATCATACATTACAACATAAAATATTCAGCACATGCAATAGAACTAGTGGATTTGAAAAAGTTTATGCATTGCTTTTTTCTCATAATCCAGATTTACTTGCGAAAATTCAAATTGGTAATATCATCCCCTCTTTTAATGCAAAACAATTGAAGTATGATAACGAATATTACGAAACCGAGACGAAAAAATGAAGTGGACGGAGGCGGCTCCAGGATCGATAAAATGTTTGTGAGTGGGAAGTTTTGGCGAAGTAATAATGTTCAAATATCAGTGTTTACGAAATTTAACATTTTAGCAACAATTAAACTTTATATTTAGTAATAATTTTTCCTCTCTTTTCAAAATTGTTATTTTGCAATATTCACCTCAGAGATAATTTGAGGACACTGCCGGGTTGCATAGTGCACATTTCGAAATTGTTTATAACATTGTTAATTGTTGCAAAATTGTTAATTCGCAGTTTTTAGTTCTGGGACATCAGGGGACCCTTCTAACTTCAGAATTTCAAAAATTGGAAATTGTTAATAAATTTGCAATATTTGCAAAAAAAATTATTGTCTTTTCTAAACTGCCTTCAAACAAGATGCAAAATTCCGCAATCCAGTCGGCACTATCGCCTTTCGTTTTTGAGATATGTAATTGTTTATAAGAAATTAACATGTCATAACTCCCATTTTGTGGGGGGATTCAATCTTTTCGCAGTTCCCTCACAAATCTACCCTTCAAGCCGTTTTGCAAACGTAACGTGCATTTAGCGGCACTCATTTTCCACCCGACCGTGACAGCACAATGCTATTTGAAACTACCTTCAGAATGCTTTGCTTATCGAGTCCAAATCATGGGAACTTGAGTTCTTACAAATGTTCTCTAAATACGTAAATGCCAAGAAGGTCATCTTATGAAAACGCACGAATTCTCTGAGCATATAAAAGAATCAGTCATTTCAAAGACGAACCCACTTCTTTAATAACCTCCACCTTCCTTAATAGTAATAACATCCATAATTTTGTTAATATATTGTGTTCTTTAAATGCGTCCCGTGTCTCTGTAAATCAAACATTATCATTATCATTTAAACTAATTATAACCATACTTAGGATCAATAAGTTTCTTTTCAACTTTTGTTGCGCCTTGGTGACGCGTCCACAAGCTCTTGTGGGGTATTGAACGCTTGATATAATCCTCCTTGAAATTCTTTTTTTAATGTTGTCAGTCATCGTCAGCCATTTACTTTTATCCCTTCGACCAGAGGCATGTTCACATCTCCATTTAATCGTTTGTAGAAAATAATTAAAGTTGGTATTATTAGCAACGGAATTGTAGCGTTTTATTGAATTTCAGAGGACTGCTTGGATACTTTGGGGTTTAATGAACAAAATGTAGCTACCTGAATTTGACGCTATGAAGAGTAAACGAAAAATGAAACAAAAGTCAACAATTAAACTATCATCAATATTCGTGCTAAATGATATGAATATACGAAAATGAATGGACGTTCTAACACGTGATTGTAAAGAAACTCACATATAAAATGTATAGAAACGAAGTAAAAATAATACCATTCACAGTACTGAAGCATACAGAAATATAACTAAAGTACTGAACGAAAAAGAAGCGGAATACCACGCATTTCAAAGTAAAGCAGAGCATTCCGTTTCGTACTTTATTGTATTTACTCATCAGTGAACAAAGAAGAAATAAAAGATGAACGTGAATCTTAGGGCCACCTTGTTCGTAATGTATATAAAGTGCGATATTGGGTAATCATGAAACCTCTCTCTCTCTCTCTCTCTCTCTCTCTCTGCACATTATAGACTTAGAACCACACAAAAACAACAAAGGAATTTAAGAAATTGACAAATTTTGGAATGCAATCTCAAATTTGAACCACCATGTAAAAAGAAAACACCAGTTCAATGCCATCGGTGCCCAAAATACGGTCATACGAAAACATACTCTAAGGCAACGCAAATAGATGCGTAAAATGCGGCTTTTAATATTTAACAATTGAGTATCGAAAAGATAAAACACAGCCGGCTAAATGCGTTCTGAGTTCACGAAAACACCCAGGACGAAACCCAATTAGAAATGTTGTCAAATACACCAAAATTATACAAATAAACGAAACCGAGAAAAGAAAGAAATATCCCCACTGTTAAAAATCACTAAAAAGTCCTCGTTACTACAGAATTTCCTCCCCTCCTTTCTCACTTCATTCAAATAATACATTTTTTCAACTCAGAAAATTCCCCAAAGTTAAGGAACCCTCCCCATTCACAGAAAAATACCATTTATTGCCCACCTGCTTACATATCCAGTAATCCGTTACAACCCTCCCCCATATAATCTAACTTACTACCCATCACAAATAGACATGTGCAAAGTAATCGAAAATTCCTTCCAAAGATAAGAAAACATTATAAAACAGCAATTCGAACAAACAGGATCACTACATTAATATCCAAAATGCAGAAATGAAGCTAACAAATAAAATTATTGGACCGTATTAGATAACTTAAATGACAGTGATCACTTTCCAATAATCACTACTGTAAATGAACCAGCGAAAATACCAACCAATATGGTCTACACCCAATCAAACATCATAATATGAACTTCAAGAAAGCAAATTGGGAACTTTACCAACAAGAATAAACGAATACATCAATCAATCTGAAACAATTCTCACTGATAATGATACTGAGTCATTTTTGACTACATTCATTAATATTATAAACAAAGCTGCTAATGAAGCAATTGAATTATGTAAACCATATAAACCTAACCCAATTCCTTGGTGGAATGATACATGCAAAGAAGCCATCAAAAAGTACAAACATGCTTTCAACCGCCTCAAAAAACACTGCACCTCAGAAAACAAAATTGAATACAAAAAGGCAAGAGCTATTGCTAGAAGAACTATCAAAGAAAGTAAATCGGAAACCTGGTCTAAATTTATAGCGAGCATCAACTCCAACAGCAATATCCAGGATTCATGGAGAAAAATACAAGCTATACAAGGAAACAAGAAAACTAACAAGATTCATTTTCTCAAAATGGATAACAATTCAATCTTAACTGAACCTCAAGATATTGCCAACAACTTAGCCGACACCTTCGCCAGAAACTCTAGTTCTAACAATTACCCTGATGCCTTCAAACCGTACAAAGAAGAACAAGAAAGTATGGAACCATTTATGACTGAAGAAACACCGTCAAATGATCATATCAACACTCTTATATCTATGGATGAACTCACAAAATCAATTGAATCTACTAATAACTCTTGCCCAGGACCTGATAATATTTCAAATGTAATGATAAAAAATCTACCAATTCTTGGAAAAGAATTACTTCTAAAATTATTTAACTTAATCTGGACAAATTCACTGAATAAAATGAAATAAACTTTATTTTGATGTATTATTTGTTTTTTCAAGAAATTGTTTGCAACAAATGTAAATTTTTGATACATCTCTCATGTCAGTAATATTTACATTACGGGTGTTTTAATCCATAATTGCATTTGTGAGTGTAATTGCTTCAAATGATTTAAACTGCAGTTTCTCTAAAATTCAAAACTCTATCTCGTGAAAATGAACTAAAATATTTGCATTTTCGTAACAACGCTTAAGCGACAGTTTTTCAACAATTTCTCCAAATGTATAAAAGAAGGTTCTGCCCTCTATGATATTCTAAAAGTCGTATTTCAGTTTTATCTATAAGAAAGCGAATAATTGGGAGTATACAAAAAACTAGTGGTTCTAGAACTGCACGTACTTTCTCACATTATTTCAGAATTTACCATTTTCGAAAATTCTGAAACTTGGACAAAAATGATATCCGCGCCATTCTTTTCATGTTTTAAAGTTCTATTGGTGAAAATAAATTTAAGAAAATGTTTTCGGGCATTTTTTGAGAAAATGTTTTCTTATAAAGTACTTAAATTTTAAGCATAAATTACGCAAAAACTACTCTTTTTCTCAAACAATTTTAAATGGCCGTTTTGAAAGAGCTGAATTTTTAGAACGGATTCTGTTTAAGGCAAGAATCTCTACCTTCACATTTGTAGTTTTGAAATGTTAAGATTAAACAATTTTCGAAAAGACAGAGTTCGCCAGAAATGAGATTTTTTTTCTGTCGAGGAGAAAATTTAAAGAGAACTAGTGGGGCTACAAAATGGCACAGACTTTCCCGTATTAGTTTTTTATTTCCTTTGGTCTTGGCTAGCTATTCGAACTTGGTATATACTTTTGCCAGCTACCATCTATCGCCAACCAAATTTACTTTTTTTTAAACTTTTTTTTTAATTTTCCATTTTCTTAATAATAGAACGGAAATATTATTTTCAGAATATTAAAGAACAGTGACAACTTCTCTTAAATGGCAATTTTCCTTAAAAAATTTGGAGCCATTTTTAAGAGAATGGTGTTTCACCGCTACTGTAAATGCGAAATTTGAAGCTCTTTTTCATAGGAATCTTTTATTTTTTCGAAAAACTTTATTTGAAGTCATTTAACCCTTCTGCTACTGAGGGAGGTAACTGAGTTACCCCAACGCATATTTTATTATTTCTTATCATCTTATAATTTTCTTACATTTTTGATATCTTGTGTAGGTGTTTTACATATTTATTTAAACTATCATTTTGGAAAAACCTGCGTATTTTTTTGCTCTTAGTCAAGCTGAAGTTACTACCTTAGACCCGTTGGTATTGGACGTTCGGGATTTAGTAACGTGGTTTGAGGTTATATTATGAGTGGGAGAAGGGAGATGGTTTTGTGGACATTCCTACGAAGTGTTATTGAAGAACTGGTGCGTTAATATGTGAACATGTCGAAGAATAACAGTCTTGAAAGTTTTGAAAAGTTATTAATGATTCACAATCCAGGCGATTTGTGTGAAGAAGATCGTGAAGTATAGATTGTTTTGTGAGCGTGATGAAGAAAATGTATAGGTTATAGATGAAGTGGACGATATTATTTGTGCTGAAGACGAGGAAAACGTGAATGATGACGTATTCATCAGTTCAGGAGAGTATTAAGTGAAAGAGACAATACAAATAGTGCAATGTGCTCTAAAAGGACATCATTTGGCATTCGAGACCTCTTCGTCGTGGACGAGGTCCTGCATGTAAAATATATATCGTTAAAATCTCTAAATACTTTATTAATGTAACAAAATAATGTTTAATCTGCAAAACCAAAAAAATATTACGGCATTGACGGTAAAAATATTAAAACTCAATTGAATTTTCCGTGGGGTAAATGTTACCCCCTTTGGTATTCGACGTATGCAAAATACCTCGTTAGTCGAAGGATTAAATCACTTTAACTCAAAAATACAATAGGGTCATTCTTTTTATATTCGACCAACAAAATTCCCGACAATTTTCAAATTACCTAAAAACACTTTTTTAACTTTTGTTTTGTGGTAAAACTATGAACAAATACAATCTTATATTTTTCTTTTCGGTATTTTACATGTAATCATTACAAAACCGTTTTTCATGAAAATACGATCTTCCTCTGCAGACGACACGAACTAGATAAAACGTAATGTTAAGATTATTTACATAAATTTTGTTTGCATATTTTTCAGATTCCTTGAAGTTCTTTTAAGTGCAAAAGAATAGAAATAACACATTTTATTGCGTTTCAGAAACATTTGTAACGTCATCATTGTAAAAATTATGAAACATTTTCAAAATTTATTTTCCAAAATATACCATCTTCGATTTTCAATATTTCTACCGAAAATTCGCATTTTTTTCCGCAGCATTACATAAATTTCCCTTTACTACGTATATTACTCCGAATATAGGTATGGATACGGAAAAGTAAAAATTGGAACAGCTTTTTCAAGGAAAATCTGTCTATATTTCGCACAAATTACGCAAAAACACTCATATTATTGATAAATTGTAGTACATGACCTTAATTTCAAATGTATCTTTAAAGAACACTGTTCATGAAAAAATCTCTAACTTCAATATTGTAGTTGTAGGAAGGCGCCGAAAACATTTTTGGACGTCTTATTTTTCGAAAAATTAGTTATTTCAACAAAAATGTGACCTTCACCATTCTCGTGAGCGTTCTTTACGCTATCGGAGGCCAAAGTTAATCAAAATTTTTGAAGCCATTTTTGAGAAAATCTTGAAAATATTGAGGCGCTTGAAAAAAGAACCCTCAAAATCAAAATGTCCATTTAAAACTCAAAGGGCCTTGACTTCCTTTAAATCGATCGAGGAATATTAATTCGGAGAAAATCGGCAGAACGGTTTAGGCGCTAGCGTTGCCCGCAAAGGAGGAACAGACAAAGAGACGTTTTGCCGTCAATCCATTTTTCTGTATCAAGATCCCAAAAAACATGGATTCTTATTTCACATCGTGTTAGAGGAAGTAATTTGCTATATTCTTGTATACGTACACGATTTACCCACTTATTCTTTACCAGGACCTGGCAATAAGAGTTGTTCTGTCAAAAATTCGCCAGTACACGATACAACATTTTCTCTTGTCACGAAATAAGTATGAGAAAGTAAAAATGTATTACAGGCGCCTATAGATAGTTGCTGTAAAGAGGATGGGAAAAATCGAAAAGCTAACTCAGACCAAACGTATCAAGAGACTAACGAATACGAGAATAGCGAGTTGCTGTTTTAATCTGAGGATTGTTTCTACTTGTAAAAAACAGTATTTTACGCCTCTGAAAGGGACAGATCTCACATCCACTAGTGAGATAGCAAGTTCTTGTGTGGCTTGGTTATTCTGAGGTATGTGAAATAATGAATAGGAAGTTGTTCAATTTTCTTAGCCGTGAGTGAAAATATTGATTTTTTTTGGCAACGCTGCGTAGCCCCTTATCTTATTTCACCTGGAGTCGAAAGTTCTTCCAAGCGGAATTGGCAAGACGGTAGTAGCTTGAGGCGTATAAGAGAAAATCGATAATCTCTCTCAAACAAAAGAGATGCATTTATTCAACTCGTTTATGAACTATAATATTCGTAGTAAGCACGAAGACATCACTAATATTGTCGCCAGAATCAGTCATTTTTTGCGTTAACGTTTGCCAAAAATAGTGTTTTGGAACGAAAAAAAATACTGTTAATTTTTTTACTCAAAATCTGTACTATCTTTGTTGTGTGTTAAAGACAGAAAATATAAAATATATTTCTACATACATCTGAAATTGTTAAA
This sequence comes from Acheta domesticus, assembly GCA_031308135.1. Taxonomy (NCBI): domain Eukaryota; kingdom Metazoa; phylum Arthropoda; class Insecta; order Orthoptera; family Gryllidae; genus Acheta; species Acheta domesticus. Next base: position 185,758,735 of record JAHLJT010002406.1, read on the forward strand.
TAATAATATAACATTGTAATTAACTTCAATAGCATAATCAATATCCAGGAAAATTTCCGCCTTCAATACTCTTTTTCGAGAAATTTAATTTTGTAATGAATTTAGTTTGAATGAATAGTTTAGTAAGTTGGTGGATTTTTTGGTAATAATGGATAAAAATACCTACGCACACTGGGATTTGAACCCGCTAATCCCCGAGGTCTGGAATAGTATCTCTGTGACACTGAGCCATCCATTCCGTGTTTCAGAGTGTTTCTTATAACAATACATTTCTTATCCACGAAACTTGAAAGCAATATTACTTATACAAAAAATTAATGTCAATTAAATTTCAATGGGCAGGAATCACAGAAGTTTTTCAACTATTTACCTCTCAATGGACGTGAAAATATATACGATCTCCGATAAAATAAATGTAATCTAAATAGTTGGGTCTAGAGAACGCAGCTTTGAAAAATCTAGCGCAATCTGTAGGGTTGTGTGTCCATCGCCATTAACCCCTCATGTCAAGATATTTTCAACAGGAAATATTACATTTTCTTGTCGACACACGAATGAATATTTTTTTTCCTTTCTATAAAGAATATTAGAACTTTGAATCATTTCAGAGAAGAAAAAACGCTACATAGAAGAAATAGATTTATAAAGATATAAATGTGAATTTCACTGTTTACTCTGAATTTCCAAAAATTACAAAGAATTGAATATTTTCGGCATCTTATTAAAACTTGAATATTGAAGATTGAGATTTTTCCTTCAAATGAAATTTCTTCTCCGTATTTAGTTTCTAAAACTTTATCCTGTTAATTTTTTGAAAATTTTGTTTGTTTTCCCTTAATTTTACTTGAAATGTGGACAATATTAGAAAATATTTAAAGCAAGATTGGATGGAACGGGTTCCAAACTTTTTCAGTAAATTTTTTGTATGGATAATAGGCCTACTTAATGCACTGTGTAAGAAGACACAAATGTCATTTTGCTAAATATTTTGAAAAGTATTTTTTTATCTCTATCTTGTGATTAATATTTACATTGTTGGTATGTTTTATACAATACTGCATTTGTAAATAGATGTGCTTCAAATGATTTTTAATGAATTTTCATGAAAAATCAAAAAGTGTCTGTGAAAACTAAATCAAAAGTGTAGAGTTGCAGAAAGCCTCAAACGATATTACCCCAAAACGGCTCCAAATATTTTATCGAAAATATTCGTATTGGATTAGGTTTAACTTCTGTAATGTTGTTAATGTCACATTTCAGTTATATTTTAAAGGGACTGAAAAATTGAGAAAATATGAATTAAAAAATAGACAGTAACTCTAGTTTCTTTTCATGTATCTACGAAAATGATCTAAAACTTGCGAAGTTTGGCATACAGGGCGTCCCGCCAACTATGGGCCACCCCCATAACGTCTAAACGGTTCCCGAGATAGAAATGCAGTTTTCGTTCAACAATGCGGAATCATTATGCAAATACTGTGACGTAGAGATATTGTTCAAAATATTTTTAGTTTTCGATAAATTTAAGTATCTTTGATTTTTTAAATAGTAGCATGTATTTTTCTCACTAGCAATAAATAGATCATAAATAGACGAATGCAATGATGTAACATATGTTAATGTTTTGTTAGTATTTGAGGTACAAAATTATACTTTCTGGCATGTGGTTTTAAAATAAGTGCACATGATTTCCTGTAGTAACCCTTGCAACTGTCCCCTTTGGGGAAAGTTTCCTTCGTGACGCCAGCACTTAAGGGGGAAAGGGGAGGCCGCGAAGGTCAACTTCCCTACAAGCGACAACTCTGACGGCTGCAGCAGGAAAAATTGCAAGTTTAATTTAAAATCTCATGACAGATAGTACAAATTTATGCACAAATTACTATCGTAATATTAACATGTATTACATCATTGCATTACTCTTTTTATGATCGATCTATTTCTAGTGAGAAAAACATAGGCTCAATTTAAATAATCAAAGATGATTAAATTTCTCGAAAACTAAAAATATTTCAAACAATATTTCTACACCACATCACTTGCCCCATGATTACGCATTGTTGAGCGAAAACTATTGCGATATCGGGAACAGTTTGGAAGTTATAGGGGTGGCCCATAGTTAGAGGGACATCTTGAATATCACCGGCTCGACCGTATACTAATGGAATCTCAAAACCTATGCTCCCAAGCTCAAATCACAGTCCGGAGAGTGATTTCGCGGATTTCGAAACACTCCCAAAAGTAAGCTTTGGATTAATGTAGCGATTGTTAATTAAGAGGTGATACGTCATTTTTGCGACAACGTGCAATCCAGTTGGAATAAGCGAAATTTTCGCTCGGATTTAACTTGAATTTTATATTGCCTACTTCGTAAAAAGAACTCGAGAAAGTATGCCCACCGCTAGTGTTTCAATATAGAGGGGACAATATTTCGACACATAGCAACAAGCACAGAGTCGAACAGAGTTCCAATAAAACCTCGATTTGCACGAAATTTTCGAATTACGGAAAGTAATACTGAATTATCTAAGGATTTGAGAGTTAAAGTGTTTACAAAATTGTATTATAGTAACCACAAGGCAGAATATAAAGTGTTTTTATATAATGCATATGTTCTTATTCTTTCAATATTTGTGTTAAAAACTTTGGTAATTTTATGAGGGTTGTATAACTCACTTCAATATTTGTTATGAAATAACAATTACTGATTGAAATGGAAATGAAATATAAGAGTGGATCAAATGGGTGCATTTCATTTCCATGTAATTACATTCGTTAGACTTTTAGATATCTAAATATAATACCACATGGATAATGTTAAGATTATCATTGCTATTTGATTTTTTGAAAGTATGTTTTTTTTCGAAATAAGTTTAAGAGAAATAGTTGCAAACTTTTCTCTTTAAGTATAGTTGGGAACATTAATTGCTCAGTTTTCCTGAATGTTTTGTTGAAAATTAAATATATCAGAACGTCAGGAAAGTTATGGCGCCTACCTACAAATCCAATATTGAAGTCAAAGATTTTTTCTTAGTGAAAGACATTAAAGACAAAATTAAGAGATGAATTTAAAGACAAAATTTGAATTAAAGTCATTACCAAAATTTATCAAAATGTGAGTGTTTCTCACGTAATTTTTGTGTGAAATCCAAAGAGTTTTTACATTTTGTAAACATTTTTCCCTCAATAAAAGGTTCCAATTCTTTTCTTTAAATTTTCTACTCGTATGTATTAAAGTACAATCAAAATATGTGCATATACATGCATTATATACTATCCAAAATATGTAAGAAAAATAGAAAATATGTAAAATAATTTTTTTATAGTGATTACAATTCCTCTACAGAAACATTTTCCGAGCACATAACGTCGCTGATCACATCTTAACACGGGAGAGACTGAAAGAAAGTTTCATATCTACAGAAGTAATTGTAAACTAGATTCTTATGAAATAATATTCAATGATTGGGTCTTTGACACCGAAAAATCAATTGGTGGCAAAATATCTGCCAATCTGTTCGTTTGCCCGTCCGACACGAACCACACACCATATTCTTTCGAAATGTAAAATATGCAGAGTACTCACAATGTTCATGTAAAGAAGAGAGTCTGCCAACAAGGTACCACATTTAATTGCAGAATTATCTTCTATCTATCTATAAATGTATTGATATATATATATATATATATATATTGATATATATATATATATATTGATATATATATATATATATATATATATATATATATCAACTGCTGTTCGTCAGTGTCGCTACAACTCAAGAGCGGCTGGACCGATTTGCCTAATGTTTGTTTTAAAATATTCGAGGAAGTTCAGGAAAAGTTTAAAAGGTGAGAAAATACGGAAAAAATTCATGGAAAATAGTAATAGCAACAATTTAATTTTTCCGTATAAACTGCCTGTCAAACATTTGATGTTCGTTCTGTATTGTTTATGTTAGGGCAGTCATTTCTTTATACAGCTTGACGTATCTTTCTGAATTTAGTCACAAAATAAATCCTTTGTGATAGTAACACTATTTATCGCTAAGTGCGAGGGAACTTTCTTTACTTTATTTACAATGCCAAGGAGAAGACGACCTAACATAGGTTGTCGAATTCGATCAAATGGGAGACGAGGTACTTTACGTGCAAACCGTACTGATGATCAGCGAAATACAGATAATACTCGTATTGGCAAGGTAGAATTGTATTCTAAATTGACTGAAAAGGAAGCGGATAGGCTTAGAATGGAATGAGATCGTGTGCATCAAACAACAGAGAGCACGTCACAATGAAATTGAGCGATTCCGCAGGCGCAGTGCTCCTGTGATCCTGGAACGAGCAGCATTCAACTACGATCCGGAAGTAGATTATTGTGCGACAAATCAGTAACAACTGAGGAAATGAAAATCATTTGTCAATATTGTAAGTCGTCAAAATACAGCGGTGAATCTACTGGATTATATTGTACTGGCGAAAAAGTTAAATTGCCACAATTGATGCCACCACTAGATCCATTACGCTCATTACTTTCTGGGACGTGAAATGATTCTAAACACTTCTTGGCAAACATTAAAAAATTTAAGTTATTTTCAATTGATATCATTTGGCCCAACGCATATTGTTCAGGACAATTTCCTTCCACTTACAAGGTCTCATACCGTAATAGAATTTGACAAAATTCAAATTTGTATTCGTATCAGAAATAATTTACCAGAATCTTTGTTGTACCAACAAAATCTTTGTTGTTAAAAATATGCAAAGTACAAAAAATGTCAAAAGCAAAATATTAATATCTACAATGAGCACATCTGTCAGACCTAAAATCAAACTTCCCCGCTCGTCCCTTGAGGGTGAGGCGGGAGCCAACTTTGAAATCATAAATGGGAACCCCCACTTTTATTGCAGACTCGGATTCTACACTAAAAAATACGTAAGTTTGGTTTAAAACATTTCTTTATCCACATAGATGACCAAGACATGTTACAGACAAAAAAATAATATCTTCAATGAAAAAATCTCACTCCCACGCCCCGAGGGGTGGTGGGAGGCAACTTGTAAATCTCAAATAGAAACAACCATTTTTTCATTAAAGAATTTGATTAAACATAATTAAATCAGAGCAAGCGATTTGAAGCCGCTGGCCATACATGAATACAAATCGTCTTCCTCGATCAAAAATGTTTTAAAACAAACTTATGTATTTTTTAGTGTAGAATCCGAATCTGCAATATAAAGGGGGGTTCATCATGTAAAATTCCAAAGTTGGCTCCCACCTCACACTCAGGAGACGAGTAGAGAAGTTTCATTTTAGGTCTGACAAATTTCCCCCTTATAGATATTAATTTTTTACCTTTGACATTTCTTTGAACGTTGCATATTTTTCGAATTATTTGGATTTCTCAAGTTAAATGGGCCACTCTGTATACTTGATAGATGTAGGTAATACGAAGTTCACCGGGTCATCTAGTTAATAATAAATCTAATCTAATGTTGTTTATGAGGAGTTGGTGCTCATCTGAATAGAAGTAATGTAGTGTCCGTGATGGATCCAGGAGTTAGAGGGTGACATGTGAGTACCCTCCAGCCTACTCCAACCTCGCGATAAGACAATGATATATAAAAATATTTGTTAGTTTTTGATCGAGTTACGAATGGGATGTATGAATCATCAGCAAGCACGTGAATGAAATTACTTCTGCTTCAGATACATCCGTTCATCCTTGACACACGTACCCGGTTTTCAAGAAGTAGAGAGGGAGTAAATTTGACAATTCATGAAGACGGTCTGGTAGTCACTGAAGCGCATTGCACTTCTTTCTGAGAAAGATGATTTGCCGTGATACATATATTGCAAACTTACATCTGAAATATTCCGTTTCAAGGTATAAATTTATTAAATTGTTAGGAAATATGTAGTAATAGCTAAAATATGTAGAAACATGAAATTAGACCAAAGTTTTTAAAATTAAGTAAAATAAAAATTGTTCTAATTCACCCAAAATGTCTTATCTCTATAAAATATTACTGAATGCAGGTATCTTGTTCCTGTAAAAATATGTATTTACATGAAAATCCGTTCGCTAATTATAAGATAATAAAAGGCTTCGTTGTTGAAATTTTAACGTTTGTGTAAATGAGTGCTTTCCAAGTGGCTTCGTTGTTGAAATGACTAACTCTGCTGAATATGTTCAGAGATTGTCTGTGTTTCCATAAGATGACCTTCTTGGCATTTACGTATCTGGGGAACATTTCTAAGAACTCAAGTTTCCATGATTTTAACTCGATAAGCTATGACCTCGAACAACGCTCTTGGGTTCCGAGGCATTGTGCAAAAGCATAGGAGTGTCATGGTTAAATGGAAAAAGAAAGATGCGAATGCTATGAGGATTATTAATATGCAAAAACTTAATTTTAAAAACGTAAGTTTCAATTGCAAAACTGCACTTCATTGATATTTACTCATTTACCTACGTAAGTTTCTATTCCTTTAATTAGTAATTTATGTAAATTAGCACATGCCAATACTGTACTACAACGGTATTTTTAGTTTTCGCATACTACATACTTGTCTCTGCAAACTTTCTCTCTTGTTGAATTAAAAATTCCACATATTTAATTTCCATTGCCATGATTAGAAAGTTCTATTAACAAACATGTCAATATGATATTGTATCGGCATATGTATTGCATTGCGTCGGTACCGCCATGCAACATTTAAAATACGCTCTTTCTTGCTATTCAAATATAACATTTCCAGAGCTACCGCAAATAATGAAGAATAATTTGCACTATGTTGTAAAAACACTTGCTGAAGAAAGCAATATACCTCTTGATTAGAATGAAACTGTCAGCGATGTAACAAGAATGTATTAAATTTGGTTGATTTTTAGTAACTTATGTATTAAGACAAATTACTGACAGACAAAATACAACATACTGATTACTTATTAAATAACTCTACTGGTTCTCTTGAAACATAAGATACTGAAAATGAACAGAATTTATTAACAGACGATCAACATAACTAGTAAACAATATAAGAATATATTAACATTTTTGGAACGGGAAAAAAAGAGAAGCTGTATGCCTTCATGTCTTCGGAAATTTATAGTTTGCTTCAATATTTAATTTAAATTATTGGTCACAATTTTATACGCGATTTTGTATGTCAATAATTTGCCTCCCAAAATTGACGGAGAAAAGAATTCTACTGGAGGAAAGGAAAGGTATGATTGGCTCTTATATCAAGCCCCGCCAATTTCGCTTTAAAAGGAGTAGAAAGAGGGGACAGTTTTGAGGAAGAAGCAACTCTGGTAGGTTACCAAAACCAATTACGGACTCGCCTCTTGCTCCAGAGTCCAGGATTGGTCGACAGCCGACCTGTATTACCTGAGTAGTATCTTTAAAATTAATTTCGTTGTAATATTTTCCACGCTAGCCAATAAAAATAACGGTATATTTTTTGGTAAATAACGAATATAGAAAATACAAAAATATGCATTATATATTCTGTTCATATTCGCATGCAAAAGCTTCGACATTCAATTTGCAAAATAATTTGTTAATAAGATAATATTACGTACACGAACTCAAATCTACGAACAGAAGTTTCACTGCCGTATTTAGAATAAAATGGAAAGTTAGAAAGTTAGCAATACCTAACCAGCAACCATTTCCACCACAATATATGAGAGCGTTGAGGCGGCCCATCCGCACCCACCCCCTTCCTATATTTCGACGTATACAGCGGAGAAACTAAGCGAGTCATTACAGCGAGCTATTTTATAAACAATTGCATATCTCGAAAACGAAAGGCGATAGCACCGATCGGATTGCAGAATTTTGCATCTCGTTTAAAGGCAGTTTAGAAAAGACAATACAATTTTTTTTGCAAATTTTGCAAATTTATAAACAATTTCCAATTTTTGAAATTCTGAAGTTATAAGAGTCCCCTGATTTCCCAGAACTAAAAACTGCGAATTAACAATTTTGCAACAATTAACAATGTTATAAACAATTTCGAAATGTGTGCTATACGACCCAGGACGATCCTCTAATTGTTTCTGAAGTGAATAGTGCAAAAAAACAAGTTTAACAAGAAATGCAAAATTAACTAAATAGCTAAAAAAAACTAAATAGCTAGTATAATTATTGCTAAAATGTTGAATTTCGTAAACACTGATATTTGAACATTATTACTTCGCCAAAACTTCCCACTCACAAATATTTTATCGATCCTGGAGCCGCCTATGCCCACTTCATTTCTTCGACTCGGTTTCCGAATATTCGTTTACATACGTAAGTTGTTTTGCATTGAAAGAGGGGATAATATTACTAAATTGAATTTTCGCAAGTAAATCTGGATTATGAGAAAAAAGCAATGCATAAACTTTTTCAAATCCACTAGTTCTATTGCATGTGCTGAATATTTTATTTTGTAATGTATGATATTAACTTTCTTGATATATTGCTTGTAGGCGATCGAATGGCTTGGTCTAGGACGCAACGAGACTACCCCGCCCCCCTGTGCCTTCTGCGCCAATACTCTCAAGCCTTAGGATGAACACACCTATCCATAGGGAACGTTCATACTAGAGATGATGATTGGGTGAAACCTGAGGGAAATCTGCCCTATCAGCTTCTCAGGCGATGGCAGTTGGTAGAGAATGTTATTTTGTAATAGTTAACTATGAAAGAACCAGATGGCGTTATCCTCCGTACAGTGCTGCCAGAATGTGCAGAAGGATTGGGACTTCAGAATATGCCGTTGCTCATTCTATGTGGCGACGAGGGTACAGTATTTATTGCAGGTTCTTTAGAAGTATGCAGTCCAATTGGTAAATAATTGTATTGACTATCATTGTCATAATTAATGTTACTTTCCTTTTGATGCTCGGTATAGTCTCGAATTGTATTGAAACAGTTTATAGATTCACTGTGCACGGTATTATTCGCTCGCGCCTCGACCGCCGCCTTAAAATTCACTCGGCAGCGAGTTTTCCGTCAGCAATCCCCACCAGGTGTCAGCGGGCGATACATTATGCGATAGAAAGCTAAGGAATTAATTAAGGACAATACATTATGCGACAGAAAGAAGGAAAAAGGGGTCAGTCATCAGGTCACGTCACGGACAAAGGATGAGAATTGTCACGATCGGGAACCATCTGAAATGCTTATACACATAACAGTGTAGTTACTTTTTGTAAAATATCATTGGTATATAACGTATCAATTGAAAATTACATACTTTTGAAAATAGGAATTTTGGATTTTTTCCAAAGTTTGAACTGTAATATCTCTGTTGGTGGACCAAATAAAAATTTCAAAATTGAACACATGCTAGACCGCTATCGTACCAAACTTTAGTAAATATGTGAACTTTTAGATTTAACTCGAAGTGCTTTTTAAAAAGTTGAAAACTTACGAAAAAAAGCTTCGTATCCACATTGAGGATACGTTGTGCCAAGTAGTAATCATATTAATTTGAAGCAATTGTAAATTAAAATCTACATTCATTTAAAATAACTAATTATACCTTATTATTAATAAACATAAAAATGACCTATTTTATAATATTCAATATTACGTATACTTTACTTTAAAACAAACTCACAATTTGACATCTACCTTTGTAATAGAAAATATCTTAATTTTAAAAGCTGAACCAACTAAAAGAAAATTATTTATAAAATATAATAAATAAATAAATGAAGCGTTTTGTTTATTTTTTCTCGTTTAAATTTGCCATTCAGCTCACTATTTCTGAACGTTTCTGCAAAGATCCGCAGATCGCATATCGTACTTACCGAGCACGAGGACGTAAATGGAACGACTTTCAGAACTGTCACAATTTCTCACTTTGTGGAGACCCTTAAAAAATATACAATTGAGCTTTACCGCTTCGGCGCTCGCAGAGGCGTTCACTAACCTCGCAGAAGGAGTTCTCGGGGCTCTCTCTCGCCGCAGCCTCCTCTCCCGCTGCTGATCACTCGCCCCTCCTGACTTCTGTTTTCCGCCTGACATGGGATTCCCATTGGGGAGACACGACCTCTCAGCCAAGTTGCATTTGGAAATGTTTACAAGCTCAATTGTGGTACATCATTTGCAGTTCATGATTTATCGCGAATTTTCGTAGTCCCGGTTCCTGTAGAGTATTAACAAAACAGTTTAAAAATATCCTACTTTGTTATGGAATGCACTAACTTACTGTTAATGTTTAATTTTGAAAAATAATACTCGCCCAAATGATAAGCTAATAATATTTTACATAAAGATGCACAGATACATAAAGATGCATACATACAGTTACTCACGAAATAATAATCTATAAAATGGCTTATTATTTGTAGTTACGTCAGTGTTTACTACAATTATATAAAGCTTTTCTTGCGGCCGTTCACTATCCTCACTCTTTGCACCGCTTCCTACGGCCGTTCCCACCAACCTCTAGCGCTAGTTTTCCGTTTTCGCTTTCCTTCCTTTATCTATGTTATGTCATCTTCGGTAAAAACAACACAATTGATGTGTTCAAGGATTAAGTATTAATTTCTCCGGACCTTCAGAGAATGGAAATCTACCTTTTATGCAAATTGCGCAGGATTAACGAAGGAATCGACGGACTTGAGCAAGAATGTGCGAACGCCAACACGAGCCCGAGAGCGGAACGGCGTCGTGGAACAGTTTGCGGTGCGCTACGAGCGTCGAAGTCTACGGTGATGCTCCTACCCTCGGCCCACGCAATCAGCTTAACCCTCGTAGCACATCTGGGGTCATTTTGGACCCCGCCGTTATTTATTTATTTTGATAAATGGGCTAAACCCTCTTCAAAAAACACAAAGCACATATAAAGATACAAAGTTTAAAACGTGGATACAAAATAACAAGATTAGAACACAAACAAGCATATAAGAAAATTATATACAGATACAAAATTTAAAAAAATTAAAGCATGGATACTCAATCAGCGAGAAAAGAATAATTTAAAGAGAGCTACAAAATTTATTAAAGTCGAATCCTATCGGTATAGCCATTGGCGGCCATTATTAATTTGTTAATATTTTCCTGAATATTTGAAGGATAATTTCTGTCTTTTGGATATACTTTCGTGCACTTAAGGAGCTACCAAGCCATTTTCATATACTTTACAAATTTTATTAGAGAGTTTTTAATTTTTTTTTCTTTACATGAGACTGTTTTGACCTAAGATATACCCTGTAGATTCGTAGGCTTCCGTGGCCGGAGTCATTATGTTCTTGGCTGTCCGGGATGAGCCGCGTCTCAGTCGGTTTTGCTGACGTTTCGGCAATCTTGCTGCGGCCTTCTTCAGAGCTATACTGCTGAAGCAGTATAGTCAGCAGTATAGCTCTAAAGAAGGCCACAGCAAGATGGTCGAAACGTCAGCAAAACCGACTGAGACGCGGCTCATCCCGGACAGCCAAGAACATAAGATATACCCTGTTATTTTCCCATTCTTATTTGATATATCTTGTCAAGAACTTCAAAAAATGTGTTTGATACCGTCAATATTTGATTTATCTCGAAACAACTTTCACAAATGTTCATAAATAAATGAAGCATTATGTATCAACAATGAAGGTTACGAACAGTAGAGGTTATTCTTCTTTATGAAACAATTAGTATGAATAAATTATAAGTATTATATTATTAAAAATAACTTATAAAATGTACGCTTACATAAAAAATATTTACACGCAGTATATTGCAGTACACGTTCATGTTTACCACTTCCAATTGTCAGCGAAGCTTTGGGTCTGAAAAGGCCCCAGGTATAGTACTTGCTTGTAAAATGCAGATATGGTACGAGGGTTAAAATATCCTTGAGTCTGTCCAACGCAGTTTTAAAAAAACAAATTTAAAAAAATAAGAAAAAGACTCAATCGCGGAAACATGCATTGAGCAATTTGCTCTAAAGTAGTTTGAGAATAATCATTGAGCACTTTTTTGGCGTGTTCTTGATAGAACAACTCTACGCACAATGCAAAAACCACGAGGGAGATTTGAACTACAAAACAATGCAAATCCACACCTCCCAGTCATCGCTCTCGTCCGCGGATTGTTACGTATCCAATGGACGTCCGTCCCGTAACAGTGTATGCTTCCGTAGGCGCCGCGATCGTCGGTATTTATAAAATTTCCGTTGTCGTTGCTTTGCCCTTACCACACGTCGGTGTCTGTTCTTCTCACTCTTGAGGTAATGTCAAATAAAACACTTAAAATCCAACAGAAAATATATTGTTCGTAAATTTCGTATCGCTTATCAATCGACAAACTGTTACCTGCTCCATTTTTGAGAATATCTTGTTTCGTGCTGTAGAATTGCCAATCGTCTCTTGTATTATTTCAGTAATATACCTTTGGGTTCCGGCTCTCACACGCAACCAATCTTTACAAATGAGGGCTCTAAAGAAAGAGAATTTCACGGAGACTTGACGAATTCCACTTTGACTTTAAAAATATGAATGATTTCTTTAAAAAAAACGCATCGAAATATTCATGTAAAATGCAACCCGCATCACATGTCAACCTATATCGGCAAATAACTCGTAAACAACGCGTTTTAGAGGTTTAAGAAGTAAAACTTTGAGGCCAAAGGCCTCAAAGAAACATTTTTCATACCATATTCTGCAAGATGAGACATTCTCCGATTCTACGACCCATTCAATTAACTTTTCGGTTCCACGTTTCAATACTATCAAGGCCACCTCGATATTTCATCCTTTCCTGCTGATAGCAGTTTTTGTGGCGACACGCTTAGAAGGCTTAGATTCGACAATCTTTATTTACGCTTTCTATTAACACCGTAGTTTGTGCAGTCTGACGAGGTTTATTTGCATAATCATTAATTTAAGATTTGCTCTCCAGCAACAACTAGAAGTACTATTATAGTTGGTTGATACCTATACCTATGAAGATTGTTTCTTATGCGTGTAGTGAAACTATTCAATTAACATTTTTCATGGTCTATAAGTGCTGGGTACTTAATTGTGGAGGGAAGAGTGGTCAGGAAGGGTGGAAGGGTGTTCAGTGACGAGTGAAGACTGTGTTTGTGTTTTACCTGTACCAATATTTTCGTTATCATTCGATGAAATTTTCAAGTCAACGGGTTCAGACACGTAGCTTTCTCAAAAGTAAAATGCTAATATTTTTGTGACTATCACGAAAAACTAAAACCTAACGGACAAAGAATATTGAATAATTACTTCAAATGTCTTTAAGTAAGTGTTGTGAATTGTTCCTAGCAAATTCTTCATGATATTGAATAAATATTTTTTGAAAATTTCTTTTACACATTAATTGCATTATATTTTATTTTTCTTTGTAATTATGTTAGTACATTGCAAGTTACCTTTATAGATTTTAAACAAATAAACAGGTTTCGTTATCTACTTTCCCTTTTAGAATGAAAATAGAAGGATAGGGGGGCGAGGGGGGCGAGGGGGGAGAGTATGGGGTCTAACATGCGAGAGTTCTCGTTCTCGCACGGGTACGCAGAGGTAGTGGGGGAAAACTTGTTCTATGGCTCAACACAAAGAACAAACTTTTTAAAGTAGCTAAAGTAAAATAGCTTGAAATAAATGGAAAACAAAAATCAAAACGCGCTAGCCTACAATACTACGTGAATCAATTAAAAAACAACTAAATTTAAAATTATAGAAAGAATAGTGCAAGTCACCCGACAACTGCCAACGATCGCAGTCCTAACGCACGATTTAAATGTTGGCGGTATCTGGAAGTATGTACACCAACGCCCAGCTGCAAACTCATATTGTAAATAAAACACCGTTTAATATAAAACTCAAGTTGTCGGTTCGTTAAGATATTAAAAATGCTGACATCGTTTGGGCAACATTCCCATGTACCGAAGTGGGCTTACTAATGCCTACTAAATTGTTTCTAATGGTAACAAATGGTATTTAGTACTCAAAGGTGAAAACATTAGTTTGATTATTTTTTGGCTCGGAATTGCTTTTCTTGAGGTACGTAAGGATGCCGAAAATAATTCAATACTTTTTAGTATACAAATAATTTTTCAATTTTCTCACCCCAGCAAGCTGGTACCCTGACTCTCCAAAACCCCTCGGTTCTTCATAACACATCAAGGAAAGTTAAATAATATTGCAATGAGTAGGTCTGTTCTCGCCTGATCCGGTATTTTCGCATTATTTTACTTGGCTTTCTCAAGAGTAAAAACCTTTTCTATTATTTGACTATCAAGGAAAGCGAAAAGCTAACTCTCAAGGAAGATTGAAAAATTTCTTCAAATGTTGTTTTTAAAGAAGTATGAATTGTTCCAAGAATATAATGTTGAATAAACTTTAATTGAGCATTTGTTTCAAACATCAATTGCATTGTTATTTTGTTTGATATTCTGTAAGTACATTAGTAGTTCCTTTCCTTTGTGGAAAGGATAGACAAATGGTTAGGGAAAGGGTGGGATTTAACATGCGAGAGTTCTCGCACGGGTACACTAGTCTTTTATATATTATACCTTCCCCAATGTTTCGCCAGTCTTCTAACCTCTTGATATTGCTACTAATAGAGCATTTAAACAAGTATTTTACTTCAAATATCACGACTTAATCGTCAGACGTCTATTTCTTACGACCTATAGCTAGCATCATCAAACACAACTCGCGTCCATACACCACCCCCTGAATATAGAAAGTTTCCACACTGATTTGTGACGTCATCAAAGGTAGTCCGACCAGAAAGCTGCGCAGATCGCAGTTATACTAGAAACCCTTACTTCGTTTGCGATTACCATTCTGGAAATGTATCACAAAAGATACGTTCATATTTAATGTTCACACCTGTGAAATTTTATAGGTACTATATTTGTTTCAACAATCCATAAGAAATTCCTTTGAATGCATTTACCATCAAGTTCTTAAGAGTGATCTCAAGAACATATTTTTGCAGATACTTTACACCCCTTTACTTAACATTATTACAAGGAATGTAATGAAAACATAATAAAGGTAGCAAGTTACATATGAATCATAATGTATTTGCAAAAAGTCCAGTCACATTTATTAATACATTAACACATATACACATTAATACATTAATACAAATTATAAATTATCCAGTCAGATTTTTCAACTTTCTTTCAGCAATTTTACGAAATATTTGGTCTTTGATCTTTTTGCAATATTTAAAAAAATGTATTCATTGGATATCAATGTCACAAGCTCAGTGTGGAGGCTTTCTTTATTCAGGGGGTGTTGGTCCATAGGGTCCATAGCATCCCCACTTTTTCTTGTCCGACGAGAGAACGATGTGAATGTAAACTTATGTTCAGAAAAAGCAGGCAGATTTCGTGAACCACATTTTTATTTTACACACCCAGTTTTTATACAAAAATGTATTGTTCTGGTAACCCAAAACAATGTACCATAGATCAAGCAAAGTTACCGTTTATCCGTGAGATGTACCAATCACTTGCGCAGTCAACCAATATACCGTGAGACAGAATAACAAAATCTTGGCCGGGTCGTACACTCAATCACTTAGTCACAAATTCTCAATAGGGCACTTCAATCTCGACTGCCTCGGCGGTGGCGGCGCCGGCTTATAATGTTCTCGGCGCCGCAGAGTCGCTTCTGGGGCATAGGCTCGCTGGGTGGTCGCTCGCTGCCCGTTTGCAGGCGTTTTCCACGGTTCACTGCCTCTCCTCGTTGCCTCGCCCGTCGCAGTGCGCTGCCTGGTCGGCGCGCTTTTCAAACGGGTGTTTACAGCCGCAACATAAACATTGCCACGTTGGTAGGTAGTCGCTGATTGGCTGTGAGTCCGCGACACATTCTTCCTCGCACTTTTTTATATAATAAAATAATTCCTTACAATTCAAGTAAATGCTCATAATATACAGTAGAAAATTAGATGTAATCATGGTATGTGATACATGTATTATACGTGCAAATTCAAAGGAAATAGGTAAACGAAAATACAAACCAAGCGAAGAAGTAGTTTCGATGTAATGACGGACCGCGTAACACATTTGCTTGTAAAGCAGTGAATCTACTATTTGCGTTGTGCAGAACAAAAAGCGTAAAAGAAACTCTCTACTGTGCCAAGATTGATTGTTTAAAACTTAAGTTGTTTCCCTGATCCTTTGAGCAAATGCTGAGATGGCTCCTTGTTTTGCTTCTGGACATAAATGTAACTTCATTACTTGTGCACGTCTTTTAAATTTCAGAGGGAAATATAGTTATTCAAATTATCGTTTTCCGTATTGTCACGGCAAAAAGTACTATTCTGTCAAGAAGAACATGATGAGGGTTAAGAGCACAAGTTCATAGCTAATTTACCTTTGAAAATAGATTTTATTATATAGGAGCGAATATTTTGTCAACAAACTAAAATAAACGCTTTTTTTCTGTATTCAAAATTCGACTAGAATATGATTTAGCATAGGGATCACAGAATTATGAAAACGTGCACAAATTTCATTTCTCCCCACAGCCCGTCACACAGTTTTTAACTGTTTTTGACGTAAAAAAAAATAAATAAAAAGGGTGATTATGAGCGTGACTTGGCTATTGAGTGACTTCTGTGTAGTGCATTTTTCATTGAAAAACCATGACTGAACTGGCATCTCCATCACCATCAACGTATGATTTTATAAAACATTCGCGAGAAAAGCCGATAGAATGTGGCGAAACAATTGCTGTTTTAAACTTATTTTAAACGTATTCAATTCATTATGCAGTCAGAATAGAAACTTTGCAATTGCTAGACGATAGAAATTGTCAGTGACGAATTGAGAGACAAATTGTCATCTGAGAGAATGAACGACCTTTTTTTGTTTTCTTGTAACGAATACATTTCATCGTAAATCAATGATCAAATCGCTGATCGTGAATCACTGCCATGTTGTAACAACTTTGCGTTTACATATATAATTAAAAATCACTGTCATATGCGAAATGACTGCTCGCGTTTTTCTAGAGTGCAAAAGTTTTATGCCATCTTACCGACAATCATGTTTATTATAACTTCAGAAATAACATATGGAGTGAATGACTTATCCTCACGATTGCATCGATGTTTATCACGAGTTGCCAGTTTCTCCTGCGCATCCTGCGCCTTGTGATACAACGGAACTGTGCAACGTGTGGATAAATTCGAGATAGCCAACAGTCAGCGGTGACAGCGGAGCGTTGACAGCTGATAAGATGACAATTCAGTGTCCCCGGACCACGCGCTTCAGCGGAGGGATACACACACGTTTGTTTACATCTACATCATTCTCTCGTTGGACAACCTAACTGCTGAATTGTTCGTTCTCTTACACCTTGATACACTCGCATCGAGTTCCGTTTCGTAGCACTGATATTGAGGGTGGAGGAAATCGTTACGTTGGAAGATAATGGGTGTATCACGTTGCTGCCCTTCTCTTGGATTTTCTGAAACAATTTTAAGGTTAGTTCCTCGCTTCTGTGTGCAGTATGTACAGAGATTTGAATATTTATGATGGAGTCACACGACATATTAAGTTTTTTACACATATATTATGAAAACATTGTGATAATTGCAAAAATTTAGTTTTACAATATTTAATTACATATTACTCAACAGAAATTACTCTACTATAAAAATCCGGTTTATCGTGAGTTTATAGCACTTCTAAGTCCTCTACTACAGGAGCAGGATATCATTTGCCTGACAGGATCTTATGACTTCCAAACGATGAGCCGGGTTATTATCGTTCCCCATAAGGATTTTTTTTATAATTTTTGAGAAACATTTAAATTAGCACTTCACAACTACTAGTATATTCTCAATATTCTATTAAATTTTACAATTCATAATGATTCATAACTTATAATGCAAAGAAAATAACATAGCTTCCTATCAGCCCTTTCCTTCTCAAGTTGAAGGTCTAAGATCATCAAACTGCTTCATCCAGTAGCTGCTACACTATCTTTAAGTGAAGTTTTCTCCAAAGATAGTGTGAACTACTGAGGATTGAAGTGCTCTAAGACAGGAGATTTTCTCGTCATTCCTAGCTTCAATAGCTACTATCAAACAGATTAACTTTTAACCATCACTAGATATGTCTATCCGTGATTCGCCAAGATCATTTTCACAAATGAAACACTTACTGGTCATGACGTAACCACATCAAGACGGACGGATGGATGGACAGACGGACGGAAAGAAAGATGGGCGAAAAAAATACATAAATGAATTCTCAGAGACAGATTAATTATGTATTTGAGATACACGCAAACCAGACACGAACTTCACGTGCACTGTGGGTTCAGTTCCGCATGACACCGACCTAATCAGAATCTGCCACCTCAACAATTTGTGCGATAAGGTAAGGGGCTGAAATAATTCCGTCAGTGTCTGATGCGCAGCAGGAAATGTTAGGGTGCACGTGACTTGTTTTCAAAACATCCACTAAGACCACTAAGATTTACTCGTAACTGAACACGACGACCGGACGCGAGGATAAAGAGGGCAATCTTCGAATACAGAAGGTAAAAAACGAAAGAACTAATTTTGTTGATATCTCATGAAAGAGACATAGATGAACTGAATAGATATTTTGTTCTTAAATATATTTTATGCGTATTGATTCTACGTATCTTCAATTAAAGTGTAAATTAAATGTATTTGCTTTAATAGCAAAAACGGTATGGTATGGAATAAAGTATGTCATATTTACAAATGGTGACGCTATATGAAGTTTTTATTTTGAAAGAAAAAAACAACAAAAAAACCTAGGTTACTTAGGTTGCAATATTTCTTATGAGTGGGATGAAGGTATGGAAAATAAATTACATAAATTTCAAAAAAATTGTGGATGTATTAAAAAACACCTCAATAATAAAACAAGAAAAGACACTCAAATAAAATACTACAAAATAATAGCAGTACCAACACTTCTCTGTGGCTCAGAATCATGGTTTACTCGTAAGAAAGATATGTCAAGAGTACAGGCAGCTGAGATGAGCTTGCAGAAATCTGTTTAAGGCTGCACTAGATTCAAAAAAATAAGAAACACTGATATACGAAGTAAACTCAATAACCACTCGTATAGAAGAAAATAAAACGAAATGGAAAGAACACATAAAAAGAATGATCGATGGACGATTCCCAAGAGAAGGAATGAAATGTAGGCGAGGAAGAAGTCACTCAAGAAGAAGATGGACTGAGAGGTCGGAACAGGCATCGCCCTAATCCCTGGAGGAAGAAGGAAAAAAAAGAAAGAAGAAAAGAAGAACAAGAAGACGGGAAAGAAGAAGAAAAAAAAGAAGAAGAAAAAGAACAAGAAGAAAAAGAAGAAAAGAAGAAGGAAAAGAAGAAGAAGAAAAAGAAGAACAAGACTTTAAAAGAAGTTAGAAGTTGTTGAGTAGCCCGAAGAGGAGGAAGTGTGTGTGAGTGTCCAGGCCTGCTCCTAGCGCGCGTGCGGGCGACGCGTCTCCTGCCCAAATATCGGCGTCGCTCCCACGGCAGGAACCAGCTCCCGCAGAGCGAGGTCGCACGCGCCCCACCCCACCGCGCTGGGAACGCTCGCACACCCAAACGCGTCACTTGTAAACGTTTTCCTCCTTCCCGCACACCCAAACGCAAAACCCAGAGCGGCATCGCAACTACAGGCGACTCCGGGTAGAGTCTGGGGAGTAACGCTTTTGGTTCACTACATCCGATGATGTCAAAATTAAATAGAATTCCTCTACAATGATTGGTTTCATCAATATAGATACAGCAAAATACACTAACAGGACCAAACGAAAATTGAAATATCTTTATTTGACGTTGAAAAATCAATTATTTTCAATTGATTGCTTCGTACGTTTGTCATTAGTAATTTCTCTCGACCCTTCTCCAGAGTTCGCGCTCTGTCCATACTTGATTCTGCATTGTCCTGTGTCACTCCCTCCAAAACCTCTTGCACTGTTGGAACACCATCTTATTCTCGGAAGGCCCTTTTACGCGCCTAATAGCACTTGAAATCCTTTCGGCAGCGTCTTGGCGCCAGCGGCTAATGAAACGGATTGCTGAACGAAATATTTTGGGACCGCTAGCTTCACCTCAGGAGACACATTTGGATTGTTGGTCTACGATATTTTTTTCCAGTCTGCCTATTTGTGGCATTGAGGCGATATAATTTTGTTTTTCAGAAAGGAATTAATTTCCAGTACGTATGTTCACGATAGCCGAGGTTCAGTGTTTACTATAACCGAATATTCTTTTGCGTATTTGTTATGTCAGTGAAACGGAACCAACGACTTGGGTTCACTATAGCCGAGAGTTCACTATATCCAAATTCACTATAACCGAAGTGTACTATATTTAGTTTAATGGACACATTAAATTTTCACCAAATATTAATAATTAGAGCAGTTTTTATGAATGAAAATGCGAATCTGTGCATTTCATTTTCGGACGCACTTTATATTAAATCAGAAATAGCAGGAATTTGCTCATTCAATAACTCCAATTTTCAAACATAATATGAACAATTATGAACAGCGGCAAGCTTTCTGTGATTGGTATGACTTTGAGACCCCTGTACTACTCTTTCCCTTTTCTGATGTATATTTGTTTTTCCAGGGTCTGTTGATTTTTTCCCAACCGTCCCAACAAAAAATACTCATTCTAGACCAGGAAAAGCAAACAACCATTTTGTTTAAAATAACTTTTTCACATGAATTCTAATATATTTGGTATTTTCTAATTTGAGCAAAAAACGAAGTAACATTAATTTCCGACCTGCGACATCGAAACAACAAAAGTCTTTGGATTTCAGGAGCTGGATCATACCAGTTGTATATTAAGAACTAAATATCTGTGTGATCTGCCAATACTAAGCAAGAGCTCATCTGAGCACACTCAGCTCGCGAGCAAGTTGCTCGGGCTTGGGAACAAGTTACACATCGTGGTAACCGAATGGAGTGCCAGCAGAGTGTGCAGAGCCAGGACAGTTTTCGCGACAATTCGCGCCAGGACAGTTTACTTAATGATGTTGAAGAAACACTTATTTTACTGCCTAGAAAAGAATTATTCAAATAAATGATTGAACCAAATGTGTGTACAACCGGTTTAATGTAATTACTAATTACTTTATTTCGCACTCTTGTGTATTTCACTCACACGAGTCTTTAAACTATTTTAAATTTTATAATGAATAAGATAATTATAAAGAATTTAATTTATTTACAAGCAAATTCCAAGAATAAATTTTCACACCATCTGTAAGATATTGCTCCTTAAAAGTGTAAGGTAACGAATTGTGTATTAACGGCACAGTTACTTCTAGCGGTCAGATAATAGGCCTGCCGACTCGACAGGACGTGCTTCTAAATATTTGCCTCATTAGACCGAAATACTCGTTCTTACCGTGCGACGTAAAGAAGGGATGTGACCATAAAAGGAGTTCTTGTCGACTTAGATTTAAGTACTTGATGGAAAAGTATTACCATCGGAGTTCCAGTAAACGAATGCAAGAAAGCGAATGTAGAAAGGCTTCAAAATTACCTCAGGGAGCAGCACCATGGATTTCTTAGCATAGGAGCGGGAAGGGAAGAAATATGGCGAGGATTTAAAAACATTCTTGCAAATGCCGCGCAGACATTTGTACCATGCAAAGTATTGAAAGAAATTTCAACCCAGAATATAATAATACAAAGATTAGACGTATGAAACAAAAAAGCAGTGAGGTGTGAAGTCTTGGGCAAGTTTACTTAGGGTAGTTTGCCACTGCTTTCCCTGGGGGCGTTAGTGCGCCAATTTTGACGTTTGATTTGAATACCACACAGCGCAAGCCCAGATACAATATCCGAATCTTATCCAGTAGTTCAAATCAAAACTCTGATTGGTGCTAAATTGCTAGAGGATATAATGTTTTCAGGATCGGCCAAGAGCCTTTACTGGGATCTGTTTTACATGCCGACAAGCGTCCGTATGCATGTCGTCGATTTCTGGCACCTTCAAAAATCCCCCTACATTGACCGAGCTTCAGCCCGCGAACTTGGCATCACTAGCCCGGCATGTTAACCGCTATAGCATCAAAGCAGGTTAGTGACCACCATATGACATTATTTGGAAATTATTCAAAGCATTCGAGAAGGAAAAGAAATGGCAGAGAAGCGTCGTTTGAAATATATCCTTGACGATATAATAATAATTGGTCGGATTTTTAAGCATGTTTGTAGAAGAAAGGGAACCAAAGACGAAATATTAGATGTTCGTATTAATAATTCGTCTATAACTGGCGACAGAGAAAACGTAATCGCTTTTAACGCGTTTTGCAGTTCGGTATTTAAGCAAAAAACTAACTACATTGAGATACCAACATTGTCAGATAGAAATATACTTCAGATCGACGTAAGTACTCTACGAAAAAAACATTAATGAAAAGCAGAGAACCTCTAAGCCCAGATTATATTTCCGCTGACATTAAATTAGGTGGAGTGGCTTTTCCACCATACCTAATTAGGTTATGTAATGTATCCATCAATTACGCTTGTGTGCCGGGAGATTGGAATTCAGCTCTCATAGTACCTATTTTTAAAAGTGATAATAAAACAGTACTTCGTAACTACATACCGGCAACTCTTACATCATTCGTATGCAAACTCTTGGAACAAGTAATTACTAACTCCGAAAAGAATGGGAGGGCAAGGAAAGGCTGTATCAAGGTCAGCACGGTTTCAGAAACAATTTCTCTTGCGAAAGTCAGCTTGCCTCACTTTGTGGCATCTAACCAACGAAATTGATGGAGATGGAAGGTTTGATGCGATAGTAATAGATTTTTTCCAAATCTTTTTGATGTTACCCTACCCGGGCACGTCAAACCGCGCCCTCATGAGCCACTTGTCCGCTTGGGGAACCCGGCGCTTGTTTGGGTACGGGCAACTTCCCCTGATCAACACTCATTTTCCCTTAAAATCCAGAAAGGAGTGTACATACGCAAGCCAAAATGGGGCGAGGCGGTGAATAGTGGCTTCATGCGAAAATATGTTTGCCAGATTTTTTCTATCAAATTTCCGAGATTTGTATTATGTTTATATTCTTCACTACTTATTACTATTCGACGTTTATTTTCTTTCTAAATTATCACTTACATAGATATTTTTACTAAGTGCCAGGAATACGTTTGAATGGCGAATTCTTTCCCTGTTTTGTTTTGCATTGTGTTATTAAATCATTTAGTTATTTATTATATTTAGCAATAATATGAAATCAACTAACAAGTCTCTGTAAGTTAACAATTCTCGCTTACGGACGGACAGCTGTTTTCACAGACAAGAATAGTGGTCTGTTAAACATTCTAACCTTAACATAGAAAGTTCATGCTTTTATATCACTCTTAAGTAAACAGAATTACAAAATCAATATTATTTTGATTCAGTTTTTTAAAATTGTGCTCTCAATTGAGAATTTTAAATCTAACTGATGTATTATTTCATTTTAATGGATAATTCCTTTGCCTTAAAGAGAAAATGGGAATTACCGTAGCTAAATTTGTGACAATTACTGTGAAGAAACTTCTTCCAAAGGTATCCCTTGACGTACTGCCACTCCGGAGGAATTTGAACAATCCTTACTTTTATATCTCCCGCCAATTTCTCTGGATGCAGTGCTTGCGAGCTCCAGTATGCTTGTAACCTTGCCCGCGATCTTGCCATATCTGTCTTACAATATCTAGTAAAGAAATTAATATATTCGGGTAAAGACACAAGGGAAGTTGCGTGGATAGAGGAAATACTTAGTGGCAACAGAAGGTTCGCATCGGAAGATATTTATTGCGACGACCCATACGGATTCTTCAAAAAATTAATTTTGAATGATTAAATATTAACCTCTAAAGTGACATTGCAATGTGAACAAGTGATGGAAAACGAAACACAAGAAGTTTTATTTAAAATTGAGCCGAATATAATGAAATGTGTTTATTAACAAATAGACCCGAGGTAAATAAATAAATAGGAAAGTAAAAATCATATAAACATTAGCGCAGATATTAAGCTTTTGGCAATTGAAACGAAAATAACAATAATATATGAAAGACAGTTGAAGAGAAAAAGTCGAAAGTTGCGTGATATAATATGCAATTTTAAAACGATTAGAGGGAATAAAACGCAAATAAAGCAAACGCAAAGAGGTGATAAAATGCAAATAAAACAGCCTCAAAACATTGCGGTTAATTGTGGGAAAAAGTGATATGATAGTATTATAAACATACACGAGAAAAGGAAAAATACTCTTAAGCAGTTGACATACAAAAGTGATGCCGGATGTTTTAATTTTTTTGTTAGCGTGCAGTGAGAAAAAACATTTTTTAAAGTCAAAGTGTCAAGTTATGTCAAAGCGTATATGAAGATTGCATAGGAGAAAGGTGAACATTGACTTTGAATTTAATTTGGAGAAATAGTATTTTCCTATAGATCAGCGGAGCAACGTCTACCGATGGCGGAAGGCTGGTATCGCTGAAATACTTTTGACGCGAAATACTCGTAATATGAGAAGTCCAAGTATGTTTCTACCAAATAGAAATATAATATTCAGTTTAAAAAGGTAAATGGCTATAAAAGATTTGAAGGATCAACAGTCTTGCAAGAGCACACATGCACTCGCAATATAGTTAACGGTTTTGTAATATTAAATGTGACAATTTCTGCCATTTACTTCAACTATCAGTTGAAAAATTCTTAAACAAAGCGCGTTGCATATTATGTTTTACTTCAAACATTTAAAAATTCGTTAGTTGTCAAGAGGAGCGGTCCTCCGAGAGACACGAACAGTGTACGACGTACAGTAATGCGAGCAGAACCAGTCCGACCTTTGTCAGTCCTTTGTTTAGTGACTAAAGCAATGTTTCCTAACGGCTGCCCCGACACGGGGCAGCGTATTGCTACTACTCTTAACCTTATTACCATTTACTCCCACCGATGATATAGATTCTACTTTAAGTGGTCACTAGGGCCCGGATGTTTATGATATGTCATATTTTTGATTTGCGTTACTTCTGTGGAAAATGTAAGTCAAGCATGATTTTATCTACAGTGACTAAACATAATGCAATTTTCATGTGTCATATAAAGTCATATTTTGGCTTTTTTACCCATTGGTCATTTTCCGTTCAATTTTCATATTACGGGCATATTTTTCATGAATTTTACAATTTTGTCATATTTTTATATTTTTGATTCCATTTTCGCATACTTGCTTGCAGTCGTCTCAAAGAATGTTTTCATATCTTCTAATTTTTATCTATTTATTACCATTTTTATTGTATATAATTGTCTTTCCTATAAATTTTAGTGAACTTGGAGGGTATGCTACATAGACGGAAAAAAAGAAAGCATAGAAAGCACTAGATGCGAAGATGTTAGTTTAATTTTGTCAGGTTTTGTGCCAAGGTCAATAATTTCTATAAAATGTATTTAATAACTTTAGCAAGTAGAATTGTCTTCACGAGGCGCCACAATAAAAATATTTTAAAAGTTTCGAAAATGCAACAAAAAACTGTAAGTCATATTTACGGTCATATTTGCGTATTTTTAGGTCATAAACATCCGGGCCCTAGTGATCACGTTAATGTGTAACTAAGTGAGCTTCAAGAGGCACAATTCCAACACGTGCAGCAGTTACCAACGCAACAAGCAAGAGAGTTCAACGCAATAGCAGTTCGTACAAATGGACCCAGCATTTGTGGATCACCAACATGTACTACAAATGCCACTATAAGACTCATCAATGCAAATTCAACAACATCAAGAGAGTGCTACCAGTGCTACAGTACAATAGAACCTTCAAATGAGTCCTCAACAGCAACCCCCACATTTACAACAGCAACAGCTGCTGCCATACAAAAATCTAGAAACAGACGTGTGTAGCAAACTGGCTAGTTCACCTCCACAATCAATGCAACATTTTCAATGGCCATGAACAGAGCCAAATAGATACCCGTTAGCTACCAATACACCTTACTCAAAATCGCTTCAAAGACCTGTCAGTGCTATCCAAATGTTGCTGTGAAACAGAAAACCACAGAAATTCCGGAACTGCAATCCCTATACAATGTGAACATTTCAAGTAGATTCAATATTCTTGGGACAACAACAGAAGATTCAGTGAAAAATGAAGAAGAGAACATTAAAATTCCACAAATTTACACTCACAATCCCACCAATAACGTGTTCAATTTTCCGAAGTTAATAACCGAAATGGAAATAATACGAAAAGAAAATTCGAATTAAAGACTAAATGCGTCGATCCGCGGTAGCCGAGATCGTTAAGTCAGTAGTGTAGTAGCGAACTCGGATCCAAGGATCTTGGGTTCGAGGCCATGGTTGTATTTGTGTTCGTTCTTTTACCGTCATCACCATATCATTACGTAACGTTAAACCCAATAGTGATCGATAATTACCTTGTATTTTATGATAAATAATTGAAAAAAATTAAAAAAAACTGAAATCGAAAAAGTTAAAATTAATTTAGAAAACATTCAAGACTTTCGCAAGTTCAGAAGATTTTGTGAAGCTGAAAATATTAATTTCCACTCTTTCAGAGGCTCATCAGTTAAACTTTTTGCAGAGGTAATTAAACATGCCTCTAACATACGAAGATTCCGAAATAAAAATAGAAATAATTAAACTTAAATTTCCAGTCATTAAAGTTCGTAGAATCTATAACAAAAACCAACCTTTGAAAATTGTTTCTGCAGACCTTCAATTCAATTAAACAGCAAAAAATATTGCTTCTCTAGATCGGTTTTTATACAGTACAGTAAACACAGAAATGCGTATGAAAACAAAATTACCATTGCAATGTAAAAATTGTCAAAATTTCAATCACACTCAAACAGTAACCGTCCGCCCAGATGTGTACGTTGCCGTGACCCTCACCATCATTTAAAGTGTGGTAAGTCCAATTTGCGTTAACTGTGGAGGATTTTCACACGGCAAATTACAGAGACTTCAGACTACAAACAGCTTACTAAAAAATTCCAAAACTCACATTTTTGACATAAAGTTTCTAACCTTTCAACCCACGTGAGTACCTTTAGCACTCAAACCCCCACAAATTAGTAGTGTTCACGGTCTGTCCGTCTGAGAACACCACAAGCGCCTAAACCATACGTAGAATTCTTTTTTCAAATTTAAAAAACCCCTGTCGATCTGGTTCGACTCAAAGTTTTGAGATTTTGAAAAAATTCCGTAAAATTTGGCGGTACTTTACATCCCCGGACTTTTCGGCGGTACTTTAGCCCCCCGGACATTTTCAAAATTATCTCAAAAACTGCTTCAAATTTTTCCTTTAAATTTCTTGTAAGAATAGATTAAAATACACTTATAAAGGTGGCATAAGTCCTAATTTCACGATTAGCTCTAGATTTTCGAAAACTGAAAAAAATTGAATTTTTTTCGGCCTCTTCCAACAACTACAAAATTAAAGATAGAGATATTTTCTTCAAATAAAAATTGTTCTACATAGTGAGTTCTTTCATTGTAGTCATGTACACTTTTTTGAAAATGTCAGTATGTTTCGCGAAACATTGCGTAGAATATGTACAATTTTAAAATATTACAAAAACAAGATTTTCACAAAAACGGCTCCAATTTTTTTCTTTAAACTTGTAGTAAGTATAGTACCTAATTTAGTCTATGAGACGACATAAACGCCATAGTGTTCTATTCTTTCGTTTTTTTCAAAATTACAAAAATATAATGTTTTTTGACTTGTCTTTCACGTCGTTAATATTTACATTAGCGGCAATTTGTTCACATTATTATATTTATGAGTACATGTGCTCTAAATAATGTCAAGTAAAGTTTGTAGAAACTCAACAGTTTTCTGTGAAAAGTAGCTCAAAATTCTGCATTTGCAGAAACGCTCAATCGCCATTTTCTCAAAAATGGCTTCAATTTTTTTCTTTAAACTTTTGGAACGGATAGTGCAAATTATACTCTTTATATGCCTAATGTATTTTATGAGATGACAAAAACGCCATATTGCTCTATTCTTTTGTTTTTTCAAAAATTACAAAAATGTAATTTTTTGACTTGTCTCTCACGTCGTTAATATTTACATTAGCCTTGATTTGTTGACATTATTATATTAAGGAGTACATGAGCTTTAAATAATGTTAAGTTAAGTGTCTCGAAAACACAACCGTTTTCTGTGAAAAGTAGCTCAAAATTCCGCATTTTCAGAAAGGCTCAAACGCCATTTTCTCATATATGGCTGCAATTTTGTCTTCAAACTTTTGTAACGGATAGTGCTAATTGCATTCTTTAATATGACGTAAAGTTCAATTTTTATTTTTTTAGTTTTTTCAAAAATTACACAAAATGTTTTGAAAGATCTCTTACCCGTTAATATGCAAATTTCCAGTAATTTGTAAACAATATTGTATTTGTGAGTTGATGTTCTTCAAAAGTGAACTAATGATGTTTTTCGAAAACTCAAAAATTGTCTGTGAAAAAGATCTTCAAATTTCGCATTTACAGTAGCGCTTATACGCATTTTCTTAAATACGTTTGCAAAGTTTTCAAAGAAAATTGTCAAACAAGATTCTACCGTTCTTTAATATTTTTAAAATAATATTTTTATTCTACTATTAGGAAAGCGAAAAATTAAGAAAATGTAAAAGGAATGTACTTTTGGCGGCGCTAGATGGCAGCTGACAAGAGTATGTGGTAAGTCCGAATAGCTAGCCGAGACCAAAGGAATTAGAAAACTAATTCGGAAAAGTCTGTGCCATTCTGTAGCACCACTAGTTTCATTCCTCAATGCCGCGATCGCTAAGCCATAGTGCATTCCTGGCCAGGGTGTACACATTTCTTGGATCGGTTCGAATCTTCATCTAAAATCGTGCTAAGCTGCTATATGCGTCTGCAGATGAAGTTGTTTGAATACCACAACCGTGGGGAACGCTTCTAATGAATATGCGAGTGTGTCTGATTGAGGCCCCTTTAACGCGTGTAACAAGAGAAAAATGCGATTCAGATGAGTCTCATTACCACAGGACTAGTTCCATTACTACAACATCTTCAGAGATTTTTTGTACTTCTGGGAATCATCGGTCGCTATCTTTGAAAAAGGAATTTAATTAGCTGTTTTTATATTAGGAAATTACGTAATGCGAATAAATGAAAATGCATCGCAGAAGCCTTGACCAGACGCTGCAGCCAACCTGTCGCTCTCTTGTTTTTGTTAGATGAATGTGGGTTCGCACGCACAACCTTTGGCTTGCGGTGTGGAACTAATGGACG
Source organism: Acheta domesticus (assembly GCA_031308135.1). NCBI lineage: Eukaryota > Metazoa > Arthropoda > Insecta > Orthoptera > Gryllidae > Acheta > Acheta domesticus. The sequence continues at coordinate 185,787,993 of JAHLJT010002406.1, forward strand.
TAATTTAAATACTTCTCCACCACTAATAAAGTTTCTCGATGGCCGAGATGGCCGATGGCCGAGATGGCCGATGGCCGATGGCCGATGGCCGATGGCCAAGATCGCTAAAGCTTCGGTCAGAGTGGATCCGTATTGGGCAGAATTCGCGTTCGGCCGAACACGACCGTTTACGGCCGAACATTTCAACCACTCTCTAGGTTGCAGGCACGGTTACACTGCATCCGACAATTACTGGCGAACACGGCCGAACTTCGCAGTCGGCAGACCGATTTAAAATGAATTTGATTTATTCGGCCGCTCCGAGCTGTCGGAGATGGATGTTCAAAAGCTGGTTTCTCTTGTACACGAACGAGGAGTTCTGTGGAAGACCTCGGATTCCAGATATCACAACAGGGACAAAATCTGGAAGTTTGGGAATGAAATCCCAGACGAAATGGGCGAAAATGTGAGATAACCTCTCATACCTTATGGTTATGAACAGTTGTTCCTCTGTAGTGATGCATTTTCTAAAATTCAACCTTTTTTCAATGTCATCTCTAATTTCTCAAAGTATGTAAAAAAGGTATTAGGAGAATTCTTGTGTATTCGAAACATTTCATTGGTTGTTTTAGTAATTGGTAATATATGATATGAAAATCACCAGTATTTTCGCGATCGGCGAAAATAGGGTTCACCCAGTAATCCCTTTGATTTTCAAGCAGAATAAATTTAAGAGCAGAGCTTTCAGTAAGCAGTTGTAATCTTCTCGTTTCCGTTAAATACCACTTATACGCAATAATTCACAAATAGATATCTATTGCAGTCGGCTGCAGTGTGACCACAAAGGTCGGCAGAATCAGTCGGCCGTTCGCCCGCGAACTCTTCTTTGGCCGAAAATGGATCTCTGACCAGGCAGTAGTGTCACAGCGATTTCAGACCGAATAGTCGCGGGTTCGAGTCTCGCCTTCAGCATGATTGTATTGTAGCGGTACGCTAGTTCTTCTGCGAATTATTTTCATAAATAAAATGCCGATGCAGAAGGCTAGTGCGTGGAGAGAACCGACCGTGCCCCGTTGCCCGCCCGCGAGCGCGCGACGCGCGCCCTCCACGAATGTTTTATGGCACCACGGGACGAGGGAGACCTTTTGTTCGGGATCTCAGGCGCCCCAGAACTATTTGAATAGGTTCGCGGCGCGTGCCCGTCACGGTTTTTTTTTGGCTGTCACTCGCGCTGGGAAGCTCAAAGTTGTAATTCACTGCAACCTTCGGGGGTACAACGATCATGTCTCACACCCTTCTTGACCTACTTTCTTCGATAGACGAAGAGGGCTTTTGGAATGAGACAAAGTAAGGAAAATTCCCAGAATCGCCGGAGCTGGTTGGCTAAAAAAATAGTTAAGACGCCATCACACTCAACCAATCAGGGGTAGAATTCTGTGGGGAAGGGATGATTTCGAAATATCTGCGAAAATTTGGGGGGGGGGAAGAGTGGAAAAACACACAAAGTGAGGGTACGAGAGACTTGGGTGGCGAGAGCTGAGGAGAGAGGTCGAGGTACCTCCGGCATCGCGTGCTCTGGGGAGCGATTTGGGATTGCCCCGTGCAATCCAATTCTGTCTTGTTTAATCTCGATAGCCGGGAGAAACTCTTTCCGAGTATCAAATTTTGAACTCTGCCACCACTGGCAATTAGACCGATACTCTCCGAGATTTGTGCTCGCATAGAACTTATTGGAACTCTCAGATCGCGCCGTGTGACTTTGTGCGTGAGATACGCGATTGCTCGTGATTCGGGCCAACGAAACTGCCGCCGCCGCAGCCCACCACGCCGCCGCTGTGCCGACGAGCGCCCCTTCGGCTTTGAGAGGCCGACACGCCGCCGCCGCCGCGACCAGCTGCCACCGGTGCCTTTGACGCCTGTTCAGCACCATCATCATCATCAGGCATTGTATTTGGTCAACGACCGTACAAAGACTTTTTTTTGTGAGTTGCGGTGCCACGCTGAGGCACGTAATCGCCAGTTCAGAGGGCGAATGATCATTTCCTTTGTGTAATCAGTAGAATAATTGCATTGTGAATTTATTTTTGCTTTTCTCTTAGATTTAAGTTTCTTTTGTTCCTAATCAGAGCTCACTAGGTAGGGCATTTCTTCTAAAATTCCTTGTGTAACTTCTCCGGCCTATCATTAGGCGGAAATAAACCTTCTATTGTGTTTATCAGTCACCCAAATTGTTATTGTCATTGTATTGCACCTTGCAGTTCCTTCCATCACCGCTTATTTTCAGAAAGGTAACAAAATTGACCGACTGAGCTAGGCCCGGGCCGCCTTCACGGATTTCCGGCGCTCCCACGCCGCCGGGGACTGCGTACGGGGCGTGACAGTATGTGTTCATCCTTTCACCCCCTATCATCGCCACATCGTTTCATCCTCATAGATGCCATAACGTGAAACCCAATAGTGGTCGCTAATGACCTAGATGTTGATGCGACCTTAAAACAGAAGAAGTTTCACAAACAATTAGAAAATTTCTGTGAAACAGCTCGAAATTCATCATTTTCAGAAACACTCAAACATTTTCTCAAAAATGGTTTCAAAATTTCAAGGAAAATTCTTTTATGTCTTTGTTTTACTATTCTAAAATATTCACAAATTTTTCTTTTAGTTCTATTGTTAGGGGATTGCCATTCTGTGGCACAATACTTTATAGACTTCTTCTATTTCTTCATGTAATTATCTTAACAATACGGCATCAGAATTACCACACTTGACGTGATATTGTGATAAACTACCACCTTCCCTATTCCTGCCTTCCTATTTTCCTTCTCCATGCTCCTTCCTCATGGTTAATCAATTCTTAGTAAAGGTCACGGAGCCTAACGAACGCACATAAATACTGCCAACTGAATGTACTCGGACGGCTAGTTGTTTCCTGGTAGATTCCCCAGCGACGTCTGTTGGCGACGACTCAAACAGAAAACTTACAGACCGTGTATACGCAACTTTTTCCTTTTATACTTCTAGTTTGGCAGATTGAAGTTTCTGTACAGAAACTGTATGAGAATCAGCACGAAAATTGTACCGCGTATACCGGGCTTCAGACGTCATTCGAAGCAGTGGTATCCACAAATGTAAATATTCAAGTCGTAAGAAATGTAATAAATATTACATTTTTTGAAAAACAAATAAATATAAGAATAAATGTCGTTCATTGTCATTTCAGACAGTACATTTAACACTGTCCGTAACAAAATATTTTTTGTGTATATTTTATGAGTGTATTTCATACAATTCTAGCAAAGAATTTAAAGAAAAAAATTGTGCGCCACTTTTTTTAAATTTATTACTTTCTGTTCGACAATATGTCTTCCAGAGCACTGAAATTTACAACATAAGAACAGTCTTTATGGACACTAACAGTAGCATCTTTAAGAAGATTTATGAAGGCAAAATTTAAGAATTAGAAAAATGTTGTAAATATAAGAAGTTTAGAAAAGAAGTAAGAGGAAATAAAATTTATCTTTAGGAAATTCGGAATTAATTCTACGAGGAAAGGTATACGTTTTTTCAATGTTAAAAAATTTTGTTTGATATAATAAAGGAGAGTATTAAAAAAATTGAGACTTAAATTTTTAATCAAATCACGGATTGTATGGAGATTTAGTTCATCATGAATTTGTCTATTGGCAATAAACCAAGTAGAATTTTTCTAGAGAATTTGTTTTGAATAATTTTAAGTTTTTGTGTATTTTATTTAGCTGCGTTTGACCATCTTGGATAAGTATGTGTTAAAGTATCTCAAATAATTAAAGTATTTATTAATTTAGCGCCACTTTTGAAAAAAAAATTGAAAAAATGCCCCAGGAGCTTAACGCAAAGAACCTAAAAATTTTAAAGAATGTTTTTCAAAATCGAATACTTTAGGAACGAGTGTTGCTCACAGACGGACGGCAGACGAACGTCTGAGCAAAAACAAGAAAAAATTTGCGATATCAGGGACCGTACCTCAAAACGTGCACTTTCATTTCTCGTTGTCAATTTTCCGCAGCATTACGTAACTTTCTCTATACTACGAATGCTACTCCCGTATGTCAATGACGGTTGGTGCCCCCAACCAACTGTGTATTACAGCACCATCGCATGACGAGAATGTAATTTCCACATGTGAAACATTTCTTATAAGCGCAGATAGGTAGCATCTGGTATAGGGTGGAGCTAAAGAGAAAGGTAGCCCAGACTAATGTGATTAGAAAACTAAATAGTACGAGAAAGTCAGTGCCATTTTGTAGTAAGACTAGTTTCCTTATTTTTACTGCAATAGTGCCACGTGCGCATATAAAAATGGTACCTTCCATCAACCCTTGGTATTGAAAACCGTGAGTAATGGCAATTTTTAACTCATGAAAGTGATAAATGTTTGTTTTTCTACTCCCATTGTAAAATTCTCTCATTTGATGGCTGCAACCAGTTGCATAATTATATCCATTTCGATACAGTTTTCATTATGATACAGGTTCATGATCAATCACAGAGAACCTTACAAACCAAGTATTGGCACTTCATTAGTCATCGAGAATATTTATAGTCAATGTTTCGTTCGATTGTGGACATTAACATTGCATTTCATATTAAATTATGCTTCTCTGGTTTAATGTCTTTCATTATTAGTGATTGAATGTTAAGTATTATTTAAAATAAATTGAATCGTAATTTCACTTTGATCATATTTTACTAGCGCAGTGGTAGTTATTTGGAGAGAACATTTGGCTAAGGTTAATATGTGAACGCAAGTCATTTTGGGTTATATGTTGCTGCTGTGTGGTTTTCCTTTAAAAAAGTCTAATTTAAAATATCTAGTGAATCAAGGGTGGACTTGACACTTCAGAAATAAGAGAAAAAGCGAAAGTGGTAACGTCGGACTTATTGCCGCAACTTCTGTACTCCCTCGCAGGTGATCTGGTAAGCCAAAAGCCACCTGCGGAGGAGTGGGTAGGGAGCTGTCCGCTAGGTAACCTTGCTGAATTCTGCATGTCAATTGCCACGAAACGATTCAATGTAAATGTTGAACTTATAAAAGTTACCATAAGTCGTAGAAAAATTACCGTATGAAACTCGATGTAATGGGTATTAATACACTCGTGTGACGTTTACGATAATCGCTCGTACCTCGCTCGTATCGTAATATCACACTCTTGTATTAATACCCATCATTACATCATCGTTTCATAATGTACTATTGAATGAGCGATAAATTAGAAATAAAAATCATGGTATGAAACTCTTACTCTATTAGTCTTTTGAGGACTCATTTAGAAGACTCGTAAAATAAATATTTTTTTATAGGTTTCAATTCTTAGCGCTGACCCCGTTGTAATGGGAAAAGGGAAAAGAAAAATATTATAATTTTTTAGGAAACTAAAAGCATTAATGTATATACTTGCCGCTAGATAGCTAAGTTGGCGTTCTCCTAAAGGGCTGAGGTGAGGCCGAATTGGGAGCCATTTTGCACGGTAAAAGCTTCGAATGTCAAATGCAGTTTAAAAGGCATCTCGCTAGATTTTCTGTAACTTTAATACGTTGTAAAGTAATTTTAATTTTGATTCATTTATCAAGTCGAGCGCCACGTTGAGTCGCCATTGTAATCAGTTCTCAATTTTTATAATAATTTATTGAGCGCCACGCTCGGCAGCCGTTGAAATCTAATTTCAATTATGAAAACAATTCTTAAATAAAAAATTTGGAGACGAGGATTCTTGGGAGTGGAACGCTGCGGATGCCGTGCTCAACACACACATAAATACACACTCAAGGAGTTTGAGAAAAGTTATATCTTTAATTCCGAATATTTGGTAGTTCTCAACAAAAAGAAAAAATATACATAAAACAAGATAAAGATTCGTCCATATACATTAATAACTTTTGGATGTTATCAGTTAATCTTTTGACACTCTACCTCTCTATACTAAATTTTTTATTATCATTTGACATAATCTATTTACGATAATGTCCATTCCAATCCAACAACTACAGTGTCTTACGAGCCAAGTGCTCGTAAAATGTTTTAAAGAGTCTTGTTTTGTTTAGTTTTGTTTTATATTACTATAAAACTAATTACAATTGTTGTTTGTCATAAAACCTAATTACTCACGAAATTGTGACATTCCACAAAATGTTTTAAAGGGTCTTGTTTTGTTTAGTTTTGTTTTATATTACTATAAAACTAATTACAATTGTTGTTTGTCATAAAACCTAATTAATCACGAAATTGTGACATTCCACATTCGTGGTGATAAAAAAGAGATCGATGACCTTTTATTTCATCAGGATTTAATTCCCTTTCTTAATAAATATTGTACTTACAATTATTCTTTTAGAAACATACATTCGACTTAAGGTTGAGCGGAGTGCCTTTCCTCGACGTTTGACCTCTCTCTGCCGACGCCTCTTGCGTCTACCGGAGCGCGGAGTTGGAGAACGAACTGCCGCCTCAACTATTTCTCTGGCGGCGGGCGTACGAAAACAATTCCGCCCGATGCTCAAAGTCTAGAATATTTAATACGCAATAAGCTTGGAACAACTGCTAAAATTTATTATTCTGTAAATATACTTTTCTTTTATATTCTTACTCACTCGCTTAGCCATGGACGGAAGAAGACACTACAGAGAAATTCCCCTGTTCACTGCCTTGATATGAGAACGTGGATTAACAAGTTCAGTTTTGCCAATTGTTGAGTGCGTGGGCGCAAGCCAGCACTTTTCCGCCTGCATACCATTTTTGCTGGCGATGGGGCGTCGTTGCTTCGCGTCCAGTCATCGGATTTTGTAGCACAATTTCCGAGATTCCTGCTCCGTTTCTCGCTTTTCTGGCGTCAAGGGCTTCCTCCAGTCCCAGATCTCGCCACCGGCAGTCGAAGCGAGCGAGTATCATATCATGTGTTTAAAGAATTAAGGATTTAAAAAACAAGAAAATAAAATAAAAATAAAAAAAGCTGAAAATGAACAGAGAAAGAACATCTTATGAATAACTTGTCCACTTTGCAGCCACGCATTTTCGCCTAAGTTCTTACTATTGGTTTCAATTTATTTTACTATCCTTTAAGATATTTACCTCCCATTATTGGAGCTTTTCCTTGCAGTTGTACAACACTTTACAACAGTTCCACTTTCACAGATGGTGAATCGGTCGCATGCCAATATTTCGCTCACACGTGGATCCGAATGTGGTTATTACCCTATCACGGCGGTACACGAACTACTGTAGCCTTTCGTTTCCTTCTTCTCAACGATTTCTGTTCCTAGTTACGTCTGATTGGTGGTGAATCTACTGCGTTGATCAAAGGAGGTTTTGGTTTTCATCATAGCGATTACAGGGCACCCCCTCAAACAAGCCCATTGCTCACATCTGGTATCTCCTCCAACGTATACATAATATTTCTTATTGTTATACAGTTCGGTTACAAGAAAATGAAGCTGCAGACGTCAATAAACATTTAAATTAGGAATATAAGCTAATTGTGTAGAAAAGTAAAGAAAGAAGTAGCGAAAGCCAAAAATTAAATGTGAAAAAAGCGCAAGACTATTGAAGAGCGTGTGGGATACAAAGAGACAGAGCGTGTGGAATACAAAGACAGAAGGACATGGACAGAAGAAACCTGCAAGAAAACGACTGGAAAGATCGTAGCAATTGGAAGCTAGGATGCGATAAGTGACTCTAAGTTGTAATAAATTCGCAAAAAAATTAAAAAATAAATAAGTTAATTTAAAAGAAAATAATTGGAATATTGATGAAACCCTCTCCGAAGAATATTATTTTTTTAACATCTTATTCAAGAAGGTTGTAAGTTAATCGTTTATTTCAAACGCCCCGTAAGCGCCACTTTTTCCAACATTGACTTTTCAGTAAATCGGTGTTTTCGGAAACTTAAATACATCGTGGAGTGCAGAAATCACATATGTGCGCTTCTTCGAAGCAGGCTAAACCGAGCCGTGTTTCTCAACTGCAACGAGCGGCGATTCACAGGCAGCATTTTCCTATACGTAGCCAGCGTCCTTGACATGGTCTGGCACGACGGCCTCCTCGCCAAACGCATCTCCGCTAACTTTCATTCCTACATCACACACCTCATTCATTCCTATCTTGCGAACAGATCGTTTCGAGAGACGATTATGAACACAGAATCCGCGTCTCGCCGCATGCGGGAGGGCGCGCCGCAGGGGAGTATCGTCTCTCCAGTGCCTGCCTGTACGTGGGCGATGCACTGAAGGTGCGTTTACACGGGACACTTGTCAAACAATGAATGTCCGACACTATTTATTTATTTAAGTATTTACGTCAAAAACAGTTTAAAACTGTGTGTGACGAGCTTTGGGGAGAAGTGAAATTTGTGCACGTTTTCATAATTCTGTGATCTCTATCCTAAACCATATTCTAGTCGAATTTTGAATACAAAAAAGAGCGTTTTTTTAAGTTTTGTTGACAAAATATTCGCTCCTATATAATAAAATATATTTTCAAAGGTAAATTAGCTATAAATTCGTGCTCTTAACCCTCATCATGTTCTTCATGAAAGAATAATACTTTTTGCCGCGACAATATGGAAAACGATAATTTGAATAACTATATTTTCCACTGAAATTCAGAAGACGTGTACAAATAATGAAGTTACATTTATGTCCAGAAGCAAAACAAGGGACCATCTCAGCATTTGCTCAAAGGATCAGGGAAACTGAACGAAATACCGGATCGAGATGGGGGCCATCAACCCAGAAGCTGAGAACCGAGTGTCCTCGTGTAAACAATCACGGAATAAGTTGCAAGACACTTGCTGAAGTTCCGCGATTTTGGAATTCTCTTGTTTCTGTAAACAGCCGCAGACACTTGACACTCGAATGTCCGACATTCAGGGTCTGGAGGGCGGAGTCGCTGAACATCAAGGGTCTAGCAATTTTTGAAGGTTTTTCATCACGAGACAGTAACATATATAGCATGTAATAATTGTCACCATAAATATACTTAATAAACTTTCAAAAATATTCGATATAACGAGCAATTATGTACTTTATGATAGATATTTGTTACCATACTGATTTGAGTTTTCTAAAACCTTACTTTAATGTTCATGCCTCAACTGGAGAATTTAACCTCACTGACATACCTGATGCAAGAAAGGGAAGTGTCACCACCAACTTTTCTTGGACAGGAATAGCTTGCCTCATTACTGTGTCTTGCTTGGAGACAGAAAAACCAATCCACAATGCCAATTCTATTTGTGAAGAACCAAATTGTAGGAATATTGCAATGGATCTTCAACTCGCCAATCACTCAGTAAAGAATGATAAGCACCGAGTTGTTCACGGCTACTTAAACGCTTTTTTTCTTCTCTTGGAAATAATTGCAATAGAAATCGCTGCTGCGGCAACTTGGCAGGGATCTTTGATCAATCTACACACACTCCTCAAGTATCCTGTGTATCGCAAGATTAAATGTCTATGTGCGAACTGTCCGGAAACTTTCTGGACACTTTTCCTCGACATTTGTGGTCCACAAAGTGTCTGAAATTGATTTTATTCCAATTTTTGCGCTCGTGTGAACACCATTTGTGTCCGACACTCCAGTGTCAAAGGTTGGCAATAAAGGTCCCGTGTAAACGCACCTTAACTTCGCCCAGACCGAGCTCGCCATGTCCGGAGACGATATGGCTCTAATATCCACGTCCAGTGAGCTGTAGAGTAGACTGGAGACAACACACAGTGCTCAGAAATAGTGACGAACCACCATGAACCATGTCTGTTCTGTCCAAGTTACCTCAGAACCAAATAGCAGGAAAAGTTTCTCATTCCAATTTTAAACATTTATTCTCTTTCATGTTCACTAGAAATTAAAAGAAAGTTGAAAGTAATCAATATTTAATACTTTGCAATTTCAATTTACATATAAAACTTAAACAAAATCTAATCTTCCATTTCTTGGAAACTTTTTAACATTAACGGAGAGGAGTGTTCTTGGTTTGCGTATTGCGACGAGCTATAAGCTCGCACAGCAACCCAACACTCGGCTCCCGTCGCGTCACGCCAAATTAGAAACCCTTTCAGTTCGTCACAGCCCCGCGAGAAAGACGCGCGTGCCAGAAACTGCGCCCCCTTCCCAACCCCGTCTTCAAATAACAAAAGCAGACAGTGACGGACTGCCTCCAGAAACTCACGAGCAAGCCGCCCCGGCTGGACGGTCCAGCATTGTCAACATAGGAACCGGAACTAGTCGATTAAGAGGCCCTCCCTGCGTTGTGTAGGAAAATCCCCAAAACACATAAGGCGCCACAAAGGCGGCCGGGTGGTCTTGCATTGTCTGTCTCTGCGGCGCTGGCGAAATCTCAAACAACAAAGAGAGCCAATGGGATGCCCAGAAAATGACATCACCCTGTGAAGTGCCCTATTAGCTTCCGACGTGAGTAGAATCTTCCAGAACACAAAATTTCGGCCAATTACATTAGAAATTGCAATCACGTGAAAGGGCAAGACAGCCTTGTAAGGAAAGAGTGGGGATACGTCACAGAGGCTGGCAAGATAAGAGAAACTTCGGCAGATAGAATCAAAAACTTGAGAGAGGAAGAACGTTTCGAGAAAGCATCTTCAAAATTTTAACTTATAAATAAATTCACGTCGAGGAGTGGTCGACGACGACAGCTAAAGTTGATCGACCGACTCAGCACTGGCCGTCCGAACACAATTCTGTGGAATTTATTCCATTCGGTGGACCAGCATTTAATTAATCAGCCGAGCTATCGTGGCTGCATTAATACGGGAAAAGTGGCGTTTGACGGCTTTCACCCGCTATTCAACGTACGTGGTTCATCTCTACAACTTCCTGTCGACGAGAGTCGAATTTCCGGGTACGTGAGCTGCGACCCTTCGACGCCCGTTCTACCTGCCACGCCTGGGACGGCGGCACCTGTTCGTCAACCTACCTGTGACTGTGCCCGTCGAAACAGGTGTGCAATTCGTCGACTTGAGGTATGAATGCACTTGCATATGTCATCAATAATTGCATCTTAAAGACAGTATAAAGAAACAATTAGAAATTTGAGCAAGTGTCGAGTTAAAGTAAATTTTAAAGAATTATTTGTTGAAGAAACCAGAAGAAAATCATATGTAATCCAAAGCAATAATAAACGTGTTTTTGCCTTTCAAGCAAACAACACATTGAAGGAAATTCAAAAAAGCTTGTTTCTGCCAAACCCTGTGCATACCCTCATTGAAACAGAGTGCTCATCCCTGAGATGCTCATAGGCTGGTGCCGGATGTCAGGTAAGTGTTCGTTTGGCGCCCATTCACTTACAAATTTAACGGGCACACCTGCCATCTGAATACCGACACACTTTGGTGTGACCCCCTCCATTTTATGTTTGAGCGTCGGTTCATCACAATATCTTCAATAGTTTTGTTAGATCGACTTATAGCAAATAATAGTCTCGAAATCAAAAGAAATGTTATTAAAGTAATGGCTAAGTATCTCATCTAATAACATTCACATCTAATTTACAGTTTGTTAGTGAAGTGACCGGTACAGTGTTCACTGCCAAGGTGCCGTAATCTAAAAGAAGTTCCAAAAAAGCTGCCAGGTCGTTACACAGTTCCGAATATAAGTCCAAATACCAAATAGAAATTCCAATAACAAGCCGGGTCGAACACAATGTATATCTGGATATTTAAGTCTTTCCGGTGCGGACGCAATCTCTGAAGTGCCGGCCCGCCCGGCCGCATCCAGCCCCGTCCCCGCCCGGGGAGGGCGAGGGGGGGGGAGGGGTGTGCGCTGCCCCTCCATCCCCGCCGCAGCCACCGCCCCGGCGCTGCCGTGGCGCGCCTTCCCGCGGTGACGTGGCGCCGCCGAGGGTATGAGTGGCGGTGGGCGTACTTATGTTTTAACCGCCACTACACCCTCCGCGCCCAATTGCGACGCGTACGGTGCAAACCGTATTCTGCGTCGCAGCCTCCTCTGCGGTAGCTGCTGCTCGGGACTCTCCCGCGTGTCCCCTGGTGGCCTCCGCTCGTCTCCGGACGAACCCGCTGCTCGGGATGGCCCGTCTCCGCCACCGGGCTGCCTCCGCACCACAGCTTCCCGCTGCCCTCGTTCGCTGTCTGCCACCGCTGGTCCCGTCAGCTCTCTCCGACTGCCTCCCTGTAATGACGTTGTATCAGCGAACTGACGCATTACAGCTTCCCTGTATTCGTCCTCTGACCTCGGAGTGTGGTCGTCTACTTCCGCTTTCTCGAAGCGCGGCCTTACTTGCCCCTGATGCCTCATCACTTTCTTATGGAGCGTCCTTACCTCATACATTCTGCAACCATGTATTTTGTGCACCACCCCTGCCACCCACGCTGGTGACGCCTTGAAAGTGGTACAGAATACCTTCTCCCCCACTCTGTACTTGGGAGGGGAGCCCTGTGATGTATACTCCTCCCCCGGCTGTAACAGGGAGAGGTGGGTCCGCGGCTGGCGCCCATGAAGTAGTTCTGCCGGGCTCTTGCCATCTCGGCCCGGCAGTGCCCTATATGAAGCCAGCACCCGCAGCAAGGCCCGGTCCCTCGTGGAGCCGGCCGCTCTCGCCTTACCCATGGCTGTCTTGAACGTCCTCACGAATCTCTCTGCTTCTCCATTCGACTGAGGATGAAACAGCGGCGCGCACATGTGATGAATGCCATTGGTTTTGCAGAACTTCGCGAATTCTCCGGCCGTGAACTGCGCTCCGTTGTCGGTTACCAGAGTCTCCGGCAGGCCTTCCGCCACGAAGATGCGCTCCAGCGTGTCAATGGTTGCTGCTGCTGTGGTGGACCGCATCTTCACTGCAAAAGGAAAATTGGAAAATGCATCCACCACCAGCAACCACATGGAGCCCCAAAACGGGCCCGCAAAATCCGCATGCACCCTTTCCCACGGGTGCTTCGGGGAGGGTCAGGAGACGAGGTCTTTCCTGGGGGCCGCCTGGTTCCCCTGGCACGACTCACACCTGCGTACGAGGTCTTGGATGTCCTCCGACATGCCGTCCCAGAAGCAGTATTTCCTCGCTAACTGCTTCGTTCTACCCAGGCCCCAGTGACCCTCGTGCAGAAGCTGAAGGACCTGTTTCCTCAAGGACTTGGGCACCACCACTCGTGTCGCCTCCCCCGATGCCAACAGTAGCACTCCCGCCTTCAGAGAAAGTCTGTCCTTCCTGGCCCACCATCGCGCATTACTACGCAGCAACCTGGCTGGCCAACCGTGCCGCATGCAGTCCAGCACCCACCTTAGTTCCGGGTCCTTCGCCGTCTCCTCCGCCACCCGCGTCGCATCCACTGGAAAGTCCTGCACCGCCAGCAGCTCCTCCAGATCTAGCTGCAAGCACTCTTCTTCCCCGGCGTCGAACTCCACGTCTGGTCCAGCCGGAAGCCGTGACAGCGCGTCTGCGTTTCCATGCTGCCCTGTGGACCTGTAATGTAATGTGTAGTTGTAGTCTGACAGGAACAGTGCCCAGCGCTGCAGCTTCTTCACAGTACCCTCCGGCAGCTTCTTCCCCGGATGAAATAAGTGGACCAGGGGCTTGTGGTCGGTGATGAGGTGAAATTTGGATCCGTAAAGAAAGTCATTAAATTTGCGTACCCCAAAGACCAAAGCTAAAGCTTCCTTCTCCACTTGAGAATAATTACGCTGATATTTATTCAGAGTCTTTGATGCGAACGCGATGGGCCTTTCCACTCCCCATTCATCTTTCTGGGAGAGCACCGCCCCCACTCCGTAGTCCGACGCGTCAGCCGCCACCGTTGTCACTCTCTCTGGCCTGAAGTGTGACAACCTGGTCGCCTTCACCATCGCCCTCTTGAGTTTATCCAAAGCTTCCTGGCACGGCTGCGTCCATTGAAATTTAACCCCTTTCTTCTTTAAAGCGTTCAATGGCGCCGCGATCGAAGAGAACCCCTTTATAAACTTATTATAATAGTTCACCTTGCCTATGAGAGCCTGTAACTGCTTGATATCCTGAGGTGGGGGGAGGTCGAGTATGGCTTTCACATGTTCTTGGGTGGGAGCGATACCATCCTTATTCAAAACATGTCCCAAAAATGTGACCTCATCTTTAAAGAACTCACACTTCTCTCTGTTTACTCTCAGACCGTTGTCCCGCAAAACCGCCAACAGCTTCCTCAGATTCTGCCTGTGCTGCTCCCTCGTGGCTCCCGTGACGATGATGTCGTCTAAATAGTTCACGCATTCCGGCAGCTGCGCAGTTACCTGTTCCAGGCACCTCTGGAAGATCGCGGCTGCCGAGTTCACCCCGAAGGGCAGCCGGTTGAATCTGAACAGTCCCAAGGGCGTGTTGATAACCAAAATCTTCTACGCCTGCTCGTCCAGAGGGATCTGAAGATAAGCATCACGCAAGTCAATTTTCGAGAAACTTACCCCTCCCGACAATTTCTAGAATAAGTCCTCCGGTCTAGGGATGGGGAATTGTTCTACATTAAGCTGTTCATTGACTGTGCACTTGAAGTCCCCGCACAACCGCACCGCACCATTCTGTTTTTTACCAACACCAGCGGTGTGGCCCATTGGCTGGTGGACACCCTCGAAATGACTCCTTCGGCCTCCCATCTCCTCAATTCTGTTTCTACCTTGTCCTTGAGCGCCCACGGAACTGGCCTCGCCTTGTAAAACCGAGGTTTGCAGCCGTCTTTCAAATCTAAGTGGGCTTGGAAAGTTGAACATTCTCCCAGGCCGTCCTCAAACACTTCCGGGAACTCTCTCTCCAATTCTTCCAAAATGTGAATTTCCTGCTCCGCAATGACATTGAGTTCGTCTACAACTCCAAATCCTAACTTGCCAAACGAATCCAAACCCAATATGTTTGTTACGTCATAACGGTCGACCACTATCACTTCCAACCTGGCTTTCTTCTGCTTGTAAGTTGCCCCCACTTCAATCTTGCCCAATGTAGTAATTGGTGTTTTCCCATACGCACTCAGACGTTTACCTACTTTCTCACATTTCGGCGCTCCCAGCTTCTGATATGTGTCCAAGTTTATAAGGGTGGCTGCCGCACCCGAGTCCACCAGAAACTGCACCTGAACTCCGGCTAATTTAATTTGCACTATCAACCGGTTGTGTCCCCGCGCGTCCAGCACCGCGTGCATTGCGTCTACATCCATTTCCTCCTCGGTCTCCCTACGCTGTGCCCGGGCTTTCCTCGCGCTCCTACACACTTCCTTGATGTGGCCGACCTTGCCGCACCGAAAACACTCGGCCCTGCGAAACCTACAATCTTCCCTCGCGTGCCGCGTGGCGCAATCCCTGCACGACTTCCAAGTCCGTCCGTTTCTTTCTTTCTCTGCCACGGCCCTGCTCTTGACCCTGCCTTCACTGCCGCGGCCTCGTCTTCCCGCGCGCGAAGTATCGCTGCGCTGATCGCTATCGCTGCTGCTGCCAGAATCCCTGCTGCTATGCCGCCTGTCGCGCCCTTTCGCCTCGCCCGACGCCTTCTGCTCGCTCGAACTCCGCACCTGTGTTACCATTGCTGTGCTCGTCAGCTGCCGCGCCGTCTCCGCGGTCAGCTCGTGAAGTGCCGCTATCTTACGCACCTGCTCCAATGACGGGTCAGCTTCCCTAATCGCTTCTCTACGTATTTCGTCCACCGGCGTGTGCAGAATGACCATGTCTCTTATCAAAGTCTCCGCATAGGATGCACCGCACTCCTTCTCTCCATATCGGAATTGACAGCCCTTGGCGCGCCCCACCAAGTCCGTAATCCATTCTGCGTGAGTCTGACCCTCCTTCTTTCTTAACTGAAAGAACGCGTACCTGGCTGCTACTATGTGAGGCGTTTGCGAAAAATGTTTGCTCAGCTCGTCCTTCATCTCAGCCCACTGAACCTCGCTCATTTCCTTGTCCGGGAACAATTTCTTTAACAGGTTCACCGTGGGGGTGCCGACGGTACTCAAAAAGAATGACTTCCTTGTGCTAACGTCTGCCACCCCATAGCATAACGTATGCTGCTCGAACCTTTCTATGTAATCCCCCCATTGTTCTACCTCCGGGCGGAACGCCGGAAAGGGGGGAGGCGATCGCGTGCCGACTGCTCGACTCACCGACTCCAACGTTCTTGCCATTGCCTCGTAACGTTTCTCCATGTCCTCCTGCCGCTTATCCATCGACGCCTGCATCAACTGCAACTGCTGCCCCGCTGCGGCCTGCTGGAGCTGCAACTGCTGCTGCAATAGGCCGACCAACTGTGTTAGGCTCCCGACCTCGCTGCTCTCTTGCTCCGTTTTCCTCGTCGCCATTTTGAAGTGACCGGTACAATGTTCACTGCCAAGGTGCCGTAATCTAAAAGAAGTTCCAAAAAAGCTGCCAGGTCGTTACACAGTTCAGAATATAAGTCCAAATACCAAATAGAAATTCCAATAACAAGCCGGGTCGAACACAATGTATATCTGGATATTTAAGTCTTTCCGGTGCGGACGCAATCTCTGAAGTGCCGGCCCGCCCGGCCGCAGCCAGCCCCGTCCCCGCCCGGGGAGGGCGAGGGGGGAGAGGGGTGTGCGCTGCCCCTCCATCCCCGCCGCAGCCACCGCCCCGGCGCTGCCGTGGCGCGCCTTCCCGCGGTGACGTGGCGCCGCCGAGGGTATGAGTGGCGGTGGGCGTACTTATGTTTTAACCGCCACTACAGTTAGCGTTTTTTACAACCGATTGCTTTTGGCATTTTCTTTGACAGAGACGATTGTAAACATCGCTAACAACATACAAGACACATTTCACTCGTTAGAAAGTCTGTACGAAGACGTTCACCGCAGCCAACCTAATGAAAAACGACCGTCACGATTTTCAGTACTTCAAAGCATTGCAGTTGTGCATCCAGTTATTATGTTGAGATCACTGGCCACGTCTAAAAGAATCGATCTGCTCGTTAAATATTTGGATCTGCGTTTACGAATGATCCAGGAGTGGCTGCGGAGCTGGCACGTAGAAATCATGTAAAAGAGCACCGCGACGCTCTTCACACGTGGATAAATACGACCTGCCGCGGCCGCTCGTGCAGCGCAATCAAAACTGATTGGCGCGCCACAGTACTAAGTATCTTAGCATCACACTCGACCGTGCTTTAACTTTCAGAACACACGGACGCGGTTTCGAATAAAGCGTGGTTACGTCTGGGCGTGTTGCGATACTTACTAAGCGTAGCAGGTACTGACCACAGCGAAGAGCCTGCTGCCACGAATAGGTCCATTACAAAGACATGAGCAGGCCCATAAGTGGTCGCCTGCACAAGGGGGGGAATACACCTGCGAATACACGTACGTGGAAGTACACGTACGAATGCACGTGCACTTAAATAAGACGCAATTAGTTCAAAATGTGTGCCTTCAGAAGCATACTGTGCATGCCGCGTTACATTAGAATTTCCGAACTTCATTTAGCTTTAAATATACCGCTCCTCGAAGAACAGTTTAAAAATGTAGCTTTCAATTTGTACTCGAAATTAAACGCGTCAGATAATGACATTATTAAAAATTTAGCTCGTACGAGACGAGCCCCAAGGACGCCCGAGAGATATGCTGCAGTTGATAATGCCGAAACAGCAAAGCGGGATCAACACCTATACCAACAAAAAATTGCGGTATTCAACACTAAAAGCGCGCCGAATGGATATTGTCTTTCCTGACCTTGTTTTGTTTTGTTACAGATCAGCCGTAGATGTCCGAAAGGATAGGGATGACTATAACTTAGGGAACTGTGGCAGCATTGCATCTCCAGAACACACGGAACTGTGCTGCATGGCGAAGAGGGTGCTGTTTAACACGTTTACTGCAGAAACCACACAAGTTCGGACGATTATGAGTTTTTTCCAATAAACAGTACATTTTGTTCTCCAGCTTAGATCGTTGCGTTCTTAAAGCCTATTGTTTGCTGTTGTGCATCGGTATTTAAGTAACAATGTCTGCTTCGAAACACTCAAAAGAGGAGCCAACAATGAAGAGAGAAAACGAGGAGTGACACATAAAGAATTATACAAACGTAACTCCATTCCAACTGCAAGAGTAAGAGGTGCAAGTCACATTTCGCACATTAGGAAGAAGGTGGAAGAAAAAACGTCCTACTGCTGCTGAATGTACATGCAAGTGTTCTAAGAAATCCTACTTACTTTTTAATGATGATACTATATAAAAAATTAGGGAAGAATTTCATTCTGTGGAAACTAAAGATACTCAACACAATTTTCATTCTACTGTTAGGAAACCGGAAAATTTAGAAAATGTTAAAAAATGTACTTTGGGCGGCAATAGATAGCAGCTGTCATGATTACGTGGCAAGTCCGAATAGCTAGCCAAGATCAAAGGAAATAAAAAAACTAATACTGTTTCTATACAATTAGAGACTATACTGACCATCAAATAGAAAAGTAATGTTCATTTTAAGAAAGAAAATGATATAGAGTGAATTAGTTTACATTTGTATTGTATAATTAAAGAAAGATTTAATGCGCTTGTGACAAGTAATGTACTTCAGCTTCCGGGTCAATGACCCCCATCTCGATTTGGTTTTTGTCCAGCTTTCATGATCCATTGAACAAATGCTGAGATGGCCCCTTGTTTTGCTTCTGGACTTAAATGTAGCTTCACTATGCGCACGTTTTGTTGAGCACTCCTTTTGATTTTAGTGGTAGGAGTAGAGCTCAGGGTGGGTTACTGTTTTGTTAGCAATGCAGAAAAATCGCATCTGCATTTCGTTTACAGTTGCAAGAATGCTTTCTATAACTCGGGAAAGAAATATTTAGTTTTTCAAATGTTGCTTTTTAAAATTTTATTATTATATCTTTTTTATATTTTATTCATCTCTCTTATATAGTTTTTAGTTAGTATTTATACTTAAAACGTTGGGAAGGGATTGTTGAACTTAAGAAAACATGCACAAATAATCTTCTTCCTCATACATCATACACAGTTTTCACTGTAGTTTTGACAAAATAAATCAAGTACGGGAAAGTCTGTGCCATTCTGTAGCACCACTAGTTTTTCTTTCAAAACAGAATACATTAAGGTCGAAGAAGGGTATCTGTGATCTTGTATCTCAATAATGACAGAAATATAAAAACTTACATACGTTACACAACTTAAATCATAAAATAACAAAACAATCTATAAATCATTTTCCACAATAACAATGTTTCACACTGCAATAACACTGCGTAATTAAAAGAACCTTTTAATTGATTAAGGCTTTAGTAAGCTAAAAACATAAACATGCTTTCTACATCAAGTAACCAAGCAAATTAAATAAACAAAAACACATGGTATTATAACAATATTATTACGTTCTCCTCTTCTTCAACTAACTGAAGAAATATCAGATTCAGAAATTTGTCGAAACGATTATAAAATATTTCGCCGGGAAAGGGAAACTAGGGGCGGGAGGATCATTATTTTAATATTCTTTAGCAAGGCTGTCACTTAGATTGATGTAAAAGTTCAAAAAGATCCAAAAAGATTTCGGACAGTCATATATATGACATTAAAAACTTTTATTTATGGCAACGTTTCGAATGTTTGATGCACATTCATCTTCAGG
This sequence comes from Acheta domesticus, assembly GCA_031308135.1. Taxonomy (NCBI): domain Eukaryota; kingdom Metazoa; phylum Arthropoda; class Insecta; order Orthoptera; family Gryllidae; genus Acheta; species Acheta domesticus. The sequence goes on from JAHLJT010002406.1 coordinate 185,807,554, forward strand.
CCAAATACAGATATATACGAATAACTAAAATTATAAAAAAGTACACATAAGAAATAGAGAACAAAAAGGAAATACCTGTACATATTTTTTAAGAAATAACAAATTAAAATTGAAAAATATTAAATAAAACAAGAACTATACTCACACTAAAAAGAATTTTAAAATTGGTTTTGAACTATCTCAGACCTTAAATAACTTCATATATAAATTTTGATACATATTCATGTGTAACCTTGATAAATAAAAATTTTAACAATTACAAGTCAGAAATAAATGACACCAGCAAAAAGAATACTGAGATTCTTAATAGAAATTTTAGCATCTCCTGTATTATTTCAGTGGTATACCTTCGCGTTCTGGCTCTCACACGCAACCAATCTTTATAAATGAGGGCTCTAAAGAAAAAGAATTTCAGGGAGACTTGACGAATTCCACTTTGACTTTAAAAATATGGATGATTTCTTTACAAAAACGCATAGAAATATTCATGTAAAATGCAACCCGCATCACATGTCAACCTATATCGGCAAATAACTCATAAACAAAGCGTTTTAGAGCCTTGAAAAGTAAAATTTTGAGGCCAATGGCCTCAAAGAACCGTTTTCCACACTATAATCTACAAGATGAGACATTCTTCAATCCATTCAATTAACTTTTTGGTTCCACTCTTCAATACTATTAAGGCCACCTCAATATTTCAGCCCTTTCTGCTGATAGCAATTTTTGTGGCGACACGCTTAAAAGGCTTAGATTCGACAATCTTCATTTATGCTTTCTGTTAACACCGTAGTTTGTGCAGTCTGACGAGGTTTATTTGCATAATCATTAATTTAAGATTTGCTCTCCAGCAACAACTAAAAGTATTATTATAGTTGGTTGATACCTATACCTATGAAGATTGTTTCTTATGCGTGTAGTGAAACTATTCAATTAACATTTTTTTCATGGTCTATAAGTGCTGTGTACTTAATTGTGGAGGGAAGAGTGGTTAGGAAGGGTGGAATGGTGTTCAATGAATTGTGAAGACAGTGTTTGTGTTTTACCTGTACCAATATTTTCGTATTATCATTGTCATTATCATTCGATGAAATTTTCAAGTCAACGGGTTCAGACACGTAGCTTTCTCAAAAGTGAAAAGCTAATATTTTTGTGACGAATCACGAAAAACTAAAACCTAACTGACAAAGAATATTGAATAATTACTTCAAATGTCTTTAAGTGAGTGTTGGGAATTGTTCCAAGCAAATTCTCCATGATATTTAATAAATATTTATTGAAAATTAATTTTACACATTAATTGCATTGTTTTTTATTTTTATTAGTAATTGTGTTAGTACATTGCAAATTACGTTTATAGATTTTAAACAAATAAACACGTTTCGTTAACTACTTTCCCTTTTAGAATGAAAATAGAAGGATAGGGATGATTGTGGGGTCTAACATGCGAGAGTTCTCGCACGGGTACGCAGAGGTAGTGGGGGAAAAATTGTGCTACGGCACAACACAAAGAACAAACTTTTTAAAGTAGCTAAAGTAAAATAGATTGAAATAAATGGAAAACAAAAATCAAAACGCGCTAGCCTACAATACTACGTGAATCAATTAAAAAACAACTAAATTTAAAAATATAGAAAGAATAGTGCAAGTCACCCGACAACTGCCAAAGATCGTAGTCCAAATGCACGATGTTGGCGGTATCTGGAAGTATGTACACCAACGCTATGTACACCAACGCCCAGCTGTATTGTAAATAAAACACCGTTTGATATTAAACTCAAGGTGTCGGTTCGTTAAGATATTAAAAATGCAAACATCGTTTGAGCAATATTCCCATGTACCGAAGTGGGCTTACTAATGCTTACTAAATTGTTTCTAATGCAAACAAATGGTATTTAGTACTTACAGATGAAAACATTAGTTTGATTTTTTTGTGGCTCGGAATTGCTTTTCTTGAGGTACGTAAGGATGCAGAAAATAATTCAATACTTTTTAGTATACAAATAATTTTTCAATTTTCCCACCCCAGCAAGCTGGTACCCTGACTCTCCAAAACCCACTCGGTTCTTCATAACAAATCGAGGAAACTTAAATAATATTGCAATGAGTAGGTCTGTTCTTGCCCGATCCGGTATTTTCGCACTACTTTACTTGGCTTTCTCAAGAGTAAAAACCTTTTCTGTTATTTGACTATCAAGGAAAGCGAAAAGCTAACTCTCAAGGAAGATTGAAATATGTCTTCAAATGTTGTTATTAAAGAAGTATGAATTGTTCCAAGAACATGTCTCTACAATATAATGTTGAATAAACTTTAATTGAACATTTGTTTCAAACATCAATTGCATTGTTATTTTGTTTGATATTCTGTAAGTACATTAGTAGTTCCTCTCCTTTATGGAAAGGATAGACAAATGGATAGGGAAAGGGTGGGATATAACATGCGAAAGTTCTCGCATGGGTACGCTAGTATTTACTTATTCATTAAGTGTCCTAATTTGTCTAATTCATAACAATGAAGCAATTAAAAATGACATCATCAATATTTACAATGATTTGTCGTATAATATTATAGACATAATTATTTCATGGATTCCATTCCATAAAGGAATACAAGGTAATATCCTGGCAGACTCAACTGGTTTTTAATTATTTATTTTCTTTTGGGTGGAAAATACAAAGATCAGAAATACAGTGACACACACTCTACATTTGTAATAGTTGCTTATACAACTTACATTACTACTAGGGTGGTAGACGTAACGTTATATAATATCTCTACTTTGGAACGAGATCTGAGAATTTGTTTAGAAATGTATGGACAGGAAATTTATTCTTGATACGGGTTCTGTGTTTTGGATTTTGGCAGTCTTAGAGGGATTAGTTTGGGTGTTTGGGATGGTTTGGGAGAAGTGGGTGGACAAAAAATAATGTGGTTGGTTATCGCTTCTAACTGGAATTCTTTATGGAGTTGTGTATTGGAGAAGTACCAGGGGGAATTCGTGATAGTGCGGAGGAATTATGCGGAGGAATTATTCGTGGTTGTGCTTATTTTGGATTACTTGGATTACTTTGGTAGTTTTCTGGTATTGGATTTGGCTGCGCTGATCCATACTGGGCAAGCATGTAATAGAAGTGGTCGAATGATAGTTTTGTGTAGCAGTAAGGCAGTATTGTACGGCAATTTAGCTGATCTATTAATTAATTGTTTTGTTTGGTGAAATTTAATTTTTGCTTGCATAACTTTATTGTCGATGTGATTTTTACAATTGAGATGGGTGTCGAAGAAAATGCGTAGGTATTTTATAGGTTTGAAATGAGGATGCCATGGTACCGATTCTTGATTCAATTGTAAGGGGGTGGGGGTATGAAAGGTTGTAGGGAAAATATTTTAGCTGACTCAGCTGCTAAGGAAGTAATTAAACGGCTCTCTTCAAGAAGAAACAATTTCACACAGCGATATCAAAAAAGAACTCTATAAACATAATAATCTCGAAAGGAACACGTGGTATAATCGTTCTAGTCACCTCCAACAAATCAGAAGAAGTATCTTTAATGATGCTCCTTCACTTCAAACAAGGAAAGGAGAATCTCGTCTTGCAAGACTTCGAATAGGATAGCCGTCTTACCCACACACATCTCTTTAAGAAAGAATCTCCAATACTTTGTACGTGCTTTAACTATTCCACGTATCTTAATAGAATGCCGAGAGTATTAAGATTTACGTATGACACTTTCACTTTCAAATTGCTTTCCAAATTTCTTACTGAAACATATCACATACACAATCTAATTCAAATTGCTAAAGGATATAAAATTATATGATGCACTACAAAGAACTGCATGTGATCTAGCAGTTCATGCGACCATTAAAATAAAGCTTATTGAAAAATGTTTCACGATGTGTGTGGCGTGCAAAATAACGCCATAGGCACCCTTGCCTCCAAAGAAACAATCATCCATCTAGCGGTGAGTGTATACATAATTGGGTAACAATTATTGATGTTTATTATGATGTGGTTTTTGTTCAAAATATAATTCATTTTATCTGTAACACCCGCCCCCGTACACACGACCACTCATCGGTGTCGGCGGTGTTAATCTCTCTCAGGGCGTGACCCGACTCACCTGTGGATTCCCGTCTGCTGCAGGTTGCCTCATGTGCTCGGCTGGAATCTATTTAGGACGCATGCGTGACTGGGCATATTCATGCACTACACAGTAAAACGCTCTTTCATGATTTCTGAGTTTAATTCAAAGCAATAAATAATCGGGTGAAGCCCCCTACAGTTCTTAATACTATCTTAACCTAACTTATAACTAGCTTAACTTAACAGTCCAACCCTTCCGGGTCATCGCACGGGCGCTCCGTTCCTCCGGGCGTCGGCATCGGCCCGGGTGTCGGGCGGCAGGGCACGGCGCTCCCCCCGTTTCCTGGGCCGGACGGGCAGCTGGTGGCCGCGGCGGCGGTGTCGCGGCACGCGGCAGGCCTTGGCCGCGGCGGCGTAGGGCTGCACGCGGGCGGCGTGCGCGACAGCGCAGCGGCGGCGGCGCGGCGCGTGGGCTGGCGCGGCGGCGACGACGGCGTGGCGGCGGCGGCGCGCGGGCGGGCGCGCGCGGCAGGCATTGACCGCGGCGGCGGCGGCCAGGAATCGCCACACCAAAGCGTCTTTTAGTGGCGGCCGGCCCTCAGGCCGCGTCCGAAAGCTTCTTCGTTCATTCGAGTATCGGCACTCACACGGTGTTCCGCCTCTCCCATCGGCGGCACCTGAGCGGGCGGTGAGGTGGCGACGATGCGTTGCCGGCGGCGATCTAGCGTCTCGCGGCGGTCGTTACCATCGGACCCAACACCTCGGTCGTCGCTTACATCGGAAGGTAACACTCGCGGCCGTCGTTCGTATCGGAATGGCCGAGTCTCGCGTTCGCAGCAACCTCCCTTGCTCGCGAGATCACATGTCTCACCCCCGCCTAGTGTTCGACTATTGGCGCAGCCAAACCGCGTGATGCGCGCCGTCCAATTGCCATGGGTCCATCGACGGTTGGAACCCGATTTCGAGTGGGCGTTCACGTCACCACGATTTCCGAGAAGACGCTGGGTGCTCTGACGCAGCGCTCGGAAATACCAGAGGTGTGGCAAACGGTCTTTGAACAAAGGGAGGCGCTCCCCCCGGCGGCCGGCGGCGACCCTTCGCGCACTCAGGTAGCGGAGAAACGCACATTTTCAGCCAGCTACGTTTTCCCGGACTCCCTGTTATATAAAATATTCATCTCGCACACGCCGAAATTAGTTCGTGTGCGACCGTCCCATTACATATCATAAGTGTTCATTATGTTTTGAGTTCTATTATCTTCCTTGGCAGTAGGTAAAACCATCGGGTCTATTCACTAGAAAAGTAAATAGAACCAATGCTTCACTGGAAAAGTGAATATTCAGAATAAGGTTGGGAAATTATTTTGTATAATACACATAAAACTTTACTACAATAAAAAAGATACATAGACGTTTATTTTAAAGTGTATTTGGCTTCATCATGTAACAGAAAACTCGTTGTGATAATGTAAATATTTTTTTCAAAAACGGAGGTAAACATTGTATAATGATTTGTATTTGTAAGAATGCACTTGGATATTATTAGAACATCAATTTATTCAATGATACGTTTATTTCATGAATCCGTCAAACGCCAATTCCTCATTTCGAGAAAATTAAGAAAAAGCGTCTTAGCAATGTAGGTTTAGTTTCGGTTTTCAAAATATTTTTAATATTAAATCAGTTGATTTATGAATATTTTTCTTGTAAGTTTTTTTTACTTATCACATTAATTTTTTAAAAAGTTTAAAATCGTGCACTTGACGGTTTTCTCCAATGCATCAGAAATAAGTTGTTTTAATTTGTAATATTGATTATTATAAAGAATTATTATTTGAAATTTAATTCCGAGTGTTACTATTTATTATTCATTACGTTAGACGATACGATTTGAGAAAATATGAAATATTTGCAACAAAAATCTTAAAAAATATGACTTTTTCGTCGTCTTGATGAGCAACATAACAATCACCTTTACCAAATCTGTTTGTTAAATGCAAAATGTTGTCATAAATGTGTTACATTACATAACTACCAATTAATTATTGGTGTCTGTTTCGCTAAATACTCTGTCTTTTTCTTATTAATTGGTACCTACAACAAGAACCTGTTCAATGGAATATTTTAAAATAACTAAAATGTTATTGAAGGGCTTTCTTACATTAAGTAAAACAAATAAACGTATTATATGTACGAAACATTTAACTTAGTAATGCATATATAAATGTAAAAAACTGACCTTTCCTGCGGGAAAAGCTACCTCGGTAGGTAAGTCTGGAACAGGATTCATCTTGAGCAAAGAGAAAGTAGCCTGAGTGAATCCGTCAATGAATGATCTAACTTTTACTTTTCCAGGGGTTTCTTGATTGTAAAAAATTGTTTGTAAGTAGGCATTTTAAAATCTCCCTTTTGCTATCTCGAAACAGCTCTACCAGAGGTTTCATCAGATTGTGTTAGTTTCTTGTAAAATCAAAATTTATGCGGTGGACCCCGAAGGCCCTCCTTGCTGGATAATGCATGAGACCATTTCCACCTCAGTAGATTTAGGGCAATAGTGTCAAGGTCGTCTACTGGTGGCAGTGGAACGCGTCGTGGCACCATAGCATGCCACGAGCTTCTCTGCGCCACTAGCGTCGGGAAAGGAAACTGTTAGTAACCCCGCCGTTTTACAATAGTGATGGCGTTGTCTCAGGTGGCGGGGAAATGAACTGCGTGGAGGGGTGGATTTCGTCGCTCCTGGCATCGACCTTGACAACACTGATTTAGGGTTTGCGTTGCGAGACTGCCACTCAACTGACTGACGTGGTTTGACAGGCCGCTCGGTCAGTTTCCTTTATTCCGTGGTGGAGCCGAAAATCTGCCCCGAACACATTCCAGGCCGCCTGCGAACGCGACGATTAGGTAGCAGGTGGCCTTGGCCGCGCGCGCGGGAAGGCGCCAACGGCCGGGATTCGGCCAGCGGCGTGGGAGGGGTGGGGAAGGTATAACAGGGAGGGAGCTGGCGTTCCTTCACTACATGAAGGAACATGTCGCCGCCTGCCGCAGCCGCCTTCGCTCTGCTGCTCGCGGTGGGGTGCGCGTGGGCTGCGTTGCCGCTGCGTGAGTACTACAACGAGGGTCGCCACCACGGTGTAAGATATATAGGTGTGTTCACTCCCAGTCTAAAACTGAAGCTTATGTGAGGCTAGTTCTCACTGTTCCTACATACAAGCGCTGCGATCTATGGATCTCATTTGGGCAAGGTCGTGATTGGTCGTGATCCATTCGACAGCTCTGTGGCCTACTGATTTCTAATTTCAAGTCAGTGATTTGTCGCATCGCGGTGGAATTGGTAAAGTCTAAAGCGAACAGTTACGAAATTGGGTAGGAAATATTTTGTAAAACTGTGCAATTGCCACAGTTTAAGATGTCATCTTAAGATGATATCTTACACCGCGACCCAGACCGATCTTCCGCACCGTAGGGAGAAGCGAGGAACTAGGCTCAAACTGGCTTCAAAAAATTTGCCCCAAAGGCGACTAGTTGACACACCTATATATCTTACACCGTGATCGCCACCCGTCCTCCATTGTCCTCTAGTCCACGTTTGTATTTTAAAAGTCCTCTTCGTAGCAAATTTTTTAACATTTCTTGTCTTTTGTTTTATCACATGACTAACTAACACCAGCTACGTTTTATTGTTTATTGTTTAATTTAGAATACAAAACATGAATATCCTTTTTCTGAATGCTGGCACACACATGCATAACAGTGTCTCTGTCTAGCGACTACAATAATAGAGACGTTTGGCCCATCTTCATCTATATTTTGTGAACGAATATTTTCACTCGAATCGCAAATGGAGAGAACAAAGAAATAATAGAGCTAGTGTTAGTCTAAATTAAATATTTATAAAAAGAAATATGTTGATGAGCTTTTTAATTTTTTTTATTTTTGCTTATTGAGTGTCCTCCCTTTTACATGAACATTTTAATCTGAACTATAACTGAGAGCGCTGTTCCAGATGGCCCTAGGCCACAATTCTTCGATAGTAAGATAATCGTACTAACAAGAGTCCATCCATTAACACATCTATTATTACAGTTTGTGTAAGTAATGTGATGCTTGTTTTAACAAATGACGCTATTTTACGATAACATTTATTTTTATTTTCTGTGGAGGGAGACGGCAGATTGACTTTATCTTTTTATTTTTTTGCATGAGCTCGATGTGACATAGGATATCTAGTCTCAAAACACCCATATAGCGATATTGCATTAGCTGTAAAGCCCAGAAACTGATATGCATCATACAGGTGATTCGATCCCGCCAGGACAGCCAGTAATGATACCTCGGGCCACCTACTGGCTGACAAACCAAACATCGCTCGTCTGTTTTCCGGGTGGATTCCCGGAACACGTGTTTACGTAAACAGTTCAGAGACTTGAGTTTTTGGCGAATGGAATGTGTTCGGACGGGGCGACGATGGACGCCGAGAGTTCGTGTTTGAAACGAGATCGCCAAAACGTTCGTTCGAGTTGCTTACGTCGTTTTTTGGTAAAAATGTTTGGAAACGTAAAATTTTATGCTCTTGGGACCTTTCTCAATATGGAACCAAGTTGATTCATGTCGAGCGTAGTGTTTTGATTACTTTCGCAGTACCCACTTGTTTCATGTGGCCATGAATTCTGCGTGGTTCGCGTTTCGCAAATTACCACTGTCCAAACAAAAAGGAGAGAAAGTAAGTACAGGTTTCCGTGCAGGAGCGTTTAAAAACACTTTTTTTTGAATTTATCATGGCAGGACATGCTTTCTGCGACTAGACTTCATGTCGATCATCGGTGCAGGCGTAGAGCATTGATCCAAAACCTTATTCTTGCCTCGACCTCTTTAAAAGAATTGTTTGCTTCAAAAGTCCCGAACAGTTTTCTCTACAACATACTCCATTTTTACTTTCCCGTATACGTACGTATACACGGAGTGATATACATAGTAAAGGGAAAGTTATGTAATGCTGCGCGAAAAAAATGGCCAATTTTCGGCGGAAAAAAATTAATTGCCGGGCCGTGAAAACGAAGAAGTGGATAAAACGAGTTGCTAAATTAAGAAAAAAAAATCCCCTAACACGTGGTGTAGCCAGAAACCCAGTTTTCAAGGTCCTTGATACCGAAAACCCAATTGAAAGGAAAACGTCCGTCTGTCTGTCCGTCCGTCCGTCCGTCCGTCCGTCCGTCCGTCTGTCCGTCTGTGAACACTGCTAGCGCCTAAACCATACGTAAGATTTCTTCCAAAATGGATATTCCCCTGTCGATCTGATTCTAGTCGAAGCTTTGAGATTTTGAAAAAGATTCTTAAAAAGTTGGGGGTACTTTATATGAAGCCCCCCGGGGATTTTCACAATTTTCTCAAAAACGATTCCAAATTTTTTCTTTAAATTTCTGGTATGAATAGAGTAAAATACAATTATTAACATGGCATAGGTCCGATTTTCACGTACAGCTCTGAATTTTCGAAAATTGTGAATGTTTGAATTTTTTCGGCGTCTTTCTCCAACTACAAAATTGAAGATACAGATCTTTTCTTCAAATAAAATTTGTTCTGCATATTGAGTTCTTTAATAAAGGTCATGTAAATGTTTTTCAAAATTTTGGTTAGTTTCGTGCAATATTGCGTGCAATATGTGCAATTTCATAATTTCTCAATTTCCAGTGTGTTTTATATTATTGACCATCAGTCAATTTCTTAATCTTTATTAACCATCTACAAAATTTCATCGACCCCAACTGGTAGATACGGACCCCTTGGGGGTCTGTATTGGGACTCTTGTTCTAAGGGAGGGCAAAACGTCAAACTTCAGATTCATGGTCATTGCCCCTGGATCGAAATTACTAGTGTTTAAAACTTTGCTATTCTGCTGCTGAGCATAAAGTTTCTTCCTCGTGACGCGAAGAACAGAATATGTTACATCCTGGTGAGATATGCCGATAAAGCTTTCGTTAAGTCTTATCTAAAAATCTATATTTCTACTGGCGAGATTGTCATCAAAATGCCGCGATGATTTTTTGCTCAATACAGTGTTGAAAAATGATAGAGAATAATTTACACGGGTGAAATGAAACGTCCTCAATTGAATTTTCCTCTTTATAAATAATACTATAAGGAAAGGAGACGGATTTATCTGAAACTGTGGTGACTAAACCATATATATATATATATATATATATATATATATATATATATATATATATATATATGTATTGCTACTAGAGAGATAATTACCACTCAGGGGTGCATCAAAGATATTTAAGAACTGAAATAAAAAAGTTTGCAGGCGTTGCGAAAATCGTGCGTAGATGGTACTTTTCTCCCAGGCATCTTGTACATTTTTATTGTTCTTTTAATAAAGAAATCAAATCAAATGATGGTATGTTTGGAATATATCAGTAGACCGCGGCATTTTAGGCACAAGAAAATGATGTAAGGACTTAAAGTAGGTATCAAAATTATGAAATTAGATACTATTGGATATGAAAAGTGACGTTTTAGGCACTTAAAATAAGGTTACAAAATGATTGAACCCGGCATTTAAAAACATTAGACATGCAAACCTGTGTTTCTGGTCTCTTGACGGTTCACAAAAGGATTAAATTAGGTACTTTTTATTTTCTTAGGAAAGTCGAGTATTTTTACTTTCCCGTGTACGTAAGTATAAACGGAGTAATACACGTCGTATAGGGAAAGTTATGTACTGTTGCGCGAGAAAACGGCGAATTTTCGGCAAAAAAAATCATTACTGGTCAGTGATAAGAAAAAGTGGATAAATCCACTTGCTAAATTAGGAAAAAATCCCCTAACACGTGGTGTAGCCAGAATCCATGTTTTGTGAGTCCTTGATACTGAAAAACCAACTGAAAGCAAACAGTCCGTCCGTCTGTCTGTCTATCCGTCTGTCCGTCGGTGAACACCAGTAGCGCCGGTGTATGTGAACAATACTAGCTCCTAAACTATACGTATGCTTTTTTCCAAATTAAAGAAACTCCTGTCTATTTGGCCTGAGTCAAAGCTCTGAGATTTTGCAAAACTTACCTTAATTTTTGGGGTGGAACTTTACATGATGTCATTTTCAAAATTTCTCAAAAACGGCTCCATTTTCTTTCTTTAAATTTCTTGTAAGAATAGAGTAACATACACTTATTAAGGTGGCATAGGTCCGATTTTCACGGATAACTCTGAATTTTCGAAAATTGCAAAAGTTTGGATTTTATTTGGTGTCTTCCTCCAACTACAAAATTGCAGATAGAGATTTTTCCTTCCAATAAAATGTTCTTCAAAGTGAGTCATTTATTCAAGGTCATGTACATTGTTTTGAAAATTTTGTAGTTTTCGCGCAATATTGCGTGCAATGTGTGCAATTTTAACAAATTACAAAAACAAGATTTTCTCAAAAACGGCTCCAATTTTTTTAAACTTTTGGTAGTGCCTGGTATACTCTATGTGATAGTGCCTTATATGTACTCCATGAGATGACATAAATAACATTTTGCTCTATTCTTTTGTTTTATCAAAAATTACAAGAATGTCATTTTTTTTGACTTCTCTCACGTCGTTAATATTTACATTAGCGTCTATTCGTTGATATTCGTCTATATTATTATATTTATGAATATATGTACTTTAAATAATGTCAAGTAAAGTTTCTCGAAAATTCAACCATTTTCTGTGAAAACTAGCTCAAAATTCCGCATTTTCAGATTCGCTCAAATGGCATTTTCTCGCAAATGACTCCAAATGTTTTCTTCAAACATTTGGAACGACAGTGCTAATTACACTCTTTGATATGATGTAAATTTCATTTTTGGGTATTTTTTGTTTTTTCAAAAATTACACAAATATAATTTTTTTGAAAGATTTCTCACACCATTAATATGCACTTTTCCAGCAATTTTGTAAACATTATTGTATCTGTGAGTGTATGTTCTTCAAATGACTTCAAATTAATTTTTTTGAAAACTCAAAACTTTTCTGTGAAAAAGAGCTTCAAATTTCGCGATTTTAGTAGCGCTTAAACGCCATTTTCTTAAAAACAGCTCCAAAGCTTTCAAAGAAATTTGCCATTTAGGACGAGGTTTTAGTGTTCTTTAATATTCTAAAATTAATATTTCCGTTGTCATTAGGAAACCGAATAATTAAGAAAATGTCAAATAAATGTACTTTGGGAGGCGATAGATGGCAGCTGGCAAGAATATATGGCAATTCGGAATAGCTAGCCCTGACCAAAGGAAATAGAAAACTAATACGGGAAAGTCTGTGCCATTCTGTAGCACCACTAGTTACATTTATGAGAGTGACTACAAGCATATTATTTTACTCACTTTAAGTTTTCATTTCATTTATTCTTTCCAACTTTTCATACTCAACCTGTCAACAATGCAATTGTATCCGGAATGGGTGTAATTGCGAAAGAAGTGCATGTTGATTGGGTTCGAGCGTGAAACATCGTTATATTGACTTGCAGAGCTCCTCATGTTCGATGGGTTGGGTGAGAGATTTTGGTACGTAGTCGATTCTGGTCGATTCCGTATTCGAGCAGATCATATTCACGTTTAGGAATATTGAAAAAAAATGTTTAGCTTCATGTACAGAACCACCCAAAACCAAAAAATCTCTTTTCAATTCAAGCCACATCGGCCAGATCGATCGCGGTATACATAGTTTGGTAACAATCGTTTGGATGGTTTAGCTGCTACTATTGTGCACTCACGTTTGGACACACGTTTTGCTGTAAACCAATTTTTCGTTTTCAAGGACCCACAAAACGTGGATATTACATAGCGTGTTTTAGAGGATAGTGTATTCAACGAGCGTACAACAATAGTCATTCTACGCGAGTAGAAGCCTATACTCTCAACGACTCTGAAATTGATATTTTAAAAATACTAAATGGGCATCTTAACCTTACAAAACTGTCAAAGAACACTCAGTGTTCTATGACCCTAACAAACACCTACTCGCTTACCGTGTCGTGGTTCACCTGTCTTACGACAGTTGCGATCTGCCGCGGCAGAGCATGCAGCCCTCTGTAGGCAACTGGAAGAACCCTCTGTCGTGTACAACGAACCAAAACGAATGAGATTGGTCGACAGTCGTGCGAGAATCTCGCACCGCTTGTGGAATCGGCATCATTACTACATCCGATAACGTGCAGAAATGTATACTTTCTGGCGTAGTCGTAGAGATAGTAATTTACTATCTCTACAGGTAGGAACATGAATTACCCACTTTTTCTGTGTCATGAACTTACAATATGACTTTCCCTGCCGAATAATCGCCATTTTACGCTTCATTAGATAACTTCGTAAGTGGATTCTCGGCCATCCGATATGAGGCGCGTCTCAGTCGACAGAGCTGGCCATCAAATCCTAGCCTTCTTGAGAGTGACATTGCTGGGCTATACAGAGCAATAGAGCTCTAAAGAAAGCAACAACATGATGGACAAAACGTCAGCTCGATCGACACATCCCGAACAGGTAAGAATCAATGAGCCGTTGAGAACAAAAGCGGTGTAAATAAAATTTTGGAAGAGTTGAGTTAGATGCATAGGTAGATGGTTTGAACATTGCTCCATCACGGTCTAAAATGGTATGGGTGAACGTTGGATATTTCTTAGCTAGAGGCACAATGCAGTAGTAGCCAACAAGTTGCTCATACCGCGGCATGCAATTGTGGTGTAAGTCACAGGTGGGACGAAACAACAGCTTCCAGGGACTCCCTAGAAATAGCTCTCCCATCACAGAAGGATCATCTAAAAAAACAACATTTAATAGCTTGTTGTGATTGTGACCTGTGCACGTATCACTAAATACGTGCACAGGTCACAATCACAACTTCAAAGTTGCTCTCACTTGGTTGAAAATCGTGACAAAGCCCAATTTTTGCATCACGTTACTAACTCAGATGAAAATTGTACATGATTTTGAATGTAAGTCATAGTTTTCAGAAACAGTGGTGCATAAGTGGTGAAAGTCAACAAAATAATTAATTAATAAGCAATGTTTCAGTCAACAACCTCTGTAGTAAGATAAAAGCGTATCTTCTTAACACGTTCATAACACTTTAGGTCATTTATTTCTAAGCATTATAGTTTCACGGCGTTTTTCGCTTACTCGTCATTGTCGGAAAAGTATGTTTTTTGACTTTTGCTCTCAACGGCTCAAATGACACCGGCCGCGGATGCCTACGAATCCAACTTCGTAAGCAGAATGCGAGAACGTAACAAGTGGCTCTACAGACTTTTTAGTATTGGTTCCCAAAAGTCTTTGGTCTGGGTCAGCTTTATGGTTTGTCACACCCTCTTCCCAGGTGCTACCTACTGTGCCTAAAAAAACGTTTGTTTTCACATTTTCTGAATTTTTTGGCTCCTTATTAGTAAAACAGAGATACGACTTTATTAATATTATAGAATTGTAAGATATCATATATGCACAATTTCTTTGAACGATTTGGAACCGTTATTGAGAAAATGTGTTAGCGTTTCTGAAAATGCGTAATTTTGAACTCAATTTTAGAAACAAGTTTTGAGTTTTCGAGAATCTTTCTGAGAAAACATTTGAAGCACATGTATTCACAAAAGCAATAATGTGTAAAAATGCGGGGAACGTAAATATTAGCAACATGAGAGATATTAAAAAAACATTTTCGTAATTTTTGAAAAATCAAAAGAAAACATAAAATTGACGTTTATGTCACGTTATTTATTATTTAGAACATTTAGCACTAACCATGCATTTTTTTAAAAATTGGAGCAGGTTTTGACAAATATATCATTTGAGCGTTTCTGGTTAGGCGCAATTTTAAGCCTAATCCTTTGAACAAATTTTCCTTCCTTTGAATTCAAATCCTTTGAACCATATGTACTCGCAGGTGCTATAATGTTAAAAAAATATTTGATGGAAATGATGTCTTTCGGTAATGATAATTTAAATAAAAATACATTTTTGGAAGGTTTGGAAAATCAAAAAAAAAAAACATCATAACGACGTTTATGCCACATTATTCAGAATACACAGCAATCTCTGTGAATTTGAAGCAATTTTTGACAAACGTTCCGGTTTTAAAACTGTTCATGTTGCACTCGAAATTCCCGAAAACTACAAATATTTTTAACACAATGTACATGACATTAATGAAATAACTTTTTCTGGAAAACAATTTTCAATTGAAGAAAATATTTCTTCAATAATCTAGTTGCATGAGGGGGTCCCAAAAAATGGTTACTTTTGTAAATATCAAAAATTCAGAGTTAACAGTGAAAATAGGACCCATGCTGTCTTCATAAATGTATTTTACTCTATTCTTATTCTATGCTCATATAAAGAAAAAGAAATTGGAGTCACGTTAGAGAAAATTTTGAAAATAACCCAGGGACAAGTAAAGTAACCAAAATATCAAGAGTTCTTTTCGAAATAGCATAGTTTCTAGAGGACCAAAATTATCCGGAAATAAATTTATTTTCGCAAAAAGGAATTATTTCGGCACATATATCGTTTACACATAGACGGGCAGGCGTACAGACTAATGGAAGGTTAAAAGAATTAACGAAAAGTCAAAAGGATTAACTGAAAGTCAAAAGGACTAACGAAAGGTCAAAAGGACTAGCGAAAGGTCAAAAGGACTAGCGGAAGGTTAAAAGGGTTAATGGAAGGTCAAAAGAACTAACGGAAGGTGAATAGGACTAACTGACGTTTTGAAAAAAAAAGTTTTCGGTATCAATGGGATCCGTAAACGAGTATTTCTGTTAAAATCTAAAAATTGGTTTTCCATAATATTAAAAAACTTTCTCTGTACACATTCCGTACTATTCGATCAAGAATTTACGAAGTGCGCAATGTTGGAATGGGGCCAGCTAGTACTATATATTGGATGTTTCGATATGCAGTACAGGTTTTCATTCAAGGTTGTGGAAGAAAGTGAAAAAAGAAGTTAGACGAGTACATTGCGTAAGAGCCGTCAAACACTAATCTGGCTTCGCAGTATTCTGTAAAAACCTGTGAGAGCCTGGAAACGCTCACTGCCTAATTAAGTTATCGAGTTTAATCAGTAAAGGCCGGATTAATTTAAAAGGGCTTTTTTAAAAATATGCGCATATGTATGTATTTTTTAAAAATTGCATGGCAAATGGAGATTTATCTCTCAATATATGTTAATGTGCAGCACATACCCACACCCACACACACACACGCACAGACTTACACACAGACTCACACACAGACTCACACACAGACACAGACACACACAGAGTCAGACACACACACAGACACACACAGTCAGACACACACACAGACACACACACAGACACACACAGACACACACACAGAGTCAGAAACACACACACACACACACGCACACACACACACACACACGCACGCACACGCACAGACACTCCCACCACCAAAGCGCACTGGCATTCACCGACTGTGTGGCGCGCCGCGCGTCGCTGAGGGACGTGAGCGCTCCTTTCGCCCGCACAGCGCCCGCCGGCGAGAGTCGAACTCTGCGCCTCCCTGCGCAAGCGCGCGTCGTATGACACAGGGTTGGTGTTGCAAGAACTGAGCGGGCACGGCGCAATGGAAATTATCCGAAATTCCTGATGTTTATCACATTTTAATGGCATTTTTGGTGTTTCAAAATGGAAAAAATACGGAAGGTTTCAGTTCTGAGAAACTTCCCCTACAATTTTTGAGGCTATATTTTCTTCAAAAATTATTAATATGTTGGCATGTGCCAAATTATTTGCGAAAATCAATGAAATAGAAAATTAGCAAAACAGGCTTACATATTCAAGTTGCATATAATTTGTACTCTAGTATGGGATTTAATTAAAATGTTTGATTATCTTCAAACAAAAAAAATGGTTACGTTTTAGCCAAACTGCAATATTGAGTAATTATAAAATGCTATTAGTAGAGACACTTATCGAAAGACAAATATTGCCCTTAAAAATACACGAAAATTAAATGTGTCAAGACATTTTAAACTGCTTTATAGACGATTAATTAGTATTTTAATAGATGCGCCGAAGCATGTTGTGCTGTATATATCTCAAATTATCAGTACTTTATTGTTTCAATTTGTCAAAATAGGCATTTTGTACGTTACCTTTTTAGTGCCGGTTACAACTTTAGGTGGAACTTTAAATTTCCATTGCGAATGAAATTCACCCAAGCAGGTGATAACGTTCGGAGAAACGTATTTTGCTATTTTCTACCGCTCCGTGTGAACACTAGCATTTTAATAATTTTCATCAGGTGTCAATATCAACAGCTAACTTCACTTACCATGCATGAACATTATTTTACAACACATTATCAGATGACATCAAAAGATTAAAATCGAAAAACAGGTTTATGTGCCAAGTAGAATATTTCCTTTCGCCTAACCTTTCTTTTGCGTTTTGTCCATGAGTCATTCCACGTCGAATCGCACAAATGTAAGGAAAAGTTGACTTTTATGTCCCAGGGTTTTAAACTTTTCTTTTTATGAATGGTATAAACAAAAATATGACATACACGTTGTTTAATTGTTATTAAAGATTTTTTTGGAGACTTAAAGACTTTTTTTGGGGTTATTAACTTTCAAATGTAAAAAAATGCTCGCATCGCTTATGTTAATTGTTTGTGACTAGTGTTGCTATTATGACAAAAAGTTAACGTTTCGCTACGTTACAGAACAAAAGACGTTCTTTCATTTGATGTATCTATTGAATTCAGTTAGTTTTTAAAGCAGTTTTTGACTTTTTAAAACTTTTTTTATTTTTTCCCTAATCTGACAATTTTAAAACAGATAAAAAATACCATTGTATTTTCTGAAGTGTTTATATAAGTTTGGTAAGTTTCAAAATTGGACGCTGATACAATTCTGAGAGATTAAATTCAATAGAAAATTTGTGTGCTGTTCTGTTGCAGTCTGCCAGAATGTCACCGCCCCCCCCAAGCACGTGCCAATCAGTAGCAGACTAATACCATCGTTATAAGGTTACAGAGTAAAAAATATAACTATACTGCGATTTTTGTAACTTTGCCCCTCAAGGCTCGTCTTCACGATGGAATATGTCACGGTATTTCGCGTCTTTCTCAGTCATGTCGCTAGATGTCGCATGATCGCGACCGTAATAAGCAGTGCTTGCGATCATGCGACGTCTAGCGGCAGCACCGAAAAAAGACGCAAAATGCAGTGATATTCCATCGTGGCCATAGGGGCTTGAGGGGCAGAGTTATAAAAATCGCACTTTAGTGGTGGTACAGAATGGCACAGACTTTCTAGTATTAGTTCCTTTTTTGTCTGTACTAGCTATTCGGACTTGCCACATGCTCTGGCAAGCTGCCATCTATCACCGCCCGAAGTACATTTTTTGAAATGTCAATTTTTTCGGTTTCCAATTAGCAAAACCGACATATTACATTAACAACATTAAAGGACATTAAAATCTCGTCCTAAATGGCAATTTTCATTGACAAATTTGGAGTCGTTCTTAAGAAAATGGCGTTTAAGCGTTTTTGTAAACGCACAGTTCGGAGCTCATTTTCACAGAAAACTTTTGGATTTTCGAAAATCTTCATTGGAAGACATTTGAGGCACATTCAATCACAAATCCAATAGTATTTTCAAATGGAAATGCATATATACGAGGGTTGGGGAAGAAGTCATTATTATTTTTCTAAAAGAAATGTTATGGAATCCCAAAATTTCATTTATATCCTGAAAGAAATGCTGCAGTCGGGTTTGTTTACATCAACAGATAGCTCTGCAAGTGTCTCTATTAGCACAGAGAGCGACTTGAAAACAGTTGTTCAGTTGTCCGTCTACCGCCGTGCGAGGGGAATGTAACATGTTTCCAGCAACGCTCTTACTCCAAGAGAGCCGTTCGCCATGAAAGGAATGCTCGAGAATGTCACAGGGAATTGGTGGAAGCTCATGGAATAATGCCCTTCCATACCGGACAACCGAGAGATACGCAGGAGAGTTTCTGCAAAGATGCGCAGCAACCAGTGATCAGCAACGCACGTGACGACCTGTGAGTGTGCGGATCAATGTAATGTGCGGCAATTGTGCACCTACCTAATCAGGTCTTTAGAATGGGTATGTAATGCATTTCGAATTTGTGAAGTCGTATTCTCTAAAATGCCTTAGAACATGAAAAGAGTACGGTCATTTCAAATACTTTAATAAATGTGATAAATTCGATTTTTATGTGTTGATGAAGGCCCAAGCACTTAGTTTATATCTTGTACTTTAATGTGTATGTTTGAAATTTTATACTCCTACTCACATTCTCACAAAAAAAAAGTAGTTGCCATGACTTCTGCCCCCAACCCTCGTTTACAAAGGAGGACTTGCCTATATCAGTTTCTACACGGTATTTTCCAAGGATGGTCTCCTCTGCTTTTATAATCTGGTTTCTGTAATCTTTTACCGATATCTGCCCATGCTGTGTCTACTCTGTATGTCTTGTACGTTACGCAAAACCGCGCCCGTTCCCTTCTCTTCGATACGGACTCCCATTCTTCTCGTTCATCAACAATGCGTCCATGATTTACAAACTTACCAGCCCGTTTTTGAATTTTATCATATTTTATATAATAAAACTTTGGTCAACACTTCGAAAAAGTTTCCTTTAATTAACTCTAGATCTCCCACTAGTATCGAAAGCCGAATATTATTGTACAAATCAATTATTCAACCCACTATAAACTACGCATGTCCAGTATGGGGTGGCGAAGCACCCATTAACCTATAATAGTTAGTCGCATTCCAAAATAAGTTCCTAAGAAAGACCCTCAAGGCACCTTGGTTTATTCCAAATTCCCAAATTCATCGCGAGCTAAATGTATTGCCATTAAACGAACATATGAACAAAATAGCTGACCATTTCTTTCAAAATCTTTACTCTTCCCCCTGTTCCACAATATTTTATCTGGGCCACCTTGCTTCATGGCCCCGTATTAAATCAAGATTCCCCAAGGATAGACTGAGGCCACCGTAACTTCTGTTTCTACACCTTTCCTAGCACTACCTAAATTTCAACGTAACACCTTAAACCTGAACCTTGAAACCTGAATCAAATCTTCGAACCTTAGACCATGTTTCACGAGTAGGAATGAATACTCATTTTCTATGGATGGCCATATCCAAAACGTTACAATATAAACAATATATACTGTTGTCAAACACCTCGGGAGACAGAAATGACGAACGGGAAGAAATAAATTTAAAAAAAAGAATTTTATCTAACGCCTCAGTTTGCCCTTTCCTGTACGGGTCCCAGCATGCCGATCCATATTCTAAAACAAGTGTGGTATACGCTAAGGATCGGCCATTTGGACCACTATTTTTCAGAATACGCATGACAAAGTGCAGTGCTCTCCAGGAATTTTTGACCGTATTGTTAATATGATCCGACCTACCCAAGTCGTTTCTCAGGACTAAACCCAAATAACTTGCAGTTTTTTTACACGTGGTACAACGTTAGTTACTAATTCATAATAGGAATGTACATTCGAGCTTGGTAAAAAAATTAATTTACTCTTTTCTGGATTCAATTTCACCTTATTTTTGCAAGCCCAGTTCCATAAACAGTTTAGATCGTTCTGTAAAACATTTTCATCCGCAGACGAGCCAATACTCCTATATATTATGCAATCATTGGCGAAAAGTCTAACTTTCGATTTTATTCCAGTTGAAATGTCATTAATGAACGCTAAAAATAGTAATGGCCCTAACACACTCCCCCGGGGGACCCCAGGGACCCCAGGACCCCAGGACCCCCCATCGACTGTTGATGTATATTTATCACCTATCCTGACTGAGTGCGCCCCATAAGAAATTCTTTTATCCACAAGATTATTCGATGATCTAATCCAGGTTCTGACAAATTGGCAATTAAAAGGCCATGTGGAACAAGATCAAAGGCCTTAGAAAAATATAATTAAAAAACTTTTATTGCATAGACCCTACTGCCTTCGTCTAGTGAATCTTCTGTATCTTGGCATAAAGCTATAGTCTGGTTGTTGCACGAGTACCCAAGACAAAAACCGTGTTATTTTGAAATAGCCAATCAGTTTTATTCCAAACTTTTCTAATATACTCTGCAATTAAGTGTTCCATCTGCTTCCATACGACTGATGTCAAACTAATAGGCTTGTAGTTGCTAACAACCCTTCTGTCACCTCCCTTGTGAATCTGTACTACAATTGCCGCCTTCCAATTTTGAGGAATAATATTATTATTTACCGTAACGTCCATTAAGCGCGTAAGGAACGGAATCATGGCTTCCCCACTCAGTTTTAGTATTTCTCCTGGTATTTCATCTGGACCTACGAATTTATTTCTCCTAATTTTTGCAATTCTTTTTCTAATAATTCCTGCATCGACTTGAAAGTTTTCTATTACGGATGTTTTTACTTACTGGGGTTTCATCCTTTGGCTTGAAAACAGATGCGTAATGTCTGTTTAAACAAGCCGCCTTTTCACTGTCATCTGTAATTAACGAACTGTCTGCTCCGCATATTGCTGGAATACTTTCTTTGTTCCCTTTCTTATGTCACACATACTTGAAGGAATTTTGCCAACAGGTCAATCGGTCGTTTAGAATTGATTTAAGGTAATTTTCTTAGGTATGTAACTTTAATGCTAGTAAGTCTTTAGATAATAATATTGTAGAAATTTATTTTTATGTTCCTTGTTTATATTACGTTTACTATATTCTTTCCTAACCTGCCTTTTCAGTCGCCTCACTTCTTTGTACACGGCATCCGAGTGACACCGTAGTTTCCTGATAGGCACGAATTTTGCTAAGCATTCTGAAATGATGTTCTTAAAATTTGTCCATATCTGTTCTACTGTACATCTGCGAAGTTGTACCAAGTTGGAAGCCCAAATTGGAAAATTGTTTTTCAAATATAATTGCATGTTTGTGACGATTGTTCTAGAGAACTAAAAAATTTGTTTTTCTTTTACAAGATCATTTCGCTTACCCTCTCAGCACATTTTTACAAGGACTCCTTTGTGATCGCTAATTCCAGGAATTACTTCACAGGCAACAAGTTTGTCCACCGGTCTAATAAGGAAAACGTCCAATAAAGCATTATCGCGGGTCGGTTTTGTCTCAACCTGTGTTAAGTCGTTCTCACAAACCAGCTCGTTAATGAGTCGTTAGGCGGCGCCTTCAGCCCCCACTTCCCCCTCCCAGGTAGCGTGCGGTAAATTTAGGTCTCCTCCAATAATGACGTTTTTTGCACTTTTACTGAATACGTTGGTTCTCTCTACAAGTCTTGCCAATGGTTCATGTCCATCTTGCTGTGATCTATACGCGCCTATAATTTCCCATTGATTTTTTGAATTTTTATCTCGAACGTCTACACCTATGATTTTAAATTTGTCATCCACCCATTGCTTCAAAGTAGTATTTTATAAATATAAAACCACCCCCACCAGTGCGATCTACTCTATCACGTCTGAAAGTTAAACAATTTTGAGAGAAGATTTCAGAGTTTAATATTTCCGCATTGAGCCATGACTCCGTACCTATCACATCTACATTATAAGATTCTACCGTATTCCAGACATGAACAGTTTTAGTGTAAATGCTCCTGCAATTAACCTGCAGAACCATAACCAGAGACTCGCCTTCTGCGTAATTCATTAATCTAATGCCGCCGTCTCTCGCCATTGTTCTCGCGACGCTGTCCGGCCAGTGGCGTAGCTTCAGTTGGTGTCACCTCGGGCAAAGCTAATGGTGTCACCCCCCCCCATAAATTAAATATAAAAATATTTATTGCTGCATTGATTGTTTATGATTTTATTAAAAATACAAACATTTGCCCATGATCGAAATCAATATGAGATGTTGGCTCTCCATCGTAACTGTTTATTCTGGCATAAAGCTTTTTCGGCCGCATTGCGGCCATCTTCAGTGCTATTAGAGGCGGCTATGGTCCTCAGTCCAGACAAGTCTTGCAGTCTAAACAGTTACAATGGAGAGCCAACATCTCATATTGATTTCGATGAACGAAGCATCGTAAACACCACACCATTTCCTACCATTTGCCCTTGATTGTTATTTATAATATATTAAACAAATTCTATGTAATTAAGAATAATTGCAATGAAATCATAATCTATGCTTATGCATTAAATGTATACTTATTACATTAATATAAATAATTTTTAACTAAACCATTAAACTATATAATTCCAACAATAACATTTTTAAGTAAGTGATTTAAATTATATAATTCCAACCATAAAATAATGTAATTGTTGTCACCCCTAGAAGGTGTCACCCGGGGCGCGCCCGCCCCCCGCCCCCCGCCCCCCCTAGCTACGCCACTGTGTCCGGCGTTATGTCGCCGTTCTTCGTCGCCGCCGCCACCGCGTCGCCATCCCTCACCGCTGTCACGGTTTCGTCGACCGTCGCCACCATTTCAACATCCCTCGCCGCCGGTACCGTGTCACAGAGCGTCGCCCCCGCGTCGCCGTCCCTCGCCGCTGTGCATTATCCGAACGCTCAGATCGGCTCTTGTGTTAACTTTTTTTTGGTGGACATCGCCTTTCAAGCATCCCCACAGGACAAATCCAAAGGGTAAAGTCCGGGGATCTTGGTGACAAAGAAACGTGACCCTCTTCCGATTCGTTCTACTGATCCCTCTCCGGAGAATGTTAGGTTTAGATGTGTTACCAGACGACTTGACTGAGCAAGAAACCCGTCATGCTGGAAGAACGTGAGCAGTCTTGTAGCCAAAGGAATCACTTCCAATAACGCTGGAAGTTCATTTTCAAGAAAGTGAAGTCAAGTGAGTCCTGTAAGACGACGCGGTACGCGGTAACACAACAGGCCCAATAAAGTGATTGTCTATCCAATCACACCACACATTTACAGAGAAGGTTCTTGAAAATGTGTGTCCACAGTGGCATGTGGGTTTCCCTCAGACCACAGTTGTAAATTAATTACGAGTGTTGTTGATGCCGGCACGAGTGAAAGTGGCTTCATCAGTGAAGATTAAAACTGGGATTACTTGGCGATTTTCCAGCATCCAACGACAAAATTCCAATCTTCTATCTTCATCTCCTGGTCGAATGTGTTGAGTGGCATGTAAGTGATGCGAATGTAACCCTCTATCACATAATGTCCGCCAGACACCTCCGTGAAGTTGGCCCGAAAAAAAATTCAAAATTCTGAATTTTCTTGTGCATACGTTTGTACATCGTTTGACCACGTTTGTCCAACCTTTAGACAATTTTGGTACGTATCCATATTCTCACCATTCTGTTACCTTCTTTGTAATGGAGGAAAATAATTTTCTTCCGAGCTAACTTCCTCCATCCATTCGTATTTTCAATTGTCTCCAGAGGTAGAGTAAAAATATTGTTTCAATTTTTCAATAATCTGACCGTCCTTTGAATTTATTCGTGATGTAGCCGGGGTTTCGTATACACGAAGTTCTTTTTCTTAAGGAGCCATTTTAATTTTCTGTATCTTCAGCCGGGGATATAATTTCTATTTTAGTTTGAATTTGCTTATCGGCATTTTTTCACCGAAAACGTTGTAACTCAAGTTTAATCTTAAACATGTATTATTTACGAACGTGACGCTGCATGGATTTGCAGAAGATGAACTAACTCGGTTCTTTTATTACCAATTAATTCAGGAGATGAGCATGGCCTTTGGTTAGTATGCTCGCTTTCCAGAGCACGACCCTGGGTTCGATTCCCACTCGGGGCAAAAATTAACAGTGCGTTTCCATGCAATGTCCCAGTATCTGTTGCTGTGTGATGACGAGAAAGATCACGTCTCAGGTTGAGAAGACCAGAGAAACGGCGTAGGTGCTAACCACACATACTCCGTGGCCGCAAAGGCCGGGACACCGCGCCGCTGTAGGCCTTAGCTCCTAAAAAGCTGTTGTGCTAAAGTGCACGCGTACATACATGCAGAAGGGTCAGCGTTCCCCACCTGCACCAGCTGTGCAAGTTTCGTTAGAAACCTTTCATTAGCGACCTTGTGCTTGCTTCTGCGTTGCTTAACAAGACAAGTCGCACGCTGACCAAGTTTGGACGACGCGACACTGAAGCCCCGCGGGGCGGGCGGGCGCACAACTGTCAACAAACTATTTTAAAACTAAGTCGCTGCTACAACTTCACATAGTTTCTCGCATTATTTCAATGTTTTCTGCCATATTATGCTACTACGTAAACATGCAAAAGTGTTTTCAACCAGAAAAAAAAATTTGCACCGAGACTCGAACTCAGATCCTCCCAGTTACCCGCTGTCAGACCCGCGCATATTAATGGTGTAAGGGATCTTTCAAAAAAACTACATTTGTGTAAGTTTTGAAAAAACAAAACAATACTTCAAAATGGACTTTACGTCTTATTAAAGAGTGCAATTAGCACTATCCGTTCGAAAAGTTTGAAGAAAAAATTTGGAGCCATTTTTCAGAAAATGGCGTTTGAGTATTTCTGAAAATACGGAATTTTGAGCTAGTTTTCACAGAAAACGGTTGAGTTCTCGAGAAACGTTTCTTGACATTATTTGAAGCACATGTACTCATTAATATAATAATGTCAACAAATTGCCGCTAAAGTAAATATTGACCACGTGAGAGGCAAGTCAAAAAAATTACATTTTTGCAATTTTTGAAAAAAACAAAATATACCAATATGGCATTTGTGTCATCTAATAGAGTACATTTAACACTATCACTATCAAGAGTTTAAAGAAAAAAATTGGAGTCGTTTTTGAGAAATTCTTTTTGTAATTTTTTAAAATCGCACATTTTGCTCGCAATATTGCGCGAAAACTACTAAAATGTTAAAAAAAAGTACGTGACCTTAAGGAAAGAACTCATTATGAAGATCAAATTCAAATTGAAGGAGAAATCTCTATCTGCAATTTTGTAGTTGGAGGAAGACGCCGAATAAAATTCAAACTTTCGCAAGTTTTGAAAAATCAGAGTTATCCATGAAAATCGGACAAATGCCACCCTAATAAGTGTATTTTACTCTATTCTTACAAGAAGTTTAAAGAAAAAAATTGGAGCCGTTTTTGTGAAAATTTTGAAAATGTCTGGGGACTTAATGTAAAGTACCCCCCCCCAAATTAAAATATAGGTTTCAAATTCAAGAGGGCATGAGATCAGCCAGATCGATAGGGGAGTATCAATTTTAGAGAAAATCGGCTGAGTGGTTTAGTCGCTAGCGTTGTTCATAGGCTAACAGACAGACGGACAGACGTTTTGCTTTCAATTGGTTTTTCGGTATCAAGGACCCACAAAATAGGTATTCTGTTGGCATCACGTGCTAGGAGATTTTTTCCTAATTTAGCAATTGGATTTATCCACTTTTTCTTTACCAGCGCCCTGTAATAAGAATTTTCTGCCAAAAATCCGCCGTTTTTTCGCGTAGCATTACATAACTTTCCCTTTACTTATTATCTGTTGTAAAGAAGTTTGAAATTTAAAAAATGCTCACTGGAGCACTCCATGCTCTACCGCGCCCACTCGTGTATTTTTCGTATTCCAAACGAACATATTCATATTGTTCGTTTACATGTATTTTCGAACATTGTAAGCAAAATCAAAGATGTTGAAAGTTGTTTTTGGTGATTCCCATTGCTTGTCTTATTTCTCATTTTACTTATTATCTTTATCCGCCGCGTCAATTGTAATAATTGTTTCCAATGCAAAGTAGCAAAGTACCTTATTAGGTCGCAAACGACTTAACATTTTATTTCTTTATCGCTTAAATTTATTTCTAGAAGCAACAGAGGAGTAGTTTTTGCGATTTACAAACCTATGTTCATTTCAAAATGGAAATACAGAAATACATACCGGCGATTCCTTGAAAGGATTTTTTTATTAAATTTGATGCGTTTTAATTACAAAATTATCGACGCAACGCGTCACTTCGCCCCTGATCGAGCGTTGAGCGCGTGCTCCGGAGTAATCCTCCATTCATATTTAGGTCCATTTATTCCAGAGGGCACTGTATGTCTCGTCTCGTCAAGCCAGATGTCAAGAGGGCCGTCAGGTAGCATCTCCGCGTACGCGCCTCACACCGCGCGCCCGTGCGTTACTACCCAGCGACCAGAATTTGGAAGGAATGAGGCTGTGGGTAGGGTTGTAGGGCACTTCACAGGGGTTGGACTAGCCCTTGTAAAGCAGGTAGACTCTGTTTTGTTAGAACAAATTTCACATGAGATCGACGGAAATCGGACCCGGACCTCCTTGGTGAAAGGCGAGCGACTTCGCTCTGAGCCACGAGACTTCTCTAACACAAATGTTTTCCCTTATCAAAAATAAATGCCTATTGAGGGCACTTAAAATTAAAACTTTATTCAAAATAACAAGTATATCAAAAACTTCTGTCTCAGCAATCATTGCTATTTAGTTTACATTTCATACTACTGTTTGCTTACAGCCGAGTATGTTCGCCCATGCAGCATTAAAGCTTCGGACCGGAAAATCAGCCAATGCGCTTTGGAGCATGCACGACTTGTCTTGCCCAAAGTAATGAAAGGTAAGCACGTTACTCCATGGAAGTTTTCACCAGGTTCTTAAAAATATTGGAATATTTAATTTCTATAATTATAATCTGAAATTTTACTTTAAAAGCGCGAACGATTTCTACAAACTGAAGCACCGAAATTTATAGAGCAATTTTTGACGTACTTAAGATAGCAACAACTAATGTTTTTGTGGTGGAAATTGACCTGTGAGAAAAGCATCTCTACCAATGGAATATCGTTCGCGGGCGACAGCTTTCAAATGTTGAAACAATGCCCATTTTGGATTCAGATTCACCAATAGTTCAACGCATTAGTTTACGCTGAAGATATGCAAAACATGATTCGAGCATTCCAGAAATTTTGGTTAATTTCGAAAAGACTTGGTTCACTTGCTGCACGTGGTTACAACCTACAATAAAAATAAATTTGACTTGATTTAATGGATTAAATGAATAGTACATGTAAAAACTGGATTCTATTAAAGGAGTCTAGCGAGCGGCAATCGATGTTTGCCTCACTCGACAGTTTCACCGGAAAAGGAAAGAAACGTCTCTACGCCCTGCCCGGTTGCCAGACGCCGCGGCAGTGACACAGAAGACGGTTTGAATTTGGCATTCAAAAGTAGCATTTAAATTAAATTATCTTGAAGACAAATTTTCTTAAGGAAAAGCTCGATATGCCATTCTTCATGAAAATCAACATAGAATCTGGGATATATTTTTGAAACGGTAGCTTGTGAACACCTGTATTAACAAACAGACCTGCGCATGAGTCCTAGGCGAGGCAACCAGTACTTTGAAATTTTGAAGTACTCTATAAATTTCAATATTATTGTTATAATTGTACCCGTCCATCATAAATGCTACTAGAAAGAGTGTGTGATATACCACTATTACAAGTAGTTCAATGCTTTACTGGCATTGGATATTTAATTATGGAAATAATTTATAATAAATATGAATTTATAATTACAACATCCCAAACAAGCATTTTCAATTCTAGATAAATTTGTTAGAATCACAATACAGAAATCTGTTTTTCGTATTGATCTTGGACAAACTCGGTGGCTTCCGCAGAAATATTGTAGAACTCCACGATAGAAATATAAAAGAGAGAAAAAGAAGTAATCTTCCACAAACAGATTTATTAACGAACTGTCCGTTATAGGGCAGACATGTTTCGAGGTATTGGCACCTCATCTTCAGTGCATCCAAGTAATATGGTCAACATGACTCGTGGTGTGTTTATTGCACGGTGCACATATGCACAAAATGGCACTGTGAAATAATGACACCACGAGTCATGTTGACCATATTACTTGGATACACTGAAGATGAGGTTGACAATACTTCGAAAGATGTCTGCACTCTAACTGATGAATAGTTCGCTAATAAATTTGTTTGTATTGATATTGAATAAGCTTTATGAGAGTATTTCTTAAAATGTGGTTTCAGGAGATCCCACGTACAAAATACCGGTCTTGGATCCGTTGCACGTGAACCGAATGGAGGTCATCAATGGCAAGGGGCCATTGGGAATGCAACTCACCACAACGGATCTCAATATATACGGTCTCCCCGACATGGTTATCAACAGCGTGACGTAACTATTACTCTTTTCCTACTTCGTGACAGTATTATATAGAATTAGTCCTTATCAAAGCTAAATACGGATATCTGTCAAAGAAGTGGCTCTAATTTTTACCACAAAATCTGTAACTGTAATAATGAATCTCTAAATGTAATAAAGCATATAATTAGGTGACATCATCCACAGTATTTTCAGGATTTAAATCATTCCTACGTAATACAGAGACATTTAAATAATTCAAGTGGGTCAAGATGGGAATAAGACTACGCCTTTCCATGCATTTATATTTTACTGTATTTAATGCTTCAAACATCCTAAACTGGCGCTCATTTATAATTTTCTGGAACTTTGAGCGTATCAAAAATATAGGCAAAACTTCAATATTAATAACACATTTAACCTTAAATATTGTAGTTTAGGATTTTGATATTTCAACACCAAATTCTTTCACCAAAGAAATTAATAAGAATCCTAATTATACAATATTATTACATTATAAAAATGAATGCAAAACGTTCATTTTTGGCAGTTTATGTTTAGAATTTCAATACATCGCTGTGGTGTAGGATATTAGTTTCTCCCCACAGTTGTTGCCAATTGCATACGTTTTAAATTATTTGTTTTTGTTAATTAACACTATTTTTTCAGGCATGTAGCTAAGCCGTTGGGGGTGACGTACGTGACTACAACACCAGAACTAACAGTCAACGGAAAATACAACATTACTGGACGGATTTTGCTGTTGCCTATTGTCGGCCAAGGAAATGTCGTCATGAAGTTAAGTAAGTGAACAAAATACGTGTGGGAATGGTAGTTAGAGGGATTTGGGAGAAGCAGAATGAGGAGAGTACATAGCAATATCAACTTAAAGTTAAGCCTAAGTGCGGTGAATTAAGGTTGCGTCCTCCGCGGGGAGCAAAGGCATGCTTTGGAGCAGGCAGTGGCGAAGCTTCAGTTGGTGTCACCCGGACAACACTAATGGTGTCACCCCACCTCCCTATATTAAATATAAAAATATATCTTACAGAACAGTTTGTACATTATTTTACGAAATACAAGTAAATTTACTCATGACATTTATTAATAATACGTTAAAAACTATGTCATTCAAAATAATTGACATATATTTTTAAATAAATAATCTAAAACGAAGAATAACGAATTCACAAATGAATTATTTTTTTCCTTATTTAAGGGTGGCAAACGTATGTAAAATTTCATCATAATCTATGCTATAATCTATGCAAAATCTATAAAAGTTTCTAATTGGTGGCACCCCTAGAATGGTGCTACCTGGGACGGACCGCCCCCCCCCTGCCCCTCCCTAACTACGCCACTGGAGTAGGGGTTCCCAAACTTATTTTACCACGCCCCGATCTGTCAATAGAAAAACTTCCCGCGCCCTTCTTGCTCATTTTTACTTGGTAATGAATAATTCAATTGCAATATATTTATATTTTGTACTCTTTACAATTTTACAAATTAATTATCTTTTTGACCTCTTGTTAAAAAATTTGTCTGTTTAGGTTAGGTCAAGAAAATACAAATATGCCCAAATAATACTACAAGTTGAAATTTAAATTAAACAGGGGGCAAAGAAAAATCAGAGAGAAGGATGACTGCAATTTTTAACAGATTCCCTATCCTTGGCGTTTGACGCCATCTTTAAGCAAGCAAGTAAACACATATTTAATACAATTATTAAAGTTATACTTGCTGAGTTATACTTATTTTTTGATGAGCTCATCTTGAACAATGTCTTATGTCACAAATTACACAATGCAACAACGCAACTCTGACGAAATTCATTTCTTCCTAGCGCGCCAAGTCCTCGGAATGTTCGGGTAAACCACAGCTCAATGGGTCCCGCGCCCCTTTGACTTGTCTCTACACACCCTTGGGGGCGAACGACTTCTGTTTGGGAATCAGGGCAGCTCAGGTGAGAAGGCAGAGGTCAGTTGAGTGAGAAGGAACAACCACGGGAGTCTACATGTGAAAACTTGTACTCGTTCAAAGTTTAAACTTGTTGAGCTACAACGGCGCAGACTTCTTCGAAATACTCTCTAGAGTCATCTTTTCGGTTTTGCCCTTCCCCTTCCCAGCTGCTATCTATCAGCGCCTACAAATCCTACCAGTGTGTCTTGCGAATACTCGTAGGAATTCATCTTCTCATTTTTGCGATTGCTGCTCTTTGGGTTTTCGCATACAAGAGCTTCTTAGTGCTCCATGAACATCGCATAGGCCTATCTCGGTCGTCTCCCTTAACGTAGTCGTATATTACAACGGTTTAACGTAAAAGTGGTTGGAGTTCGTACAGCAGACGGCGGCGAAATTGTTCGATCAGACGATGCCGGGTTGAGAATTCTATTGGCCAGCCGCTGCGATAGGGCGTCTCTGGAGTCACTTCCAGGCGAAAGTCGGCGCAGTACCTGAAAGAACGGATCTCAAGCTGTGCGCGATCATTCCTTCTTCCTCCTTTCCTCGCTCGACGCAACACGCCAGAACAATTTCAGTCATTGAATCAATGCTTTTTAGCATATATCATGTTACTACAGTAAGTTTTAAACCAGAAATAAGCATCTAACTGAAGTATTAAAACCGAAAATGACTAAGGTACCTACGACATTCTTTGAACCCTTTCCTTAAAGCTTGAGAAAATTAAAAAGTATATTCGTTTTCTAGCTATTTATGTATAATTTAGGTCAATACGTTACTATTAAATCAGTAGTATTTCCTATTAAGTAAGTTGTGGTTAATTAAGTTAAGTAAGTTGTTTAATTGTTATTATTAGATGCAGTTGTGGTAGTATTCCTGTTATTATTATTATTATTAATAATAATAATAATAATAATAATAATATTAATATTATTGCGAAAGTAATGCATCACATTTGGGTGATGTTGTGCAGTGCAGTGAAGTGGAGACTGGTTTGCGCAGTGAAATTATGTACTTTTAATATTAATTATTATAGTTTCCAATTTACTGCTCTCTTGCAATTTATTGTTAGTCAATGTAAGCTTAATGCATGTAGAGTAAAGATATTCTGCCGCCAAGTTACGATACTTAATTGCGTAATTAATAAGAAATCTAAAAGGCTTAACTGGATTTCTCAATTTACTTGAGGGAGACCCTTCTAGTATATGCCGATTCAATTAGTGTTCTTTATTTAAGAAATTAATTTAACTACTAATTTATTAAAGAAAATATACCCGAGGAAGAATCGAAACTAACCGGATTCGAAGTGTAAATTCTGCCGGCCTGTATAGCCGAGGTCGCTAAGGGCCGTAAGTGAGGCCCGAAAGATCGCGGGGTCGAATCCCGCCGCCCGTCTGTGTTTGTGTTGTCCTTACGTGTTCTTCCTACAGTTCCCTCTACAATTAAAACAATCACAGTGGTCGCTATATTACCAAGTTGTTACAAAGCGAGCTTAAGAAAGTGTAAATTTTAAAAGAAGATTGTTTTTGAAAAATTGGTTCCAATAATAATTATAAGACATTTGAATTATACTTTTAGAATCATCTGTAACTCTGCGTTGGGAGTGAATGGCGATTGAATTATTCCAGAATATGTAAACCTTCCTCATTTAATTACCTTTGGAGAATAAGTACTGAACGACATCAAACACCTTTTTTTGGCGGGGTCCATTTTCCGTATAGTGCATGTACTTTCCTATAGTCCTTTTTATGCGATCTAATCGCAAGGAATCATAAACTTGCTGTAAAATCATGAAATACTTATTAATGAGGGACACAAGTATGTTGTTTACGTAAATGCTAATACATTGTCTGCGTCTTGTAATTTGCAGAGAATATGAAACTTATTTACCAATACGATGCCGAAATGCAGAAGCACAAAGACGGAGAAATCTACTTCGTGCCGCTGCCTGGAGAGCGCATGGACATCACAGTGGACGGCCTGTCGGTGCACCTGGACAATCTCTTCAACGGCGAGAAAATCCTCTGTAGGTACTGGACACCACATTGTCCACGAAGTTTTTATGAATGAAGAAGTTATCTTTTTAAATGTCCGCTTTAAAATAGAAAATACATATTATATATTTTTCAAAATATTTCATAACACTTTTTATGTTGTTAAGATGAACACATTACATTCACTGTAAAGTTCTGAGAAATATGTTTCAAAAACAAAATTGTATATAACGGATGAATTTTGTATGTAGTAGATCATGATATTCTTTTAGTATTACTGTGTCAAAGTTCATGCATAAACATGAAATTCCTCGAAGATAGTTTGCTAACTCTAGCAGTTACACGTTTCTTTTTATACTCTTTC